>LR738710.1:735232917-735248428 GCA_902687465.1 Secale cereale | reverse complement strand
GCGCCCTAGCACACCCCAGACAATTGCTTAGCCGTGTGCGGCGCACCCGTCCACAGTTTACCACCTCGGTCATATTTTCATAGTGCTTAGGCGAAGCCCTGCGGAGATCACTTCACCATCACCGTCACCACGCCATCGAGCTGACGGAACTCATCTAGTACCTCGACGTCTTGCTGGATCAAGAAGGCGAGGGACGTCATCAAGCTGAACGTGTGCAGAACACGGAGGTGACGTGCGTTCGGTACTTGATCAGTTGAAGCGTGAAGAAGTTCGACTACATCAACCACGTTGTGAAACGCTTCCTCTTACGGTATACGAGGGTACATAGACTCACTCTCCCCCTCGTTGGAATGCATCTCAATGGATAGATCATTGCTTGTGCATATAATTTTTTTGTTTTCCATGCAACGTTTCCCAACAGTTGCATCAAGAGCCATGTCTATGCGTAGATCATATGCATGAGTAGAACACAAGGAGTTGTGGGTGGTGATCGTCATACTGCTTACCACCAATGTCTTATTTTGATTCGGCGGCATTGTAAGATGAAGTGGCCCGGACCAACATTACATGTCCACGTACATGAGACCGGTTCCACGGTCACGTGCAACTTGTTTTACATAAAGGTGGCTGATGAGTGTCTATTTCTCCTACTTTTGTTGAATAGAATTTGACTGCGCCCAGTCCTTGTTGAATGTTAAAACAACAAACTTGATAAATCACCGTTGCGGTTTTGTGCCGTAGGTAAGAATGGTTCTTGCTAGATGCCCGTAGCAGCCACGTAAAACTTGCAACAACAAAGTAGAGGACGTCTAACTTGTTTTTGCAGGGCATGTTGTGATGTGATATGGTCAAGACGTGATGAGTTATACTTTATTGTATGAGATGATCATGTTTTGTAAATTATCAGCAACCGACAGGAGCCTTATGGTTGTCTCTTTATTGTGTGAAATGCAAGCGCCATGTAATTGCTTTACTTTATCGCTATGAGTTCGCAATAGCGTAGAAGAAATAGTTGGCGAGACGACCACAATGCTATGATGGATATCAAGGTGTCAAGCCGGTGACGATGGAGATCATGACGATGCGTTGGAGATGGAGGTCAAAAGCACAAGATGATAATGGCCATATCATGTCACATATTTTGATTTCATGTGATGTTTATATTTTATGCATCTTATTTTTCTTAGTAGGGAGGTAGCATTAAAATGACCCCTTCACTAAATTTCTAGATAATAGTGTTCTCCCTGAGTATGCACCATTGCTACAGTTCGTCGTTTCGAGACACCACGTGATGATCGGGTGTGATAGACTCTACGTTCACATACAACGGGTGTAAGACAGTTTTACACACGCGGAATACTTGGGTTAAACTTGACGAGCCTAGCATGTACAAACATGGTCTCAGAACACTAGAGACCGAAAGGTAGAACGTGAGTCATATATTAGATATGATCAACATAGAGATGTTCACCATTGATGACTATTCCATCTCACGTGATGATCGGACATGATTTAGTTGATTTGGATCACGTTTCACTTAAAATAACCCAAGGGACGTTAATGTAAGTGGGAGTTCATTAGTAATTTGATTAATTGAACTTAATTTATCATGTACTTAGTCCTGATAGTATTTGCATATCTATGTTGTAGATCAATAGCTCGTGATTTAGCTCCCCTGTTTTTTGATATGTTCCTAGAGAAAATTGAGTTGAAAGATGTTAGTAGCAATGATGCAGACTGGGTCCGTTATATGAGGATTATCCTCATTGTTGCACAGAAGAATTATGTCCTTGATGCACCACTAGGCGACAGAACTATTGCAGGAGCAAATGCAGATGCTATGAATGTTTGGCGAGCTCGATATGATGATTACTTAATAGTTTAGTGCACCATGCTTTACAAGTTAGAACCGGGACTTCAAAAAGGTTTTGAATGCCACGGAGCATATGAGATGTTCTAAGAGCTGAAATTGGTATTTCAGACTCATGCCCATGTCGAGAGGTATGAGACTTCTGACAAGTACTTTGCCTACAAGATGGAGGAGAATAGTTCAGCTAGTGAGCATGTGCTCAGAATATCCGGGTGCTACAATCACTTGAATCAAGTGGGAGTTAATCTTACAGATAATATAGTGATTGCCAGAGTTCTCTAGTCACTATCACCAAGCTACTAGAACTTTGTGATGAACTATAATATACAACGGATGACGAAAACGATTCCCGAACTCTTCACGATGCTGAAATCGGTGAAGGTAGAAGTCAAGAAAGAGCATCAAGTGTTGATTGTTAACAGAACCACTAGTTTCAAGATAAAGGGCAAGGGAAAGAAAGGGAACTTCAAGAAGAATGGCAAGCAAGTTGTCACTCCCAAGAAGAAGCCCAAAGCTAGACCCAAGCCTGAAACCGAGTGCTTCTACTGCAAAGGAAATGGTCACTAGAAGCGGAACTACCCCAAATATTTGGCGGATAATAAGGATGGCAAAGTGAACAAAGGTATATTTGTTATACATGTTATTGATGTGTAACTTACTAGTGCTCGTAGTAGCCCCTAGGTATTTGATACTTGTTCGGTTGCTAAGATTAGTAACTCGAATCAGGAGTTGCGGAATAAACGGAGACTAGTTGAGGGTGAGGTAACGATGTGTGTTGGAAGTAGTTCCAAGATTGATATGATCATCATCGCACACTGCCTATACTTTTGGGATTAATGTTAAACCTAAATAAATTTTATTTGGTGTTTGGATCAGCATGAACAAGATTGGATCGTGTTTATTGCAATATGGTTATTCATTTAAGTCAGCGACTGTTATTCTGTTTACATGAATAAAACCTTCTATGATCACACACCCAAGATAAATGGTTTATTGAATCTCGATTGTAGTAATACACATATTCATAATATTGAAGCCAAAAGATGCAGAGTTGATAACAATAGTGCAAGATACTTGTAGCACTACAGTTGAGGTCATATTGGTGTATACCGCATGAAGAAACTCCATGCCAATGGACTTTTGGAATCACTTGATTATGAATCATTTGATACTTGCGAACAAAGCCTCATGGGCAAGATGACTAAAACTCAGTTCTCCGGAACAATAGAGCGAGCTAATGACTTATTGGAAATAATACATATCGATGTATGCGGTCCGATGAGTGTTGAAGCACACGGCGGGTATCATTATTTTCTTACCTTCACAAATGATTTGAGTAGATATGGTATATCTACTTGATGAAGCACAAGTCTGAAATATTTGAAAAGTTCAAAGAATTTCAGAGTGAAGTAGAGAATCATCATAACAAGAAAATAAAGTTTCTACGATCTGATCGCGGAGGTGAATATTTGAGTTACAAATTTGGTCTTAATTTGAAACAATGTGGAATAGTTTCACAGCTCACGCCACCTGGAACACCATAGCATAATGGTGTGTCCGAACATCGTAACCGTACTCTATTGGATATGGTGTGTTCTATGATGTCTCTTACTGATTTGCCTTTATCGTTTTGGGGTTATACATTAGAGACAACTGCATTCACGTGATAGGGCACCATCTAAATCGGTTGAGACGACACCGTATGAACTATGGTTTGGCAAGAAACTAAAGCTGTCGTTAATTAAAGTTTTGGGTTGCGATGCTTATGTGAAAAAGCTTCAGCCTGATAAGCTCGAACCCAGATCAGAGAAGTGCGTCTTCATAGGATACCCAAAAGAAACTGTTGGGCACACCTTCTACCACATATCCGAAGGCAAGATCTTTATTGCTAAGAATGCATCCTTTCTAGAGAAGGAGTTTCTCTCGAAAGAAATGAGTGGGAGGAAAGTAGAACTTGAAGAGGTAATTGTACCTTTGCTCGAATAGGAAAGTAGATCATCAGAGAAAACTGTTCCCGTGATGACTACACCAACTAGAGAATAAACTAATGATAATGATCATGAAACTTCGGATCAAGTTACTACCGAACCTTGAAGGTCGGCCAAAAGACGTACCGCACCAGAGTGGTACGGTAACCTTGTCCTGGAAGTCATGTTGTTAGATAACGGCGAACCTTTGAACTATGAAGAAGCTATGATGAGCCCAGATTCCGATAAATGCCTTGAGGCCATGAAATCTGAGATAGGATCCATACATGAGAACAATGTGTGGACTTGCCCGATGATAGGCAAGCCATTGAGAATAAATGGATCTTTAAGAGGAAGATAGACGCTGATGGTAATATCACTGTCTACAAAGCTCGACTTGTTGTGAAAAGATTTTGACAAGTTCAAGGACTTGACTATGATGAGACTTTTGCACCTGTAGCGATGCTTAAGTCTGTCCGAATTATGTTAGCAATTGTCGCATTTTCTGATTATGAAATTTGGCAAATGGATGTCAAAACTGCATACCTTAATGGATTTTTAAAAGAAGAGTTGTATATAATGCTGCTACTTCTCGAGCTTGCGTTGTATTCCCTCGAAGAGGAAAGGGAGATGCAACACAGTAGCGTAAGTATTTCCCTCAGTTTGTGAGAACCAAGGTATCAATCCAGTAGGAGACCATGCGCGAGTCCCTCGCACCTGCACAAACAAATAAGAACTTTGCAGCCAATGCGATAAGGGGTTGTCAATCCCTTTACGGTCACTTACGAAAGTGAGATCTGATAGAGATGATAGTTTATATTTTTGGTATTTTGGTTTATAAGAACAGAAAATAAAAGCGGTAAAAGTAAAGTAGATGTAGATTGATTTGTTGAGAATAGACCTGGGGGCCATAGTGTTCTCTAGTGGCTTCTCTCATGATAGCGATATTCTACGGCGGGTAAACAAATTACTGTCGAGCAATTGATAGAAAAACGAATAATTATGAGACTATCTAGGCTTGTTCATTGTATATATGCATCACGTTCGAGACAAGTAGACCGACTCCTGCCTGCATCAACCACTATTACTCCACACATCGACCGCTATCCAGCATGCACCTAATGTATTGAGTTCATAAGAACAAAGTAACGCCTTAAGAAAGATGACATGATGCAGAGGGATAAACTCAAGCAATATGATATAAGCCACATCTTTTTATCCTCGATGGCTACAAACAATACATGCCTTGCTGCCCCTACTGTCACTGGGAAAGGACACCGCAAGATTGAACCCAAAGCCAAGCACTTCTCCCATTGCAAGAACTATAGATCTAGTAGGCCAAACCAAACCAATAATTAGAAGAGACTTGCAAGGATATTATGAGCACACATCAAAAGTTTAGAGAAGAACCAAAATATTCCTACAAAATCATATAGTCTGGCTATGCTCCCCCTTCATCACACAAAATATTCATATCATGCACAACCCCGATTTCAGCCAAGCACTTGTTTTCATACTCTATTCTTTCAAACCTTTCAACTTTCACGCAAGACATGAGCGTGAGCCATGGACATAGCACTATGGGTGGAATAGAGGTGGTTGTGGAGAAGACAAAAAGGAGGGAGATAGTCTCACATCGACTAGGCGTATCAACGGGCTATGGAGATGCCCATCAATAGATATCAATGTGAGTGAGTAGGGATTGCCATGCAACGGATGCACTAGAGCAAAGTATGTATGAAAGCTCAACAAAAAGAAACTAGTGGGTGTGCACCCAACTTGCTTGCTCACGAAGACCTAGGGCATTTGAGGAAGCCCATCGTTGGAATATACAAGCAAAGTTCTATAACGAGAAATTCCCACTAGTATATAAAGTGACTAAGCATGAGACTCTCTACAATGAAGAACATGGTGCTACTTTGAAGTACAAGTGTGGAAAAAAAGATAGTAGCAATTGTCCCTTTTTTCTTCTCTTTTTCTTTTCTTTTTCTTTTTTTGGGCCTTTCATTTTTCTTTGGCCTTCCCCTTTTTTTCTTTTTTTTGCGGAGGGGCTTTATAGATTTAGCCTTTCCTCCCATGGGACAATGCTCTAATAATGATGATCATCACACTTTCATCACAACTCGATATTACAACTCGATACTACAACAAAGTATGACTCTATATGAATGCCTCCGGCAGTGTACCGGTATGTGCAATGAAATAAGAGTGACATGTATGAAAAGTTATGCATGGTGGCCTTGCCACAAATACGATGTCAACTACATGATCATGCATGGCAATATGACAATATGATGCGTGTCATATGAACGGAATGGTGGAAAGTTGCATAGCAATATATCTCGGAATGGCTATGGAAATGCCATGATAGGTAGGTATGGTGGCTGTTTTGAGGAATAATATGGTGGCTGTTTTGAGGAAGGATATATAGTGGGTTTATGGTACCGGCGAAAGTTGTGCGGTACAAGAGAGGCTAGCAATGATGGAAGGGTGAGAGTGTGTATAATCCATGGACTCAACATTAGTCATAAGAACTCATATACTTATTGCAAAAATCTATGAGTCATAAAAACAAAGCAATCAACGCATGCTCCTAGGGGGGAGGTTGGTAGGAGTTAACCATCACGCGCCCCCGACCTCCACACAAACGTTGGCACTTTACAAATACCTCATGCTCTAACTTCGTCACATAGCGGTTCACCATACGTGCATGCTACGAGAATCACTAACCTTATCACAAGTATTTCTCAATTTCATAATACCTCCACTAGCATGACTCTAATATCACTATCCTCATATCTCAAAACAATTATCAAGCATCCAACATCTCATCATATTCAATGCACTTAGTGTGATTTTTTTACTACATTGACATTGGATGTCTATCATGTGAAGACTAGTTTTTAGCCTAAACACATTACCATGCTGTTTTAATAGACTCTCAAATAGGTATAAGTGAAGCATGAGAGTTCAACAATTTCTACAAAATATAACCACCACCGTGCTCTAAAAGATATAAGTGAAGCACTAGAGCAAAAACTATTCAACTCAAAAGATATAAGTGAAGCACGTAGAGTGTTCTAGAAGTTCCTAGGCCATATTCAACTCTCTCAAATTGGTGTGTCCAGAAAGGATGATTGTGAAAAACTAACAAGCAAAGACTCAAATTATACAAGAAGCTCCAAGCAAAACACATATCATGTGGTGAATAAAAATATAGCTCCAAGTATAGTTACCGATGGATGAAGACGAAAGAGGGGATGCCTTCCCGGGGCATCCCCAAGCTTAGGATTTTGATATGCTTGAATTTTACTTGGGGTTCCATGGGCATCCTCAAGCTTAGGCCTTTGCTACTCTTTGTTCCATAGTCCATCAAAGCAATACTCAAAACTTGAAAACTTCACAACACAAAACTTAGACAAAAATTCTCGTGAGCTCCGTTAGTATAAGAAAACAAACTACTACTCAAAGGTACTGCAATGAATTCATTATTTGTTTATATTTGTGTTAAAACTACTGTATTCCAACTTCTCTATGGTTCATACCTCCAAATATTACTCATAGATGCATTGAAATAAGCAAACAACACACAAAAACAGAATCTGTAAAAAACTGAACAGTATGTAGTAATCTACAGGTTTCGCATACTTCTGTAACTCAAAAAAATTCAAACTAAATTGGTAAATGTGAGAAATTTGTCTATTAATATTCTGAAAAAAGAATCAACTAAATAGCACGCTCCAGTAAAATCTGACGACCATTCTAGTGAGCGCTAATGATTCTGTTTTTCATAGCAAGATCACATAAACTTCACACGCATCTTCCCAACGGTTCTACTTGGCACAAACACTAAACAAAACATGAAACCACATCTAAACAGAGGATAGATGCAATATTTATTCACTAACTGGAACAAAAAAATAAAAATAAAAATTGGGTTGCCTCCCAACAAGCGCTATCGTTTTACGCCCCTAGCTAGGCACGATACAAGATAAATCTAGGTATTGCCATCTTTGGAAGGCAATCCATAAGTGGCTCTCATGATAGATTGATATGGTAGTTTGATTTTCTTTTTAGGAAAGTGTTCCATGCCTTTCCTTAACGGAAATTGGAATCTAATATTTCCTTCCTTCATATCAATAATTGCACCAATCGTTCTAAGTAAAGGTCTACCAAGAATAATAGGACATGAAGGATTGCAATCTATATCAAGAACAATGAAATCTATGGGCACATAATTCCTATTGGCAACAATAAGAAAATCATTAATCCTTCCCATAGGTTTCTTAATAGTGGAATCCGCAAGATGCAAATTTAAAGAACAATCATCAAGTTCATGAAACCCTAGCAAATCACACAAAGTTTTTGGGATAGTGGAGACACTAGCACCCAAATCACACAAAGCATAGCATTCATGATCTTTTATTTTTATTTTATAGTAGGTTCCCACTCATCATAAAGCTTTCTAGGGATAGAAACTTCTAACTCACGTTTTTCTTCATAAGATTGCATCAAAGCATCAACTATGTGTTTGGTGAAAGCTTTATTTTGACTATAAGCATGCGGAGAATTTAGTATGGATTGCAACAAGGAAATACAATCAATCAAAGAGCAATTATCATAATTGAATCCCTTGAAATCCAAAGTAGTGGGTTCATCACTATGCAAAGTTTTAATCTCTTCACTCCCACTTTTAGCAATTTCAGCATCAAGATCTAAAAACTCCAAATCATTGGGACACCTTAAAGCAGAATCATCTCCAATCCTATCTTCAAGATTTATACTAGCAAACAAGGATCTAATGGGAGACACATCAATAACTTTCAGATCTTCATCTTTATTTTCATGCTCTTCCAGTTTGGCAGCCATCTTATTGATCAAGGTGGACTGTTTATCCAAAATTTGGGCAATTAAGTTCTCAAGATGAGCAAACTGATATTTCAAACCATAAAATTCCTTAGACATATCATCAAGGTCTTTATTCATATACTCCATAAACTTTTTCTGTTCTTTAAGCTCACTTCTGAAAAAGTCATTATGCTCAAATTGTATAGTCATAAAATGTCTAACATTGTTTTTAATCTCCTCAAGCCTCTTGAGGTGAGGGCCAACACTAACAGGGAGAGCCATAGTGACAAGCAAGCAAGCGAACGATAAACACACGGCGGAAGAAGGGAAAATAAAACGGCAAGGGTGAAGTGGGGGAGAGGAAAACAAGAGGCAAATAAATGTAATGCGAAGGATAAGGGTTTGTGATAGGTACTTGGTATATGACTTTTGCGTAAGCCTCCCCGGCAACGGCGCCAGAAATTCTTCTCGCTACTTCTCGAGCTTGCGTTGTATTCCCTCGAAGAGGAAAGGGAGATGCAGCATAGTAGCGTAAGTATTTCCCTCAGTTTTTGAGAACCAAGCTATCAATCCAGTAGGAGACCACGCGCAAGTCCCTCGCACCTGCACAAACAAATAAGAACTTTGCAGCCAACGCGATAAGGGATTGTTAATCCCTTGACGGTGACTTACGAAAGTGAGATCTGATAGAGATGATAGTTTATATTTTTGGTATTTTGGTTTATAAGAACAGAAAATAAAAGCGGTAAAAGTAAAGTAGATGTAGATTGATATGTTGAGAATAGACCCGGGGGCCATAGTGTTCTCTAGTGGCTTCTCTCATGATAGCGATATTCTACGGCGGGTAAACAAATTACTGTCGAGCAATTGATAGAAAAGCGAATAAGTATGAGACTATCTAGGCATGATCATTGTATATAGGCATCACGTCCGAGACAAGTAGACCGACTCCTGCCTGCATCAACTACTATTACTCCACACATCGACCGTTATCCAGCATGCATCTAGTGTATTGAGTTCATAAGAACAGAGTAACGCCTTAAGAAAGATGACATGATGTAGAGGGATAAACTCAAGCAATATGATATAAACCCCATCTTTTTATCCTCGATGGCAACAATACAATACGTGCCTTTCTGCCCCTACTGTCACTGGGAAAGGACACCGCAAGATTGAACCCAAAGCCAAGCACTTCTCCCATTGCAAGAACTATAGATCTAGTAGGCAAAACCAAACTAATAATTCGAAGAGACTTGCAAGGATATTATGAGCACACATAAAAAGTTCAGAGAAGAACCAAATATTTCTCATAGATAATCTTGATCATAAACTCACAATTCATCGAATGTCGACAAACACACCGCAAAAAGAGATTACATCGAATAGATCTCCTCAAAGACCGAGGAGAACTTTGTATTGAGATCCAGAGAGAGAGAAGAAGCCATCTAGATACTAGCTATGGACCCGAAGGTCTGCGGTAAACTACTCACAACTCATGGTGAGGGCGATGATGATGATGATGAAGAACTCCGTGATGGATCCCCCTCCGGTGGAGCTCCGGAATAGGCTCCAAGATGGGATCTCATGGGAACAGAAGGTTACGGCGGTGGAAGTAGGGTTTTCTCTCTGTTGTCAAAGGTTTCGGGGTACGTAGACTTATATAGGAGGAAGGAGGACATTGGGGGAGTCACGGGGGCCCCACGAGGCAGAGGGGCACGCCTTGGGAAGGGGGGCGCGCCCCCCACCCTCGTGGCTCTTCTGACGCGGTTCTCAAGTTCTCTGAGCGTGATTTTCTCCGAAAATATCTCTCGCAAAGGTTTCATTCTGTTTGCACTCCGTTTGATATTCTTTTTCTGCAAAACCCTAATACAGGCAAAAAACAGCAATCTGGACTAGGCCTTTTGGTTAGTAGGTTAGTCCCAAAAATGATATAAAAGTGTAAGATAAAGCCCATTAAACATCCAAGACTTGATAAATAATAACATGGAACAATAAAAAATTATAGATACATTGGAGACGTATCAAATGCAACCAGAAGGTTTTGTCGATCCTAAAGGTGCTAACAAAGTGTGCAAGCTCCAGCGATCCATCTATGGACTGGTGCAAGCATCTCGGAGTTGGAATATACTCTTCGATGAGGTGATCAAAGCATATGGTTTTATGCAGACTTACAGTGAAGCCTGTATTTACGAAAAAGTGAGTGGGGGCACTACAACATTTGTGATAAGTATATGTGGATGACATATTGTTGATTGGAAATGATGTAGAATTTTTGGATATCATAAAAGGATATTTGAATAAGTATTTTTCAAAGAAAGACCTCAATGAAACTGCTTACATATTGGGCATCAAGATCTATAGAGATAGATCAAGATGCTTGATAAGACTTTCGATGAGTACATACCTTGATGAGCTCTTGAAGTAGTTCAAGATGGATCAGTCAAAGAAGGAGTTCTTGCCTGAGTTGTAAGTTATGAAGTTGAGTAAGACTCAAAGCCCGACAACGGCAAAAAAATAGAGAGAGGAATAAAAGTCATTCCCTATGCCACAATTATAGGTTCTATAAAGCATACCAGGCTGTGTACCATACCAAATGTGTGCCTTGCCACATGTCTGACAAGGGGGTACAAGAGTGATCCAGGAGTGGATCAGTAGATAGTGGTCAAAATTATCCTTAGAGGAATAAGGAAATGTTTCTCGGTTATGGAGGTGATAAAGAGTTCGTCGTAAAGGGTTAGGCCAATGCAAGCTTTGACACTAATCTAGATTACTCTGGGTATCATTCTAGATGCGTATTGAAACGTAGGAGCAATTAGCTAGAGTAGCTCTATCTAGAGTAGTGTAGACATAAAAATTTGCAAAGTACACATAGATCTGAATGTTGCAGACCCGTTGACTAAAATGTCTCTCACAAGCAAAACATGATTAAACCATAGAACTCTTTGAGTGTTAATCACATAACGATGTGAACTAGATTATTGACTCTAGTAAACTCTTGGGTGTTAATCACATGGGGATGTGCACTATGGGTGTTAATCACATGGTGATGTGAACTTGATAATTGACTCTAGTAAACTATTTCTGTGTTAATCACATGGCGATGTGAACTAGATTATTGACTCTAGTGCAAGTGGAGACGAATGGAAATATGCCATAGAGGCAATAATAAAGTTATTAATATTTTATATTTCCTTATTCATGATAAAGGTTTATTATTGATGCTAGAATTGCATTGACCAGAAACCTAAATACATGTGTGAATACATGAACAAATACCGTGTCCCTAGTAAGCCTCTACTTGACTAGCTTGTTAATCAAAGATGGTTAAGGTTTCATAGCCATGTACATGAGCCATCATTTGTTAACGGGATCACATCATTATGAGAATGATGTGATGGACAAGACCTATCCGTTAGCTTAGCATTTGATCGTATAGTTTATTGCTATTGCTTTCATGTATGTCAAATACATATTCCTTTGAATATGAGATCATACAACTCCTGGATACTGGAGGAATACCTTGTATGCTATCAAATGTCACAACATAACTGGGTGATTATAAAGATGCTCTACTGGTATCTCCAAATGTGTTTTGTTGGGTTGGCATGAATCGAGATTAGAATTTCTCACTCTGAGTATCGGTGAGGTATCTGTGGGCCCTCTTGGTAATACACATCATAATACGCTTTGCAAGCAAATGAATAATGAGTTAGTCACGAGATGATGTATTACAGAAGGAGTAAAGAGACTTGCCGTATCGACGGACAAAGGGACTTGTGTATGTTGTCATTACGGTTCGACCGATAAAGGTCTGCGTAAAATATGTAGGAGCCAATATGGGCATCCAGGTTCCGCTATTGATTATTGACCGGAGAGGTGTCTCGGTCATGTCTACATAGTTCTCGAACCCATAGGGTCCACACGCTTAAAGTTTGTTGACGATATAGTGTTATATGATTTATATGATTTGGTGACCGAATGTTGTTAGGAGTCTTGGATGTGATCACAGACATGACGAGGAGTCTCGAAATGGTCGAGAGGTAAAGATTGATATATATGACGATGGTATTTGGACACCGGAAGTGTTCCGAAGGGTACCGGGTACATATAGGATCACGGGAAGGAGTTCCTGGCACCCCCGGCAAAAGATATGGGCCTAACGGGCCAAGAGGGGAAACACATCAGCCACAAGGGGCTGGTGCACCCCCCATATGGGACGGCCAAGGTTGAGAAGGAAAGGGGAAGAATGAAAGGAAAGAAAGGGAATAGGATTCCCCCTTCCTTTTCCCTCCCCCTCTTTCCTTCCTCCTCCGAAAAACATGGCAGGGGGGCGCGGCCAAGGAGAACCCCAAGTTGGAGTCGGCCTACTTGGGGCGCCCCATGGCAGCCTCCCTCTCTCTCCCACCTATATATATGTGGGGGCACCCTAGCACACCCCAGACAATTTCTTAGGCATGTGCGGTGCCCGCTCCGCAGTTTACCACCCTGGTCATATTTTCGTAGTGCTTAGGTGAAGCCCTATGGAGATCACTTCACCATCACTATCACCACATCGTCTTGCTAACAGAACTCATCTACTACCTCGATGTCTTGCTAGATCAAGCAGGGGAGGGACGTCATCGAGCTGAACGTTTGCAGAATGCAGAGGTGTCGTGCCTTCGGTACTTGATCGGTTGAAGCGCGAAGAAGTTGGACTACATCAACCGCGTTGTGAAGCGCCTCCGCTTACTGTCTACAAGGGTACATAGACACATTCTCCCCCTCGTTGCTATGCATCTCCATCGATAGAACACCGTGTGTGCGTAGTTTTTTTGTTTTCCATGCAACATTTCCCAACACGTTCATCATTGTTATACATGTTATGCTAGAAAATTTCACATCATGGTACACTACTAGAGGCATTTGTCGCTGTTCTGGGACTGGGGGTACCCACACCCGTCTACCCGTGGACCAAGGCATCGCCCACCAACGGTCCGGCGTGGCCCAGCGACAAGGCCGTGCGGACAAGACCCTCACAAGGGCCCCTGCCTCGTGAGAGGAATGACATCAAGACCTCCTAGGGAGCAGCCTCCCGAGTCCGCCTCCGGAGGAGCGAACATATCAAGGCGGCAACTGGACTCACGAGGCCCGGGGTGACGTGAGCCATGATGACCAAGGCTAGGCGGGCGCCAGCATGCACATGCGAGGACAATTTCCTCTTTGGTGCTAAGGAGGCAAGGACGTACGCGAGTTCCCGAGGAATCCCCCAAAGATTACCAGTGCAACAAGACCAAGACCACGAGCTCAGCAGGACGGTGTTCATCGCTGAGCCCACCTGCACGTCATCAACTAGAAGCTTTGCAGGCGAAGACCACCTTAGTTCAGGATAGGACGTACTGTTGCCCCCTTCGAATTTGGCCATTGTGGCATCCCTTCCCTCCTTTGCCGTTGGGGAAGAGGACCAGGCCAGTATAAGCATAGGCTAGACTCCATCAGAGGAGGAGGGGATTGGGTCGCATCTAGTTCATTCACCCCTCAAGCCTGAGCTGCTTCTAGAGCCATCACGAGGAAACTCACCCCTGTAATAGTTCATACTCAACCTCCTCGCGAGGCAATCCACCACAAAGTAGGAGTAGGGTTTTACACCGCAAGGTGGCCCGAACCTGGGTAAATCTTCCTGTCCCTTTCTCCCCCGACGCTCTAGATCGAGCTCGACAAACCATGGCCTTGGTGCGGTGTGTGATTGGTTGAGAGCAAGCAGGACCTTTACGCATGCCCCAGTGTTCGAACCTCTCAAACGACCGTGGATCCCCAATTCCGACAACACTCGTATAGAGTCATTTACCGAGTTGAAATATCGAGTTGTAAGTAAATAAAAGTGTGATGATCATCATTATTAGAGCATTGCCAAAGAGAGGAAAGGATGATGGAGACGATGATTCCCCCACAAGTCGGAATGAGATTCCGAACAAAAAAGGCCAAAAATAGCCCAACAAAAAAAGATAAAGAGAGAAGGGGCAATGCCACTATCCTTTTCCATACTTATGCTTATAGTAGCACCAAGTTATTCATATAGAGAGTCTCCTGAGTTATCACTTTCATATACTAGTCATAATTTTTCATTATAGAAATTGGCTTGCGTATTTCAATGACGGGCTTCCTCAAATGCCTCGGGTCTTCATGAGCAAGCGAGTTGGATGCACACCCACTTAGTTTCTGTGGAGCTTTTATACACTTATAGCACTAAGTGCATTTGTTGCATGGCAAGCGCTACTCCTCACATTCATATTGATTGATGGGCATCTCCATAGCCCATCGATCGGCCGAGTCGATGCAAGACTTTCCTCCTTTTGACTTCTCCTATTGATCCCTACCACTGCATGCTATTCCACAAAGTGCTATGTCCATTGCTCATGCTCATGTATTGTGTGAAGTTGAAAATGCTAAAGCGCGTTAGAAGTACGATCCAATTTCTTGGTTTAACATCGAGGTGCTCATGATTTATATTTATGCAGTGAAGGTGGAGTCGTGCCAAGCTAACATGATAAAATTAGTGGGGATAACATTTGCTAAGGATCGTACATTTTGAAAAAGTAATGATTATGCTTCTTATATTCATGGATATTATTATGTTGATATTGTTACTTCATCATTTCTCAATATTTATACCGTCAAATAGATTACATGATACACATGTTAGGCAGCATTTCATATCCAAAAATATGTTTTAATCATCTACCTACTCCAGGACGAGCATGAGTTAAGCTTGGGGATGCTTGATACATCTCCAATATATCTTTAATTTCTGAGTGTTTCATTCTATTATACTATCAATCTTGGATATATA
>LR738710.1:735184976-735232813 GCA_902687465.1 Secale cereale | reverse complement strand
ATATATATATATATATATATATATACGCATTCTAATGCTATTTTATATCATTTTGGGACCAACCTATTAACCCAGTGCCCAGTGGTAGTTATTATTTTTTGCTTGTTTTTGGCTTTTCTATAAAATCAATATCAAACGGAGTCCAAACACAATGAAACTTTAAGGTGATTTTTTTCTGGAAGAAAATGGACCTTAGAAGCTCTGGGAGAAGACCAGGCATGCTACGGGAGAGATGCGAGCTCGTAGGGCATGCCCTAGGGGGTAAGGCGCGCCCTTGAGCTCTTGGGCCCCATGCAGCTCCGCTTGACCTAATTCCAACTCTATATATATTCACATATATACCCAGAATACCAGAGAGAGACACCCAACGCACGTTTTCCGCCGCCGCAAACTTCTTTTCTTCCGCGATCCCATTTGGAGGAAATTCCGATACTAGGCCGGAGGGGAATTCAATCACGGAGGGCTTAAACATCAATGTTGCAGACCTTCTGATGATGTGTGTGTAGTTGACCACACACCTACGGGTCCATACCTAGTAGCTAGATGGCTTCTTCACCCTCTTTGATCTTCCATACAATGTTCTCCTCGATCTTGTTGGAGTTCTATTTGATGTAATCTTATTTTGCGTTGTGTTTGTTGGTATCCGATGAATTGTGGGTTCATGATCAGATTATTCATCAAAAGTAATTGAGTCTTTTCTGAACTTTATTATGCATGATTGTTATATATTTGTATTTCTCTCCAATCTACCCCTTTGGTTTGGCCAACTAGATTGATTTATCTTCAGTGGGAGAGGTGCTTTGTGATGGGTTCAATCTTGTGGTGTCCTCACCCAGTGATAGAAGGGGTAGCAAGGCATGTATTGTATTGTTGCCATTAAGGGTAAAAATGGGGTTTAATCACATTGCTTGAGTTTACTTTGTACACATCATGTCATCTTGCTTAAGGCGTTACTTTGTTTGTCACGAACTTAATACCATATATGCATGCTGGATAGCGATTGATTGGTGGAGTAATTGTTGTAGTTGTAGGCATAAGTTAGTCTACTTGTCACGAATGTGTTGCCTATTTACATGATCATTGCCATTAATACATCATAACTATGCGGTTTTCTATCAATTGCCCAACATTAATTTGTTTAGACATCGTATGCTAGTGAAAACTATGGCCCCCAGGTCTACTTTTACCATATTATAAAAACAAAAATACCTCGCTGCCATTAATTATCTTCTATTTCATCTTGCAATTTATCCATCTACCTAAACAAGATTTGGTCCTTGCAAGTAACGAGGTCATGGGGATTGACAACCTTCTTGCCCGTGTTGGGTGCAAGTATTTGATTTTGTGCGTGTAGGTGTTGTTCACTAGGATTTTCTTGGTGATCCTATTTGTTGGATAAGGCTTGGTTCTCTCACTGAGGGAAATACTTATCTCTACTGTATTTCTTCATCCTTCCTCTTCTGTGCAACTCCCAACGCAGCTGACAAGTAGCACACGTGTGGAAAGATAAATGGGAAATAAAAGGTTCCTAGTCTTTCCTCCAAGACTAGCTCAAGGGTTGCTGGTGATCACTTTTTCTGCATCTTAGGATATCGTTAAGTGTAACATGATCCTAAAACAACATTGCGATTATGACGTTGTAAGAACGATCATATTGAGTCGACCCAATCTTATTTTTTATGAATTGAGTTAATATCATCTGTAATCAATTGTAATAACACAGAGTGTTTAAGTGTGTGTTTTCTCCTTATTCACACAGAGTGTTAATAACAATTCCTTGGGCTTCACCATATTTGAGAATACTGAACCATCGTGTACACAAGAGGGTGTCGAAGATGCACAATCTTATAGGGGGCACGCATATTAAACGAAGTTTAGTGTGGGGACAAGACTTTTTAATTAGAGTCTCTTCTTTCACACACCACAAAACTTAATCAAGATTCAATTATCATCGCCTAAATTGTGGACATATTTAGCTAGTATTACTTGTTCAAATAGGTTAACTGTGTAACTAAAATTTTGCTAAAACCGATTAGAGAACGTCTAACTTGGTTTTGCAAGGTATGCATATGATGTCGTATAGCCTTTGTCATGACAATGAGTTTATGTATGAGATAGTTATATTTTGTAATGTTAAGTGGCTTGCGCATCACGACATGATGGCTGGAGCCACAAGATTGCCACGCTAATGTAAATTTCATGGAGATAGCCTACATGTTACAGTTCATGATGGCAACCGTCCACGGAGGACCCCGACGAGGAGAAGGTGTACATGGCACGGGATGAGGAGCTATGTTTTTGTGCCACGGCTGAATTTCTAAATTTGGTGTCACGATAACGTTTTCTGAAATGGGCACCACACCAACGTTTTCTAAAATTGCTACCACGACAACGTTTTTGAAACGGTTGCCATGACAATGTAATATTGGCCGTCACGATGCTTCAACTGGAGATTGAAGGTGATCACGGAGATTCTTGACGCCTAGGGCTATTCTGTATAATGCTTTTATGAACTTCCTGAGATATTTGTCCCTTTGTTGTATGCACCCTTTGATTGCATAGTAGTCAATTATTAGGGTGATCCTCATAGTAAATATCAAGTTAAAAGGTGCTCTTCCGGGTGCTACAACCGCATACGAAATTCTAGCATCTCGGAGTTCGTCATGTCCACATGAGTTCAAACAAGATGAGAGATGTAAAAAGGTGATTGTCAGACCATATGTGCAGATATCATTTGGTTATCTCAAAGCTCTAGCTGAATTGTTCTGACCTCGGAGCACAAAGCATCGAAAGATGAACACGAATGATATGTTGATATGATCGGCGATAGTTTGCCCACCATTCGAAATTCTCTTCAATAGTGATATCCGCATCAATGACTAAGAACTAGATTTGGATCTTGAATCACTCACTATTAACCATGAGGGATATTAATTTGAGTGGAGTGCACTTTATATATTGTTAATTAAACAACTAAGTGCAAAGTGTAATTCTTGTAATGTCTAAATTGAATCTTGTGTTTATTTTTGTAGATCAGTGGCTTGCAATAGTTTAAATTTAGCACCTCTGTTTGAGAAAGAAAAGCTGATTGTAAACGGTGGAAACTATGAGGATTGGATCCACACTCTGAGATATGTTCTCAGGAGGAAGAATATGTGCTAGATGAAACACTTGGTGACTACCCAACGCTTGGAGCATATAAAGATGCCATCAATGTGTTTTTATCACGCAAGAATAATTTTAGTGTTGTCAAAATTATTATGCTATCATGTATGGATCAAGTGTTATAGAAGCGTTATGAACAATTCAGTACTGTCGAATTGTTGAGGCACTTGAAGTTCTGTATCACAAAGATCCAGCTGAAGTTCATGACATGACTGAAGCATTGGAAGAGTGCAAGGTAGCCGAGGTTGATGAGCAAAGTGTCATGCTTACATACTATTATGATAGTCTTAATGCAATCCTTACTTTGGTTTTTGAAGCGATGCTCAGGACCAAAGAAATAGGGTTGCAAAATGAACATAAGTTGATGGTGAACAACACAGAAAGTTTCAAAAGAAAACTCAACACCTAAAAGAACAAGGTGGACTTTCTTACAAGACTATATGCTTCTACTTCAAAGAGAAAGGACACTAAAGAGAAAATTGCTTGAAGCATCTAACAGATAAGAAGAACACGTCTTCTAGTAAAGGTATAAAAGTTATACAAGTTAATCTTATTGAAATTCTATTCACCGAAAATTCCAAGTCATGGGTATTTGATACCAGAGCTATTGCTAACATTTGCAACATGATGCAGGGACTACGAAATCTTCAGAAGCTGAGAAGAAATGAAGTTGTGATGCGAATCGGGAATGGTGATGGGATCACTGCTCAAGCCATCGTTTTCATGCCTTTGAAATTATCGTCAGGATTGGTTTTAGAACTAAGTAATTGTTATTTTGTTCCAAAGTTAAGTAAGAACATTATCTTTGGATCATGTTTGTAAAATGCCGGCTGTCTTATAAGTCATAGAACAATGGTTGTTCAATACATTATAAGCATGTGTTTTATGGATTGGCACCCATGATCGGTGGATTATTCATCGCGTACACATGCTACAATATGTATAGGAGGATCATTGACATGAGTAAGTACCTTCATCCCACCCCAGACGAGGGATCAAGCCATAGAGTAGTGGTGGTAGCATCACAAGAAGTAGACGAATAGTTGTTTGTCTCTCCTAGTTTAGAATGCATGTAATTGTTTACGGAGGTGTGTGCAAATGTTTTGTATAGTGACTTATGTAATTGGATGTTTATTTTGGTTATATATGTTGTCCTTCTGTAGAAAAATCAAATCAAATCACACACGGAGTAAACTAGGGAACTCGTCGGTGATGATTTCATCAATCACTGATGATTGTATACCAGCAAGAGTTTGCGCACTACACACCTAGTGTATTAGTAGCAATCATCTGTGTTATTATAGGTCTTCGCACACATTTCGGATTACAGACCTGTTTTCCGCGTATCACACACATTTTGTTAAGTTGAACTCTTTTTGTTGTCTTGGCTTATCGCAAACAGTTCATCCGTGTGAACTGTATGCCGTATATCGCAAACACATTGATCTGGCTGATCGTTTCTGTTGTGTTTCCTAATCACAAACAGTTCACCCAGGTGAACTGTATGCCATATATCGCAAACACCTTCAATTGGCTGACCGTTTCTGTTGTTACGCTCATCACAAATAGTTAATTCGAGTGAACTGTGTGCCACGTATCGCACATCCAACTCTAATCAGAATCATATTTGATGTTTCCAACATCACATATAGTTTGTATTACTTTTGACAGTTTTCTTACACCACCATTTGTGATTAAAGCATCACACACAGTTTCGTCGAAGGGTCTCTGATTGTACTGTCACGTTAGGACCATCCTACAGTACTGACAGCTGCCGCCACAACTCCCCATGCCCATGCCACGCGATCGGACCTAGCAGTCAGCCGCCCGACGCTGCACCCCGCATGTGTTGATACCTTAGCGGCATTGCACTTGCGGTTCTTGGACGAACTGTTCAAGGGATCTGCGAGGTACTGTTCGCGGGAGATCACCATTTGTGGGTTTCGTTGTTTTCGGGAGATTGGCGACACGAGGAGGAGACACCCTGGGAGATTGACTACACGGATCACCAACTCTACTTGCGTTGCGGTGACTGTAGGTCTAGTAGTAAACCCGATCCCGGATTTCCAGCAACATGATCTTGGGTGTGTAGTAGAATTTTTTTTATTTGGCGCTAGCGTAGGGTACCGCATGTTCCTACATAGGTGTGATGCCTCGAGACCGATGTTCCAGACCCCTTCCGTTTATTTTCGTTGTCGCCGTGTGTTTCGATTATTTGTTGCACTTTGCCAGGCCATGCCGATTTAAACCGGACATGCATCATACTTGGATGAGCATCATGCCATGTTATGTGTTGTGTGTTTACCATGTTGTTTGCTTCTTTCCAGTTGTGCTTCTTCTCGATAGTCCCGGTTTTGTTGCAATTTTGAGGATTCGTTCGACTACACTTGGTTCTCCCATGCCCGGTCTTCTTCTTCATGGACTTGATCTTCTTCCTAGCGGGATCTCAGGCAAGATGACCGTCATCTTGGATATCACTACTATCTTTGCTTTGCTAGTTGTCTCGATGCTATCGCTATGTCGCGCTTCCTACCACTTGTTTATCAAGCCTCCCAATATGCCATGAAATAGCCTCTAACCTTTTTCACCATCCCAGCAAATCCTTGTTTAGCTATGTTATCGCTTTGCTCAACCCCTCTTATTGCGTTGCCAGTTGCAAGTGTAGTTGTAGGTTATTCCATGTCGGCACATGGATATCTTGGGATATAGCAGTATCTCTTATTTAATTAATGCACATATATACTTGGTAAAGGGTGGAAGGCTTGGCCTTTTGCTTGGTGTTTTGTTCCACTATTGGCGCCCTAGTTTCTGTAATATCGGTGTTATGTTCCTTGATTTTGCATTCCTAACATGGTCAGGGTTTATGCCCCCCCCCCTTGACAGTTTGCTTTGAATAAAACTCTTCCAGCAAGGCCCAACTTTGGTTTTACCATTTTCCTAAAGACAACTAAAACTTGCATCTGGACTTTCTGGACCCCAAGCAATTTAATCAACAACCCCAACCAGTGCACCTCATGAGTGTTGGTCCAAACTAGGTAGACTACGCGGCCGCCACGAGGAAACTCAAGGATTTGGTTTTACCCGTAGGATGTCTCATCCGATCGTGGCCCGAGGCGTGAAAAACGAGCATAAGCCAGCAGAAAAATACAACAAGAATCAATGATTGGTATGAGCAACATGGAGGCTGGCATCCCGAGCGGTAGTACCGCTCCTTGGAAGCGGTAGTACCGCTCCTTGGAAGAGGTAGTACCACCCACAAGCGGTAGTACCGCTCCAGGGGAGCGGTAGTACCGCTCGAGGTGAAGGACGGCGGTCTGACTACTGCCGCTGCTAGATCCGATACTACCGGGGTGCCAAATTCAAAAATACTCCTACCAACCATCAATCCAACGAGTCTAGCAGCCTTCAACGTCCTACTCGAGCCTCAATTTAGCCAAAAATCGATAAATGCTAAGACTATTGCCCCAAAAGCCTATATTTGAAAACAAGAAGCAACGAGGAGAAGAGCGGGGGCAATACCAACATCCATGGCAAGAGGAAGGTGTGGGGATCGACCCACAGGTTGGAAACGTGAAGGACGACCCGGAAAGGCGGCCCGGTGGCGGCCTCCCACACTAGTTCGTCGCTGGAGAGAGGAATGGACGAGGGGTAGAAAGACGAATGGGTACGGGAGAGTAAAACTCCCCCTGCCCAATTCATAACCCCCATCCTCATCCCGCAGCGGTAGTACCGCTCAGACGGGTGGTAGTACCACTTGATGCTCCTCAGCGGTAGTACCTCCCTTCCACAGTGGTAGTACTGCCCATCAACAACTCGAGGAGACAAGAAAAAAACAAAGGCTTAGCTACGAGAAAAATAAAACAACGAACTGACGGAGTAACTCCGAGGGCATAAGTCAACCAAAGACAAGAGACGAACCCTTGGAGAGACTTAAAAAAGCAACACAAAAACACAAACCAACCCGACTAGAGGAAAAGGAAAGCAAAACACCTCTCAAGGAGAGGGTAGTGGCCGAGGCCACCTATGTTTGAGTCAATTGGTATGCCAGCGTGAAGATTTTAACCTTGGGCCCATGACCAAAACTCATCTTTGAAGCACAAGTACCATAAAAAATGGCTAATGTGAAAGACGTGATCGAATTATGCATAATGGGGGAGGGGGAGTTCATTGAGAGAACAACACCCCCCCTATGTCCATGACTACATCTAGAACAAGATATCATCATGAGTGAGGTGGGGTGTGCCTAGATTCAAGCCACATTGCTTGAATGAATGATATTTAGCTCATGCCTTAACTCGCGAAATCTTGCTTCATCCAAAGGATTCATGAAGATATCCGCTAGTTGCACTTCAGTACCTACATGAATAACCTCGATCTCCGCATGCTTGATGTGATCCCGGATGAAGTGATGGCGAATCTCAATATGCTTAGTCTTGCTATGTTGCTCCGGATTGGAAGAGATCTTCATCGCACTTTCATTGTCGCAAAATAGAGGCACTTTGTCACAAATGACACTGTAATCCTTTAAAGTTTGGCTCATCCATAGAAGTTGAGCACAACAACTAGCAACAGTAACATACTCGACTTCGGTGGTGGAGAGAGACACACAATTTTGTTTCTTCGAAGACCAACTTACCAAAGAGCGACCAAGGATCTGGCACCCTCCGGAAGTTGACTTTCTATCCACACAGTCTCTGGGCCGATCCGAGTCCGAAAATCCAATGAGATCAAAGTTTGAACCTTTGGGGGTACCATAAGCCAAAGTTTGGGGTATGAGCCAAATATCGAAAGATTCGCTTGATAGCCACAAAGTGACTTTCCTTAGGTGACGCTTGAAACCGTGCACAGATTCCCACACTCAACATGATATCCGGTCTAGATGCAGAAAGATAAAGCAAGAGGATCCAATCATATAACGATATACCTTTTGATCCACCTCTTTACCATTGGGATCATGTCAAGTTGGCCTTTGTTAGGCATTGGAGTGAAGGCTGGCTTGACATCACTTAGCTTGAATTTCTTGAGCATGTCTTGGGTATATTTGGCTTGACTGATGAAGGTTCCTTCTCTTCTTTTCTTCATTTCAAATCCGAGGAAGAACTTCAACTCTCCCATCATATACATCTCAAAATGCTCGGTCATAAGTGCAGCAAACTCATCATTGAAAGCTTTGTTAGGAGAACCAAGTATAATATCATCAACATATAGTTGGCATATGAACAAACCCCCTTTAACCCTCTTAGTAAAAAGAGTGGGATCGATTTTCCCAATTTCAAACCCACGATCTTGCAACAACTCGGTAAGCTGCTCATACCACGCACGTGGGGCTTGTTTAAGGCCATAAAGAGCCTTATCGAGTTTTTATACATGATTGGGGAACTTGGGATCCTCGAACCCCGGGGGTTGTTTGACATACACCAACTCACTAAGAGGACCATTAAGAAATGCACTCTTCACATCCATTTGTTGCAAAAGAAAGTTATGATGAGATGCATATGCAAGCAATATGCGAATAGATACAAGGTGAGCAACAGGAGCAAAGGTTTCACCGTAGTCGATACCCTCGACTTGGGAGTAGCCTTGTGCAACAAATCTTGCCTTGTTTCGAATGACAACGCCGTTCGCATCTTGCTTGTTCTTGAAGATCCATTTGGTTCCAATGACATTATGGTTCTCCATTGGCCTTGGCACCAATGACCACCCTTTGTTGTGCTTGAAGTTGTTCATTTCATCATGCATGGCTTCAAGCCAATTCGAGTCCTCGAGCGCTTCATGTAACTTTTGGGGTCCAACACAAGAAACAAACGCGTGATGCACACATAAGTTTGTTAATTGTCTATGAGTAGTTACCCATTTTCTTAAGCTTCCAAGCACATTCTCCAACACATGATCTTGACACTTGAGAGTGGAGGATATCTTGGCGGCATGACGCTCCAAAATTTCCTCAACAGGCAAATGATTGTCAACTTGAGGGTCATCACCTTGATCGCCTTGAGCGTCGTCTTGATGATCTTGAACTTGTTCTTGGTCATGAGGTTGCTCAGAGGAGTGAACTTGATCTTGGGCATCACTTGGTGAACCATCATCATCATTAGGTTGATCTTGCCCTTGGTCTTGTTCGCGGGGTTGAGGGCCTTCACTTTGTTCTTCGGAAGTGTGTGGGTCTAGTGTTGGTGATGGCTCCACTTGAGTGGAGCATTGTCCTTCTCCTTCGGCCACGAGGGTTTCCTCAATGGGATTATTTGACCAACCACCATTCTTCTTATGGATTGAGGATGAATTTCATCACCTATGTCGTGGAAAAACACAGTCACCTATGGGGCCATAGGCCCCTTGTGGTTCGGCAAGGGGGAAGGGCGCGTTGCACAAAGAGCGGAGGCCGTGGAGCAGCACGATAGCGATGACACGGGCAGTTTTTTACCCAGGTTGGGTCGCCATGAGGCATAAAACCATACTCCTGCTTTGGTGGATTGATGGAGTGTACCATAGTGGAGATGCAATGCTCTAGCCTGATAAGGCTGCCGAAAGGCGAGAGCAACTACGCATGTATGAGTGTACAATGGTCCGAATCCACTCTACGGTCGCCACAGTCCTCCTTTTATAGATCAAGGGGTCACCACAATGGCAAATAAGTCATTGTGTACTGACTAGATAGCAAACAGTGCCATCATACCTAACTCTGTAGACAGGACAAGGCGCATTAAATGCGCCGCTTAGTGTCACATCATGGCGTAGCCCGACAATCCATACTAGGCTGATCCGCCACCTCCTCGCTTGCCTGCATGACACATCACTGGACGGGTGTCATCGGTAGTTTATTTCCTTCAGAAGTCGCTGCCGCGTACCGAATTATGGCCACTTAGTCACTTGAGGGATTGACACCGCACCGATTGGTGACTTGAGTTGCTGTGAGGTGGAGCGGTGGAGCCTTGGTGGGGTAAGTCCACTCTCCGCACCACTGGCAGGCCTGGCGGGATAGCCTTGGGACTTTTCTTCGGGGCAAGCTCGCCCTCGTTGGGCTCGCCTGCCTGGCAAGGGAGGTTTTTCCTTAGTGAGTTCTTGCTTCTTTATCTTGACTTGGTCTTCTTGATCCGCCCCTTGATTTCTCAAAGGGCTAACTTCTTTTGCTCTACGTGGTCTTGATTGTTGTAACCTTGCTTCCATGCATGTGTATAGTCTGGGCAACATACACCAAGGTTAGTTGCACCGACATAAGCCCCCGAGCCTGGCCCGATTGTGCTGCTGGGCGTCGTCGGGGTAGGCTCCAACAGGTACACAGGCAGCGGTCTTGGTGCTAGCTTGTATCTGATATTTTTCAAGCTTCTTCATTAACTTGTGACTGGATGAATCTCCGCCTCCGCTGCGCGTCGCGTAACGCCAATTGAAATGGGGCCATATTTGTAATGGCTTTAACACATGGGGGAGTAACTGCCAATTTACTCTTCCCACCGCACTTATTCCCTCTGTCACGTACGCCGCATGCGTTGCATGGGGTAGGTAACGGAGGCGCGTGGTGCGGGGGGGGGGGGGAGTGCTATGGCACAAGCCCGGCCTTCTTGGGTTGGTGGAGTGGGACGACAGTTACCCATCGAAGGACCAGCCCCCCACCCCGTTCTTGTCAGGCTGCGCCCGGTAGGCCCTCACGGGGTCAGGCTCGGCTTCTGCTCGGGTGTCCCTCCTACCCTCTTCATTTTCCATGGAAGTTCCTAGGAGGAGAGGGACAAAAAAGGGATTATGGGGCACTTATCTTTTTTCATTCTAAAATGTGTAGGCACTTACCAAACTTTAGTCTATGTTATGTAATATTCTTTACCCATGTTTGTGTTCTGTAAAATCTATACTTGCTTATCAGCATATTAATGAAAAAGACAAGCCTTGCCGGGTACTTGTGCATGCATGATATCCATGCAGAGGTGGAATGCCTCTATACGCTAAAGTAAACAAGTTATCCCCGGTAGGCTATCCTGCGGTACCCTCAGTTTGTTGCCACGGGGCTAGGCATGCCGGGCATTAAAGCATAAAAGGGGACCAGCCCCTCGACAAATCCTTTTCCACTAAAGGCTACTGCGACCATCCTGACCGAAGCAACGTTCGAGCCAAGGGATGGGAGCACCTATGTTTCAAAGGTGACGAGGTTTTTCATATGCACAAGTCTCACTTTACAGGACATGTATGGATAAAAAAGAAAACTTATCTATTTGGCTTGTCGAGGATCGCTGTGTAGCCTTGTCTTCATTTCTTCTCTTTGGGACCAAGTCTGCGGCAAGAATCCTGCAACTTGATGCATATGAAAACAATGTCATATGTGATCTTATCTATATGAACATGTTATGCTCATGATATGCTTATGCATGCATGCGATCTTCTTCGGGGGCCCCAATGCTTCATTTATTTCTCTATTCCTCAGGGTCTGCGCCTAGTTTTGTACAAAGGGTTACATGCAACTGAGGCAATGCTTGTACAAAAGGGTGGTTGTCAGGCAGGGCCCGATAGCCGCGCCTTACGGGTAGAACTTACGGAGACGCTCAATGTTCCATGAGTGTTACAATTGAATGCCATCTCCGGTATCCAGACGGACCGCGCCAGGTCAGGTGACTCATACTTCCCGTTAAGGGCCTTTCCACTTCGGCATCAACTTGTTTGTACCCTTGGCGGACTGGACACTCCTAAGGACAAGGTTGCCTTCCTCAAAACTTTTGGCATTAACCCTGCGGCTGTGATAGCGACACAGGGTGTGCTGGTAGCGTGCAGAACGCGTAGCAGTCCAGAGATGGTTCTCCTCAAGTAGCACAACGTCGTCACGCATGTGCTGTTCTTGTGCTACTTCATCATAGGCAAGTACTCGAGGTGACCCATAAATCAGTTCCGTGGGGATAAATGCTTCTGCACCGTAGACTAGGGAGAAGGGAGTCTGCCCGGTAGCTCGATTTGGTGTCATTCGGAGGGACCAAAGAACCACCGGTACCTCATCGATCCATCGCCTGCCACGCTTCTGCATCATATAAACTATTCTCGTCTTGAGGCCTCGCAGCACTTCAGTGTTTGCCCTCTCAGCTTGCCCGTTGCTCCTTGGGTAAGCAACAGAGGCGAATGAAATCTTGCTTTCGAGGGCATGAACGCATTGCATGGAGGCGCGGCTTGTGAATTGGGTGCCATTGTCAGTGATGATTTGAGCAGGGACTCCGAAGCGGCACACCAATCCTTTCAGGAACTTTATAGCTAACTGTGCGGTCACCTTTCTCACGGACTCTACTTGCGGCCACTTTGTAAACTTGTCGATTGCGACGAACAAGAATTCAAAGCCCCCGGCAGGACGGGGGAAGGGGCCCAAGATATTGAGCCCCCAGGCTGAAATCGGCCTTGACAAAGGGATTGTTTGAAGAGCCTGGGTAGGCTGATGGATATTCTTGGAATGGAACTGGCATGCTGCACACTTGGTGACTAGCTCGATTGCATCTTGGAGGGCTATGGGCTAGTAGAATCCTTACCGGAAAACTTTCCCAACCAAGGCCTTTGATCCAATATGGGAGCCACACACACCCTTGATTATTTCTGCAAGCAGTTCCTTTCCTTCTTCCCGGCAAATGCACTTCAATTTCACACCATTGGGCCTTCTTCTGTACAGTGTGTCATCAACGAACTGATACATACTGGCCCTCCGGGCTACTCTTTCAGCTTCTTCTTGCTCTTCGGGAAGTTCTCTAGTTTAGAGGAAATGGACAATGTGTCGTGCCCAAGTTGGGGCATGTGGCTTGGCAATGAGGATCAGCGGCACCTCCTCATTCACGGGAGCGCACTCCTCAAATGCGAATGTTGGAAGTTTGGCGGGAGGGTGCGGCTTACAGATTAGAGGGGAGTTGTTCCCGCCAAGCTCTCTGTCGGGGGTTTCAAAAAACTCTACCGAGAGAGGCTTGCCAGAGTCTAGTTTCCTCCTCTTTCTAGCCATTGTTGTTGGGGATACGGAGGGTTGAGTCAGATGGAGAACAAAAGTCCCTGGTTCCACATGTAGTGTTTGTGCAGCGCACTTTGACACATGATCAGCTATGTTGTTGTCCGCATGAGGTACGTGCTCCGTTTGCAGTCCGTCAAAGTGCTCCTCCAACTTTCTCACTTCCTCAATGTATGTCTCCATCAATGGGATCTGATAATCCTTGTTCACTTGTCTCACCACAAGTTGCGAATCTCCGTGAATGATCAGCTTCTTAATTCCAAAATCTGTGGAAATCCTGAGCCCGGCAAGGAGTCCTTCGTACTCAGCAGTGCTATTGGTGGCCTTCTCCCAGGGGAAATGCATTTGGACGATGTACTTGAGGTGCTCCCAAGCGGGAGCAACGAGAAGCACGTCGTCCCCTGCACCTTGTAGGGAGAAGGCACCGTCAAAGTACACGATCCATTCTTGGGGCGCTTCCTTGTTGGGGATGACTGTCTCCAATACTTCTTCATCAGGGGTAGGTGTCCATTCTGCAATGAATTTAGCTAGTGCTCTGCTCTGAATAGTTGATGTGCTTTCAAACTTCAAACCAAAGATGGATAACTCCAAAGCCCATTCCACAATTCTGCCAGTGGCCTCAGGGTTCCGGAGTATACGTTGCAAGGGGAAGCGGTGACAACTGTGATCTCATGGGCTTGGAAGTAGTGGCGCAGTTTCCTTGAGGCCATGATGAGGCCAAAAATCAACTTTTGCAAACTAGAGTTCCTTAATCTGGCCCCCTGCAATAGGAAATTGACAAAGTACACTGGGCGTTGCACCACTTTCTTCCTAACCGCGACCATGGAGCTGCCTCCACTGCCCTACTCTTTGTTGTCTTGAATTGCTTCAGATCTTGTCGGGATGGGTTCACTTTCCTTTCCAGAGGGAGCTGTGGTGGCGGCTGTGGTTTCTGCGTTGGCTGCCATGGAGGGGACTGCACCGTAGGTGTGTCCCCTCAGTATGGCCAGCAGCTCTGGTCGTTGTCACCGCCAGCGGAGGCCGTGACAGGCCCGCTCGCTGTGATCCTCCCGCCTCGGCGAAGCCAATAAAACTCTAGATGGTAGCTCTCCACTCATCCATTTGATCGGACGCCGTCGGAAATCGCTACGGGAACTGGGCCCGTGCCATGGCCTCCGAGGCAGTGCTCGGCATGGGTGACGACGTAAACCGTAATGTCGCTTGGCTTCAGGGGGCGCCGGTATTGGCAGCGTTGTGCTCTCGTTGTCGTGTGTCGGTCGCCAAGGTGGCGTGGTGACGAGGCGAATGTTCTTGGGGTCGATGGCTCCGTTCGGCACATCGGCCCGATTGGGTCGCCCCAGGGGCAGCGCATGCCCTGCGGCTGCACCCGCAATGAGGGCAGCCAGAGGGTCATGGTTTGCCGCAGAGAGAGCATCACCGTAGCGGCTACACCCTTCGGGGGGATGGAGAGGCGGAGATGGAATAACCTCTCCAACCACATTCCGTGGAGCGTGACCGCTGGGACTTTGTTGATGTTGTCCTCCTCCGGTGCCCCCGCTCCCGCTTCGGTCGCAGGGGAGGTGGTGACGACGTCGCCCGTGCCGACCACGTCCCTCGTGGCGCCCGTGTTCCTGTGCGCCCCTGCATCCCTCGCGGGCTCGGCGGCCGCGCATGGAGGGGCTTTCGAGGTGGTCGGGTGAGCTGCAGCACCAGGTTTCTTCTAGGGCACCATGGATGATGAAGTCACTGATGAAGAAAATGATGATGACGATGATGAGCTACGTACACTCTCGGATTCGTGCAAGCGCCTCCCCCTACCCGGTGTGCCAAAGATGTCGTGTTAAAACACGGTCACCTATGGGGCCATCGGCCCCTTGTGGTTCGGCAAGGGGGAAGGGCGCGTTGCACAAAGAGCGGAGGGTGCTTAGCAGCGCGACAGTGATGACATGGGCAATTTGTACCCAGGTTCGGGCCGCCGTGAGGCGTAAAACCCTACTCCTTCTTTGGTGGATTGATGGAGTGGACCGTAGTGGAGACGCATCGCTCTAGCCTGGCAAGGTTGCCTAAAGGCGAGAGCAACTATGTGCGTATGAGTGTACAATGGGCTGAATCCTGTCTACGGTCACCAAGATCCTCCTTTTATAGATCAAGGGGTCACCACACTGGAAAATCAGTCATTGTGTACTGATTTGATAGCAAACCGTGCTATCATAACCAAATCTGCAAACAGGCAAGGCACATTAAATGTGCCGCTTAGTGTCACATCATGGCGTAGCCCAGCAAGCCTTACCAGGCCGATCCGCCACCTCCTCGCCTACCTGCATCTGCATGACACATCGCTGGACGGGTGTCATCAGTAGGTTATTTCTTTCAGAAGTGGCTGCCACGTACAAAATTATGGCCACTTGGTCACTTGAGGGCTTGACACCGCACCGATTGGTTACTTGAGTTGCTGTGAGGTGGGGTGGTGGAGCCTTGGTGGGGTAAGTCCACTCTCCGCGCCCTCAGTAGGCCTGCCGCGGTAGCCTTGGGACTTATCTTTGGGGAAACCTCGCCCTCGCTGGGCTTGCCTACCCGACAATGGAGGTTTTTCCTAAGTGATTTCTTGCTCCTTTATCTCAACTTAGTCTTCTTCATCTGCCCTTGATTTCTCAAAGGTCTAACTTCTTCTGCTCTGTGTGGTCTTGATTGTTGTAACATTGCTTTCGTGCCTATTTATAGTCTGGGCAACATATGCCAAGGTTTTTTGCACCGACAACCTACATCACAAAGACCACGTTGCTACACTTGGGAGCCATTATATTCATCAAACTCCACGTTACATGTCTCCTCAATGAGTCTGGTGGACTTGTTGAGGACACGGTAAGCATGAGAGTATGTATCATAACCAATAAATATGCCCTCTTGAGCTCTAGGTTCAAATTTAGACAAACGAGCACCTTTCTTGAGAATGACACACTTACACCCAAACACCCGAAAGTACTTGAGGCTGGGCTTGTTGCCGGTGAGTATCTCATATGGAGTCTTATTCAAGCCTTTTCGGAGATAGAGCCGATTGGATGCATGACATGTGGTGTTGATGGCTTCGGCCCGGAAGTTGTACGGAGATTTTAATTCCGCCATCATGGTCCTTTCTGCATCCATCAATGTCCGGTTCTTCGTCTTCGCTACACCATTATGTTGAGGGGTATAAGGTGCGGCATATTGGTGCTTGATCCCCTCGTCACTAAGAAACTCATCCAAGGTGTAGTTCTTGAACTCGGTGTCGTTGTCACTTCTAATCATCAAAAAATTCCTTCATGTTGACGTTGAGTTTTATTAGAAAAGTTGATGACGGTTTGTTGGGTCACACTCTTCCTCTTGAAGAAATATACCCAAGTGTATCTTCACAAGTCATCCACAATCACCAAGCAATACTTTCTTCCCCCAAGACCGTCAAAGGATGGAGGACCAAAGAGATCTATGTGAAGGAGCTCCAAGGGCATCTTTGAGTAGATCAAAGTTGTGGGACGGTGAGCCGTTTCAAGAAGCTTCCCTTCAATACAAGCACTTCAAGCATGATCTTTGGCAAAACTCACATTTGTTAGTCCACGAACATGGTCCCCATTGAGGAGAGTTTTAAAGATCTCATATTGACATGGGCAAGCTGGCCATGCCAAAGCCATCCCACATCAACTTTAGCCATTAGGCAAGTTGCGGTCTTAGTGGGTCGCTCCGAAAAGTTCACCACGTAGAGACCGTTGTAGACATGCCCAACAAAGGCTACTTTAAGAGTCTTGCTCCACAAAAGGGCCACGATATCAAGATCAAAAAATGTTGCAAAGCCCATAAGTGCAATTTGACGAACAAAAAGCAAATTGTACGCAAGGGAGTCAACAAGCATGACCTTCTTAATAGATAAATCTTGTGAGATGACCGCCTTGCCAAGTCCCAATACCTTTGATTTTGAAGCATTACCGAATTGGACATGGGTGGGCATAGATGGAATTGGATGCACATCCACCACCAAGTCCGTGCTTCTGGTCATATGATTTGTCGCTCCGCTATCAAGCAACCATGACACTCCACCGGAAGCAAACTCCTACAAGAGATCAATGCTTGGTTTTAGGTACCCATTGAGTAATGTTTCCTTTGATGTTAGCAACAAGGGTCTTAGGAACCCAAATGGACCATTCAATGTACTCATATGGAGAACCAACAAATTTGGCATAAACATGCCCATCCCTAGCATGGCATAAAATATAAGATGGGTTAAAATCGCCGAAGTTCTTGGGAAGGATGGTCTTTCCCTTCTTGCCATTTCCACCCTCCACCTTTTTCTTCTTTTCCACATGAGAACCCTCTCCTACTTTGATAAAAACATCCTTGAGAGGGAGGGGTTGCTTGGTCTTTTTCTTCTTCTTCTTCTTGGACTTGGGTGCAAACCCAATTCCCTCCTTTGGCACAACCTCCTTTTGATTACTCAGAGGTCATTGACGTTCTTTTCTCCTTGAATACAAGTCACAAGGCCCTTTTCAAGTTGCTCTTTTAGATTGACATTCTCCTCCACGAGATGAGCATGCTCACAACATGGTTTAGTAGCATGTGCATTATCAATGAGAACAAAAGGAGGACACGTAGAAATTTCCTTAGTTAGCTTCACTTGGATTTGATCATGAGACTCTCTGAGAGAGGCATGAGCACCTTTCAAGGCCTTGTGAGCCTTGTCAAGTGTGTCAAACTCTTCCTTGAGTCTATCATGGCCAACCCCAAGTGCAACCTTCTCGGATTTAAGCACACGGGTAAGAACAATAGCATGATCAAGATCTTTATGAAGTTTATAAAGAGCAACGTTGTGTGACTCCTCAAGAGCCAAACAAAGACCTTGCTCTTCCCCAGAAGCAATGGAAAGATCTACAATCTCATCGGGATCGTCATGACTATGCCCCTCCATCTTGGAGATAGTATCCTCGTGCGATCAATGATATCATTGGCCTCACCAAGTTGTTCCAAGAGAGCGACAAAGTGCTTCTTGGGTTCTCCGTTGATCTTACTCAAGAAAAAATTGAACTCATTAGATTCACCATGCACCACCTCACTATCATCTACACAATCTAACAAAGACGGAGTTGTAGTGATGGTGGTTTGGATGATGGGTGTTACTTTATTGATTAGTTTAGCCATGAGGCACTTGGCAATTGTGTTCTCGTTGGGGGCGCCGAAGAGAGAGACCTTGGAGCGGGAAGATGTGGCAATTGAAATGGTTGTCATTGCCATTCCTTCTCCACTTGTGTCTTCATCTTCATCATGTGAGGGATACTCTTTATGAACCGCCAACTACTTTTGAGGCACCTTCTTGATGAAGTTGTTCTTGCTGGCAAGAGGCTTGGCTTTGTCCTTGCGAATGAGTGTGCCAACATTTTCTTCTCGATTCTCGTAAGGGTAATCCGCGACAAAGTGACTCACATTTCCACAATTGTAACATGTTCTCATCTATTGCTTGCCCCTCGAACCACTTGATGTGTTCTTGGTGAAATTGGGTCTTGAGTTCCTCTTTCCCAAAATTGCCTTGATGCAAGAGCCATGTGCTCGTGGTAATAATATTTGGGGGCAACACTCCTCTTCTTCAAGCTCAACTTCATCCGAAATAGCCTCGGCCTTCAAGGCAAGAGTGGGTGAGCTTTTCTTGGACCGCACACGGGCTAGAGCATTGTCGACGCTCTTGTTCATGATGTTCATGGCAATAAACTTATCCAACACTTCACTTGAGGAGAGAGTGTGAAAATCCGGCCTTTGACGAATCACAGAGGACATGGCCTTGTTGAATGGCATGATGACCTTGAGAAACTTGCGCTTGATCCAAATAGCATCCACATCCTTGCTCCCATGATCTTGAAGAGCCACAGCAAGAGTTGTCACCCTTTGGTAGAGATCACGAGGATCCTCGTCTTCTAGCATCACAAACTCATCGCACTCATCAAGTACCACTTCAAAGTTTGACCTTTGTATGCTAGAGCTCCCCTTGTACATGGATATAATGTGATCCCAACAATCCTTTGCACGGGAGAAGGGCCGCAAGTGAGAGAGTTCTTTGGGTGGCACCGCGTCTTGGAGAATGAACAAAGCGGAGTGATTGTATTGATTGTCCGCTTCTTCTCTTGGAGTAAACTTGTTTGGATCATGAGGGTAGAAGCCTTGCTCAATGACCCTCCAAGGTTTGTTGAGCTGTGATTCAAATGAGACTTGATACGAAAAACCCAATTAGCAAACTCACCCTTTACAAGTTTAGGAGGAGGACCAAGGTTGTTAATATGCGGTATAGGGACCGGTCCTCCATAGACCGGGGGAGGGGGAACCGAGGCAAAGGTTCCCGTCCCATTCTTGTTGAGAGGGGAATAAGTTTGAGCACCTTTAGCCGCTTCCTTGCCGGAGTTGGCCTCTGACTCTAATGCAGTGGGATTAACCACAAGCAACGGATCGGGAGTGGTTTTCAACCCCTCAAGTAATTCTTTAAGCATGGACTTGACTTCGGTTGTCATAGATGTCTTAAGTGAGGCCATAGCTTCATTTAAGTCATCTTGAGTGATCGAAGTCAAACCCACGGCCTCGGGCACTTCATCCACATTTCCTCCGTCATCAACCATACTCTTCGGGTGGTGAAACCCTTAATGAAGAGACAAGTCTCTGATACCAATTGCAAGGATTGATATGGTTGACTAGAGGGAGTGAATAGGCAACTACCAATTTTTAGGGTTTCTTAAACAAATTAAGATTAGCCATAAATAGGTGGTCTAGATATGCAACTAGGTGAACAACCTATATGATGCTAACACAAACAAGTAAGGGATACAACACAACAAAAGCTCGCACAAAGTAAAGGTAGAAATTACCACAAGTGGAGCCGGTGAAGATGAGGATGGTTACCAAAGTTCCTTCCCTTTGAGGTGAAGTACGTTTCCATTGGAGCGGTGTGGAGACACAATGCTCCCCAAGAAGCCACTAGGGCCATCGTATTCTCCTCATGTCCTCGCGCAATGCAAGATTTCGTGATTCCACTAGTGGTGCCCTTGAAGGCGGTGACCGAACCTTTACAAACAAGGTTTGTGCAATCTCAAAACAAGCTTGGAGGCTCCCAACAACACCACAGAGCTTCACCAAAATGGAATGTGGCTCTGGGGTGACCTCGGTCGTCTAGGGTGCTCAAACACCCAAGACTAACAAGATCCGCAAGGGATTAGTGGGGGGAATCAAATTTCTCTTGGTGGAAGTGTAGATCGGGGCCTTCTGAACCAATCCCTAGTAAATCAAAAAGTTTGATTGGCTAGTGTAATGCCCTGGATGTAATACTTTCCCTTTTGGGCATATAATATATCTCCGGCTTCATCTATTCCATTCCGGGTTCTTTGTCTTTCGGGTGTTCGTCGTTTTGTTGTGTGCGTGTGTGGCATTCATTCATATCATGTAGACATGTGCATCGCATTGCATTTGTGTTGTCGTTTGCATCCGGTTCCACACGTTCCTTCCCGTTGTCCGTTTCGCGTTCCGGAGCTCTCTCACATGTCCGTGGCGTCCCGTAGGCCTACTTTGGTGTTTGGCCGTGTAACGTTGCCGGTGTGGCATGAGACTTGTCGTGTGTTGTTGTTTTGTTGTGTGTAACCCGCCTGTCAAATCTCGTCGCGTTTGGACTCCGTTTGCTATCCCAACAGTTATTCGTGTGGGTCCAAAGTGCCTCCACTTGTGGCCCAAAAACACCCTCACATCAGCCCAATAACATCCCCTAGGCCATCTAAACTTCCCCCGCGATCCGATCCTTCGGATCGCGATCGGAGGGCTCCTAACACCTAAATCCCCCCAAACCCTAGCTATCTAGGTCTATTTTTGGCATCCTACCTCTTTCCACCTACCTCTAGATCTTCTCCCCCTCATTTTTTTGATCTGCCCAGCCCTCCTTCTCCACTTGGCAGCTCCCCTCCCGCAAATCTCGTGGATCGAGGGAGATCCTTCGATCGAGCCAGCCACCGCCGCCGTTTTCTTCGACCGCAGCCGCCCGGGTCCTTTGTCTGGGTCAACGCCAGCTCCAGCCGAGGCCCCCTCGACAGATCGACCGAGGCCCCCCACTTCGCCGGCTGGGCCTCGCCTCCCCGCCATGGGACCACATCGCCCCGGCCCAAGAGCTGATCCCTCACTAGCCTTCCCTTCGCGTCGCTCCGCCTCTCTCCCCAGGCCATGCGGGCCGCGCAGCGCTGCACCCCTCCTCCAGCAGCCTCGCCGCACCGCCAGGCGGGCCACCTCACCCCTCGGGCCGACTCCGCCGATCGGGGCCCGGGCCACCGCCGGCCCGTCCCTTCGCTCCGCGCCCCCGCGGGCCCTCTCCTCGCCTCCGCCCCGCGGGCCTCCCTCGCCGCCACCGCGAGGCCCAAACCACCGAGCCGGGCGTCCCTCCACCGCCGCTCCGCCCGCGCGCGCAGTGGGCCGAGGCCCACTTCGCCGAGCCAGCGTCCGCCGCTCCATCGCGGGCCGTCGCCAGTCCAGCTGCCTGGGCCTCTCCTCGAGCCGGGTCGCCGCGCCAGATCCGGCCCGAATCCCTTTGCCTATTCCAGATCTGAGAGGTTGATTTTTTCCCTCCAAGTCTCTGTTAATTGTTCTGTGATGCATTTTTCCAACTGCTCTAACTTTTTATGTGGATGTCCGTTTCGCGCAAATAGCATGTCCAGACGTTCGTGGTGATTAGCACTACGTGTTATCTTTTTGTGTCATGCATGTTAGAGATCATCTAGGTGCTTATTTTTCTGTTTCAAGAGTGCATCCCGATATAATTGCTGTTATGTGTTGTTTTTATGCCATCTTTGCTATGTGATATCTTTTAGCTCGATTGTCCGAATGATGCAAATGACATGTCCACGTGTTCGTCTTGCCATGCTCTACATGTTGATTGTGTTAGGTTGCATGATAGATTTATTCTTGCCATGTTTATCCTCGTGCAAAGTGCTATGTGGCTGTGATGTTGTTTCACTTGTTATGAAATGCCATCTTGTTGAGCTCGTTGCTATCGTTGTGTTTATCTCCATGATGTATGCTTGTATGTTTCGGAATCACCATCATGTGTACTTTAATGAGGTGCTTACCACTTGTCATGTTTAGTTTCGAGGTGACTTAAACTTGCTCTTTTAGATGCCATGATGAAACTGCTGTTTCAACACTTAGTGGTTTTTCACTAAGTCCGAAATCTGTAACGTTCCGATGTCATGTTTGCTTGCTGCTCTAGGACAAACCATGATAGTTTTGGGGTGGATCTTGATTGTTCCTTGTAGAATATATTGTTGGATTTCCATTCATGTTCTCACATGCCTATTTAAGTGGCTGTAGCATGTTTAACTTTTGCTCCAAAGTTTCAATAAAATTCTGCTGTCAGAATTTTATTGTCAAGTTCAATATGTCCAAGCTTATTGCTATTGATCCGTGGCTCCTTTGGGGGTGCACCTTTGGACTTATTTGCTGTAGGATATGTCTAGTTTATGTTCATGCTCTTTTCCATGGTGTTTGAGTGCTGTAGCTTATTTTTCTAGTGCTCCGAAGTTGCTATGTTGCTGTAATTTTCGGCTTTCGCTCATTTCTTGTTTCGGCCATAACTTTTAGTCCGTAGCTCCGATTTCAGCGAGTCTTATATGAAACTTGATTGATTTTCCGTGTAGAATCATAATCTCCTGTTGTTATCATGTTTTGAGGTGTTTTGATTGAGTGCTATTTTCCGTGCCCCGTGTGCTCCCTTAGTGCATCCATCATGCATCCATCATTTTTGAGTGCGCATTGCATCTTGTTGATTTGTGCATTGTGTGATTGTATTGTTTAGAGCCGGAAGCTGAGACCGAGTACGAGCACGAGGTTACCAACGAGGTTGAGCACGAGGACCCTTCTTACGATCCGAACGACTACACTTCAGGCAAGATGACCGAACCCCGATAACATTACTATCTTTGCCTATTGCTAGTAGTTCCGCTCTATAGTTTTGCCTCGATGCCCATGTTCTTCCTGTCAGCCTCCTACTAGTAACCATGTCCATGTTTAACCACCCTACCTATGCAAACCGTTGCTTGGCTAAGTACGCTTCGCTCAGCCCTTCTTATAGCATTGCTAGTTGCAGGTGAAGATCGAAGATGCTTGCTTCATGCTTGCTTCATGTTGAAGTTTTGTTGGGTTATATCATACTATATAAATGCTTAAAATGAAATCATCTATATATTGGCAAGGGTGGAAGGCTAAGCCTTTTGCTTGGTGATTTGTTCCACTCATGCCATTAGGAACCGTATAAACCGGTGTTATGTTCCTTGATTATGCGTTCCTAACACGGTTGGGGTGTATGGGACCCCCTCGATAAACCGCTAAGTGCTAAGTCTTTTCCAACAAGTCCCAACATTGGTACTATTTGCCTAATAACAAATTAAACTTGCATAGGGAGTAATTAACCCTCTTTCTTAATCAACAACCCCGGGCCAGTGCTCCACATGAGTGTTGGTCCGAAACGGGGAGCCCGCGGGGCCGCCTTGGGGCAACTCGAGGTATCTGGCATACACCCGTAGCTTCGCCCATCCGGTCGTGTCCTGAGACTTAGATACGCGCGGCTACTATCAGGGTGTCGACACGCCGGGAGGATTTGCTGGATTAGACTTACCTTAGTTCGGAGTATCTTGAGCATGGGATTCCGAGAATACTCGGGTCTTCCCACTTTGGAGTTGCGACTCCGCGGATCGTGGGCTTGTAATGGGTCAAGTTGGAACACCCCTGAAGGGTTATGAACTTTCGAAAGCCGTGCCCGCGGTTATGTGGCAGATGGGAGCTTGTTAATATCCGGTTGTAGATAACTTGACACAATGTTTCAATACACTACCAGCGTGTGTACCGTGACTGTCAATTTCCGAATAGGGATTCGGGAGTTGAACACGGTGGGGTTATGTTTGTTGAGCTTTAGCTGGGATCACTTCGTGATCATCTCTCGATCGAGGCTTTCTCTTCTCACACTCTCTCACGTAAGCTAGTTGCTAGTTGCTGCTGCAGACACTTAATCTTTTCTTCAGCCTTATCCTCTCCCAAGGCTTAAATAGTCTTGTTACCCGGGAACGGGATTGCTGAGTCCTCCGTGGCTCACAGTTACTTCACCACACCAGATGCAGGTCCAGTGGTGAGCTATCCAGGTGATGGCACCGAGCTAGACTGGGAGTACGATGAGGAGCGTAGTTGATACTATGTTCGTTTTCCTGATGATCAGTAGTGGAGACTTCTACTAGGATTCGATCCGACCTGTGGATTTAAATTATGTTTGGTATCTTATCATTTGGATTTTACCCTTAGAGGGTTGTGATGTTTTAATGTATGATGATTGAGACATGTATTGTATTTGTGTGACGTGGCGAGTGTAAGCCAACTATTTTATGTTTTCCATCCCCATCTTTTACATGAGTTGTGCAAAGATACTAGACTTGCGATCATTCCAGCATGGGGTTAAGTCTCTAAGTCATGCCTCGACACGTAGGAGATTTAGCTCCATCCTGGGCATTACAGCTAGGGAGAGAGATCGGGCCAAAATGAGCTTTGGAGCAACAATGGAGTTTGGGAAGGGAAGAGGTAGGTCTTCTTGGAAAAGAATACCTCCTTATATAGTGGGGAATCAAATCCAATCGTTATCCCACAACTCAGCCCGTAGAGAGCGGTACTAACACTCATGGGAGTGGTACTACCGCACGAGGCAGTGCTACTGCCGCTTGGCCATGCGGTAGTACCGCTGGGGCTACACACAAAGAGTAGAGAGAAGGGAAAGGAGAGAGAGAGAGAGAGACCTTGAGCGGCACTAGTAGCGGTGGTAGGGCGGTACTACTGCTCACAAGCGGTGCTACCTCTCCCAATGCCGCTCCTGCTGCCACCCAACCCGACACGAGAAGCGACGGTCTCGAATTGAGGTGGTACTAGCGCGGAACTGGAGCCGTACTACCGCATGTAGCCATGGGCGGTACTACCACTGTGAAACAGCGGTACTACCGCTTGAGGCCATAAGCGGTACTGTCGCTCCGGCCTAGCGGTACTACTGCAGGTGCCTCCCTTATGCTACTTCCACGATAGCAAGAATACTCCAAGGAAGAGGGAAGGAACTAGGGTGCAAAAGAGATGTGTACATGATGATTCCACCCTAGTCTTTCCGATACAGACCCCCTCTTGATAGTATGGTATATCCGACGAATCAAGTCCACCAAAGCTGAAACGAAGGGAACAACACCGTCTTCACTTTAAACACCAAGGGGTAGAAATCGTCTCGTGCCATATAGATGAATATCTGAAATGCTCAATGCACATGATATTTCCATAAACGCATTGTCATTAATCACCAAAACCACTAAGGGAGAAATATGCCCTAACACAACATCACAAGAAGCTTGCAAGCAAAGTGACTATAAGGAGTTAATTGCAAGATGATGTATTATGAAACGAGTAAAGAGACTTGTCGGCGACGAGATTGAACTAGGTATGGAGACACCGACGACCGAATCTCGGGCAAGTAACATAACGACGGACAAAGGGAACTACGTATGTTGTCATAAAGGTTCAACTTATAAAGATCTTCGTAGAATATGTAGGAACCAATATGGACATCCAGGGCCCGCTATTGGTTATTGACTGGAGAAGCGTCTCGGTCATGTCTACATCATTCTCGAATCCGTAGGGTCCGCACACTTAATGTTTGTTGATGATATAGTATTATATGAGTTATGTATGTTGGTGACCGAATGTTATCGGAGTCCTGGATGAGATAACGGACATGACGAGGAGCTCCGGAATAGTCCGGAGGTAAAGTTTGATATATGGGATAATTGTGTTTGGTCTCCGAAAGAGTTCGGGAATTCACCGGCAGGGGTTTCAGATGTTTCTTGAAATGTTTGGGTCCGAGAACACTTTATTTGGGCCAAGGGGTAAAGCCCATGAGGCTTTTGAAAGGTGCAAAAAAGATTTTTGTGGTAGCTAGGAGGCCAGACGACAAGGACCATAGCGTCTGGTCCTGGAGTCCAAGAAGAATTCTTGCCTTCCAGGCGAAACCAACTTTGAGGAGGCTCTTTCTCCAAGAAACGACCCTAGTGCTCAACATATAAATAGAGGTGCAAGGCCAGCACCCAAAACACATCAAGAGTCACCAAGCCATGTGCAGACAACCCCGTCGCCTGTAGTTTATCCTCCATCATAGTTTCCGTTGTGCTTGGTGAAGCCCTGCGAAGATTATTCTTCACCACCACCGTCACCACGCTCTCATGCTGTCGAAACTCATCTCCTACTTAACCCCTCTTGCTAGATCAAGAAGGCGAGGATGTCATCGAGCTGAACATGTGCTGGATACGGAGGTGCCGTACGTTCTGTACTTGATCAGGATGGATCATGAAGGTGTACGACTACATCAACCACGTTGATAAACGCTTCTGCTTAGCGATCTTCAAGGGTACGAAGATGATCTCCCCCTCTCGTAGCTATGCATCTCCATGGATAGATCTTGCATGTGTGTAGATTTTTTTTTCCATGCAACATTCCCCAACACACCATCTGTGCTAGTCTTCGCCATGATATAGGGTTCTCCCTCGCCTACTTCGAGCATCGCTGCCGCACTCCTAAACCAGCCGCGGTCGTTGCTCCTCAGCGCAGATACGTCTCCAATGTATCTATAATTTATGAAGTATTCATGTTGTCTTATTATCATTCTTGGATGTTTTACAATCATTTTATAGCAACTTTATATCATTTTTTGGGACTAACCTATTGAGCCAGTGCCAGTTGTTAGTTGTTGTTTTTTGCTTGTTTTTTACATCACATGAAATCAATATCAAACAGAGTCTGAACACCGTGAAACTTTTTGTGGATTTTTTATGGACCAGAACACCCAGGTTGGGCCAGAGCAGCACCTGGGGGTGCCCCGAGGGGCACAACCCACCAGGGCACGCATGGCCCCCAGGCGTGCCCAGGTGGGTTGTGCCCACCTCGTCGGCCTCCCACACCCCCTCTTTACCCTATAAATTCCCAAATATTCCGAAAACCCTCGTGGAGAACCTAGATCAGAAGTTCTGCCGTCGCAAGGCTCTGTAGTCCACGAGATGCAATCTTGAGCCCTTTCCGGCACTCCGCCGGATGGGGAAATCATCACCGATGACCACCATGGTGAGGAGGGAGTAGTCCACACTCGGGCCTGAGGGTTTGTCCCAGTTGCTATGTGTTTAATCTCTCTCGCGCGATCTCGAGATGTCATGATCTTGATATATCATGGGCTTTGTTAACATAGATGGATCATATGATGTTTCTCCCCTCTCTTCTCTTGTTGTGATGAATTGAATCTTTACGCTTTGAAGTTTTGTCATGATGGATTGAATGTTCAGATTAGAGAACACATGATGTATATCTTGCGGTATGAATACTTGAGGTGACAATGGGGTATCATATTGATTCACTTGATGTATGTTGTGGCACTCAACTTGCGGATTCCTGAGGTGACATTGGGGTAATCTATGCATAGGGGTTGATGCATGTTTTTATTATCATTTCTTCAATAGAAACTTTGGGGTCTCCTTGTAGTTCTTTGTGTGTATTGAATCTTATGATCATGAAGTTGTTTAATGCATATCGTAGAATCAACTCATGGATATTTGTGGTGACATTGGAATATCTAGGTGACATTAGAGTTGGTTGATATGTGTCATATGGTGTTATTTTAGTACGAACTCTTGGTTAGATTGATCGAAAAGAATAACTTTGTGTTATTTTAGTATGAACTCCAGGATAGATTGATTGGAAAGAATAGCTTTGAGGTGGTTTTGTACCCTACAAAAAATGTCTATCTTTTGTTCTCTGCTAATAGGAACTCGGGAGTGATTCGTTATTGCACTCTTAGGGATAATCATATGATCCAACTATGTTAGCTGTGTTGAGATATTGCACTAGTGAAAGTATGCGCCCTAAGCCTCATTTTCAAGCATTGTAATACTGTTTGTGTTCACTTTTGTTACTTGCTACCTTGCTGTTTTTTATTGTTTGCAATACAAAAACTCATATCTACTATCCATATTACACTTGTATCACCATCTCTTTGCCAAACTACTGCACCTCACTACTGCAGGATGCTACTAACGCGACACTACGATCAGAGACCCTTTGAGAAACTATGTGTGATGCAATCATCGCAAATGGTGGTGTATGAAAACCGCCAAAAATGTGTAAAACATTTGTGAAGACGGAGGCATCAAACACGGTTCAGATTTTAGTTGCGTGTGCGATGAAGGGCATACGGTTCAGTTCAATTAACTATTTTCAATGAGGAGGAACAAAAGAAACGGGCAACTAGATGAAGGCGTGTGCGATACGCTGCATACAGTTCACTTGGAAGAACTGATTGTGATTAGGAAACACGAGAGAAACGGGCAGCCAGATGAAGGTGTGTGCGATATACAGCATACGGTTCACTCGGATGAACTGTTTGTGATTAGGCAGCACAAAAGAAACGGTCAGCCAGATCAAGGTGTGTGCGATATACAAATGCGGTTCACTCGGCCCTTGTCGTCAGCGTGTGACCTCCGTGGCAACCGTTCGCTCCCCAGGCGCCTCTTCGTGTACCGTGGAAACCGTCCACCGCCTCTTCGCCTTTCCCTCTCGATTTGGAACTGCTGTCGCATGCTCTTCCTCCCTCCTCCATTTGCCTTCACCCTTCCTCCTGCCATTGTTTGATCGTCTTCTCCATGGAGGGAACATGCTGGAAACAACCCCGTTATTCTTGCCCCAATCTGAATGATGACGTGGTGGAGGAACTCATCGATCGGTGCGACGTCATCACCTCAGCTAGCATGGTAGGTTCGTTCAAGAACATTCTTGACTCAACTAATAAAATCATTACAAGGAACCCAAGGGTCTAGGAGCGGTTTGATCTCCCCTATCTTCTTCATCGTAATACTGCTGACTAGCGCGAGGACGAGGGAAGCCTCGCCTTGTGCAAGTTGATGCCGCTTGATAATGATACGTATGATGTTAAGATGACATCGCTTGAGGCCAAGGTTTGGGCAGTCGCATATGGAGATTGGGTTGTTTATATTGGGTACAACTACAAGTGGGAACTTGTCAATGTGTACACTCATCACCGGGTTCCACTTCCAAAAATCTCAGACGACTACCGAGAGTGTCAGCGATATTACTAGCAGGTATAAACCGGCTAGGGAGATCCGGATTATGGTAATGTAGTTGTGTAGTTATAAACTTAGTAGAGGTTACGGCCCATGAAGGCTTAGGGCCCATGTGTAAAGTTTACGGTTTATAAACCATCCTATTATGTAACTTGAGATACAAGGAAGAACGAGAAGAGACCGAGGCGGACACGAGTATGAGCCGGCCTCGGGACTCTGTAAACCGGACCGGGCGTTGCCTCCTATATAAAGGAACGACCCGGCGACGGTTCAAGGGCAGGCAACAATCCGTCGAGAGACACGCAAGCAATATGTTCCCTGTTCATCGACGCTCTAGCAATACCAAACCAAACTAGACGTAGGCTTTTACCTTCATCGAAGGGGCCGAACTAGTATAAACCCTCTGTGTCCTTTGTGTGCTTTTAACCTCTTCAAGCTAACCCGCGCGATGGCTCCACACCTAAGTCCTCTAAACCGGACATCTGCTGTGCTAATTCCACGATAGAGAGGTTGAGTACACCGGTATTCTACATGAGTTCAAATACGATCATGGTGACTGTCGTCTACGGAAGATAGCAATTTGTCGAGTTCCCAACCGCTCTTGGGATTACACGAACTTTGAAGTTGTTGCTATCTTCGACAAGCTTGTTGTCGTCCTTACTTGCACGCCTCGATGGGTATTGCTCAAAAATCAATTTCTGTACACGGATGAGTACTGTGATGCAATTCAATACGAGGGTCTTGTGTTTGCTGCCACCACTCGTGGCACTGTTTTTGCATGGAATCTTGATGCTTTCGGTACGTTTGTCTTCCACTGTAATTATAATTGTTTCATCCACATGCATGCGGGTTCTAATTAACCTTCTTGTGTTTCCAAGGTCCTGTGAACATTCCACCACCTATACTTGAAAAAAATTATAACCAAGGGGGAGATGACGATATTGAGGATCACGAGCATGAGGACGAGCAGGACCCATATACTCAGTGGCGCCTGGCATGTTATTTCGATGGATCACCTCTTCTTGTATGTATACAGGGCACTGCTGATGTTACTAAGGAAGCAGGTGTTGTCTCGCATGGTCCCACTCTTCGGACATACTCCCACGTCCGTTGCAGGTATTCGGGGTGGATACTAGTGTACTAGCGCCAACACCTTCTCCCTGGTTCGGTATTGAATGTCTTGGAGGAAACTCACTCTTCCTTGGATGAAACTATCCAATGATTGTGGAAGGCAATCCAGCTGTTGTTGAAACAACATTACTACCATTTATGAGAAGCAACTGTATTTATACCTCGGACATTGCTATGCTTCCCTACTGTCCCAATATGGGTCCCGACATAGGCTGCTTCAGCCTAGATGATCAGTCCTGCATTGGTCTCGAGAGTGACAGTAGCCGGCCCTTCCCAGAGAACCACTTCTGGTTCAAAGCAAGCGTTTCCAATACCGATGAGTGGTTGAGCTGAAGTTCATTTCATCGCTTTGCTATTTGTTGTGTGAGAAAAATTTTACTAGAAAGTTTTGTTGGAAATGATCTATAATCCAACGTGTATCCTCGTTGCCCTTGTGGGCTAATGACTTGTTGTATGTAATCAATGGTACATTTGCATATGCGTCCATCAATTCACGCCTGCTAGTGGTGTCCATATGAACGGTGCTAGTGATTTTAGTTGCAAAAATTAGATAGTGCTAGTGATTTTTAGCTGCATATTTTGACAAATCGTAGTGTTACAAGGTTGACAAATGGCAACATACCCAAAATGATAGATATGCAAATCTTACCCAACTGTTTGTACGTGGTTGCACACGGGTCATGCAAAACAACCATTTGCGTTGAAGGGGTGCAGAAATCCTGCTCAGCACATTTTCCCTTGGCTTCCTGGGGAAGTTATCAGTTTGCATCTGGGTGTTCTAACTAGAACGTTTGCGATGAGTGTTTTATATATAAAAACAATTGACATTTTTTTCAAAAGAAAATTGTTTGATAAGTCTGTAAATTAAGAGAGAAAAACGCAAGTTCGTTCAAACCATATCTTTCATTCAGCCACACTGCGAATTTATATTCATATGATCGAGAATTCGAGATACAGTATTAAACCCCAAAAAACTATTTCCGGCGGCAGCGGAGGTGGCGTGTCGCGCCATCGTTGTCATTGTCGTCCTCCGGGACGCCGTTGTTGAAGTCTTCAATGCAGCACAAAATGTTCTTCACTTGTAAATCAAACATCATGTCGTCGTGCGATCGACAGGCGGGGCGCGGGAGAATGACAACTGGCACCGCTGAGAGGTAGCGATCGACGGCAATGTCCCATGCCGCAGAGGGGGGCACGGGCATGGGAGCGGCGGGTGCAGCCAAACGCATGGGAGCCGATGCCACGGTGGGTGGAGGGGCGCGTACGGGCACGGGCGCTGGCGCTGTCATGTACACGAGCTCGCGCGGGTCCGCGGAGACCTCGCCGATGCCCGCGGCTTCCAGCTCTGCGATAGTGCTCAGCAACCAGCCCGTCAATGCTACGGGGATGGTCGCTGGCGCGGCCGCGAGGATGGGAGCTGGGACGGGAGTGGGGGCAGCAACCGCCGTGGCCAGATTGTTCTGGGCCATGTCCATGAGGCCCCATTCCCCCTTATTTTCTATCTCGTCCGGCTCGAAGTCGACTTCACCAAACATGAAGACTAGTGGCACATGATCGTTCTGCGCCATGGCGTTGGTGCAGGTCTGTGGGAGGGAGGGGAATGGGAGGCGAACAGTAAGGCCGTCTGTATTAAGCAGCGGCTCGGGCGCCATTAATGGAGAGGAAGGAGGGCGGCCATGGAAGTCAAAGGGCTCGCTTCCCACCGAGCCTGTCTAGCGTACAACTCGCACGCTTCCCAGTGAGCCTACGCATTGGAGGACAGCTTGCATGCCTGTCAGTGAACCTGCGCACCCGACTGCGCTCGCACACCTCCCGTTCAGTCAAGGTCAAGCAGCTGTCCGCATGGCACCTCCTACAGCCATTAAAACCAAGACATGTGGCGTCACATGAATGGTTAACAAAACGCACATGGTTTGAATTCTACAAACGTTAGAGATATTAAAGTGGAAACTATTTTTTTCAAAATGCCTTTGTTGCTTGTCATTATTCGAGTGCGCCTTCTCTCAAAATTGACACGAAAAATGCCACATCATGTCGGGTGCCATTCCATGATAGCAGGCCAAGTTTTATCAATTTCAGACGAGTTTTGGATTTACTAGAATTTAAAAACCAGGCATCTCAATGTTTTGCCGGCAATCAACGCTGCCCTGGTGTTTAAAATTCATTCCCATTTATTGCATGGGACCTAAGCATGCACCCAAGGACACATATTTGTTTTTTCAACCAATTTATATGCATTGGAGCATGTGCATGTAGTTCAAATTTGAATTATGCACATAAATGCATTGAAAACTCAGTTAATGCATAAAAATGTCCAAACAAACCACGAAAAATCCTAAAAATTGGCACAGCACACCTGTTGTTCTATCTTGACACGATATTTTTTTTGAAAGCAATAAGAGGCAATGGATATCGTTTCGTCCCCAAAGGTGGGACGTTCCCTACCGAAACCATCAAGCTTGTTGTGAGAAGCTCTCATTTTTGAGAAGAATATACCCGAACCTGCCCCGAATGGGACAATTTTACCACGTCATGTTGATGCCGCTCCATGATAGCATGCCAAGTTTTATGAATTTCAGATGAGTTTTTGATTTACCAGAATTTAAAAACTAGACAGCTCAACATTTAGCCGGCAATCAATAGTGCCCCCGTGTTTGAATTTCATTCCCGTCTCTTGCATGGGACCTAAGCATGCACCCAAGGACAAAGATTTGATTTTTCAACCAACTTTAATGCACTGGAGCATGTGCTTGTAGTTCAAATTTGAATTATGCACATAAATGCCTAGAAAACCCAGCTAATGCATAAAAATGTCCAAACGAACCCCGAGAAATCACAAAAATTGACACAACACTCTTGTTGTTCTATGTTGACACTAGAACAAAGTTGGAAGCAATAAGAGACAATGGATATCGTTCTGTACCCAAAGGTGGGACGTTCCCTATCGACACCATCATGCTTGTTATGAAAAGCTCTGTTTTGTGAGAAGCTTATACCCGAACCTGCCCCAAATGGGACAAATTTTTACCACGACATGTTGATGCCGCTCCATGATAGCATGCCAAGTTTCATGAGTTTCAGACGAGTTTTGGATTTACTAGAATTTAAAAACTAGGCATCTCAATGCTTTGCCGGCAATCAATAGTGCCCTCGTGTTTGAATTTCATTCCCATCTCTTGCATGGCACCTAGAAATTCACCCAAGGACACACATGTGATTTTTCAACCAACTTTGGTGCATTGGAGCATGTGCTTGTAGTTCAAATTTGAATTATGCACATAAAATGCCTAGAAAACCCAGTTAATGTATTAAAAAGGCCAAACGAACCGCGAAAAATTCCAAGATTAAACACAACACCCTTGTTATTCTATGTTGACACTAGAATTTTTTTGAAAGCAATAAGAGGCAACATATATAGTCAATTCCCCAAAGGTGGTACGTTCCCCATCGAAACCATCATGCTTGTTGTGAGAAGCTCTAGTTTGTGAGAAGCTTATACCCAAACCTGTCCCAAATGGGACAAAACTTTCACCACGACATGTTGATGCCGCTCCATGATAGCATGCCAAGTTTCATGAATTTCAAACGACTTTTGGATTTACCAGAATTTAAAAACCAGGTATCTCAATGTTTTGCCGGCAATCAACAGTGCCCTGGTGTTTGAAATGCATTCCCGTCTCTTGCATGGGACCTAAACATGCACCCAAGGACACACATTTGATTTTCCAACCGATTTATATGCACTGGAGCATGTGCACGTAGTTCAAATTTTGAATTATGCACATAAAATGGCTAGAAAACTCAGTTAATGCATAAAAATGTCCAAACGAACCCTGAAAAATCCCAAAAATTGACACAACACTCTTGTTGTTCTATGTTGACACAAGAATTTTTTTTGAAAGCAATAATAGTCAATGGATATCGTTTCGTCCCCAAAGGTGGGACGTACGTTCCCTACCGAAACCATCAGGCTTGTCGTGAGAAGCTCTGGTTTGTGAGAAGCATATACCCAAACTTGCCCCAAATGGGACAAATTTTTTACCACGGCATATTTATGCCGCTCCATGATAGCATGCCAAGTTTCATGTATTTCAGATGAGTTTTGGATTTACTAGAAGTTGAAAACCACGCATCTCAATGTTTTGCCGGCAATTAATGGTGCCCTGGTGTTTGAAATTCATTCACATTTCTTGCATGGGACCTAAGCATGCACCCAAGGACACAGATTTGATTTTTCAACCAATTTATATGCACTAGATCATGTGCATGTAGTTCAAATTTAAATTATGCACATAAATGCATTGAAAACATAGTTAATGTATAAAAATGTCCGAACGAACCCTGAAAAATCCCACAAATTGACACAACACTCATGTTGTTCTATGTTGACACGAAAAAAAATTGAAAGCAATAAGAGGCAATGGAAATCGTTTCGTCCCCAAAGGTGGGACGTTCCCTATCAAAACCATCATGCATGTTGTGAGAAGCTCTGGTTTGTGAGAACCTTATACCCGAACCTGCCCCAAATGGGAAAAAGTTACCACGACATGTTGATGCCGCTCCATGATAGCATGCCATGTTTCATGAATTTCAGACGAGTTTTGGATTTACTAGAATTTAAAAACCAGACATCTCAATGTTTTGCCAGCAATCAACAGTGCCCTAGTGTTTGAATTTCATTCCCATCTCTTGCATGGGACCTACAAATTCACCCAAGGACACACATGTGATTTTTCAACCAATTTTAGTGCATTGGAGCACATGCTTGTAGTTAATATTTGAATTATGCACATAAAATGCCTAGAAAACCCAGTTAACATATAAAAAAAGGCCAAACGAACCCCAAAAAGTTCCAAGATTAAACACAACACTCATGTTGTTCTATGTTGACACTAGAAATTTTTTGAAAGCAATAAGTGGCAACGGATATCGTCCCATCCCCAAAGGTGGTACGTTCCCTATCGAAACCATCATGCTTGTTGTGAGAAGCTCTGGTTTGTGAGAAGCTTATACCCAAACCTGCCCCAAATGGGACAAATTTTTTGCCACAACATGTTGATGCCGCTCCATGATAGCATGCCAAGTTTCATAAATTTCAGACGAGTTTTGGATTTACTAGAATTTAAAAACCAGGTATCTCAACGTTTTGCCGGCAATCAACAGTGCCCTGGTGTTTGAAATTCATTCACATCTCTTGCATGGGACCTAGAAATTCACCCAAGGACACACATGTGATTTTTCAACCAACTTTGGTGCATTGGAGCATGTGCTTGTAGTTCAAATTTGTATTATGCACATAAAATGCCTAGAAAACCCAGTTAATGTATAAATAAGGCCAAAAGAACCCCAAAAAAATTCATTCCCATTTTTTGCATGGGACCTAAGCATGCACTGAAGGACACAGATTTGATTTTTCAACTAATTTGTATGCACCGGAGCATGTGCATATAGTTTAATTTTGATTTGTGCACGTGAAATGGCTAGAAAACTAGTTTAATGTATAAAATGTCCAAACGAACCCTGAATAATTCCAATTCTTTTACGACACACATATAGTTGCATGTTCACTGCAGATAAAAGGTCTAGCAATTCAAACAGCGTCCATTGCCGCCGTAACCCCATTTTGTAATTCAAATCAAGTAGATCCCACACAGTTTATTATCACCAACCATGTGAGATGTAGTACAAAATATCTTGGAGCACCGTCGGTGTATAGTACACGAGAAGGTGCGTCGGCGACAGTCCACAGCCGGCGTGTCAAGCACGCTAGCTCACTCCCCAAAAACTCCCGCCTCTACATCCTTCGCAATCTTGAAAATATCTACCGCCTAGAAGGTTTTAATGTTTGATAGCACACGATTAGTATGTGCGGACCGGGTGCGATGTCTGTTACTCCCACTCTGCTTCAGTCCCTTGATTCAAATTTTCAGTAGCCCTGGCATTTTACTCCCGCCTTTGCATCCCTTGCAATCTCAAAAATATCTGCTCGCCCTTTATCCAAATTTTCAGTAGCCCCGCCTTGTTACTCCCTCCTAGTAAAATTTTCAGTTGCCGCAGTTTTTCCTCAAACATAACCTTGCCCCCCGTCCACACACACCCCAAAACCTCCGCTCACACGAACACACACAACCCTCGAAACCATTGGTACGTCGCCGTCATCGCCGGCGCCTCCATCCTGAACCTCTGCCTGTGGGTCGGGGAGCTCGAGGAGTCGATGGCCAAAAAGAGGTTTATCGCGGCCTTTTCGCCCAACGCCGGTGAGGTGGCCGCCGAGGTGTCCCCGTCTTCCTCCGCGGGCCCGATCCACCATCGTCGGTCCCCTGATCCACCCACCGCCACGCCCCTACACCGGTTCGAGGACTTCCCCGTCCTCCCTCGGACCCGGCAGCCGACGAAGTCCTACCTCGCGGTCCGATAGCAGCGGTGGGGGACATGAGTCACCGAGATTACGGATCGAGAGACCCACACCCGCCGGTGGCTCGGTAGCTTCCACACGACCGAGCTCACGGCCATGGAGTACGATCGCTGGCAGGTCCGCTACCACGGCGCGGCGGCTAGGCTCAATTTCCCCTTCAGCACACGTCTGGTCCACCTCGTTCCTCCGGAGCCAGGGGTGGTGAGCTTTGGCTATGGCGCGGGAGGACCGCGAGGCGTGGGAGCGCCTCGAGGCCGAGGCCGCCGACGAGGCCTACATGCAAGAGCTCCGCCGCCAGCACCCGGAGCTCATGGAGGCGGAGAGGGCGATCTTTGCCGGCGCGGAGGGCGGCTAGGTTATCGCGCTCTCCTCCGATGATGAGGTCGAAGGCGGCGAGGTCGGCGGGGCGGAGGGCGGCGAGGTTTTCGCGCTCTCCTCTGATGACGAGGTCGAAGGCGGCAGCGACAGTGGTGCGGAGGGCGTCGAGGTGGGCCTCGAGGACGAGGAGATCGACATCGACGAGTGGAGGAGTGCCTTCCCCAACGACCCCGACGACGGTACTGGCCCGGACCCCGCTCGCGGCACACCGTACATGATGAGGAAGGATTGACTCGACCTCTACTTCGACCAAAAGTAGTTTAGCTTAGTTTAAATTTATTTTTTATGTTCGGTTATGCAAAACTATCTATGTTTATGTTTGAATTCATGCTACATTCGGTTGAACCTGCTTTGAACTTGATCAAATTGAAGTTTACAACCTTAAGTTTAGGGGATCGACTAGAAAAGGCCAACAATTGCTGGAGATAATATATATATACACTAAGGGTTTTAGTCCTTTAACTTTTTAAGGATCGCCTAGAGATGTCCTTATGACTTGTTTATTGCAGTTCTTCACAATGTGATGCTCTATATGTGTAACTATTTGCCATGCAGTTCAATTTCATCAATAACAGTTTCAACAATACCACTATGAATTACGATATTTGGTTGTTGTTAAGGATATCACAGTTAACATGCCTTTTCGTTTTTCAATTGTTGTTTAGCAACATGCATTGGACTGAATGACTAAATTGCAATCCCAGGCTACATAGCAACAAGGAAGAGTGTTACCTTAATGTTCCGATGATGTCTAGATATACATGTAATAAAATCTTATATAATGGGATGGATGGAGTGTTGTACTACATCATTTTTCAATTGTTGTTTAGCTTCTAATATTAAATTGGTGCTTTTAGGTACATATATCATTGCCAAAGATCCACACTTCGACCCTTTCTGCGTATGGGGCAATGAGATATTCATGAACCAGCGTCAAGTGAGGAAACTGATAAAGATTGTTATTAAAATGGGTCAAAAGATTTCAATTGAACTATTTGTTTACACTTTATGCAAGAGAACAATGAACTGCGGGATGGTAAGTAAGAACCCTGTAGCCTTGTTTTTACTGCCCGTAATGAGTTGTGTTAGATGACAATATCTGAATCTTTTTTCTTTTGCAGTGGATCCTGAAGCAGTTTACTCAAGATTACCTCTCAAACTACATGATTGGCGGCCGACCATCACAAGGGTTTGGACTAGAGTCCTGCATGCCTTCTGCATCCAGGAGAGCACAATAAGGCCATTCCTCTTCACCTTGTTCAGCAACTAGAATGTTTGTCGCCTCTTTCTTTACCATTTGTAATAGTACAAGTATTTAACCCTGGTACATCATTCTTTATTTGGTGCTTATGTAATTCTTAAACATATGTGCCTGTGAATCGAATAATGCATTGGTTGTTTGAACCTGATGGATATGAATAAAGTTATAGCCTACTTTCAAGTTTAAATTAGGAAAATTTTAAATAGCAGCAATTAAATTAGGGCGAAATTACGTTGTGCAGGTCATTGCGGCACACACGATGGGTAAAACACAAACGTTTGTGACATACACCATAATTCAAGGCGATTCACAGAGAGGAAACGTGTGCAAGCATGTACACACTTGCCGTTTGCAAAGCGTGTGTGATGTCAGACACTATCACATACAGTGCGGGAAAACTAAATGTGTGTGATTGTCTACCCAACGTACATGGTTTATAATCACGAACTGTTTGTGGCATGCCAGGCATCATAAAACTTCCGTGCCTGGAATCTGCCTGGAAAACTGCCCTGCCTGGAATCTGCCTAGATTTAGGTAAAACCACAAAACTCCGACTACGATGACAATGCGAGCACAAACGAGTAGCAAGGATGAAGCGTTTGCGATATACGAGATATCGGAAACATTTATATAGGGACAACTGTATGCATCGAGGCTCCCTATCCCCGACGGTTTCTGGGTCGTGTGGGAAGGACCCCCCTATCTCCCACACTCACTTGGCGACGGTTCCAAATGCCGTCGCGGAAAGGGGTTAAAAACTATTTGTATAGCACCGACGCGTACCAGTGCCTATACAATTTGCCATTGTATTGGGTGTGTTGGAGACACAAGAGACTTTTTATTATTTGGTTGCAGGGTTGTTTGAGAGATACCTTCTTCATCCTACACCTCCCACGGATTGATAAACTTTAGGTCATCCACTTGAGGGAAATTTGCTATTGTCCTACAAAACTCTGCGCTTGGAGGCCCAACACGAGTCTACAAGAACAAGTTGTGTAGTAGACATCAAGCTCTTTTCTGGCGCCGTTGCTGGGGAGGTGAGTGCTTGAAGGTATATCTTTAGATCTTGCAATCGAATCTTTTAGTTTCTTGTTTTATCGCTAGTTTGGTTTTGTGAAAGAAAACTATAAAAAATGGAATTGAGGTTGCATCATATTACTGATCATCTTTATAATATCTTCCTTGAAAATGATGGATCGGAAAATTGAGCTCAATTGTTAGAAGAATAAGTCAATAAAATGTTTAGCACAAAATATTTGGATGATGAGCATGATTGCAATGTTGTTAGTATGAAATCTTTGAATATCCAAAATGCTAATGATTATTGTACTAGTCATGACAAAAATGTTTCTTATAAGCATGTAAATTTTTGTGGTGTGGAAAAACTTTGTGAAGACATGCCACATAGGGATGATAGATTTTGCAAGAAGCATAAACATGATGAAACAAATCGCTGGCTCAAAGTGGTAGATGAGTTTGCTACAAAATTATGTTCTCTTTATCCTATTGCTTGCGAGCTTTGCGATAATGTTGGTCACCTTAATTTCCAATGCATGCTTTTTCATGATCAAATCATGTCCAAATATTGCAATAACTTGATCACCATTGAACTTTACAATGAACTTTGTTTATATTTGGGGTGTGAAGATTTGACACATAAGAATAGTTTGTTTGAAGCATTCATACTCACGGACCATGTTGAAACTTGTATGAAAAAATATATGTTTTGTGTTCTAAATTGCAATGAAAATGCTTATATTGGCAACTGTCGAAAGATGGGAAAACCAATAGAATATAAAAGGAATACTAATTAAAGGGTAAAGATTTCCACTTGGCCTCCTATTGTCTCCCATGATGTAATAGGTGACGAGGACGAGCTCCCTATTGAACCAATTTCATCAATAAGAAGCTCGAAAGTTACTATTAAACCCACACATGATGTGGTGAAGAAGAAGAAAAGAAGAAAGGAGAGAGGTAAAAATGTATCTTTCCCAAATAATTTTTCTCCTATTATTTTTGTGCCTCATGAAAATGAATGAAAAATAATTGTGGAAGATAATGCACTTGATGATGATATTGCTTCTTTGTCTTATGGCACAATGTCCGAGAGCACTATGGATGATGATTTTGTTATGTCTATTGCTTGTTGTGATGATTTTGATTGGGAAGATAATGATACTTTTTATAATCTTGGAAATCTTTTTGGCACCAACTTGGGAAATTATGATGATAGCAATTGTTATACCATTGGTGCTATTCACACTATTAATGATGAGAGTGATTATGCTTGTGATATGACAAGCCACAAGCTTGGGGATGCTCTGTTTGATGAGAATGAAATGTTTGAGAATTTATTTGCTGCAATTAATGATTGCCCCAAGCTTGGGGATGTTATGCTTAATGAGGATGATCTTTTTAGTCCCCCTACTTTGAATGATAAAATTTGCGATGATGGTTGCATGTCTCGTATCTATGATGAGAACAAACTTGCTACTGATGATGATTATTGTGATGATACTTATATTATAAAAAGTAGTGATAATTATTTTCATAATTTTGAATATACTTTTATTGAACATTATTATTTTAATGTGGAAACAATTTATAGTATTTGAGTTTCATATGATACTCCAACCATTGTGAATGAGAAGAAATTTTCTTATGTGGAGAGTAATAGAATTTCTATGCTTGTGGATAAAAGAATGCTTTATGTGATGGTTATATTGATCAATCTATTCATTATGCTACTGAAAATTATTATGAGAGAGGAACTTACGATTCATGATGCTATCTTTATGTTTCAATTCATATCGTTTATGTGAGCATCATTGAAATCATTATGCCTAGCTAAAAGGCATGAAAGAAACACGCTTGTTGTGAGACAACCCAACACTTATACCTACTGTTTTTATGTGTTCACATGGTTAAGCTACTGTAGTAACCATGTTTTACATGTTTTGTTTCAATAAAGTGCCAAGTAAAACCTTTGGGATAGTGTGGATGATAGTTGATTTGATTATGTGCAAAAATAGAAAGTTTTGCGTCCAGTGCAGAAAATTCAATAAATCACTGGGATGTGATAATTAGCTGAAATTTTGACACATGATTGGTATACAAATTTCCTACATCATCTTAATTTCTCAGAATTTTTAGACTTGAATATGTATGGTGTTGTCCAGATCAATACAGACTGTTCTGTTTTTGACAGATTCTCTTTTCAATGCATAGTTTGCTTGTTTTCTAGTTTCTATGGCTTATATTGATCAATGTAAATTGTAGAAATGATATGATATGGTAGTAATTGTTTGCAAACAATTACAAATCTTGTCTTTGACAGTACCAAAATGAATTATTTGTTTTATCATACTAGCCCATCTCACAAAGTTGCGTTAAGTTTTGTGTGATTGAAGTTTTCAAGTTTTGGATGAGATATCGATATGAGGAGAATAAGGAGCAGCAAGACCCTAAGCTTGGGGATGCCCAAGGCACCCCAAGGTAATATTCAAGGAACAACCAAGCAACTAAGCTTGGGGATGCCCTAGAAGGCATCCCCTCTTTTGTCTTCAACATTATCGGTAACCTCACTTGAAGCAATATTTTTATTCGTCACATGATATGAGTTTTTCTTGGAGCGTCATTTTATTTTGTTAGGATTTGCTTGCTGGTATTTATAATAATGTTTTTTCATATTTATTTCAATAAAAATGTCAAGTATAGCCTTTCCCATGCTTATTTTCCAAGTTTACATGTTGCTGTTTGAAAACAGAAAATTTGTCGCTATTATAAAAATTCCCGAGAAAATTAATAATGTGACAAAAGGTTGAAAGTTTTTGCACATAAATATATTATAAATTTTCTAAAGCATGTTAAAATTTCATAACCTTTTGAGTTTAGAAAGTATGGATCCTCTTGCATTCTTTACAGACTGTACTATTTTGACAGATTGCTGTTATGTTTGCATTGTTTGCATATGTTTGCGTGTTTAATGATTCTATTTGAGGATAGGAGTATTAAATATGCAAAGGAATTTAGTATGCAATGTTGAATAATAATTTTAGTGATTTGCTACAGTAGAGAATGATAAGGTTTTAGCATTGGTTTATACTAACATATCTCACGAGTTCTTGTTGAGTTTTGTGTGGATGAAACATTAGAGATTTAGGAAAACCATGATATGACAAGAATTAAGGAGACACAAAAGCTCAATCTTGGGGATGCTTCGGAAGGCATCCCCTCTTTTGTCCTCATCATTATAGGTAACCTCACTTGAAGCTATATTTTTATTCGTCACATGATATGTGTTTTGCTTGGAGCGTCATTTTATTTTGTTAGGATTTGCCTGCTGGTATTTATAATAATGTTTTGTCTCTTTTATTTCAATAAAAGTGTCAAGTATAGCCTTTACCATGCTTATTTTGCAAGTCTATATGTTGCTGTTTGAAAACAAAAAGTTTGTCGCTGTTGTAAAAGTTCCCGATAAAAGTCGGAATGTGATAAAAGGTTGAAACTTTTGCACATCAAGCTATGATAAAATTTCTACAGCATGTTAAATTTTCAAAAAAGATGAGGTAGGGAAGTATGGAAGCTCTTCCATTCTTTACAGACTGTACAGTTTTGACAGATTGCTGTTATCACTACTAGGAAAAGGGCTATAGATGGAATTGATACTAATGGCGCACCAGACAAGCAGTGCGCCATTAGTATATAGTAATGGTGCACCAACAACAGATACGCCATTAGAGTTCAAACTACTAATGGCGCACCAGGCCCAGCGTGCGCCATTAGTATCAAAAAGTTTATTTTTTGAACTAGCGCGCCTGTCCAAACATACTAATGGCGCATCGAGACGAAGTGCGCCATTACTAGTTGTAACTAGTAATGGCGCACCGGCAGTAAAGTGCGCCATTAATGTTCTTTTTTTATGATATTTTTTATTCTTTTTTTATAAAACTACTAATGGCGCACTGTCCCACAGTGCGCCATTAATAGTTTAAACTAGTAATGGCGCACTGTGCGACAGTGCGCCATTAGTATGTTATTTTTTTTTGCAAAACTAGTAATGGCGCACCTACTATAAATGCGCCATTAGTAACCTTGATTACTAATGGCGCATTTATAGTGGGTGCGCCATTAGTAAGTGGGCAGCAACAAGATATTTTGGACATCACCCACACTCACTTTCTCCCCCACTTCATTCTCTCCACCTCCTCCTCCTCTCTGGTCCCTCCTCTTTTTCACCTCATTTCCACCATATATTCATTTAAATTAAGTGGTTAAATTACCTTGTTTTGATAGGTAAGTAAGGGGGGAAGCTATATTTATGTTGTTCTCCATACAACAATGTGCACATGCACTTTTTATGGCCTAGCTAGATCTATGTATGTTCGTGGTGTTGCATATGTTGTTGTGTTGCATATGTGTTTGTGTTTGGAGGTGTACCGGTATTTGAAATGTGATAGTTGCCAATATTTTCCCGGAATGTTGATTCATTTCCATTTCGGTGAGAATTTTGGCATTAAGCATTCTTTTTTGTCCTATTTTTAGGGAAAGTCATGGCAAATTTTTTCTTGGTTCTAAAATATCGTTTTGCTCTACCCCACAGGCGACCATGGTGCGCACGATGACCGAAGGCATCGTGAATAGGTTTTTGAGGTCCGCAAAGGCCGAGATGCTTCAAAAGAACGAGACAGAGATAAGATGTCCGTGTCGAAGATGCAAGCTGAAGAGCCTTATTGCGGACCCAGATTCCGGGCAGGTGCGGGACCACCTGCTCTTGCGTGGTTTCATGGATGGCTATCGGTGGCAAGGTGATGAAGATGACTACGAAGTCGTCCATGGGGGCCGGGCAAGAAATGAGGAAGGGCAGCAAGACAACCACCGCGGCTCGGGCGGGCGAGAAGACGAAGAATCCCCAGGATATGATCACGACGGTGATGCTGTACACAGTCATCATGTAGAAGATGCAGGACATGATGATGAGGAAGATGCGGGAGCAGACGACGGGCATGATCATGAAGATGATGATGCCGGCGGAGCAGACGACGCTGGACCATCGATGGGCTGGGTGCAAGTTTCCTCATATTCAAGAGCTGCTTCTCAAGCAGACCGATAACGCAAGAGCTGCCGCCAGAGAGAAAGCCAAGATGGATCAACTCGAGTTAGACGCGGTTACTCCATTGTATGAAGGATGCAGGCCCGAGGATACCCGCCTGAAAGTAACGCTCATGGCTCTGGAGATGAAGGTAAAACACAAAATGACCGACGCATGCTTCGACGAGAACATGTCATTCTGGCACGAACGTCTTCCCAAGGGGAACAAGTGCCCCACCAGTTTGGAGGAGGCGAAGAAAATCGTGTGTCCTCTGGATTTACCGCACGTGAAATACCATGTGTGCATGAACAATTGCATCATTTATTGGGACGAGCACGCGGAGTCTACCATATGTCCGGTGTGCGGCGTCACTCGATACAAGAAGAGGAAGAAAGCTCCTCGAAAAGTGGTGTGGTACTTTCCGATCACTCCTCGTCTGTAGCGGTATTTCGCGGACCCTAAGGTAGCAAAGCTCCTGCGTTGGCACGCGGATAGGGAGGAGAAGAAGCGAGAAGATGACGCAAATGATCCGGAGATAGATAAAAAAGACAAGATGATGAGTCACCCTAAGGATGCGAGCCAGTGGCAAGCGTTGAACTTCGAAGACCTAGAATTTGGGAACGATCCAAGGAACATCGTGCTGGGCGCGAGCACCAATGGAGTCAATCCGTTTGGCAGCCAGAGAAGCACACATAGCACCTGGCTTGTGTTTGTGTGGATGTACAACCTTCCCCCCTGGTTGTGCATGAAGAGGAAGTACATTCACATGAGTATGCTAATTGAAGGACCGAAACAACCAGGGAACGACATCAATCTGTATCTGGGGCTACTGAAAGAGGAGCTAGACACGCTATGGAAAACGCCAGCCAATACGTGGGACGCCGCAAAGAAAGAATATTTCCCTATGAGAGCTGCGCTGCTCACGACGGTGCACGACTATCTCGGTTACGGATATGTCGCGGGGCAGGTGGTCCACGGATTTTCTGGATGCGTCAGGTGCATGGATGACACAACGTATCGACAGCTAGATAGAGATCCCGGGTCTTCGAAAACCGTGTTCATGGGACATCAAAGGTGGCTTCGCGATGATGACCTGTGGAGAAAACGCAAGGATCTGTTCGATGGTGAAACCGAACCCCGAGGACGCCCGCGTACGAGGAGCGGCGAGGAAATAGACGAGCTGTTGAAAAATTGGAAAGATTGCCCACTGCCGGGAAAGAAGCAAAAGGCGCCAGAGCCGGGAAAGAAGTGATAGGCGCCAGAGCCGCTGCTGAAGGTATGGAAAACGAGGTCTGTTTTCTGGGACTTGCCGTACTGGAAGATCCACCGTGTGCCTCACAGCCTTGATGTAATGCATATCACGAAGAACGTGTGCGAGAGTCTGCTTGGTACCCTGCTCAACATGCCAGAGAGGACCAAAGATGGGCCGAAAGCAAGGGCAGACTTGAAATCAATGGGCATCAGGCAGGAGCTTCACGCTATATATGATGATCATGATGATGATGATGATGATGATGAGGCGAAGCAGGACACGGAAAGTCGTCGCAAAGGCAAAAAGGCCAAGAAGACCGGAAATGACTACCCTCCCGCGTTCTTCACTCTAAGTCAGGAGGAGATCGAGCAGTTTTTCACCTGCCTCGTAGGAGTACAACTTCCTTACGGTTACGCGGGGAAGATAAGCAGATACCTAGACCGGGCGAAGCTGAAGTTCAGCGGGATGAAGTCTCACGACTGTCATGTGCTGATGACGCAGATACTTCCAGTTGCAATCCGTAGTATCATGGACGCACACGTCCGTGAAACCCTATTTGGCCTATGCAACTTTTTCGACGTCATCTCTCGGAAGTCTGTTGGCGTGAGGCAACTCATAAGGCTACAGGAAGAGATCGTGGTGATACTATGCGAGCTTGAGATGTACTTCCCGCCCGCATTCTTCGACGTTATGGTGCATCTGCTGGTCCATATCATGGACGATATCATCCAACTCGGGCCGACGTTCCTGCACAGCATGATGCCGTTCGAAAGGATGAATGGTGTCATCAAAGGATACGTTCGCAACATGTCACGTCCAGAGGGAAGCATAGCCAGGGGCTTTCTGACTGAAGAGTGCATCTCCTACTGCACGAATTATCTAGGCATCGAGAACCCCGTTGGTCTGCCCGTCAACACGCACCTCGGCAGGCTCGCTGGATGGCGTCACCGTGAGGGTCGCCGCGAAATGCATGTCGACTTCGAGGGTCGACTCGCCGACTTTGAAAGAGCAAACCTAGTCGCGCTACAACACATAGACATGGTTGATCCTTGGGTGGTTCAGCACAAAACCTTTATTGAGAAGACGTACAATGACCGAGGCCAACAGAGGACGGACGGAGATATAATCAAAGAGCACAACTCATGTTTCACGCGTTGGTTCAAGCAGAAGCTTCTGTCGTACCCTTTAGATGATGATTCTTCCGCGGAAGAACAACTCATATTCGCCTTGTCACAGGGCGCCGAGCACAACCTGATGACCTATGAGGCGTACGATATCAACGGCTACACATTCTACACCGAGGCCAAGGACATGAAGAGCGATGGTTATCAGAACTCCGGGGTAACGATGGAATCCTACACCGGTAATGACAAGGACAGATACTACGGAAGGATCGAGGAGATCTGGGAGCTGAGCTACGCTGGAGAGAAGGTCCCGATGTTCCGTGTCAGATGGGCCAAGAGCGTCCTAAAAGAAGACCGGTATTTCACCACCATGGTTATACCCGAAGCCAAATCCAAGACCGCGGGCGCAAACGTCACCGCAAAAAATGAGCCATGGGTACTGGCTTCCCAAGTTGACCAATGCTTCTTCATTACCGATCCGTCAAAGCCCAGTCGTGTTGTCGTGAGGAGAGGCAAAAGGAAGATCATCGGAATGGATGGAGTAGCCAATGAGCAAGACTTCGACAAGTACGGCGACCCGAGGATCGAACATGACGACGATGATGAAGTAGCAGCTTACACCACAAGAAGAATCAGTACCACCCTACCTAAAGGACGTCCGTTCCACAGAAGAACTCCATTTGCGAAAAAGAAGGGCAAGAAGATTGTGAACAGATAGCTAGCTAAGATTGATTGTATTTAAATCGTACCCTTCATTTCTCGATTGTATTTCATGGGCACTTTTTGAACTATCATGAATATTTTTAAATTTCATGGACACTCGATCTCGACCCCCCCTCCATCTCGATCGCTATCCCACCTCGCCAGATCTGGTCCCCCTCGCCGCCGAGCACCCCCCGGTCCACCAGCCGCCGCCGCCGACC
>LR738710.1:735172273-735184626 GCA_902687465.1 Secale cereale | reverse complement strand
CCCCTACTCAACCGCCGCCGCCGAGCACCCCCCGGTCCACCGCCCGCCGCCGCCGACCCCCCGCACCCTCGATTCCCCTATTCAACCGCCGCCGCCGACCCATGATATATTCAAAATAATAAATTTGATGATATTTTTTCATATTCATAAATATTTTCAAATAACAAATTTGATGATATTTTTTTAAAATTATTACTTTTTTATAAAAAATATTACTGTTATGATTTAAACAAGTTTGAACATATTTATACACAAATAAGAGTCAAATAGCATTTTAAAAGCAAAAAAAAATTGGGGAGCCTGGGATTCGAACCCAGGACCTCCTGGTGGGTGTGCAGAGTGCTGACCAGTCGGGCTAGTGCGGGGGTTCTGTTAGGTAGTGGGTTAGGTGGGAGATATAGCTTTCTGTCGGGCTACTAACTAGAACACAATACTAATGGCGCGCCTGGGGGTGGTGCGCCATTAGAGTCTACATACTTATGGCGCACAGAGCTGCGGTGCGCCATTAGTAATCCCCTCATACTTATGGGGCCGGCCGCACCCTCCTCACTCTCCCTCTCGCCAGATCTCCCCCCTCTCCCCGACGCCTCTCTCTCCCTCACCCGCCGACGCCTCTCTCTCCGGCCGCACCCGCCGACGCCCTCGACGCCCGCGCCACCGACGCCCCGGACGCCCGGAGCTACGCCGCCGCCGCCCGCGCCCCCGAAGCCCCGGCCCCCGACGCCCCGGCCCCCGAGGCCCCGGCCTCGACGCCCCGGCCCCCGACGCCCCGGCCTCGACGCCCCGGCCTCCCCCAGGTGCGTGGCCATCTCTGGCCGCCTCCTCCAGATCCTCGCCGACCACGGGCCCCTCACCGTCGCCAACACCAAGGTATAAAGCTCGAAACTCCCCATGGCATCCCCCTCCTACCTACCAGTCCTTGCATTCTAGGAAAGAGAATGCCCTGATGCTTCAGATTAGCACGCAGTGGAATTGGTTCCGGATCCCTTGGTTGCAAGTCCAAATATGAGAGCTAGTGGTAATTATCTAGGGAATTTTCTTCATGAGGAACACACACTGATGTTTCAGATTAGTACGCTAGCTGGATCCCTTGATTTGAAAATTGAAGTGCCTCAGCTAGCAGTGACTATGCAGAGAAGATGATGTAGGAAACGGTAATATGTATATACATAAAGTTATGGTTCAAATTGGAGTGCCTCGGTTAGCAGTGATCATGAAGTGTCTCACTGCTTGATCAAGATCAAATTGACCATAGCTATAGTTCAGACATAAAATACATAACCTTGGGTTCAGACATTAAATGCACCATGATGATGTACCTGCACCAATGTGTTCACAGTTTATAATCGGTTTCTCATGCTTGTTTTTAGGACCTTATGGATGTATTACCAAACAGGTGGCTTGTAAACGCCGAACACTGAGCTATCATTTTCTGTGTGCAGTTTTTTCCAGCACTCCTTGCACGCCATATAGCACCAGTCGTCTTCTGTTGACACTATTTCAGTTATCTGGATTTCCATCACATAAAGTTTATCCTGTATAGAGCAACAACGCCGAACACAAATTAATAGCTAGATCTCCACCAATTCATCTAGATCACCATGCGGCCTTTTACACTCTAGGCAAGATGATTCATCGTGTGGTCTGAGGACTCCTGCTTATTAGTGGCATTTGCCTCCTGCTTAATTATTAGTGCTCTTTTGGAAGGTGCTAATTGGGATAGTCCCACCAGAAAACTTTTGGGTGGTCCTTCTTCCTGCTTGTTTATAATGCACCACTTTGATTAGGAATTTTGAAACTAATTGTGTCCCCTGAAATTGAAAAAAAAAGGGTGAAATGCAATTGATTTTACCCAAAATCAAGACGGGTAAAGAAAGATGGGAGAGTTACTGGAACATGGGACCCATGGGTTGACTTAGACTATACTAAAAGAGGCTCGCGTGTCACCCTTTTAAACGAGTTCTGACATAGGAGTATTTATCAAAAGAAGATGACCGACTCTACATATTTGATAAATCCTCTCTTGCTCAACCACTCTCACGTATCTCACTCGTTTAGGTTAACTTCTATTTTTCTGTGTGGAAAGAAATCATCTTATTGGAGGCTCTGCCCTTATGAGGTCAAGGATAGCCACTTTTACTTAAATATGCCATATTGCTGCTGCTTTCTAATTAATACTAGCAGCAACATCAATTTTTGAGTTGTTGTCAGTTTGCTATCAAGCCGTGACTGTATGTCACACTAGGTTTTAGGTTTTAGGTTTTTTTTCATGTACACTAGTACTACTTGTATGTCACACTAGCACAATGATAATAATGGTGGTCATGTATTTGGTTCCTTGTTGTAAATATTTGAACTTCAAACTATTGTTTTACAAGCTTCTGCAACTTTTTCTTAACTATTGATGCTGTTGTTATGCCTGTATTCACTGCTGTTGCTACTGTACTTGTCATGATGTTGTACTTGTGATGATGCTACTTGTGATCTTCTGAAATGACCCATTGGCGACTTCATTAGGCGGGGATAATGATTTTGCAAGTACCCCGAGAAGCCCTTGAGTTTGCTGGAATGTCGATTAACTTCCGTTCCGGCAAATTTGGGTACTCCATATGTCCTATTTTCAGCAAAGGTCATGCTGAAATTTTCCGTGAATTTTAGCATGACTTTGCTAAAAATAGGACATATAGGGTATTTGTGACTAATGCATGGGCCAGGGTATCTTAGTAGTTAATTAAGTAGGATCAAGTGCCCCTTTATTCTACCCGCATTAAACCATAGGCGGCAATAGAGCCAAGTGATTAGGCCCAACTTAGAATTCTCCTTCCCAGCTTAGCGTTTAGGATGCCTCGGTGTCGACAAACCATAAATTATAAAACCTTGGCTTTTAGGGTGCCTCGGTGTCGATAAAAACCGAAATGATGAAAGCTTAGGCTTTTAGGGTGCCTCGGCGTCGAAAAACCCTCAATTATAAAAGCTTAGCTTTTAGGATGCCTCGGTGTCGACAAACCCTAAATGATGAGACCATAATCTTGTTCCTTGACAATAACCAACTTTTTGACCAAACTTTGTTCCTATTTAGAGAGAAACATGGCCAACAACGATGAGGCCGGCGGTTCGGGCGGCAAGGCATTCTGGGAGCTGTCCCAGGAGATGGAGGAACAACCTCACTTGTATGAGGACGCCGCCTTCCCCACCGATCCTGAGACCACTGATGGTACCGCCGAGGATGACCCCACTGATGGTGCCGCCGAGGATGCCACCACTGATGGTGCCGCCGAGGATGCCACCACTGATGATGGCGGCGCACGCACAGATGGCAGCCAACCGAAGAGGCAACGAAAGGACCGGCGCCCGACCGTGCTCCGCAGCCTCAAGGAGGAAGTTACTGAAGTGGACTCCGACGGGAATCCAATGGCGCCCGAAAGAATAGTCAAGGGGTACTCGCTTCAGCTCGGGTGCATTCTCCGGAGCACCGTCTCGATCAACACCGAGAACCTGAGGCATCCTGACCGAGGGAATTTGCGCAACCTCCTCTTCACGAAGCTGCACAAACGATACAAGTTCCCCGCTCAATTTGAAAACACAAGCCTCAAAGGGAATAAAGTGAACAATGCTGCCCTCACGAGGATGAGCAAGGCCCTGTCTACTTGGAAAACCAATGTGAAGAGAATGATCGAGAAAGGTGAGAGTTATGAGAAGATCAAGGAGAAAAATCCTTCGATCACCGAAGATGACTACAACGACTTCAAGATCAATTGCTCGAGCACCGCACACTCCGAATCAAGTCAGTGGGGGAAAGAAATGCGGGAGCTCAACTTAGGGGAACACACACTCGGTCCCGGCGGTTATAGAGTGGCGGAGCCTATATGGGACAAGGAGGAGGCGGACCGTGCCGAGCAAGGCCTACCGCCCCTCTTCGATAAATACGGTGACAAGCAGACCAGGAACTTTGTCAGGGCCCGGTACAAGAAGGACCCGAAAACAAAGGAGCTTACCACGGATGCGAAGACCAGGGCGCTTGAGCTTGTTCTGGTAAGGAATACACCCCCGCGTAATTAGCTCCATATGGTTGCATTATAATTAATGAAGCCAAATTTCTAAATGATTCACATTCCTTCCGCAGGCGACTAAAAGCAGTAGCGCGGGGTCAACTAAGAGCAACCCTTGGGACACGACTCTAAATAGGGCGTTGAATGTAATGAAGAACAAGGATAAGCTCGATAAGCCGACGTCAGCTGGTCGTGTGGCCGGCAAAGGCTTGTCGACAAAATGGTCGTCATACTATAACGCTGGTGGGCGAAAGGAGAAAAAGACCAGCTCGGAAAGCCAGGCGCGCGAGGTTCAAGAACTCAAGGCACAGGTGGCGCGGATTCCGGAGATTGTCCAAGAGCAAGTGCAACAACAGCTCGGAGCAACGATCACCGCCATTGTGCCTAGCTTGATCGAGGGGTTGCAGGCGTGGATTGCGGGCGGCCAACAGGGGCCGCCCCCGATTCCCAGCTTCACGGCCAGCAACCCGCAGAACGCGATGGCGGGGCCATTGGTGTCTCCGGCGGAGGCGGCATTGGTGTCTCCGACGCCGGCACGGGAGCTTAATGCACCCAATTGTACGCCGGCCGGCACCTCTGCAGCAAGCGGCCCCTCCGTCAACTGCACGCCCGCCGTTGGCGGTGCCTCGACATTAGCCGAGCTCGATGCCATCATCATGGTAACTAATTAAGCCTCTCTCGGCCGAGGACTTCATCTCCTTGCCTTTGACTGCGCATCCCTGACGCCCTACACGTTTTCGCAGGGCGTCGCCGATGTTCTGTGCACTCTCCTGCACTTCGTGAACAACGAGTTGGTCGATGTCGCCAAGGGCAAAATCGTTCAACCGGGCAACCCCTTGTTCCACGGTACCCAGATGCCACCCAACTTGTTTAGGGTTCAACTGGTTCGGGTGCTGCCAGGCTGCGACGAGGTGTTACCTCCGATTCGACCCGTCGGGGCCGACGATGATGACGTGATGACCCTCAGCGCCTGCCTGAGCTGGCCCCTGCTTTGGCCGAAGAGCCAGATTCGTTTGGGGGCGGGGGACACCACCCCAAAGACAACACCGCCAGTCGTGCCGGCGCCAAGTCGTCCCCATGGCAAGACCACCGCAACGGTGCCGGAAATCCCTATGCCACTGGATCCAAACATGCATATGGCACAGGATCAGAACGATGACGACGACGATACATTTGCCAACATCGATCAGTACTTTGCCGATCATGGTGGGTACGGTGGCGACTTCATGGGGCCTCCTTCTCAAGAACCCAACCCAACAAAAGACGTGCGCGATCTAGCTGGTACCGCGGAGAAGCCAAGTTGCAACAGGCGTCGTCTGCCGTTCAGCTCTCAGGAGACGCCTCCAGCTGCCGACTTCACCGAGCCTCAGATAGGCGAGGTGCGAAATATTATCAGCCCCAACACACTCAAGAAGGCGGTCTCTGAGCAGAACTCGGTCCCAATTCAGGAGAAGAAGAAGGCACGCAAAAGAAAAACTAGCAAGGGTGCGAGCCAGCCGGCACTGAGTACGATACGTGCTCAGGACGGGCCACCTTCACCTGAGGATGTAATGAGGAGGGTGCATGTGGCGGGTAGGCCGATGCTACCGAGAAATATGCTCGATACTGCAACCGGTGCTATGCGGAGTCTGCATGACAGTGTTCTTTCTTTGGAGAAGCGGCGTCTCAGAGAGAAGGATGTGGCATACCCGGTTTTCGCGGCCAAGGTGCCAGAGGGCAAGGGCTTTGTGGATAACTCCATCGGGGGTACGATCGTCCTGCGGTTTGATGACATCCACGCTATGTTGAACCTTCTTCCGCTGCACTACACCTTCGTTCGGCTATTTTCGCTGAGTATGGAGATGCGGATCATTCGCGACAAGACCCCGGACATCGTGATAGTCGACCCCTTCTACATGCGTGCCAAGATCTTGGGCAGCGCTGGGGACCGGCAAGTCGCGAGTTCTTACCTCGAAGGCGTCATTCTGGCAAACCGAGATAAGGATAACTTCCTCGTGCCTTACTTTCCCGAGTAAGTCCTCCGCCTCAACCGCCCCGTAACAAATGAATTCTTAGATTTCGATCGTTCTTCTTTTAACATTCCATGTTTTCTGCAGTGACACACATTGCACGCTCATCCTCCTAAGCCCCAAATATTCCATGGCCACGTATTTCGACCCGGACCGTCAGTCGAAAGTAGACTACACAAATGTCAAGAAGGTTCTTGATGATGTTCTCCCCGGCTACGCCAAATCTGGAGGCACCTTCACCAGGACTATTCGTAAGTACGGCAAGCACGTGTTCTCCCACAATACGACGTTCTGCTGCGTCAAGCAGCCGCCTGGCGGTCAGAAGGGTGCCTACTACGCCATCCATCACATGCGGGCGATCGTACGGGACCATCATCAACTTCTGCTACCGAGTAAACTCAAAGATTGGGCCGCGAGCGTGTCGGCAATCCAGGACGCGGACATCAGACAAGAATTCTTCCTCATCCAGTCGGAGTTTGTGGAAATCATCCATCAAGATGTCCTTCGTACCTCGTGGCAGTTCTACCTCAGAAATCAACCGTCGAACAGTGACATCGACACAATGCTACAAATGCAGTATGACAACGCCTGTGATTTCATGACTCCCACGATAGACGGCGGCTTCATCCATGCTCTGGTCCCTTGAGTTGAGTCGAAAGCAGGGATGCTGTGTCTAGTTCTGAAACATCGATTGGCTCATGTTGTAATTAAACTTTAATGAACTTGTAGTATGTCTCTTTGGTTTCGAGAGTCGTTCAACCTAGATGTAATCGATGCTATTAATGTCTTGCTTTTCTCTATCGATCGTTCTGTTGCATACTTATATATTGCTTATGTATTGTCTGTGAATTGGTACTAAAGTTTCGTTTGGCTAGTGCATAGCGATGCCGTCGTATGTCGTGTACAAGGGTAAGGTTCCCGGAGTCTACGGCGACTGGGAGGAGTGTTGGAGACAGGTTCACCGATTCAGCGGTAACAGTTACAAAGGGTACACCATTAGGGCCGAGGCCGAATCTAGATACGCCCGCTATCTAGTGGGAGAGGGGAGGGAGCGTTGGAGGAACCGGATGAAGACGAGTTTCATCGTGATGATGCTCATCGTGATGACCGCAGCTCTCTTCTATGTGATGGTAGTTTAGATGATTGATATCGACTTGTAATGTGAAGACAAACTCGCTACTCACGGTCTCGAGACTTGTAATATATTGTTCTATATTTGTTCGGTCTTTTCAATTCGGAGACTAATATGATGAATTGTATTCAGAGACTAATATGATGAATTGTATTCAGAGACTAATCTTCTATTGTATTCGATGAATTTGTTGTTGATGTGTGCTGTCTATATTCTTTGCAATTATACATTTTGTAATTTGTGCAAAAAACAGAAAAAAAAACTAATATTCATACTAATGGCGCATCACAACACAGTGCGCCATTAGTGTGCCAAAGGATACTAATGGCGCATCACCAGACAGTGCGCCATTACTATGCGGACATTACTAATGGCGCATCCTGCTGGAGTGCGCCATTAGTATGCCAAAGCACCTGGGTACACATGGCCCCTGGGAGGCATACTAATGGCGCACTACTGTGCATACTAATGGCGCACCAGAGGTGCGCCATTAGGAAAATATACTAATGGCGTGGCACTAATGGCGCACCACTAATGCGCCATTAATGGCCAAATTAGGTGCGCCATTAGTAGGCCTTTTCCTAGTAGTGTATGTTTGCATTGTTTGCATATGTTTGCGTGTTTGATGATTCTATTTGAGGATAGGAGTATTAAATATGCAGAGGCATTTAGTATGCAATGTTAAATTATAATTATAGTGATTTTCTATAGTAGAGGATGAAAGGTTTTGCATTGATTTATACAAACTTATCTCGCGAGTTCTTGTTGAGTTTTGTGTGGATGAAACTTTTGAGATTTTGGAAAACCGTGATATGAGAAGAATTAAGGAGACACAAAAGCTCAAGCTTGGGGATGCCCAAGGCGCCCCAAGATAATATTTCAAGAAGTCTCTGGTATCTAAGCTTGGGGATGCCCCAATAGGCATCCCACCTTTCTTCATCAATAATTAGCGGTTAGTATCGGTTGATCCTAAGTTTTTGCCTCTTCACTTGAGATGTGCTATTCTTGAAAGGTAATTTTATTTTATTTGCTTGTTGTTTTGATAAAATACTTAGATATTAATTTTTTAAATAAAATAGAGGCCCCAAATAGTTGCCATGGAGGCTAGGTAAGCGGCATTCATATCCCTTCAACGAAGCTCTTTTCTGATGTCGTTGCTCTAGTGCTTCACTTATATCTTTTTAAGCATAGTGTGCTTTAGTATTCTTGAATAAATTCTCTCTTGCTTCACTTCAATTAATTTTAGATGAAGAAATACTATGCTCATGATCTTCATTTATATATTTTTTTGAGTAGCTTGTCATTTACTCTTGTGCTTCACTTATATCCTATGAGTAAATTCTTGAATAAATTGAATGTCATGAAGTTGAAATCATATCATGCCTAGTGGTAGCTTCACATTGGGTTTATAAAGCGAAATCTTTTGAGGCTTGACAATCACAATATTGGCCATACAAGCAATTCACGACTAATTAGTATTAGGAAGAGAACTTTCACGTGCAAATACACTATCTTGGAAATATTTTGTGATTGTGAGCTCCCATCAAAATATTATATGCCAAAATTGTTGACGTTGGACAAGGAAGACAACGTAATGGTTTATGTTTGTTCGTATTCACATAGAAGCTATATTGCCATAGATCCTTCAACATGTGGTGCTTGCCCCCCATCTTTGCTAGCCAAAAATTCCGGACCAAGTAGAGATACTACTCGTGCATCCAAAAACCCTTAAACCCAAATCTTATCTTCAAGAGTCCAGCATACCTACCTAAGGATTGAGTGAGATTCTTCAAGTAAGTTGTCATCAGTGCAATAAGGCAATAAAAATTTCTTCTAAAAGTGTTAGATCATTTAGTGTAAGGGAAAATTGAGTGTTGTACGAACTTGTGATGGCAAAGTAATAAAAGCGACGGACTTCATAATAAAGGTTGCTATCATAAGGGGCAATATAACGTGACGTTCCTTTGCATTAGGGGGTTGAGCATACAAATAGAAATTGCATGGCAACCTCTGCTTCCCTCTGCGAAGGGCCTATCTTTTAATTTTATGTCTTTACTTTTATGCAAGAGTCAAAGTTTTTCTATCTATTCCTTCTTATTTTTCTCCTTTGGCAAGCACCATGTGGCGAGGAAAGATCTAGGAACATATGTACAGCTGAATATGGGTAGCATGAGTTATTATTGTTGACATCACCCAAAGGTGAATACGCTGGAAGGCAAAATTACAAGCCCCTAGCTTTCTATGTGTCTGGTTGAAACATTTTGCTCATGTGTATGCGGTGAGTGTTAAAAATCATAGAAGACTATAGGATGGCTGAGTATGTGGAGCTCTAACTTAAACTCTGTCAAATAAGTTGAATTACAATTGCTTGGTAACTGAGAACATAGGTTGTTGAGTTTCAAGAGAATTCACTGTTTGAACCTTAACATGTGAATTGGTTGCTACTTTAACATGAGGAGTTTTATAGGAAAGAATTGATGTTATGATGCTAGGAAAAGTGATTGAAATTGTCATTGATCAAACTTTTGCACTTTGCTAGCATTCACACTTCATAAATTATTTATTTTATCATTTACCTACTCGAGGAGAAGTAGGAATTAAGCTTGGGGATGCTGATACATCTCCAACGTATCTATAATTTATGAAGTATTCATGTTGTCATATCATCATTCCCAAGCATCCCCTCTTTACAGTATCCATAATTCATAAAGTATTCATGTTGTTTTATCATTTACCTACTCGAGGACGAGTAGGAATTAAGCTTGGGGGTGTTTTACAATCATTTATAGCAACTTTATATCATTTTTTGGGACTAACCTATTGACCCAGTGCCCAGTGCCAGCTGCTATTTTTTGCTTGTTTTTCACGTTGCAGGAAATCAATATCAAACGGAATCCGAACACCGCGAAACATTTTGTGGATTTTTTATGGCCAGAACACCCAGGATGGGCCAGACCAGCACCTAGGGGGTGCCCCAAGGGGGGCACAACCCACCAGGGCGCGCCTAGGCCCCCACGCGCGGCCAGGTGGGTTGTGCCCACCTCGGTGGCCTCCTGCACCCCCTCTTTACAGTATAAATTCCAAAATATTCCAAAAACCCTTGGGGAGAACCTAGATCATAAATTCTGCCGCCGCAAGGCTCTGTAGTCCACGAGATCCAATCTAGAGCCCTTTTTGGCACTCCGCCAGAGGGGGAAATCATCACCAGTGGCCATCTTCATCATCCCGGCGGCCACCATGGTGAGGAGGGAGTAGTCCACCCTCAGGGTTGAGGGTTTGTACTAGTAGCTATGTGTTTAATCTCTCTCGAGCGCGATCTTGAGATGTCACGATCTTGATATATCATGGGATTTGTTAACATAGATGGATCATATGATGTTTCTCCCCTCTCTACTCTTGTTGTGATGAATTGAATCTTTACCCTTGAAGTTTTGTCATGTCGGATTAGATGTTCAGATTTGAGAACACATGATGTATGTCTTGCGGTATGAATACTTGAGGTGACAATGGGGTATCATATTGATTCACTTGATTTATGTTATGGCACTCAACTTGAGGATTCCCGAGGTGACATTGGGGTAACCTATGCATAGGGGTTGATGCGTGTTTTTATTATCGTTTCTCCGATAGAAACTTTGGGGTCTCCTTGTAGTTCTTTGTGGGAATTGAATCTTATGATCATGAAGCTGTTTGATGCATATCATAGAATCAACTCATCGATATTTGTGGTGACATTGGAATATCTAGGTGACATTAGAGTTGGTTGATGTGTGTCATATGGTGTTATTTTAGTACAAACTCTTGGTTAGATTGATCGGAAATAATAGTTTTGTGTTATTTTAGTACGAACTCTAGGATAGATTGATCGAAAAGAATAGCTTTGAGGTGGTTTCGCACCCTACAAAAAAATTCTATATTTTGTTCTCCGCTAATAGGAACTCGAGAGTGATTCTTTTTTTGCACTTCGAGGGATAATCATATGATTCAACTATGTTAGCATTGTTGAGAGATTGAACTAGTGAAAGTATGTACCCTAGGCCTCATTTTCAAGCATTGCAATACCGTTTGTGCTCAGTTTTGTTACTTGCTACCTTGCTTTTTATTGTTCGCACTACAAAAACTCATCTCTACTATCCATATTACACTTGTATCACCATCTCTTTGCCGAACTAGTGCACCTATACAATTTTCCATTGTATTGGGTGTGTTGGGTGCACAAGAGACTTTTTATTATTTGGTTGCATGGTTGTTTGAGAGAGACCATCTTCATACTACACCTCCCACAGATTGATAAACCTTAGGTCATCCACTTCAGGGAAATTTGCTACTGTCCTACAAAACTCTGCGCTTGGAGGCCCAACACGAGTCTACAAGAACAAGTTGTGTAGTAGACATCAAGCGCCACTGTCGCTCGCTCACCTAAGCCGCACTGCCCGACCACCCCTTCATCTTCGTCCAGCACGAGCTCATTGCCAGCGTTGTTGTCATCTTCCTCGAGAACTTTGTCTACTCCAATCACTCTCTGCGACATTGTCCCCGCACTGATTGGCGCCACGTCCGTCAACGAGTCCTCCTCTGATGGCCCCTCTGAAACCTTCAACATGCCGTACAGCTTCTACAGGTCCTTGTGTACGCATCCCCAGTATTGGCAACACCGATACATGCCTTTGTCCCTGTTGTGTTCGCAGGCACGGCAGGCCTAGAGCAGCGCATCGCAAATATCGACTTTGTCCGTCTACGCACGCCCAATAATGGCAACACTAACGCGTGCCTTCATCTACAACATGTCATCGGGCTTGGCAAACCAGGCACGACGCCTTGTCAACACCATCTTCTTCCTGGTGCACCCCTGCTTTGACACCACTGCGCCCATGACTAACTCGGCGCCTCCTTGCGCCCGCTGCTCCACGATGACATCCTCGACACTGGCTACCCCGGCCACGGCTAGAGCACCCTATGCTCTTGGCTACCTTGACAACAACACAAAGGGCTACCGCCTTTCTTGAGTAACCTCGTCGGTTTCCACTCCAGCCAAGACTACTGTGATGCATCGACCGTTACGAGTGTGGGGGTATGTCCATCATCTTACCTTTGGATTCTTCTCCAGTCCCATCGTCTGCGTCGCTAGCATTGTGACTGCGCGGGGGGGGGGGGGGGGGGGGG
>LR738710.1:735143815-735172238 GCA_902687465.1 Secale cereale | reverse complement strand
GTATTGTGATTGATACGTCCATTTTGTAGCATGTTTTACTACTATCATTTATAATGTTTTTATGCATAATAATGCTTTATGGAGTGATTTTAATGCCTTTTCTCTCATAATATGCAAGGTTTACACAAATATGGAGAATGCCGACAGGTGGAATTCTGGACCTGATAAAGCCATGTCACAGATACCTATTCTGCACATCTCCAAATAAGTTGAAAGTTTACGGAGAATTATTTTGGAATATATAAAAATACTGCAGCAAATAACTACTGGAGGGGCCATCTAGTGACCACAAGACACCAGGGCACGCCCTGGTGGGTTGTGGTCAGCCCAGCCCACCTTTGGTGCCCATCTTCTAGTAGATAAGGTCTTTTTACCTAGAAAACAGGAGAGGACTTCCGAGATGGAGCGCCGCCGTCTCGAGGCGGAACTTGGGTAGGAGCACTTTTGCCCTTCGACGAAGCGATTCCACTGGGGGAGCTTCCCTCCCAGAGGGGGAAATTGAAGCCATCGTCATCACCAACAACCCTCTCATGTTTGGGAGGCTAATCTTCAACAACACCGTCTCCTCTCAAACCCTAGTTCATCTCTTGTGTTCAATATTTGTATCGGAACCTCAGATTGGTACCTGTGGGTGACTAGTAGTGTTGATTTCATCTTGTAGTTGATTACTATATGGTTTATTTGGTGTAAGATTATGTGTTCAGATCCATTATGCTATTTGATACCGCTCTAATATTGAGCATGAATATCATTTGTGAGTAGTTACTTTCGGTCTTGAGGTCACGGGAGAAGTCATGTTGCAACTAATCATGTGAATTTCATATGTGTTTGATATTTTGATGATATGTATGTTGTGATTCCCTTAGTGGTGTCATGTGAACGTCGACTACATGGAACTTCACCATCTTTGGGACTAAGGGAATACATTGTGGACTAGTTATTAGATGATGTGTTGTTGGAGTGACAAAAGCTTAAACGCTAGTTTATGCGCTACTTCTTAAGGGACTGATTTGGATCCATATGTTTAATGCTATGGTTAAATTTTATCTTAATACTTTTCTCATAGTTGCGAATGCTTGCAAGGGGGTCAATAATAAGTGGGAGGTCTAGCTTGGGGGAGGCTTAAGTCAATGTTATTTTCATGCCCCAACAATGAGCTCTCTAGAGAAATTATCATCCATAATTTTTTATGCTCGACTTTCTCATGATGATCAATCCATGCTCGATACTTCTTGTATTGCTCTTTTATGAAGAAGACTATTGAATTCAGGTGAGATATTTTAAAAATAATTAAACGTAACTCTGAATATTGGGAACTTGATGAAGGTAAAGAGTCAGGTATTAAGCTTGAGTTTGATTGTGTTAAATCTTTTATGAATACCGATGCTTTTCACAAGTTTAGCACTAAATATGGACCTGACTCTGAGATAGTACCCTCTTTCTGTGATTCCTTTTCTACTCATATTGATCTCCCTAAGGAGAAGTGGTTTAAATATCATCCACCTATTAAACAAGAAATTAAAGAACTAGTTATTGAAAAAGATGAAATTATCATTTACAATGTTGATCCAGTTGTGCCTACTCCTTGTATTGAAAAACCACCTTTCCCTATTAGGATAAAGGAACATGCTAACGTTTCAGTTGTCGTTCACAAAAGTAATATTAAAGCACCTAAACCCCGTGAGAAAATTAAAGTAGAACCTACTGTTGCTATGATTAAAGATCTCTTGGTATAAAATATTGATGGGCATGTTATTTATTTCTGTGATGATGCTCCTAGAATCGCCAAACCCGATGAAAAAGATAAACATAGACCTGTGGTTGGCATGCATGTTGTCTCAGTTAAAATAGGAGATCATTGCTATCATGGTTTATGTGATTTTAGGTGCTAGTGTGAGTGTTATTCCTTTTACCTTATACCAAGAAATTATGAATGACATAGCACCCGCTGAAATAGAAGACATACATATTACTATTAAACTTGCTAATAGAGATACCATCACACCACTTGGGATTGTTAGAGACGTTGAAGTCTTGTGTGGGAAAATAAAATATACTACTGATTTTCTAGTTCTTGGTTGCCCACAAGATGACTCTTGTCCCATTATCTTTGGTAGACCTTTCTTGAACATTGTCGATGCTAAGATAGATTATGAAAAACAAATTGTCAGTGTTAGTTTTGGTGACGAGTCTCATGAGTTTAATTTCTCCAAATTACGTAGACAACCTCAGGATAAAGAATTACCTAGAAAGGATGAAATAATTGGTCTTGCTTCTATTGCCATGCCTCCTACTAATCCACTAGAACAATATTTGCTCGACCATGAAAATGATATGCACTTGCATGAAAGAAATGAGATAGATAAAATATTCTTTGAACAACAACCTCTCCTAAAACACAATTTGCCTATTGAAACTCTTGGAGTCTTCCTCCACCTAAAGGTGTTCTTGTGTTTGAATTAAGGCAATTACCTGACACTTTGAAATATGCTTATCTCGATGATAAAAAGATATATCGTGTTATTATTAGTGCAAACCTTTCAGAACATGAAGAAAAATGATTATTAAAAACATCTGTGAGCATAAGCGGAATAGCCTGAGCACTCATAGCGGTGACCTCAACCCTTGTCTTTCCTTTGGCTCCGCTCGGTGGGGGAACCCAATGTGCCAATTTCTTTCTCATTTTTCTCTTTCCCTCTCTCCTGCTCCCCCCCTTCCCCGACTGTCACTCTATGGCAAAGCTAAAGCTTTCCTGGTGCTTGGTGAATAATCTTTTTATAGGGACAATTCTGAGGAAGCACTATGCTGCTATTGGATATACTCTTGATGATCTTAAGGGCATTAGTCCCACTCTCTATCAGCACAATATTAATATTGAACATGATGCTAAACCCGTTGTTGATCACCAACGACGATTGAATCCTAAGATAAAAGAAGTCGTAATAACTAAAATATTGAAGCTTCTAGAAGCAGGTATAATCTATCCCATAGCTCATAGTAGATGGGTAAGTCATGTTCATTGTGTCCCTAAGAAGGGAGGTATTACGGTTGTTCCTAGTGATAAAAACAAACTTACCCCACAAAGAATTGTTAATGGCTACATAATGGTAATTGATTTTAGAAAATCAAATAAACAACTAGAAAAGATCGTTACCCTTTGCCTTTTATTGACCAAATGCTAGAAAGATTATCTAAGCACACACACACTTTTGTTTTCTTGATGTGTATTCTAGTTTTTCTCAAATACCAGTTTCACAGCCTAATCAAGAAAAAACCACCTTTACTTGTCCTTTTGGAACCTATGCTTATAGACGTGTGCCTTTTGGTTTATGTACGACACATGCTACCTTTCAAACATGTATGACTGCTATATTATCTGATTTTGTGAAAAGATTGTTGAGGTTTTCATGGATGATTTTCCTATTTACGGAACTTCTTTTGATGATTGCTTAAGCAACCTTGATCGAGTTTTGCAGAGATGTGAACAAACTAACATGTCTTGAATTGGGAGAAGTGCCAATTTATGGCCAATGAAGGCATTGTCTTGGGGCATAAAATCTCTCGACGAGGTATTGAAGTGGATAAAGCTAAAGTTGATGTGATTGCGAAAATGTCGTGTCCTAAAGATATTAAAGGTATTCATAGTTTCCTTGGTCATGTTTGTTTCTATAAGAGGTTTATTAAAGACTTCTCTAAAATTTCTAGGCCTCCTACTAATATTTTACAAAAGGATGTTCCATTTGTTTTTTATGATAACTGTGTAGAAGCCTTTGAAACGCTTAAGAAAGCCTTAATTTCTGCACCTATTGTTCAACCACTTGACTAGAACTTGCCTTTTGAAATTATGTGTGATGATAGTGATTATGTTGTTGCTGTTGTTCTAGGACAAAGAGTTGATAAGAAATTAAATGTTATCTATTATGCTAGCAAAACTCTAGACAGTGCTCAAAGAAATTATGCTACTACTGAAAAAGAATTTTTAGCAGTTGTGTTTGCTTGTAATAAATTCAGATCTTACATCGTTGATTCCATAGTAATTTTTCACACTAATCATGCTGCTGTAAAATATCTTATGGAAAAGAAGGATGCTAAACTTAAACTCATTAGGTGGGTTCTCTTGCTACAATAATTTGATATACATATCACAGATAAGAAAGGAGCTGAGAACCCCGTAGCTGATAACTTGTCTAGGTTAGAAAATATTCTTGATGACCCACTACCTATTGATGATAGCTTTCATGATGAACAACTAGTTGTAATAAATGTTTATCATAATACTCCTTGGTATGCTGACTATGCTACTTACATTGTTGCTAAATATATGCCATCTAGTTTCACATACCAACAAAAGAAAATATTCTTGTATGATTTAAGACATTACTTTTGGGATGACCCACATATTTATAAAGAAGGAGTAGATGGTATTATTTGACGTTGTTTACTCATACGTCTCCCATGAATCTACTTTTCCTAACACTTTTCCTCTTGTTTTGGACTCTAATTTGCATGATTTGAATGAAGCTAACCCTGGACTGACGCTGTTTTCAGCAGAACTACCATGGTGTTGTTTTTGTGCAGAAATAAAAGTTATCGGAGTGGAACGAAACTTTGCGAGGATTTTTTATACAATAAAAAATAATTTCTGGAGACAAGAACCACCGGAGGGGGGGCACCTGGGTGGGCACAACAACGGATCCGCGGATTTCGATCTCTTTGCTCGAAGCTCCGTTTCCGAAATTGTTTCTGGGGATTGTTGCTTGGTATGTGACTCCTCCGTTTGTCCAATTAGTTTTTGTTTTAGTGGTTTATATTTTGAATAATTAGCTACTCTTGGTGCTGTTGTAGATGAGCTTGCATGTTTAATTCTTAGAGTTATAAGTAGTCTGAATGCTTGCTATTGCCTCTAGGCATCCCTATGAGTAGTTGCTATCAATCTTGTAAAGTTTTGTTGAGAAAAAATTTGTGGACTAAAAATTTCAGAATTTTGTTCATAGGAAAAACATGAGTATCTTTAGGAAGTTTGCTTCTAAGAAGAACTCCAAGGGAGTGCTTGGGAGTCATTTGATAGTGATCTCCTGATCCGGAGATTAGCGGAACTACGGCCATGCGAATGGCCGCATACCCCATTCATGGAAGATGCTGGAATCCTTCAAGAGTTTGCACAATATGCTACAAATGTCGGCCTCACCGATTTCATTACAGTTGAATGCGAACAGTATCATCTCCTCACAAACACCTTTGTGAAATTTTTTAATTTTCTTCCTAGGAATAATCCCCCTGAGGTGCAATTTAAATTATATGTTCAATCCCATCAGACACCGCTTACTAAATTTTGTGAAATATGCTTGCTTCCTTCTCATGGTAGTTTGGCAGAGCCTAGGCCCGCAGTGTTTGAAAGCTTTTATTGTACTCTGACTATGGGTGATGAGAGAGGGGTGTCGGGTATCACTACGGCTGGCTTGCATTTTCTTGGTGTTCATTATTTTGCTCTTTTCATTACAAAATGCTTGCTTGCTAGAGAGAAGGTGGGTGCACTCAGTTCACCACACCTTGCTGTTTTGCGTCGTGCACTAGAGGACGACAAGACTTATAGCTATTGTGGCACATCGCATCCACATTAATAAGTCCAACGGTAAAATACATGGAGGTATTTACGCCACTCGTTTGGCAGCTCGCCTTAATGTTCAGATACGCATGCATGATTTTCCTTTGCCCAAGGATTACCTAGATCGCGCTGCCATGGATCACCACCGGTTTATTGTTTGTTCGATTATCCTAACATTCCTATTCCTTGCAACCTGGTATTTAGTGTAAGAACTCGTGATATTATTCCACTGCCTCCACCTGCTTTATTTGATTCTATTGCCAGGGGCAGATACAGGATTATGCCTGAGGACATCATCGCTTATCGGAAGGACCAGGCTGCAGCACAGGAGGAGCCTCAGCAGTGGGATCCTCAGGTGCCTGCACCTCAGCACTTCAACATAGGACCTCATGGCTTCTACGACTCTTGATTACCAAGTTAGGTCAAAAGCCTAAGCTTGGGGGAGTACGTGTTCATCACCGACTATACATTCATGTTCACACATATCATTTCAGTTGTCGGTGTTCACACTTTTTCATTGTATTATCCATGCTTCATATATTTTCTCGCTTTCTTCTTGTGCATTTGAAAAACCTTACAAAAACCAAAAAAAAATAGTCGTAGTTAGTTTACTTTCAATCCTTACTTAGTTGCAATATTAAGAAGAAAAACCAAATTTATTTCCTTGTTCTTATTTTGCTTGTTGGGAGCTTTCCGTGTAAATAGTTTTTCTCGTTTTTGCTTTCCCCTTTTATTTGATTTTTCTATAAAACCAAAAACTCCAAAAATATTTCAGTGTGTTTCTCCGAATTTCTTTCCTTTTTATTCGAGTCATACCAAGGAGAAGACCGTGATGAAAATGTTGAGTGGCTCTCATATGCATATTGTCTAACTAATAAAGAGACCATTTTACCTTGTCTTCAACTGTTTAATAAAATGTTTGCAGATTCCAGCTTAGTCCACGACACTCTTGCACTGTTATTATTTTCACATTGTTCGGTCGTGCAAGTGAAAGGCAATAATGATTATATTCGATGAACTGGCCGTGGCAGAGAGAAACTGATATGAACTCGACTTGTTCTGTTTTTGTAAATATGTTTAACCTAGTATCCATGATTCAGCCCATTATGATTAAATATGTTTGCAATGACAATTGGAGATTACAATTTATCATGCCATGCATAAGTAGTTAGGAGTGGATAATGATTTATCTTGGATATCAACATTGCATTAAAATGATTGTGATGTAGTATGATGATATGGTATCCTCCTCTGAATGTTTGAGTGGCTTGACTTGGCACATGTTCATCCATGTAGTTGAATCAAAACCAACATAGCCTCTATACTATTTATGTTCATGGTGTTCATATCCTACTCATGCTAGTGTCCAATATTACTTACGCATAATGCAGGTTCATGACCGTTGTTCCTCTCTAGATGGGCGCTTCTCAACCTATTTGCTAGCCTTCACCTGTACTAAGTGGGAATTATGCTTGTACATCAAAAACCTTGAACCCAAGTTATTCCAGATGAGTCCACCATACCTACCTATATGCGGTATTACCCTACCGTCCTAAGTATATTTTCATGTGCCACCTCTAAAAACTTCAAATAAATATCCTTTTTGTGTGTCTAGATCGTTCATGGAATGACAGGAGGTGGTCGATATCTTCCATGCTAAGAGGGTTATTCTCAGGTCGAGTGTTTATTCACTCGCCATCGCACGAGAAAAGGGCGGTAATTGGGATGCCTAGTCCCAAACTGCAAAAAGAATTGATCTCTCAAATAATCAAACAAAAACTCCCAATGGAGTCATAACCTTTACTTTTCCGCTTGGGAACTGCCACTAGCGTGTTTAGCATGGAAGATATTGATAACTGATAGTCGTGAAGTAAATGAGAAGGGTGCATGTCTCAAAATATCATTTACCTCTGTTTTAAAAACTTGAGCTCTGGCACCTCTGCAAATCACTGCTTCCCTCTGCGAAGGGACTATCTATTTACTTATATGTTGTATCATCACCTTCTAAAATAAGCGCTAGAACCAGAGAGCATTGCTGTCATGTTGATACATTGTATGTAGCTAATGTTGGGTGCATCATGACTGGATCTTTTCTACCATGAATTACAATGTTTAGTCGCTGCTTGAACTTTGGAGGTGCTCTGCATTTATGTTTTGCGGTCTCAGAAAGGGCTAGCGAGATACCACTATTGTCATATTATATCATGGTTGTTTTGATAACATGTTGCTATTCGAGACATCTTATTATTGCTCGCCAGCTGATTATATCATTGATACGAGTTAATATAATTTCTAAGAGTTATTGTTGATATGGTTAGTTATAATACTGGCTAAAAACTTGGGTCCTGCATAAGCTTATTTATGCGAACAAGAGCAAAAGAGTTCGTAAAAGTTTTTCTTTCTCACTTTCAGTTTATCAACTGAATTGCTTGAGCACAAGCAAAGGTTTAAGCTTGGGGGAGTTGCTACATCTCCAACATATCTACTTTTCCTAAAGCTTTTCCTCTTGTTTTGGACTCTAATTTGCATGATTTGAATGAAACTAGCTCGGACTGACGCTGTATTCAGCAGAACTACCATGGTGTTGTTTTTGTGCAGAAATAGAAGTTCTCAGAACGGAATGAAACTTTGCGAGGATTTTTTATACAATAAAAGAGAATTTCTCGAGCCAAGAGCCACCGGGGGGCACTTGGGTGGGCACAACCCACCAGGGCACGCCAGCCCTCCCAGGCGCGCCCAAGTGGGTTGTACCCACCTGGTGGCCTCGTAGACCCTGAAACCTACGCTATAAAATCACATGTTTCCAGAAAAATTAGAGAGAGGAATAATTATCGCGATCCACGAGACGGAGCCACCGTCACCTCATGTTCTTCATCGGGAGGCCAGATCTGGAGTCCGTTTGGTGCTCCGGAGAGGAGGATCTTCGTTCTTTGTCATCGCCAACCCTTCTCCATCGCCAATTCCGTGATGCTCCCCATCGGGAGTGAGTAATTCCTTCGTAGGCTCGCTGGTCGGTGAGGAGTTGGATGAGATTCATCATGTAATCTAGTTAGTTTTGTTAGGGTCGACCCTAGTTTCCACTATGTTCTGAGATTGATGTTGCTATGACTTTGCCATGCTTAATGCTTGTCACTCTGGGCCCGGGTGCCATAATTTTAGATCTGAACCGTTTATGTTATCACCATTATATCCATGTTCTAGATCCGATCTTGCAATTTATAGTTACCTACTACGTGTTATGATCCGGCAAACCCGGAGTGAAAATAGTCGGGACCACTCACGGTGATGACCGTAGTTTGAGGAGTTCATGTATTCACTGTTTGTTAATGATTTGTTCCGGTTCTCTATTAAAAGGAGGCCTTAATATCCCATAGTTTCCAATATGGACCCTGCTACCACGAGAGGGTAGGACAAAAGATGGCATGCAAGTTCTTTCCATAAGCACGTATGACTATTTACGGAATACATGCCTATATTATATTTATGAACTGGAGCTAGTGCCGTATCATCCTAGGTTATGACTGTCAGATGATGAATATCATCCAACAAATTACCGATCCAATGCCTACGAATGTATCCTATATTGTTTCTGCTAAGTTACTACTGCTATCGTTACTATTGCACTTGCTACAAAATTACTACTATCATTGTTACCGTTATTATTGTTGCTATCACTGTTATCAAAACTATCATATTACTTTGCTACTGATTACTTGTTGTAGACAATTAATCTCCAGGTGTGGTTGAATTGACAACTCAGCTGCTAATACTTGCAAATATTCTTTGGCTCCCCTTGTGTCGAAACTATAAATTTCGGTTGAATACTCTACCCTCGAAAATTGTTGCGATCCCCTATACTTGTGGGTTATCATGTACCTGAGCATGAACAGGAACAAATCCTACGGAAATGTCACTCCGAAGCCTATGGAGGACATCACGCGGGAGATATAACTGGTCACAAGGTATTGCAATCTGGTTTTTATTGGCCTACACTCTTCAAGGATGCCCATAAGTTTGTCTTGTCTTGTTATGAATGTCAAAGAATTGGTAATATCGGCAAGTGTCAGGAAATGCCTATGAATTATTCACTTGTTGTTGAAGCATTATGCCGAGGATATAACTATTGGGTATGACCCGCCCAGGAGGGGCCGGGTCATGTCACTGGCGGCTTAAGATAAAGAAGCCCAAGATGACGTGAAGATGGTGGTTCATAGAGCAAGCTTATTGAAGGTCCAAGACCCGGGGACGGGTTGAGGCCCACGGGTGTGAACCGCCATATGTTTAAACTTGTACTGTAAGGCAAGCTTAGTTGGTTACCGAGCCGAACACATTGTGTATGAGCCGGCGAGGACTCTGTAAGCCGTTGGGCATCAGCCTGTATATAGAGGGGTGACCCGGCGGCGGGTTAACTGAAGAAACAATCGCTCGAGAGCCAGGTCAAGCATAGTCGCTCCCTTGTTATTGAGACTCGAGCAATATAACCCCAGTTGGATTAAGCTTTTACCTCATTGAGGGGCTGAACCAGGATAAAAAAACTCTCCATGTCTCTTGTCCCGATTAACCCCTTCAAGCTAACCTAGTTGCGATGGCTCCACACCTAAGTACTAATCCTAGGGCATCTTCCGTGACAAATGCATGACAGTTGGCGCCCACCATGGGGCTGGCACATGGTGGTTTCGAGTTCTTGAAGGGCAGCTTCGCAGGGATCAAGGGATATGCCGTAGGCCGGATGACCAAGAGTCACCACGGAAAGCTCTACATCGACGATTCAGGCTGGGGCCCCGAGGCCGGCTCAATCTAGTATTGGTACCATATCCCCTTTGGTGGAATTTATGTCTTCATTAGCAAGATCGGTGAGTCGAACCTCAGCCGGACACCTGCAATGACATCATCAAGACGGCTCAGCGCGCAAGACCTGCCAAGGTTTGAGCCGCCGTCAAGCATGTCTTTGCTGGTTTCATCCATGGAGCAGATCACAATGAAGGGTCCATGTCCAGGGGGGAGACGGTAATCTACTCTGACGGCGAATCTTCAACTAGTGAGACTGATTCAATGTATCAACTACATGACGACAGGCTTGGGGCATGTTCCGATGGTAACAGTATTTCGGACCCCTATGAGCCGCCAAATAGGGTTGCGATCTTCATGGCTGGCACACAATCGGTGCTTGGTCCGACGACTGTTGCGGCTATGACCTCCAGTTTAACGGTTGCGGTGATGGTTGAGTGGTTCTGCACGCCCGCCAGCTCAAGTGTTGTCCGAGCTTTTGGAGGCTTTAGTGACCTTATTAGCCGCGGAGGTGACACCAGAGAATCAAGCATAGCATAAGGTGGATATTGCAAAACTGCGAGACGAGATAGCTCAGGCTAAGGAGGAATTCAACGCTGTGAACGCTAGGATGGCGACAGAACGAGTCGCTTTGGACACTCAGGCGCAGCGGATTCAAGCAGAATTGTTCCGGCTTACCTTGGATCAGAACGCTTCGAACGCCGTCATGAGGAGGAGGCATCAGACCCTTCTACCCATAGAGTTTGAGGCTAGGAACCTTTTTAACACGCCTGGGGCAAGAACTAGTGACCCGCCCGTGATAAACTAGGCGGTTGAGACGCCAGCGATCGGGCGCTGGTTCAGCCGCAGGCTGTGGACCCACCTCGTTTGAATTTGACTCCGTCTCAGCACGTCCTGATGCCTCTGGGTCATTACTCTAATCCTCTAGACAATATGGTTGCTACAGCAATGCGATCGACGGCTATCCCTTTTGAAGGCGAGTCTCCAGCTGTAATGGAGATACGGAGGGCCAGTGAGCTTCTCCAGATAGCAGTGTCTCAACAGGCAGCTTATTCGTACAGCCGTGAACGGATTCATTCAACCCCTCATCCAAGCCAGAGTTATAGCAGGCATACTGAGTCGGCAACAGTTTTGAGTAGTGAGCAGCACCACAACCAGCCTCGTAGGCATGACCCGCCGCGCGTTGTTAATGATGCTCGGGCCTTAGTGGACCAGGGCAGGGCGCGGCATGAGGCTGAGCTGGTGGCTCGTCCGCAATCTCCGGTTTACCCGACGGTGTCTGCGGAGGCAGGACTGACCTCTAGAACCCTTGGTGTGCCATGTTTAGCGTTGGCGCTACGCAACGAGCATTTGCCTAAGGATTTCAAGGGCCCCCGCAAGGTGCCTAACTACACGCCGGATCAACCCCCAGAGGCTTGGATTGAGAGTTATGAGATGGCCATGGAGATGTTGGATGTTAGTGAGGCTGCATGTGCTAGGTACTTCACCATGATGTTGGATGGGCCAGTGCGCACTTGGCTGAAAGGATTGCCCCCTAACTCCATCAGGTCATGGGCTGAGTTGAAGACACGTTTTATCAAAAAAAAAGACACGTGCAAGCAGCCTATGTCAATTTTTGATTTAGACTCTTGTGTACAGAGTGAGGGCGAGTCAACAACCCACTGGGTACGCCGGATTTCAACTGTTATCCCCTCATCGGATAGTATCAATGCCGGTTCAGCCATCCTGATGTTGGAAAAAATTGTTGGTTCCTTCCCCTTAAGCACAACTATTATCCACTCATCGGACAATATCAATGATGTTCAGCCATCCTGATGTTGGAAAAAATTGTTGGTTCCTTCCCCTTAAGCAGAAGCTGGGGCGGCTCAAGCGCCACTTCAATGACATGGGAGAACTCATGGGCTCTTGTCAAGTACGCTGACTCTAATGGAACTAAGGACGCGGATTCTGATGAGGAGAAGGCCGGGAAGGGAAAGAAGAATGGAAATGCCAAGGGACAACAACATAATGCGTCGGGCCAAGGAAATAATGGTAAGCGTAAGCAGATGGACGACATCTCAGATTTTGTGGCCAATACCAATACGCAAAACAATAATCAGCGTCTAAAGGGGAAGGGGTCAAACCTCCGGTTTGGTGGGCCGAAGTTCAACCTTGAGGCAATGATGAATCAGCCTTGCCCAAAGCACGGTACGGATGAAGCTGGGCAGTCATCTGCGGAAAGATTGCTACATCATGAGAGACTATAGAAATTCCGGTTTTTTCCAGCACAATAACGGCGCGTCTGGCGGGTCAGGACCCGGCTCTCATGGGCCTGGCTTTGGAGGGGGCGGTTCAAGCTCTGGTTTTCAAGGACAAGGCAACCAAGGCGGCTTTAATCAACAATCTAATCAAGGAAATCAACAGCAGCAATCTGGTTACCAGAGCAACCCGAAGCAGTTGAATGGTGGTCAATATCATGTGGTTACCACGAGTTTGTGCAAACGAGATCAGAAAGTTCATAAGCGAGCAGTAAACTCGGTTGAGCCGGCGGTCCCTCGATACCTGCGGTGGTCTAAATAGCTTATCATATGGAGCCGTGAGGATCATCCGCCCCGGGTTGACAATCCGTGTCAATTGGCTTTGGTGGTTGCTCCTAAGGTGGGAGGATACAAGGTTACCTAGGTGCTTATGGGCGGAGGCAGTAGCATCAATATCCTTTACTATGACACTTTTCGTGGTATGAATTTGACTGACAAGGATCTACAAACGTCCAATACTGTTTTTCACGGGGTGGTGCCTGGTAAGTTGGCATATCCAGTGGGTAAGATAACATTGGAGGTGGCCTTTGGTGATGACCAGGACTACAGGGCTAAAAAATTGACCTTTGAGGTGGTCAAGATCAAAAGTCCTTATCACGCTTTGTTTGTACGGCCGGATTACGCTAAATTTATGGCCCGGCCTTGCTATATTTATTTATAGCTTAAGATGTCGGGTCATAAGGGCACCATCATAGTGCATGGCGATAGGAAGATAGCTTTGGAGTGTGAAGAAGGTGATGCAGCTTAAACTAAATCTATTTGCGCAACGGAGGAATTGAAATTCTACAAAGATAATGTTGACCCGGCGGGTATGACACCCTTGAAGAAGCCAACCACAGAGCATGACCCTGTGCTGAAGTTTAAGTCTGCAGATGACACAAAGCAGGTTGATTTCGTTCTTGGCGATTCATCCCAACAGTTCACTATCAGTGCTAACCTGGATCCGAAATAGGAAAGCACGCTCATCGAGTTCATCCATGAGAACTGGGACATCTTTGCATGGAAGCCTTCAGACATGCTAGGTGTACCGAGAGAACTTGCTAAGCACACTCTCAATATTGATCCAAAGTTTAAACCGGTCAGGCAATTCCTTCGTCGTTTTAACGAAGAGAGACGCAAGGCCATTGGAGAAGTGGCCCGGGTCTTGGCGGCTGGGTTCATTGTCGAAGTCTTTCACCCTGAGTGGCTGGCTAACCCGGTGCTGGTGCTTAAGAAAAACGGCACTTGGAGCATGTGTGTGGATTACATAGATCTTAATAAGGCTTGTCTGGCTGATCCTTTTGCTCTCCCTCATATTGATGAAATCATTGATGCTACGGCGGGTTGTGAGCGTTTGATTTTTTTGGATGCCTACTCAGGTTATCATCAGATCAAGATGGCAGTTAAGGACCAGGAGAAGACATCTTTTATCACTCCTTTTGGAGCCTTCGGCTATGTATATATGCCTTTTGGGCTCAAGAGTGCTCATGCGACTTATCAAGGTTATGTTCAGAATTGTCTCAACAATCAAATTGGGCGCAATGTTCAGGCCTATGTGGATGACATAGTTGTGAAATAAAGGAAGAAAGAGACCTTGCTAGATGATCTGAAGGAGACCTTTGACAATCTTCGGGTCTACGAAATGATGCTTAACCCGGCCAAGTGTGTTTTCGGTGTTCCGGCTGGTAAACTATTGGGCTTTTTTATTTCTGAGAGATGCATTGAAGCTAACCCAAAAAAAATCAAGTATATCACTTCCTTGACTAAACCGGTGTGTATTAATGATGTTCAATGTTTGGAGGGCCGTATTGCGGCCTTAAGCCGTTTTATCAGCCGCCTACGAGAGAAGGCTATCCCTTTGTACCAGATGATGAAGAAAACAGACCACTTCGTCTGGAGTGATGCTGCCAATCAGGCATTTGAGGCGCTTAAAAAGTAGTTGGCTGAGCTGCCGGTTCTTGCAGCTCCAGTTGACAAGGAGCCCTTACTGTTATATGTGGCTGCTAATAGCCGAGCTGTCAGCGCAGCAGTAGTTGTGGAAAGAAAGGAATCAGGCAAGGAATATCTGGTTCATAGGCCGGTTTACTATGTTCGCGAGGTCCTCATTGAATCTAAGCAGAGATATCCACATTGGCAGAAGCTGGTCTATGGAGTGTTCATGGCTAGTCGTAAGTTGAAACAATATTTCCTTGGTCATCCCATCACTGTGGTCAGTTCTGCCCCCTTGGGGGATATTATTCAAAACAAAGAAGCCACAGGTCGGGTGGCCAAGTGGGCCATTAAACTTGGACCCCATGGTTTGAAGTATGTGTCTCGGACAACTATCAAATCCCAAGCACTTGTGGACTTTATCAATGACTGGACAGAGCTGCAGATACCTGATACGTCTCCGTCATATCTATAATTTTTGATTTTTCCATGCCAATATTCTACAACTTTCATATACTTTTGGCAACTTTTTATACTATTTTTTGGGTCTGACATATTAATTCAGTGCCTAGTGCCAGTTCCTATTTGTTGCATGTGTTTTGTTTCGCAGAATATCCATATCAAACGGAGTCCAAACGGAATAAAAATGGATGGAGATTTTTTTGAATATATGTGAATTTTGGGAAGCGAAACTAACACGAGACGATACCCGAGTGGGCCTCGAGGGTGGGGGTCTGCCCCCTTGCCCAGGGCGCGCCCTGGGCCCTCGAGGCCACAACGTAAGGCGGTTGATGCCCTTCTTTCGCCGCAAGAAAGCTAATTTCCGGATAAAAATCGTGTCAAAAGATGAGCCCCATTGGAGTTACGGATCTCCGGGAATTTAAGAAATGGTGAAGGGCCAGAATCTGGGAACACAGGAACAGAGAGAGACAGAGAGACATATCCAATCTCGGAGGGGCTCCGCCGCCATGGAGGCCATGGACTAGAGGGGAAACCCTTCTCCCACCTAGGGAGAAGGTCAAGGAAGAAGAAGAAGGAGAGGGGCTCTCTCCCCCTCGCTTCCGGTGGCACCGGAGTGCCACCGGGGCCATCATCACGTGACGACGGTCTACACCAACACCTCCGTCAGCTTCACCAACATCTCCATCACCTTCCCCCATCTATCTAAAGCGGTCCACTCTCCCGCAACCCACTGTACCCTCTACTTGAACATGGTGCTTTATGCTTCATATTATTATCCAATGATGTGTTGCCATCCTATGATGTCTGTGTAGATTATCGTTGTCCTATCGGTGATTGGTGAATTGCTATGATTGATTTAATTTGCTTGTGGTTATGTTGTTGTCCTTTGGTGCCCATCATATGAGCGTGCGCGTGGATCACGGCATAGGGTTAGTTGTATGTTGATAGGACTACGTATTGGAGGGCAAGAGTGATAGAAACTTCAACCTAGCGTAGAAATTGATGCATACAGGATTGAAGGGGGACCAATATATCATAATGCTATGGTTGGGTTTTACCTTAATGAACGTTAGTAGTTGCGGATGCTTGCTAATAGTTCCAATCATAAGTGCATAGAATTCCAAGTAAGGGATGACATGCTAGCAGTGGCCTCTCCCACATAAAACTTGCTATCGGTCTTGTAACGTAGTCAATTGCTTAGGGCCAATTTCGCAACTCCTACCACCACTTTTCCACACTCGCTATCATTAACTTTATTTCTTCTTTACCTTAAGATCACCTAGTTTTATTTACGCGCTCTTTATATTCTTGCAAACCTATCCCACAAAAACTACAAACTACTTCTAGTTTCATACTTGTTCTAGGTAAAGTAAATGTCAAGCGTGCGTAGAGTTGTATCGGTGGTCGATAGAACTTGAGAGAATATTTGTTCTGCCTTTAGCTCCTCGTTGGGTTCGACACTCATACTTATCGAAAGAGGCAACAACTGATCCCCTACACTTGTGGGTTATCAAGACCTTTTTCTGGCGCCGTTGCCGGGGAGCAATAGCGTGGGGTGAATATTCTCGTGTGTGCTTGTTTGCTTTATCACTAAGTAGATTTTATTTGCTGTTCTAAGTTGTTCTCTATCTTTAGTTATGGATATGGAACACAAAATACCAAAAAACTTAGGTGTACTTGCTATTCATGGAGAAGGGGAACCTTCTAAAACCATCGATGCCCACTATGTGAAAGATATTATGTACTACTTTGATAATCCTGAGAAAACCCCATTCAACTATGTAATGGGAGTAATGTTTGATCAAGGTGAATACTTTAGGGATTATCGCTTGACACAAAAAGGGAAACTGTTATGGGATTTAATTCATTTGTTGCATTGGTATGCTCGGCAACTATGCTTGAGATATGATTATACTTGTTGCTCTAGGATGAAGGCTCCACACCTTCCCTTTTCATGCAAATTTAATGATAATGAAACCTTAGCTTCTTATGCTCATGGTATATATGATTATTATTATGTGGAAGAAATAGAAGAATTCGTTGCTTTTAAGGGTGCTTATGAAATTGAATCTCTGTTTAGAAAGAATGATGCTTTTGATGATGATGTTTCTAGGCCTGAAAATCTTGCTATATTGAAATATTGCTATTTGAATTATGAATATAACCCCAATATTGATGCGTTTATTGAGAAAGTCTCCGCCGTCCAAGAAGAGACTAATATTTTGCAGGAGACTATGGAAGAAGAAACTGATGACATTGTGAGCTCATTAGATGAAAAAGATGACGAGGAGAGCGAAGAACAAAAGGAGGAAGAGCGGATTAGCTACCCGTGCCCACCTTCTAATGAGAGTAACTCTTCAACTCATACATTGTTTAATTTCCCTTTGTTCTTACCGAAGGATGAATACTATGATGATTGTTATGATCCCGTTGATTCTTTTGAAATATCCCTTTTTGATGATGTTTGCTATGCTTGTGGCCAAGATGCCAATATGAATTATGCTTACGGAGATGAACTTGCTATAGTTCCTTATGTTAAACATGAGATAGTTGCTATTGCACCCACACATGATAGTCCTATTATCTTTTTGAATTCTCCAAACTACACTATATCGGAGAAGTTTGCACTTATTAAGGATTATATTGATGGGTTGCCTTTTTCCGTTACACATGATGATTTTGATTAATATAATATGCATGTGCTTGCTGCTCCTACTTGCAATTATTATGATAGAGGAACTACATCTCCGCCTCTCTATGTTTCCAACATGATAAAATTGCAAGAAACTGCTTATACTATGCATTGGCCTTTAATTGATGTTCATGAATTGTTCTTGTATGACATGCCTATGCATAGGAAGAGAGTTAGACTTCGTTCTTGCATGACACATATCACTTTGTGGTCACTACTAAATGTAAAAATCATTGCTAATTAAAATTGGCTTTGATATACGTTGGGATTCGGGTGGATCCATTACTTGAGCACTATATGCCTAGCTTAATGGCTTTAAAGAAAGCGCTGCCAGGGAGACAACCCGGGAGTTTTAGAGAGTCATTTATTTCTGTTGTGTGCTTTTATAAAGTTTAAAAACAAAAAAATAAAGAGGGGAACCAAAAACTTCTTCAAAAAGAAAAGTGAAAGTGATATAGACGAGCATTGTGAAAGTGGGGGACGTCCTTGAACTTTGTTCATGCCCATGGAAACTTTGTGAATATTAATTACAGAAACTTTTCAAAAAAAAATTATCCCCTGGTACAGTTCCATTGTATTATAAAAATAATGTGCCAAGGTTTTCCTTTAGGATGTTTACAATGCTTGTTGGTTTGTGCGGTGCAGGACAGAAACTTTGGTTGTAGTGCGCGATTTTACGTTTTTTGCTGGAACTTCAAATGGTTCTGAAACTTCTTGCACTGTCTTTCCATAAAGATTGTTGATTTTGTCTAATTTTTGCAGAATTTTTCAAGTTTCATAAGTATGGTGAATGTTCAGATTATTACAGACTGTTCTGTTTTAGACAGATTCTCTTTTTGATGCATAGTTTGCTTGTTTTGATGAAACTATCAATTTCTATCAATGGATTAAGCCATGGAAAAGTTATATTATAGTAGCTACAATGCAAAAACAAAATATGAATTGGTTTTCAATAGTACTTAGAGTAGTGATTTGCTTTATTATACTAACGGATCTTACCGAGTTTTCTGTTGAAGTTTTGTGTGGATGAAGTGTTCGAAGATCGAGGAGGTCTCGATGTGAGGAGAAGAAGGAGAGGCAAGAGCTCAAGCTTGGGGATGCCCAAGGCACCCCAAGTAAATATTCAAGGAGACTCAAGCATCTAAGCTTGGGGATGCCCTGGAAGGCATCCCCTCTTTCTTCAATAAGTATCGGTATGTTTTCGGATTCGTTTCATTCATGTGATTTGTGCAACTCTTGGTGCGTCGTGTGCTTTCTTTTTTCCTTTTAATAAATGCAGCATGCTGGTATGAGATAGTCCTTGGTTGATTTATAAAATTCTCTTTGCACTTCACTTATATCTTTTGAGTATGGCTTTATAGAATACTTCATGTGCTTCACTTACATCATTTGAAGTTTGGATTGCCTGTTTTTCTTCACATAGAAAACCGCCATTTGTAGAATGCTCTTTTGCTTCACTTATAATTGTTAGAGTGTAGGGCATAACTTTAGTAGAAAGAATTAAAACTCTCTTGATTCACTTATATCTATTTAGAGAGATGACGGGAATTGGTCATTCACATGGTTAGTCATAAAATCCTACTTAAACTTGTAGATCACTGAATATGATATGTTTGATTCCTTGCAATAGTTTTGCGATACAAAGATGGTGATATTAGAGTCACGCTAGTGGGTAGTTGTGGATTGTAGAAATACTTGTGTTGAGGTTTTTGATTCCCGTAGCATGCACGTATGGTGAACCGTTATGTGACGAAGTTGGAGCATGATTTATTTATTGAGTGTCATTCTTTGTGTGGAGGTCGGGGGCGCGCGATGGTTAACACCTACCAACCTCCCCCTAGGAGCATGCGTGTAGTACTTGGTTTCAATGGCTAATAAATGTTTGCAATAAGTATGTGAGTTCTTTATGACTAATGTTGAGTCCATGAATTATACGCACTCTCACCGTTCCACCATTGCTAGCCACTCTTGTACCGCGCTACTTTCGCCGGTACCATACACCCACCATATACCTTCCTCAAAACAACCACCATACCTACCTATTATGGCATTTCCATAGCCATTCCGAGATTTATGACACGCACCATCATTGTCATATTGCCTTGCATGATCGTAAGATAGCTAGCATGATGTTTCCATGGCTTGTCCGTTTTTTGATGTCATTGCTACGCTAGATCATTGCACATCCCGGTACACCGCCGGAGGCATTCACATAGAGTCATATTTTGTTCTAGCTTCGAGTTGTAATCTTTGAGTTGTAAGTAAATAAAATTGTGATGATCTTTATTATTAGAGCATTGTCCCATGTGAGGAAACTCCAAATAAAAAAAGATGGCCTAAAAATAGAGAGGGGCTAAAAAAACAAAAATAAAAGAGAAAGCCCCTCCAGAAAAAACAAAAAAACAAAAAAAAATGAGAGAAAAGAGAGAAGGGACAATGCTACTATCCTTTTCCACACTTGTGCTTCAAAGTAGCACCATGATCTTCATAATAGAGAGTCTCTTGTATTGTCACTTCCATATACTAGTGGGAATTTTCATTATAGAACTTGGCTTGTATATTCCAATGACGGGCTTCCACAAATGCCCTAGGTCTTCATGAGCAAGCAAGTTGATGCACACCCACTAGTTTTCTTTTTGAGCTTTCATACACTTATAGCTCCAGTGCATCCATTACATGGCAATCCCTACTCACTCACTTTGATATCTATCGATGGACATCTCCATAGTCCATTGATTTTCCTAGTTGATGTGAGACATTCTCCCTCCTTTTGTCTATCACCACCTTCTATTCCACCCATAGTGCTATGTCCATGGCTCACGCTCATGTATTGCGTGAAAGTTGAAAATGTTTGAGAATACTAAAGTATGAAACAATTGCTTGGCTAAAACCGGGGTTGTGCATGATTTAAATACTTTGTGTGGTGAAGATGGAGCATAGCCAGACCGTATGATTTTGTAGGGATAACTTTGGCCATGTTATTTTGAAGAGACATGATTGCTTTATCAGTATGCTTGAGGTATTATTATCCTAATGTCAAATGATAGACTATTGCTTTGAATCACTTGTGTCTTAATATACATGCCATGATTAGATTACATGATCAAGATTATGCTAGGTAGCATTCCACATCAAAAATTATCTTTTTTATCATTTACCTACTCGAGGACGAGCAGGAATTAAGCATGGAGATGCTGATACGTCTTCGTCGTATCTATAATTTTTTATTGTTCCATGCCAATATTCTACAACTTTCATATACTTTTGGCAACTTTTTATACTATTTTTTGGGACTAACATATTGATTCAGTGCCCAGTGCCAGTTCCTGTTTGTTGCATGTTTTTTGTTTCGCAGAATATCCATATCAAATGGAGTGCAAACGGAATAAAAACGGACGGATATTTTTTTGGAATATATGTGAATTTTTGGAAGCGAAACTAACACAAGACGATACCCGAGTGGGCTTCGAGGGTAGGGGCGCGCCCCCCTGCCTAGGGCGCGCCCTGGGCCCTCGAGGCCACACTGTAAGGCGGTTGATGCCCTTCTTTTGCCGCAAGAAGCTAATTTCCGGATAAAATTGTGTCAAAAGATGAGCCCAATCGGAGTTACGGATCTCCGGGAATTTAAGAAACGGTGAAGGGCCAGAATCTGGGAACGCTGAAACAGAGAGAGACAGAGAGACATATCCAATCTCGGAGGGGCTCTCGCCCCTCCGCCGCCATGGAGGCCATGGACCAGAGGGGAAACCCTTCTCCCTCCTAGGGAGAAGGTCAAGGAATAAGAAGAAGGAGGGGGGCGGAGTGCCACCAGGGCCATCATCATGTGAAGGCGATCTACACCAACACCTCTGTCATCTTCACCAACATCTCCATCACCTTCCCCCATCTATCTACAGCGGTCCACTCTCCCGCAACCCATTGTACCCTCTACTTGAACATGGTGCTTTATGCTTCATATTATTATACAATGATGTGTTGCCATCCTATGATGTCTGAGTATATTATCGTTGTCCTATCGGTGATTGGTGAATTGCTATGATTGATTTAATTTGCTTATGGTTATGTTGCTGTCCTTTGGTGCCCATCATATGAGCGCGTGCGTGGATCACACCATAGGGTTAGTTGTATGTTGATAGGACTACGTATTGGAGGGCAAGAGTGATAGAAACTTCAACCTAGCATAGAAATTGATGCATACGGGATTGAAGGGGGACCAATATATCATAATGCTATGGTTCGGTTTTACCTTAATGAATGTTAGTAGTTGTGGATGCTTGTTAATAGTTCCAACCATAAGTGCATAGAATTCCAAGTAAGGGATGACATGCTAGGAGTGGCCTCTCCCACATAAAACTTGCTATCAGTCTAGTAACGTAGTCAATTGCTTAGGGGCAATTTCGCAACTCCTACCACCACTTTTCCACACTCGCTATCATTAAATTTATTTATTCTTTACCTTAACATCCCCTAGTTTTATTTACGCGCTCTTTATATTCTTGCAAACCTATCCCACAAAAACTACAAACTACTTCTAGTTTCATACTTGTTCTAGGTAAAGTAAACGTCAAGCGTGCGTAGAGTTGTATCGGTGGTCGATAGAACTTGAGGGAATATTTGTTCTGCCTTTAGCTCCTCGTTGGATTCGACACTCTTACTTATCGAAAGAGGCTACAACTGATCCCATACACTTGTGGGTTATCAATACCTGAGGCGAAGGCTGATAACACCTATTGGACTATTCATTTTGTTGGATCCAGGCAGTTGGAAGGCTCGGGGGCTGGAGTTATTTCACTTCCCCACGAGGTGATAAGTTCTGTTATGTTTTAAGATTGATGTTCCCTTGTACTAACAATGCAGCTGAGTATGAGGCCTTGCTCCATGGTCTTCGGATGGCTAAAGAGATGAATCTAAGCCGGGTGAGGTGTTTCGGCGACTCAGATTTGGTGGCTCAACAAGTCTCAGGAACTTGGGATTCCAAAGACCCGCTCATGGCGGCTTATCAACGGGCGGTTGATGCAATTGCTGGTCATTTCAAGGGTGGTCAGGTGGAACATGTTGATCGTAGGAAAAAAGAGGCGGCTGATGCATTAAGCCAGCTCAGCTCTCGGCGTAAGTCGGTGCCACCCAATGTTTTCCTTGATATTTTGAATAACCCTTCGGTTAAATTGCCTACATAGGAGGATCTTGCTATCTCTGACCCGGAGGCACAATTGGTGGCGGCTCTTCGTGTTATTCCTGATTGGACAGTGCCATATTTGACTTATATGACCCGGGGCGAGTTACCTGAGGATGAAACTCTGGCCAGGCAGATAACTCGACGATCTAAGTCGATGACTATTGTCAATGGCGAGTTGCATCGATGCAGTGTCACAGGGGTGTTTCAACGTTGCATTTCTCCTGAGGAGGGTCGTGAAATTCTATGAGAGATTCATGAAGGAGATTGTGGTCATCACGTCGGCTCTAAGTCTCTCGTGGCCAAGGCCTTTCATCATGGGTTTTATTGGCTGACAGCTCATGCTGATGCAAAAGATCTGGTTAGCAAGTGTGACGCCTGTCAGAAATTTTCTAGACGAGCTCATGTGTGTGCTCAAGAATTGAGGATGATTCCAATTACTTGGCCGTTTGCAGTCTAGGGGCTGGATATGGTTGGGCCTTTTAAAAAGGTCTAAAGATAAAAAGACTCACCTCTTGGTCGCGGTTGACAAATTTACAAAGTGGATTGAGGATGAGCTGGTTAACAAATGTGATGCAGCCACGAAGATTCAATTCATTAAAAAGGTGATCTTTTGCTTTGGATATCCTCATAGTATCATCATTGATAATGGTACTAATATGTCTAAGGGTGCAATGAAAGAATTATGTCAACATGAGCATATTCATCTCGATGTTTCATCTATGGTGCACCCCCAGTCCAATGGTCAAGCTGAAAGGGCTAATCAGGAAATCTTAAGAGGCATCAAGCCCCAGCTTATGGTCCCTTTGTAGAGGACAACTGGTTGTTGGGTTGAGGAGTTACCCTCGGTGCTTTGGAGTATCAATACTACCCCCAACAGATCTATGGGTTACACGCCTTTTTCATGGTTTATGGAGCAGAGGCGGTTCTTCCCAGTGACATACGTCATGACTCGCCTAGTGTGGTGGCTTATGTTGAAGCTGATAATGAGCAAGCACGTCAGGATGACCTTGACCTCTTGGATGAAGAGCGTGACCATGCGGAGGCTCGTTCGGCGATTTATCAGCAAGATCTGCATCGCTATCATAGCCGTTGGGTTAGAACTCGCACCTTTCAAGAAGGTGATTTGGTGCTCCGGCTCATCCAGGATCAAACAGACATGCACAAGTTATCCCCACCTTGGGAAGGACCTTTTCTGATCAGCAAGAATCTGAACAATGGATCATACAACCTTATCGATGTTCGAGACCACAAGGACTCATGCATGTCGGAGGAGGAGACCCGTCGGTCGTGGAATATTGGTCATCTTCGGCCTTATTACACCTGAGCCACTGGCTCTTGTGTTGTACATATTTCTATCGGTGTATATATATTATGATTACTATAATAAAGCCGACATCTCTGATAATTCGGGGCCTCTATCGTTTTATTTCTGAGTATCTGAGCTTTTATTGTTACATCATAAGATCACTTGGGGGCTTCCTGCTCAATGAGCGTAGCTATGATTACCCTCTTGATCCGGCTTGCACGCCTTGTTGCAAAATACATGGGGGCTTCCTACTCACTGAGCATAGCTATGACTACCCTTTGATCCGGCTTATATGATGGGCTACAAAACAACTAGGGTTTTTACCCAAGTTGAATAGTTACCAAAGAGAGCGTGCTATAATGAGCAGTTCAAACATAGTTAACTTGACTTGATGGTTTGGTTAAAGTAACTTGGGGGCTTCCTGTTCAATGAACATAGCCATATTTACCCTTGTGATCGGCTTGGATGCCAGGTGTATTCACCAAAAATCTGGGTTATCCTGCCTTTGTATGTCTGCCACTCCAACTAGGTAATCCTGGAATGACCCGCTGTACTCTTGACAGTCAATCTTATATAGACCCTGAACTTGCCAAAGTTAAAATGGTGATTGGTCATGTGAGGCCCGGCTTACAGGTTTTAATAAAGGGTTCTTTCAGTGGTTGTGTGGCCCTTTGAAAAGCACTTGATATTGAGGTTTGGTAGCCTATGAAAGGCTTGTATTTTCTGACTTCAGTTGAAATATTGTTTGGATTTATATTTTTGGTGCCGTATTGACACATGGTTGAAAAAAGATTCAGGCCATGTAGCCTTCATCTTTATGGCTCAAATTTGAGCACATCCGGAGTTTTGATAACCCGGTCTGGCTTTGGGCAATAAGTCGCCAGTATGATATGATTGTGCGCTTGGAATTTTGGGCTCTGAGGCTTCTTGGGTTGTTGCCCTTTGCTGCATATGGTGTGGTAAGCCGGAAGCATGAACAAATTACACAGGTATGATTTTTGTTTATTCTATGAATATGCGAGGTTTTGATAACCCGCCCTGGTTATGGACTACACAGTCACCAGCAAGTTTTATATGGGATATTATGACCCGCCCTGGGGTAAAACGCCAGGGCACATGTCATCCGTTGGTGTGTAGGGATACAATAATATGACCTGCATAATGGACTGATGATATTATCAGCATGAGCAACAGATCTTCAACATCAGATTGGCGATTCAAACTTGTTATGCAAATAAACATGCACGATGACATGGCAGATCATTGTTTTCAACTAGCCTATTACAAGGCATCATGTGGACCAAAAGAATTAAGTGTTTTTGACACACATCATCGAATGTTGCGGATGATAAGCCGGCCCTGTGATCAGTTGTCTTGGCCTTGGCATGCTGAAGATTCTGTGTTATCTTGCATCGAATCTTCCACCTCTTCTTCACCTATTGGCTGGAAGTCAGACGTGGCCCAATTGATCCCAGTCAAAGCTTTGAAAACAGCTTCATCATCTATAAGTGTTGACGGGTCAATGTTAGGAGCAAAGGCGTGCTTACCTGTTGGAGGGATAAGATCTACAGCCTCATGAACTGGTGGTTTCACTTTTGCATTACCAACATCATAAGCCGGATGATACTTGGAGAGATCAGTATCCTCAGCCAGTTTGCTGGCCAAGGGACGCATCTCCCTCACTATCTGAGTGAAGTCATCAGTGATAAAGGGAGACCCGTCTTCTTTATAGCTCACGCAGACGATGGCTAGTTCTTCCGGGTCAAGTTCATCTTGTCACGCCTTTGCCCGGCTCAAAGCGGTGATGGCGCCGGCTCTGGCAGCTAATCGTTTTAAATCCTCCACTCTTTGTGGTAGTAAAGATAGCTTCTCCAATACTTCCTTGATTAGGGAAGGTGGTTGCTTTTTATGCAAGGCAGCAGCAACAACACATTGAGCGTCAGTATACAGGTGCTCCACAAGAGCATATACAGCTTTTAGCCTTATGCGCATATCGGCACCAAGCTTGGAGCTTCTGGAACCTGCATTAGCGGGTATATTCATGAACATGCCGATGGTTGTGGAACACTGCTGATATAGATGGAAGTACTATGTTACTTACCGAAGATGGCAGTTGTCATACTTTTTATTTGCTACTTTAAGCCGGACAATTCGTCTGTCGTCGGCTTAAGAGCAGCTTTGGCATCTTCCGCTTTCTTTAATAGAGCAGCCTTCTAGGTATCCCAGCCATTTCTTTTCGTGCTGAAATCCTTTTTTAGCTTCTCAATATTTTCCAAGGCGATTGTGTCACGCCCAAGATGCGATTCTATCCCGATCACGTGATGAACTCGTGATTGGGGCACAACCGCATTTCGGACGCATAGTAGGATGGATGTCGTTGTGTTTTTCATGTTTTCATCTGTAGTCGGATGTCTTTTGTATTATGTGTTGTATTCATGTGGCTATTGTATGACTTGTATGTATCCCCTTGTCAATTGTGATTTGGCCTTGGAAATCTCAGATTGCTGAGTCTGAAGGTTCTGCTACAAATCTACCACTTGGGCTTCTTTCACGTTTAGTTCATCATGTGCCATAAAAAGATTACGCAGCAATATGTGGTTATGATGATCATCTTATTTGAAGTCCCAAGAACAATACAAGTATTATACTCGGCACTTGGGGGATAATATACATTTCTCTTGTGAAAACAATTCTTAAATGACCCGCCTAAAGTTGTTTCAACTAGGGGTTACACATTTGGATTTTATTCACAATTATGGTGATAAGTACCGGCTTAACTTATCATTTTAAGCTGGCCCTTGGGGGCTACATGTGCAAAATTGAGCATTGTTGTGTGAAGTTCCGGCTCAACTTATCAGTTTAAGCCGGCCCTTGGGGGCTACATGCGCGAAGTTGAAAATTACAATTTGAAGTCCCAGCTTAGCTTGGCAGCTTAAGCCGGCCCTTGGGGTCTATAGATTTTGATTCTGCAATTACAAGATGCCATGATATGAATGTGAGATCAAAGAGTCTATCTAAAGTCTACAGCATATTCAATTATATCATATCTAGTAGACTTGACGGCCGGTGTAAATATGCTTATGTGGAGAAGATTGCATGGCTTACCTCAAAGCGCTCCTTCATAAGGTTGACCAAATCAGCCTCAAAATCACAGCTGGTGTGAAGGCGGTTTAAATAGTCGGAATGAATCTCTTGATCATTGAACTAAGCATAGCTTTCCAAGTCCAGTTTCCACTTGCCCTTATCAACAGCTGGAATTTCTTATTTGGCGGTGTGCTTGGATAAGACGATGGGGTTGCCTAGAGCTGTATAAGCTGTCCCAGTAACTATTATATCATCAGTTTCTTGAGCCGGCTGAGCCGGACTGGGTGGCTTGGCATTCTTCGGGTCAACATCCATGGAGTCCATGGTGACATGGTGCTTTTCTAGTGGCGGATCATCCATTGCTGCTTCGGAAGTAATTTGTTTTTTCGGGTATGCAGGCTTGGGATCCTCAGTCGATTTGTTCACCTTGAGTCTCTTGTTGGGTTTGTCCATAGCATTGAAAACAAAACATATGATGAGATTGGTATAGCAATTGAGTGAAAATATTAAAACAAACATGCTTAAGTATCCTCACCCAGGAACAGTCTTGAACACAGGAACCTGAGTCCCAGTGCAATCACCAGATGAAGAGTGAGAGGTGCCCTCATAGTTTGAGTCGGAAGGGTTAAGAGGTTATCGAATAAGACCTACTTTTGGAAAAGCTCAGCCGGAAATTTGTGAAACCTCTGCTTGGCGCTTGCGACGAGGCGGCGTATTGGGCAAGCCGGAGGAGAGGACCCCGCCTCCACAATTCCAAGTTGTGCGGCGAGCTTCATGCTGTTGCTTCTTGATACGTCTCCAACGTATCTATATTTTTTGATTGTTCCATGCTATCATATATTCTGCTTTGGATGTTTAATGGGATTTATTATACACTTTTATATTATTTTTGGGACTAACCTACTAATCCAAGGCCCAGTGCAAATTGTTGTTTTTTTTTCCTATTTCAGTGTTTCGCAGAAAAGGAATATCGAACGGAGTCCAAACGGAATGAAACCTTCGGGAGAGTTATTTTTGGAACAATATCAACATGAGAGACTTGGAGTACACGCCAGGAAGCGAAGGAGGTGGCCACGAGGGCAGGGGCTGGCCCAGGGGGGTAGGC
>LR738710.1:735105761-735143761 GCA_902687465.1 Secale cereale | reverse complement strand
CCCCCCCCCCCCCCCCTCCCCTGACGTGCCTCTTCAGCCTATATATACTCTCATACCCTGAAAACATCGAGGAAACAGATGAAACCCTAATTCCACCGCCGCAACCTTCTGTTCCCATGAGATCCCATCTTGGGGCCTGTTCCGGAGCTCTGCCGGAGGGGGCATCGATCACGGAGGGCTTCTACATCAACACCATAGCCTCTCCGATGAGTTGTGAGTAGTTTACCATAGACCTTCGGTCCATAGTTATTAGCTAGATGGCTTCTTCTCTCTCTTTAGATCTCAATACAAAGTTCTCCTCGATCTTCGAGGAGATCTATTCGATGTAATATTTTTGCGGTGTGTTTGTCGAGATCCAATGAATTGTGGGTTTATGATCAAGATTATCTTTGAACAATATTGGATTCTTTTCTGAAATCTTTTATGTATGATTATAATATCCTTGCGAGTCTCTTCGAATTATTGGCTTGGTTTGGCCTACAAGATCTATAGTTCTTGCAATGGAAGAAGTGCTTGGCTTTGGGTTCAATCTTGCGGTGTCCTTTCCCAGTGACAGCAGGGGCAGCAAGGCACGTATAGTATTGTTGCCATCGAGGATAAAAATATGGGGTTTATATCATATTGCTTGAGTTTATCCCTCTACATCATGTCATCTTTCTTAAGGCGTTACTTTGTTCTTATGAACTTAATACTCTAGATGCATGCTGGATAGCGTTCGATGTGTGGAGTAATAGTAGTAGATGCAGAATCGTTTCGGTCTACTTGTCACGGACATGATGCCTATATATAATGATCATGCCTAGATATTCTCATAACTATGCGATTTTCTATCAATTGGTCGACAGTTATTTTTTCACCCACCGTAGAATTCTACTATCATGAGAGAAGCAACTGGTGAAACCTATGGCCCCGGGTCTATTCTAATCATACTAATCTTCCATCAACTATTTACTTTACTTTCAATATCTATACCAAAAATCGCAAAAATATTATCTTATCATATCTATCAGATCTCACTCTCGTAAGTGACCGAGAAGGGATTGACAACCCCTTTTATCGCATTGGCTGCGAGGTTTTTATTTGTTTGTGTGGGTGCGAGGGACTCACGCGTTGTCTCCTACTGGATTTATACCTTGGTTCTCAAAAACTTAGGGAAATACTTACGCTACTGTGCTGCATCACCCTTTCCTCTTTGAGGGAATACAACACAAGCTCGAGAAGTATCAAGAAGAATTCCTCGCGTCGTTGTCGGGGAGATCTTCACAAAGGTCATATACCAAGTACCTATCACAAACCCTTATCCCTCGCACTACATTATTTGCCTCTCGTTTCCCTCTCCCCCACTTCACGCTTGCCGTTTTATTCGCCCTTCTTTTTCCGTGTGTTTTATCGATTTGCATTGCCGTCATGGCTAGCACACCTATCATTATCAATACTCCCGAGAGAGAGGTTCATAATTTTAAACAAAGGGAGGAAGAAAATTTAAAAGATGCTTGGTATATAATTTGCAATGCTCAAAATAGATCTACTAGGAAGCTTTCCACTTCCGTGCTTCTTCACAATTTTTATGTTGGCATCACTCCGTAGAATAGATATATTCTTGATACCATTACCGGAGGGAATTTCTTGGGTAGCCATACTTTTGATTCTTATAATGCTATGACAGATTTGTTTGGCCCACCACCTCTTCTGTTTAATGGAACTGTTTTGAATTTAGAACATGTTATGCAAAGGCTAGAAATTATTGAAAATAAAGTTGCCACGGTGGAGTTGGTTGAGAGTTTGGATAAAAAGATCCATAACCAAATTACCCAATATGGATCTAAAGTAGGAGTTATTCTGAATTTTTTAAAAGAAAAGGAACCCATAATTAAAGAGAGAATAGATCAAGATTCCACTAGAATTGGTAAACTTGAGGATATTATCACTAATGTAGGGTCTGCTTTTTCAGCTGTGAAAAATACGTCGAACCCCTCTATCGCTAAATTGGCCAAGTTTATGTATGTTCCTAAAAATAAGGGTGAATCATCTAGTAAGGAAACTACGGATCTCAAATCCATAAGTGTTCATCCCAACTTCCTCACTTTCGTAACGGAACCTTTTGCTACAAACAAATTTCTTGATTTCTTGCCTAGAAGTTTGATTATTAATAGGAATGAAGAAACTCCTAAGAATTATAAGTGCGTAATCGAAGAATTGCCTACCAAAGATGGCAATACCTAGATATATTCTTGTATCGTGCCTAGCTACGGGCGTTAAACGATAGCGCTTGTTGGGAGGCAACCCAATTTTATTTTATTTGTTTTTGCTTCTGTTTAGGAATCAATATTGCATCTAGCTTCTGTTTAGATGTGGTTTGTGTTTTAATTAGTGTTTGTGCCAAGTAGAACCTTTGGGAAGACTTGTGTGAAGTTTATGTGATCATGCTTTAAAAAACAGAAACTTTAGCGCTCACGAGATTAGCTACCATTTTTTACTAGAGAGTGCTTTTTAGTTGATTCTTTTTGCAGATGATTAATAGACAAATTCCTCACGTCCACCAATTTATTTCAAAAAAATTATAGTTACATAAGTATTCGAAAGTTACAGATTACTATAGACTATTCTGTTTTTGACAGATTATGTGTTTCATGTGTTGTTTGCTTGTTTTGATGAATCTATGAGTAGTATCGGGGGGTATGAATCATAGAGAAGTTGGAATACAGTATGTTTAACACCAATATAAACAAAGAATTAGTTCATTACAGTACCCTTGAGTAGTGGTTTGTTTTCTTATACTAACGGAGCTCACGAGATTTTTGGCTAAGTTTTGTGTTGTGAAGTTTTCAAGTTTTGGGTAAGGAGTTGATGGACTATGGAACAAAGAGTGGCAAGAGCCTAAGCTTGGGGATGCCCAAGGCACCCAGAGGTAAAATTTAAGGACAACCAAAAGCCTAAGCTTGGGGATGCCCCGGGAAGGCATCCCCTCTTTTGTCTACATCTATAGGTAACTATACTCGGGACTATATTTTTATTCACCACATGATATGTGTTTTGCTTGGAGCGTCATGTATAATTTGAGTCTTTCCTTTTTAGTTATCCACAGTCATCCTTGCTAGACACACCTTTTGAGAGAGATAAATATGATTTAGAATTTATTAGAATACTCTATGTGCTTCACTTATATCTTTTGAGCTAGATAGTTTTGCTCTAGTGCTTCACTTATATCTTGTAGAGCACGGTGGTGGTTTTATTTTGTAGAAATTGTTGATCTCTCATACTTCACTTATATACTTTTGAGAGTCTTTTAGAACAGCATGGTAATGTGCTTTGGTTATAAAACTAGTCCTAATATGATAGGCATCCAAGATGGGTATAGTAAAAACTTTCACATAAAGTGCATTGAATATGATGTGAAGTTTGATACTTGTTGATTGTTTTGAGATATGAGGATGGTGATATTAGAGTCATGCTAGTAGAGTAGTTGTGAATTTGAGAAATACTTGTGTTAAGGTTTGCAAGTCCCGTAGCATGCACATATAGTAACCGTTGTGTGACAAATTTGAAGCATGAGGTATTTCATTGAGTGTCATCCTTTGTGTGGAGCTTGGGATCGCGCGATGGTTAACTCCTACCAACCCTTCCCCTAGGAGCATGTGTGTAGTACTTTGTTTTGATGACTTGTAGATTTTTGCAATAAGTATATGAGTTCTTTATGACTAATGCTGAGTCCATGGATTATACACACTCTCACCCTTCCACCATTGCTAGCCTTTCTTGTATCGCAACTTTCTCCGGTACCATACACCCACCATATACCTTCCTCAAAACAGCCACCATACCTACCTATCATGGCATTTCCTTAGGCATTACAACATATATTGCCATGCAACTTTTCACCGTTCCGTTCATATGACACGCTTCATCATTGTCATATTGCCATGCATGATCATGTAGTTGACATCGTATTCGTGGCTAGGCCACCATGCATAATTTTTCATACATGTCACTCTTGATTGATTGCACATCCCGGTACACCACCGGAGGCATTCATATAGAGTCATACTTTGTTCTAGTATCGAGTTATAATATCGAGTTGTAAATCAAGAAAAGTGCGATGATCATCATTATTAGAGCATTCTCCCAAGAAAAAAAAGAGAAGGAAAAACAGGAAAGGCCAAAGGAAAAAAAGAAAGGCCCAAAAAAAGGGACAATGTTACTAACTTTTTCCACATTTGTGCTTGAAAGTAGCACCATGATCTTCATGATAGAGAGTCTCTTGTTTTGTCACTTTCATATACTAGTGGGAAATTTTCATTATCGAACTTGGCTTGTATATTCCAACGATGGGCTTCCTCAAATGCCCTAGGTCTTCGTGAGCAAGCTAGTTGGATGCACACCCACTTAGTTTCTTTTGTTGAGCTTTCATACATTTATAGCTCTAGTGCATCCGTTGCATGGCAATCCCTACTCACTCACATTGATATCTATTGATGGGCATCTCCATAGCCCATTGATACGCCTAGTTGATGTGAGACCATCTTCCTCTTTTGTCTTCTCCACAACCACCACTCTATTCCACCTATAGTGCTATGTCCATGGCTCACGCTCATATATTGTGTGAAAGTTGAAAGAGTTTGAAAAAATTGAGTATGAAACAATTGCTTGGCTGAAACCGGGGTTGTGCATGATTGGAATATTTTGTGTGACAAAGATGGAGCATAGCCTAACTATATGATTTTGTAGGGATGATCTTTCTTTGGCCATGTTATTTTGAGAAGACATGATTGCTTTGTTAGTATGCTTGAAGTATTATTATTCTTATGTCAACATAGACTTTTATCTTGAATCTTTCGGATCTGAACATTCATGCCACAACAAAGAGAAATTACATTGAGAATTATGTTAGTTAGCATTCCACATCAAAAATTCTGTTTTTATCACTTACCTACTCGAGGACGAGCAGGAATTAAGCTTGGGAATGCTTGATACGTCTCCAACGTATCTATAATTTTTTATTGTTCGATGCTATTATATATTCTGTTTTGGATGTTTAATGGACTTTATTATACACTTTTATATTATTTTTGTGACTAACCTACTAACCCAAGGCCCAGTGCAAATTGTTGTTTTTTGCCTATTTCAGTGTTTGAAGAAAAGGAATATCAAACGGAGTCCAAACGGAATGAAACCTTCCGGAGAGTTATTTCTGGAATCGTATCTACCCAGAAGACTCGGAGTACACGCGAGGGAACGAGAGAGGTGGCCACGAGGGTCCAGGGCGCGCCCAGGGGGGCAGGCGCGCCTCCCACCCTCGTGGGCCCCCTCTGGCTCCCCCGATGCCCTCATTCCTCCTATATATATCCATGTACCCTGAAAACATCGAGGCTACAGAGAAAACCTTAATTCCACCACCGCAACATTCTGTTCCCGTGAGATCCCATCTTAGGGCATGTTTCGGAGCTCCGTCGGAGGCGGGATCTACCATGGAGTGCTTCTAGATCAACACCATAGCCTCACCAATGAGTTGTGAGTAGTTTTCCACAGACCTTTGGGTCCATAGTTATTAGCTAGATGGCTTCTTCTCTCTTTTTGGATCTCAATACAAAGTTCTCCTCGTTCTTCGAGGAGATCTATTTGATGTAATCTTTTTGCGGTGTGTTTGTCCAGATCTGATGAATTGTGGGTTTATGAACAAGATTATCTATGAACAATATTGGATTCTTTTCTGAAATCTTTTATGTTTTATTATAATATCCTTGCAAGTCTCTTCGAATTATTGGTTTGGTTTGGCTTACTAGATCTATAGTTCTTGCAATGGGAGAAGTGATTGGCTTTGGGTTCAATCTTGCGGTGTCCTTTCCCAGTGACAGCAGGGGCTGCAAGGCACGTATAGTATTGTTGCCATCGAGGATAAAAAGATGGGGTTTATATCATATTGCTTGAGTTTATCCCTCTACATCATGTCATCTTGCTTAAGGCGTTACTCTGTTCTTATGAACTTAATACTCTAGATGCATGCTGGATAGTGGTCGATGTGTGGAGTAATAGTAGTAGATGCGGAATCCTTTCGGTCTACTTGTCACGGACGTGATGCCTATATATAATGATCATGCCTAGATATTTTCATAACTATGCGCTTTTCTATGAATTGCTCGATAGTAATTTGTTCACCTACCGTAGAATTCTGCTATCATGAGAGAAGCCACTAGTGAAACCTATGGCCCCGGGGTCTATTCTCGTCATATTAATCTTCCATCAACTATTTACTTTACTTTGCTTTACTTTACTTCCAATCTATATACCAAAAATACCAAAAATATTATCTTATCATATCTATCAGATCTCACTCTCGTAAGTGACCGGGAAGGGATTAACAACCCCTTTTATCATGTTGGCTGCGAGGTTCTTATTTGTTTGTGCAGGTGTGAGGTCTCGCGTGTGGTCTCCTACTGGATTGATACCTTGGTTCTCAAAAACTGAGGGAAATACTTACGCTACTGTGTTGCATCACCCTTTCCTCTTCGAGGGAATACAACGCAAGCTCGAGAAGTAGCACTTCTTCAAAATAAAGTTGGGATCCAAGTAAGCTAAAGAGTGAGAAAATATTACTTCCTAGCACACTTGATGAATTTTCTGTCCTCGCAAGGGTTCTGGGCGGAGGAAACGACAATTACCTCTTCACCATCTGCATGGCTGGCTTCCGCATCATCCTAATAATGATCCGTGTCAATAAGATGAATAAAAGAGAGCCAAGGGAGTCAAGATCTACCTCTGACTCGTTATCATCCAAGTCAAAAAGCTTTGAAGTACTTGACTTCTTCTTAGCAGACTTTTTGGGAGCCTTGGTCTTGGTCCTGGTCTTTTTGGCTGGTTTTTCTTGAAGATTCTTATTCCAGAAGGAGGAGTCCGCGTGCGGAAATCAAGTAATAATGAGAAGGCAGATTGACAAATGATGACTTAACGAATGTTGTGTGAAAATGCTTACGACTGGCGGTTCATTGAGAGTATAGAAAGGGCTCAAGCATGTTCTGCTGCAAGTTTCCTGGGTCTCATTCAATAGTGTCTTGGTCATATTGGTGATGTCACCATCAGTCAGTTCTATTTGGCAATAGCGTAGGGGATCCTTAACATTACCAGTATATTCACACATTAATCCGGATCGGCGGCTTAAGGGCAAAATTCTCCATGCAACCCAGCACCAGACTAAGTCAACTCCGTTCAGCGCATTAGCCATTAAGGCTCTGATCTTTGAAAAAATAGGCATATATTTGGCATGTTCCTTGGTGCTGATCCATTCTGGCAAAGGATGTCTGTTGCTAAGCCGGCTCTCACAATAACCCGGCAGAGGATTTTCACCTTCAGGAGAGGTGTCTTTGCAATAAAACCAAGTTTGATTCCAGTCCTTGGGATGACTCGGAGGTGCGTCTGTAGGAAAGGTGGCTTCTTTGCGCCTTTGAATAGAAATGCCCCCTAATTCTAGGCTGGGCCCATCTGTGAACTCAGTCTGCCGGTTTAAATAATAAAATTCCCTGAATAGTTCTATGATAGGCTCTTGTTGAAGGTACACCTCGCAGAACACTTGAAAGTTGCAGATGTTTGAAACAGAATTGGGCCCAATGTCTTGAGGATGGAGCTGGAAAAAGTGCAGCACATCACGGAATAACCTTGAGCCGGGCGGGGTGAACCCTCGGAGCATATGATCAGTAAAGACAATGACCTCGCCTTCCTTGGGTTGAGGAGGGGTTTCTGTGCCTGGGACCCTCCAGTAGATGACATATGTTTTAGCTAAGACGCTTGGTTGGACATACTCATTCATTATTTCCTCGCTAACCCGAGAAACGACCCAATTGCAGGAGGTGACGGTCTTGGCCTTAGACATTTTTTACTACAAAGGAAACAAAATTGCCGATTCAAGATTACTCTATTAAGCTGGATAATGATCAGTATTACAAAAAATCATATGGTTAATCCGGAGGACAGTATCAGGTCATATGGATTATGAGTGAACATTGTTGTCTTAATAAGGGGACTAATGCTATATGGTGGGTTACGGTTATACTATAAGCCGCTTGTATGATTGCAGTACAACAGATTGGAAAGTAAATTTTCTTAAGTGAAGGACAAACAAGTTCTGCAGATTGATGCTATGATTTCGGATCTACAGCGATTCGGAAAATATAATTAAATTCTAAACTAAAGTAGCAGTGGCAGAAGTGTTCGTGTGTTCAGATGATGTCTTCAATAGAGGCGGTGTCTTTTGCTATTGGAAATGAGTGCTCAAACTACTCTTGCGTATGTTAGACGTTGGATTCGGATATAACTATGCAGTCTAAGAAGGCCAGACGATGAATGGCGGAAGAACTCAAATGAACTGAGAATAGTACAGATCTGAGATGAGTCAAAACAAGTACCAGGAGGTGTTGATGAACAGCGAAGGGACGCCACCGTTTTCTGGTCAAGATTAGGTTGATGCAGCGGCCGAGGTTGATGCAGTCGATGGGGGCGGCGGAGCTCTAGAGGCGTCGGTCATCGCGAGGAAGGAGAAGAAGATGCAGAGGTAGTGGTAAAAGTGAAAAGAAAGACCCCCCATGTCCCTATTTATAAGGCAGTGGATAAATGGCATGTGCGGGAATCGAGGAGACCGAAAAATGATTATGTTGCAACAGAAGCGCCTTGATTTTCGAGAAACCCGTTAAAAAGGATCTGCTAAGATGAGCTGAGCTGAGCTTCATGTGAAGTTATACGAGATGACGCCATGGTGGGTTAACACAGGTCTAAGATGTGACGTCATGGTGGGTTACAATGAAATAGTAAAGAATTGACAATGGAAGATTCTAACAGGTCAAGTGTTGAAGATTGATGTGACCTGGGCCTAATGTTGGGGATATAACTACTGGGTATGACCCGCCCAGGAGGGGCCCGGTCATGCCACTAGCGGCTTAAGATAAAGAAACCCAAGATGACGTTAAGATGGTGGTTCATAGAGCAAGCTTATTGAAGGCCCAAGACCCGGGGATGAGTTGAGGCCCACGGGTGTGAACTGTCGTATGTTTGAACTTGTATTGTAAGGCAAGTTTACTTGGTTACCGAGCCGGACACGTTGTGCATGAGCCGGCCGGGACTCTGTAAGCCGCCGGGCATCAGCCTGTATATAAAGGGGTGACCCTGCGACGGGTTAACTGAAGAAACAATCGCTCGAGATCTAGGTCAAGCATATTCGCTCCCTTGTTATTGAGACTCGAGCAAGACAACCCCAGCTGGGTTAAACTTTTACCTCATCGAGGGGCTGAACCAGGATAAAAAAACTCTTCGTGTCTGTTGTCTCAATTAACCCCTTCAAGCTAACCTTGTTGCGATGGCTCCACACCTAAGTCCTAATCCTAGGGCATCCGCCGTGAGAAATCCACGACACATTTGATGTTTGGGGTTTTGACTATATGGGACCTTTTCCTTCCTATAATGGGTATACTCATATTTTGGTTGCTGCTGATTATGTTACTAAGTGGGTAGGAGCTAATCCAACTAGTAGTATTGATCACAACACTTCCATTAAAATGCTTAAATAAGTTATTTTCCCAAGGTTTGGAGTCCCTAGTAGATATTTATTGATTGATGGTGGTTCACACTTTATTCATGGTGATTCTCATAAAATCATTGCTAAATATGATGTTAACCATAGAATTTAGAACCCTATCATCCTCAATCTAGTGGTCAAGTAGAACTCAACAATAGATAAATAAAACTCATATTACAAAAAACTGTCAATAGGTCCCAGAAGAATTGGTCTAAGAAATTAGATGATGCACTTTGGGCTTACAGAACAACTTATAAAAATCATGTGGGTATGTCTCCATATAAAATGGTTTATGGAAAAACTTGTCATTTGCCTCTTGAGTTAGAACATAAAGCTTATTGGGCAATTAAAGAACTCAACTATGACTACAAAGTTGTGTGTGAAAAGAGGTTATTTGATATTAGCTCACTAGATGAATGGAGAACCCAAGATTATGAAAATGCCAAAGTATTCAAAGAAAAAGTTAAAAGATGGCATGATAAAAGAATCAAAAAGTGGGAATTCAAAGTTGGAGCATATGTTCTTTTTTACAACTCTTGTTTTAGTTTTTTCCAGGAAAACTTCTTTCCAAATGGGAAGGACCATATATTATCGAAGAGGCTTATCGCTCTGGAGCTATCAAGATTAACAATGCCGAAGGTACTAACCCGAAGGTGGTCAATGGACAAAGAATTAAAAACTATATCTCAGGTACGCCTATTAATGTTGAAAGTAATATTATCCAAACCATGACACCGGAGGAACACATAAAGGAAACCTTCCATAACACTCCAAAATCTTGAAAAAGAGGAGGTACGTGATACGGTAAGTAAATGGACTCTGAAAAATCCACAAAAATATTTTATGTCAGTTTTGGAATATTACAGAAATTAGGAAAATAATAAATAACCAGGAAGGCCACCGAGGTGGCCATGATACACTAGGGCGCGCCTGCCCTCTCTGACGCGCCCTGGTGGGTTGTGGTGCCCTTGGGCACCTTCCTGATTCCATTTTCCTTCCATATTCTTGTTTCCCAAAATAAAAATATATTTATATATACCCTCGGACGATCTGACCACCACATCGCAGGAAAATCCTTTGTTCTTGTTTCGTGTTGTTTTCTTAACAGATCTGAAAATATGTCGTCTCAAGATTCGGATGGAGAGGGTTATGTTACCCACCGTACTCTAGATCCAAACATCTTTAAGAAGACCTTCCTGTATTTTCGGACCACTACCTCAACCTGGAGACATGCGTGTGGAATTCAAGACGCCAACGTGAAGGAAACAAAGGATTATAGCTATGAGGAAGAGGAAGACCCACTACCTCAACCTGGAGACATGCGTGTGGAATTCAAGAAGTCAAGCCTTCCTAAAAGAAACAAACCTAAGGTTCAATTTATTCCTTCTCGTTTTCTGTAGGAGAGCAAAGTGGCATTATGCAAAAGGATATTAATCCTTGAGTTAGAGAATGAGGATCTAAGGGAGGAAAACTTTATGCTCAAATATAAGCTTAAGAAGAAAGCTCCCTCGTCGCCACCACCTTCACCATCTTCCCCACCAAAGGAGACATGAGTACACCGGTATGGGCACTCCCCTTGGCTTGTGCCAAGCTTGGGGAAGATGCCCCGGTATCGTATCACCATCACTTTTATTTACCTTTACCTATCTTAGTTCAATCATTGGTTATTTCATGATTTAGTTGAATACAAGTCTAGTATGATCTATTTTCGAGTGTTAGTTTCATGATCTATCTATGTAATCGAGTGAGAGTTATATAAAAAAGTTTAGTTTGAGTTTTGCTTCTTTACTTTTATGCTGCAATCAAGTAAAAAGAAATAATAAAAAAGATCACATGCTAATCTTAAGGTAAGTAATGACATCACATAAGGAAAAGTATAAGTGGTAAAATTTATTGAAGGTTGACAAACATAGCATTGGTCAATGATGCAACTCATGAAAAAATTAATAAGGGAAGAGAAGATTCACATGCAAATACACTATTTTGGACATCTTTTATGATTGTGAGCCCCTATTAATTATTATATGTCAAAATTGTTGACGTTGGACACGGAAGACAATGTAATGAGTAATGTTTGTTCATATTCACATAGAAGTTATATTGTCATAGATCCTTCGCCATGTGGTGCTTGCTCAATATCTTTGCTAGCCAAAAATGCCGCACTAACTAGAGATACTACTTGTGCATCCAAAACCCCAAACCCAAATCCATGTTTTGAGAGTCCACCATACCTACCTATGGATTTAGTAAGATCCTTCAAGTAAGTTGTCATTGGTGCAATAAGGCTATAAAAATTGCTTCTGAATGTGTTTGATCAATTAGTGTAAGAGAAAATTGAGTGTTGTACAAACTTGTGATGGCAAAGTAATAAAAGTGAGGGACTGCATAATAAAGGTTGCTATCATAAGGGGCAATATAATGTGACATTCTTTTGCATTAAGGGATTTGGCATACAAACCAAAAAGCGCATGACAATCTTTGCTTCCCTCTGTGAAGGGTGTATCTTTTACTTTTATGTATTTACATTTACGCAAGAGTCAGAGTATTCTTCCCTATTCCCTTTTATTTCCTCTTGTTGCGAGCATCATGTGGCGAGGAAAGATCTAGGCACATATATCCAGTTGGATATGAGTGAGCATGAGTTATTATTGTTGACATCACCCTTGAGATGAATACGTTGGGGAGAAATTATAAGCCCCTATCTTTCTATTTGTCCAGTCGAGACTTTTTTCTCATGGGTATGTTGTGAGTGTTAGCAATCATAGAAGATTAAAAGGTGGTTGAGTATGTGGACTTGCCAAAAGGCTCCGATACATGACCATTCCTGAAAATATGATGAATTGTAGTTCCGAAGTTGTCTGAGAACATAGTTTGTTGGTTTTCAATAAAGTTTATGACTTCTACTTTGATGTTGTGATGAATTGTTACTTGTTTATGAAAAGTTATATGATATAAGTTATATGATAAAGTTTGTTGTTGTTATAATAATAAGCATGATGCTACTATGTTCATATTTTGTTTTTATTGACACCTCTCTCTCTAAACATGTGGACATGATTTTCGATATCAGCTTTCGCTTGAGGACAAGCAGGTCAAAACTTGGGGGAGTAGATACGTTCATTTTGCATCATGTTTTTCTACTATTATTTATAATGTTTTATGCATAATAATGCTTTATGGAGTGATTCTAATGCCTTTACTCTCATAATATGCAAGGTTTACACAAAGAGGGAGAATGTCGGCAGTTGGAATTCTGGACCTGAAAAAGCTATGTCAGATATACCTATTTTGCACATCTCCAAATAAGCTGAAAATTTACGAAGAATTATTTTGGAATATATAAAAAATACTGGAGCAAATAACTATCAGAGGGGGGCACCTGGTGACCACAAGACACCCGGGCGTGCCCTGGTGGGTTGTGGCTAGCCCAGCCCACCTCTGGTGCCCATATTCTAGTACATAAGGTCTTTTGACCTAGAAAAAAGGAGAGGACTTTCGATATGGAGCGCCACTGTCTCGAGGCAGAACTTAGGTAGGAGCACTTTTGCCCTCCGACGGTGCAATTCCGCCGGGGAAACTTCCCTCTCGGAGGGGAAATCGAAGCCATCATCATCACCAACAACCCTCTCATCTTTGGGAGGCCAATCTTCATCAACATCTTGAACAACACCATCTCCTCTCAAACCCTAGTTCATCTCTTGGGTTCAATCTTTGTATCGTAACCTCAGATCGGTACCTGTGGGTGACTAGTAGCGTTGGTTACATCTTGTAGTTGATTACTATATGGTTTATTTGGTGGAAGATTATATGTTGAGATCCAGTATGCTATTTAATACCCCTCTGGTCTTGAGCATGAATATCATTTGTGAGTAGTTACTTTCCTTCTTGAGGTCACGGGAGAAATCGTGTTGCAAGTAATCATGTGAATTTGATATGTGTTCGATATTTTGATGATATGTATGTTGTGATTCCCTTAGTGGTGTCATGTGAACGTCGACTACATGGCACTTCATCATCTTTGGGCCTAAGGGAATGCATTGTGGAGTAGTTATTAGATGATGGGTTGCTAGAGTGATAGAAGCTTAAACCCTAGTTTATGTGCTACTTCGTAAGGGACTGATTTGGATCCATATGTTTAATACTATGGTTAGATTTTATCTTAATAATTTTCTCATAGTTGCGGATGCTTGCGAGGGGTTTAATCATAAGTGGGAGATCTGTTCAAGTAAGAACAACACCCCAAGCACCGGTACACCCACATATGAAATTATCAAAGTAGCGAACGCAAATAAAACCAACATGATGAAAGTGGCTAGATGAAATTCTCATGTGCCCTCAAGAACGCTTTCACTACTAGGAGAAAGCCTACTAGTAGCGCTTGAAATACCTATAGCAGTAGCGATGGGTCCAGCGCTACAGCTAAGTTGGAGCAGTAGCACTGCCCGGTCCAGCGCTACTGGTAAGTATTGTTAGCAGTAGCGCTGCTAGGACCAGCACTACTGCTAACTATCTATAGCGTTGCAACAAAGCAAGCGCTGCTGCTAATCCAGTGTTGCCGCTAGATGCCTACCAGTGCTACTGCTAATATTCCTACTTTCACAGATTTATTTCCCCTCTACGTATTTGTGATGTATTTGTGCATGCTCTATATAGTAGTTTCATCAGATCATAATAAACATACACTATTCTCATCATATCATACACATACAGTAGTCTCGTCATACCATCATCATCATCATTCAACACAAATATCATCACATCTCGAAAATAGCAATACACAAGTCATGTCATGTGTCGAATAAATGCAACTGCATGGTCATGGCACACACACACACAAGTTTCATCATCTCTATCTAAACCATGATGTAGAATAGAAGAGCAATCAGCATGCGCAAGAGCGCGACTATATAGTACTTCTTGAGGCACCGGCCGTTTCGCTCCCGCTCTTGCCGGAGCATCCACCTCAAGTAACTATTTTCCGCTTCGGCTCTGCTATTGAACCCTCTATGGGTAGCACCCGGGTACTTGTACACCTGGGCCTGAGCATCGAGCCAGTGGTTGTACACTCCTGGAACCCTCCCAACGAACACGGCATAGCAATCCTTCACCATTTCTGATCTATGTACCTTCTTCGTCAGATGATGAATTCAACGATAATACGAAACATAATCTACTTAAGAAAACAAAGAGGCATAATTAGCAAAATACAAGCAACCTATAGTAAACATAAATAATGAAGTTCCTCATACCCAAACTAATCAACTACAGCGATCTACGCTAGTTCAGGAGGACGGTTTAATTACATCACAGAGTTTCGCCATGGATAAATTCAAAGTTTTACCATAGAAAGATAGTAGTGACACATTATCGTCGTCAATCAGTCGTCCATGTCGGCGGTCCAATCTTCATAGTCTGGGAGGAAGCACCCGAGCTTCATGAAAAGCTTGAGGTCCAAACGCTGAGCAAGTAGCAGTTCTCGGACATCAACCCGCATCATTGGCCCATGGTAGAACATCCTTGTTTTTTAGAGGACCTCCTTCATGATCACTTGGGCAAGTTCACACTATATGTGATAAAACTCAGCTCGGATTCGATCATCCGGTGTGTTTCCTATGCTTGTGGCCTAGTTTACAATCTCGGAATCGCTGGAAGTAGCTGACATGCGGAGGCGTTGATTATCCCTTCTGTACTCGATCATGTGATGCATGAGGTAGAATACATCGGCCTTACTAGTGTGCAGTTGCTGGATGCAGCAGAAGTCAGTCTTATGGCCGAAAGCCATCACGTTCTTCCTATACTTTTTCACCCTGATATATCCACCAGATAGGCTGAAGGTTAATATGGCACTATCGAGAACACACTTGATGTGTGTAATCATTTTTCCTGATGTTCTTCGATGAGTCCAAGTATAGAGCATGGGAGTACTCTGGGTACAGACAGATGAGGACGGCACCCCTCCCCTCGCTGCACAAAATAATCACACCTCAAATTAGCCTCTATGCTTGCAAAGGAATGATTAAAACTTACAAAAGGATATTCGTGGATGACTTACGTGGGATGATAAGGTAGGAGAAATGCTTCCTTGTCCTTATTAGCGATCATGAACTCGCCGAGGTACTTGCTCGCATAGTCATGGTGCTCTATGTAGACTTCCAAGAAGCCCTCATGCATATAGAATGGGTCCGCAACGCAGATGTATCTTATGTTCTCGCACCTGATGATGTAGTTGAGATACATCGGATACATGCTCATGAACTAAAAATCCAGCTTGCTCATGTGGAACATGTCATAGATGTAGTCAAATCGCACGATGAACTTATTCACGGGCCATTTCTCGACTAACACCCTCCCACCCGTTACCTGAGCCAAGTAAAGCGGGTATCCTAGATTTTCTTAGATGAGAAGGCTTTTCTCTCTGGCCAACACATCTTCATGAAGTCTCATTATATCATTGTTCCGTACGTGCTCTAGCGCTTTCGGAGGTAGGATTGGGTGGGTGGCGACATGGAAAGGCTCCGCAGACAGGTATTCTGTCTACCTCCCAGGGCTTCATAGGCGGCTGGCTACTTAAAGCAGCTCTAGCGCCTTTAGGGCCTTTCTTGTCTGGTCTCCTTTGCTTCTTGGCGGGTGGCAATAGTGAGCCCACCATACCTTCCCTAACCACCACCCCTAGTGTCGTCGGGCTAATCAGTGGACGGCATTGGGGTTATTGTTGCTTGGTAGAGGGGGAATTTGGAGGCGTCTCCTGCGAGGATCGCATGAAGAGGGACTTTTGCAATTAGCCTTAGGACGTCCCGGCTCCGGCAAATCAGGCAGCATCAAGTCATCATCTCCATGCTCATAGCCTGGGTCATAGTCCCGAGCCATCAATCCTCCATCGACATAGGCGGTATTGATATGCTTGAGAGGGTCATCATCCTCCTCCTCCATGAAATCATCAGCATCTGCTTCTTCGACAAGGGCGACGTCATCTGGCGCTAATGGATCTCCCTCACATCGTCCACTATCACCCACCATGACAGGCGCAAGTAATTTGGTAGGTGGGGTTGTGTTCATACCTTCTTGAGAAGTTTTTTGTTGGTGTGATATTGGGCGCCTTGACACAAAGAAGCGTCTTCGGCCAAGGCAAGAACCAGCTCTGCCACTGCCGCCACCCTACATCAGCAACTGGTGTTCATTCAGGTAATCGAAATAATGATTTGCTGCCTCGATGGGGTCTTCTTTGAGGTGGCCAGAACTCACGGCTTCGGCGTGGCTAGACATGTTTCCTATTCAACAATTTAAATAAAAGATATAATGAAGAGAAAAAGGGGCCTATATTTGGTCGGAATGTTGATTCATTCCCCTTCCGGCAAATCCCGGGCACTCCATATGTCCTAGTTTCTAGCACAAGTCATGGCGAAAATCACGGAAATTTTGGGCATGACCTTTGCTAAAAAAGTGGACATATGGAGCGCTTGAAATTTGCCGCAACGGAAATGAATCAACATTCCGGCAAAACATAGGCCACTCAGATATTCTTCCATGATTGTCCATTCAACCAACATTAATCATATCATATTCAGTAATTATAAATAAAAGATATAATCAACAATAATGGAATATGCCTCCCCTAGCTAATTTATATACCCTCTGTTAATGCCCTACTCTCTTATACTTTAAACAAGTATTTGAAAAACTATAGCAACATAGCAACTTGGCAAGCTTGTAACACTATGCATATCAACTCTAAAATGGAAGATCTTGGCATGCAACTATATTACACACGGCATGCTGCTACTCATACAATTGGCACAAGTTCAATAGAGTCATGGTTTTAACACCACCATGCCCACAACATAGCATCATGATGTTGATGGTAGACGGAATTACTATTTAGGCATTTTCATAGCATAGAAAGTACATGCTACATGACTCTAATGTGGAATAAAAGGGCATGGCATGATAGAGCAAACAACAAGGGAGGAAACATGTTTACTGAACATATCCAAACGGAGCATAGCTTTCATGCTATCATCAAGAAAACATGGCAACATCATATAACAGATTTCTAGGACTTAGCAAATTAACTAAGTGTTAAAAACAGCAACATTGTACAAGCTACTTTGCACGCTTTGCTAGTCACCATAGGGCATATCATGCTCCTAAAACATCATCTAGGGTTTTATATACCCTAAACCAAATTGCCCTACACAAATTTGCCCTAAACTAAATTTGCTACTATTTTTTTTCCTAAATGATCTCTCTCTCTCTCTCTCGTTCTGCTACTACTCTAAACAAAAAATTGCTACTGTTTTTTAGAGAAATTTGCTACTAATTTTTTTAGTTTAGTGCAATTTGCTACTCTTTTTATTTAAAGGTATTTTATATACCCTAAACTAAATTTTCCTAAACAAATTTGCTAAATTGCACTAAACTAAATTGCCCTAAACTAAATTGCTCTCTCTGCAACATCTCCTAGGATTCATACATCCAACTTCTAGCTAGGCTAGGGTTCATATTAGAGAGATAGAGCAGAGAGAGCGCGGAGAGAGAGAGAGAGGAGGGCAGGGGAGAGGAGAAGGAGAGGCTTACGGGGCGGCGACAAGGTCGAGGGTGGGGGAGAGGGTGGCGGTGGCGAGGTCGAGGGCATGGGAGAGGGCTGCGGCGGCGAGGTCGAGGGTAGGCCCGCACGGCGACGGTGAGGTCGAGGGAGGGCTCGGGCGACGACCGGCGTTGAGGTCGACATCGAGGAGGGGCGATGGCGGGCAGGGGCGACAGCCGACGACAGAGTGGGGGAGAGAGGGAATGACTTGGTGAAATTTTGAGCCCGCGCGGTGATACGTCTCCAACGTATCTACTTTTCCTAACGCTTTTCCTCTTGTTTTGGACTCTAATATGCATGATTTGAATGAAACTAACCCCAGACTGACGTTGTTTTCAGCAGAACTACCACGGTGTTGTGTTTGTGCAGAAATAAAAGTTATCGGAATGGAAAAAAACCTTGCGAGGATTTTTTACATAATAAAAGAAAAATACTGGAGCCAAGAACCACCGGAGGGGGCACCTGGGTGGGTACAACCCACCAGGGCGCGCCCCCCCTCCTGGCGCGCCCAGGTGGGTTGTCCCCACCTGATGGCCCCGTAGACGTCAACCCTGATACTATATATTCACATTGCTGAGAAAAAATCAGGGAGAAAGAATTATCGCGATCTACGAGACGGAGCAGTCGCCACCTCATGTTCTGCCTCGGGAGGCCAGATCTAGAGTCCGTTTGGGGCTCCGGCCAGGGGGGGGTCTTCATCCTTCGTCATCACCTACCCTTCTCCAGCGCCAATTCCATGATGCTCCCTATCGGGAGTGAGTAATTCCTTCGTAGGCTCGCTGGTCGGTGAGGAGTTGGATGAGATTCATCATGTAATCTAGTTAGTTTTTGTTAGGGTCGATCCCTAGTATCGACTATGTTCTTTGATATGACTTTGCCATGCTTAATGCTTGTCACTTTCGGCCCGGGTGCCATGATTTCAGATCTGGACCGTTTATGAAATTATCATTATATTCATGTTTTAAATCCGATCTTGCAAGTTATAGTCACCTACTACGTGCTATGACCCGGCGACCCCGGAGTGACAAACAACTCCCGGTGATGACCGTAGTTTGAGGAGTTCATGTATTCATCATGTGTTAATGCTTTGTTCCGGTTCTCTATTAAAAGGAGGCCTTAATATCCCTTAGTTTCTAGTATGCACCCCGTTGCCATGGGAGGGTAGGACAAAAGATGGCATGCCAGTTCTTTAAGCATGTATGACTATTTACAGAATACATGCCTATATTATATTTATGAACTTGAGCTAGTGTCGTATCGCCCTAGGTTATGACTGTCACATGATGAATATCATCCGACAAATTACCGATCCAATGCCTACGAATTTATCCTATATTGATCTTGTTAAGTTACTACTGCTATCGTTACTGTTGCACTTGTTGCAAAACTAATGCTATCACTGTTACCGTAACTATTGATGCTACCACTACTATCTAAACTATCATATTGCCTTGCTACTGATTACTTGTTGTAGATAATTAATCTCCATGTGTGGTTGAATTGACAACTCAGCTGCTAATACTTAAAAATATTCTTTGGCTCCCCTTGTGTCGAATCTATAAATTTGGGTTGAATACTCTACCCTCGTAAACTGTTGCGATCCCCAATACTTGTGGGTTATCAAGACCTTTTTCTAGCGCTGTTGCCGAGGAGCATAGCTATATTTGTTGAGTCACTTGGGATTATTATCAATGTATCACTATGAAGAATCTAAAGGATGCTAAGACTAAGATTTTTCCCTCTAAGACGAGGGGAGGTAAGGAACTGCCATGCAGTTCTGCATTAGATTCACTGTGTGTTATAAGTAAACTGGCAACACCACAACATGCTATTACTCCTGATATGTCGCAAGTTATTGATGATGCTACTTCTTCTATGAGTGATACTTATGATGATGCTAGTACCTTGCATGATGATGATGATGTGCCACTTGGTGACTTTCTTGATGAACAAATTACTAGAGTAAGACAACATGATGTTGTTGAATCTAATGATGAGCTTGAAACTGGAAATTTTGAAACACTTGCTAGAACTAGCCTTCTTAGATATGAATTGCCTAAGGTACCCGAAGGTTATGTTATGAGTGAGGAGACAACTAGAGATATTCTTGCTTGTAATGATAGAGATGATCTAGAAAAATTATTATTCAAGTACAAAGAAAAGTCTCTGAATGCTAGAATGAAATATGATCCGAAGTTTGCTACCTCACCTATCTTTATTGATGATAATGATTATGAATTCTCTGCCGACCCAGAGTTAATCACTTTGGTTGAATCTGATACTTTCCATGGTTATAAAACTAAAACTGTTGTGGCACATCTCACTAAGCTAAATGACAAAGCCACCCTTTTTACTCATGATGAGAAAACCCGTTACTACTATATTCTCAAATTATTCCATTCTCATTAAAGGGTGATGCTAAAGCTTGGTACAATACTCTTACTCCTGGTTGTGTGCGTAGTTCCTAGGATACGGTTGATTACTTCTCCGAAAAATATTTTCCTGCTCATAAGAAACAAGCTGCCATACAGGAAATATTTAACTTTGTGCAAATTAAAGAAGAGAGTCTCCCACAAGCTTGGGGGAGGCTTTGCTAGTTACTTAATGCTTGCCTGATCATCCTCTTAAGAAAAATGAAATACTAGATATCTTCTATAATGGACTAACCGATGCTTCTAGGGACTTCCTAGCACTACAAAAAAAGACACATCTGTGACATTTTGGGTCGAACGAAACTTTTTTCTGTCATACTTATGACACTTCTATGACAATAATTGTGACAAAACCCGGTATCATCATAGATGTGATGGGGTCCTACTTCTATGACAAAAAATCATGACAGAAAATGGGCTTTTCATCCTGGGCGGGCCGGAGACGCAGCTGCATGACATTCTTTGGGCCGTCCATGACGGAAAAAACCGTGGTAGAAGCGAGGGCAAGGAAAATATCGGGGTGTTCCCGGTTACGGTGGATGGTCGGGGCCGAGCGATGCGCGTTTCTCTCGTACACGCACGCGCATGGGTGCGAGGCATTGGGCTCCAACTGAACCCGAGCGAGGCGTTGGACTCTAACTGAACCTGGGCGATTGCACTACAGGCTACGCGTTATTGAACCCGAGCGATCGATCGATGGATGTTAACTGAACCTGATCGAGCGATTCCTTCGCGACTGCTACTAACTGAAGCCGATCGATGCTACCTCTGCATGAACAGTGAGCGTTGTTGGGGGGTTGGATGAACAGTTCTCGGTGGGGGTGGCTGAACAGGACCCCATGGTGTTGAACAAGACCCCGATCGATCGAGCCGGTTGGAGCTGCATGAACAAGACTCCGTGGAGGGCTGCATGAACAGGACCACCTCGTGGAGGGCTGCATGAACAGTAGACGCTGGAGGGCTGGATGAGCAGTAGCCCGTGGAGGGGTGGTTGAACAGGAGGCCGTGGAGAGGGCTGGTTGAACAATAGCCGGTGGAGTAGCGCGCGGTGGAGGCTGAACAGTCGCAGGTGGAGGCTAGAGGAGGTTCACGGTGGATGTACAGTAGCCCGTGGGGGCTGGAGGGGTCGACGGTGGTGACGAACAGTATCACGTAGAGTCTTGTTTTGCGGTATGCCACACCCCTCCCGATGAACAGGACCCCCGTTTCGACCGTAGCGCTCCAACACAAGTCTGTATCCTCCGTTTTGCGGTATGCCACACCCCTCCCAATGAACAGGACCCCCGTTTCGACCGTAGCGCTCCAACACAAATCTGTTTCCTCTGTTTTGCGGTACGCCACACCCCTCCCGATCAATAGGACCCCCGTTTTGATCGTAGGAGGTCTGTTTCCTCCGTTTTGCGGTACGCCAAACCCCTCCCGATGAACAGGATCCTGTTTTGAACATGGTCGGTCGAACACAAGGCTGTTTCCTCCGTTCTCGGTACGCCAGGCCTCGTTTCCATCGGATGTTCCGTCCAAGCCCTCCCGATGAACACGCCAACGCATTCCGTTCTGACCCAACCGGTTGGCTCCCCATGAACACGACGACGACGTTGTTTCTCCGTTCTGACCCAGCCATGTACACAAGCCATGGCCGTACGTATGCGCGAGTAGGCGTTCGAAACCCTGCTCATATGTACATATGTGGCCGTATTTTCTTTCTTGCACACTGGCCGTTGTACGTACGTGTACATGCTACGTGTGCGCCTCTACTACGATACATGCGCGCCTCTACATCGACCAGTATGTACGTGCACGTTCGCGACCAGAATGACAACGCTACATACGCTTCGACCAGGTGGGTCCCGACTGTCACGCACTTTCTTGCGTGCGAAGATGTAGCTAGTGGGTCCCGGCAGTCAGGGGGGCGAATCGTTTTTTTTTTCTGCCCGGATGCACTTCCTTGCGTGCGAAGATGTAGCTGGTGGGTCCCAGCAGTCAGGGGGAAACATTTTTTTTGTGAAATACGGTGGCCCATCCGGTGGGTCCCCGCTGTCAGGTGGAGGAATAATTATTTTGCGTGTAATAAGGATGCACTTCCTTGCTGCATCTGTGGACCCAGCTGTCAGCCTCTCCACATACAGTCCATGTCCGATGCAAGCCGTTCCTTGACCACATTGACCACGCCGCGCAGAGAGCACCAGGGCGGTGGACGACGGCGAGGCCTAGGAAGGGGACGACACAGAGCCGGGGAAGATGCGGTAGTGGATGCCCACGCGTAGAGGAGTACGAGGGTTCACTGGTTCGCTGCGGTGTGAGGCTACCGTCGCCGCAGAATAACAGGGGGTGTGGGTGAGTAGAGGGATGGCCTGGCCAACGGTGGGAATAGTAGGGGGTGGTGAGGCCTCCGCGGCAGCACAGCCGGCCACAAGAGGTAGGAGCATGCGGCACGACCGACGCTGCTTTGGGCGGCTGGAGCAACAAGACCGGAGGTTGAAGAAGCACTATGGTCGTTGGATGGACATCGTACGGTCACTTGAGCTAGAATCGTTCATATTGACTAAGTTGACAAAGCACACCGTCCCCGTCAACTTAGTAGGGCCACAAGTCAGCCTCCCACCAAGGTGGGTCCCAACCAGCAGGGGGAGTATTCATTTTTTTGTGCGTAATAAGGAGGCACTTCCGGTGGGTCCGAGCTGACAGCGGGGGGGACGTTTTTTCGCGCAATACGGTGGCCCGTCCGGTGGGTCCCAGCAGCCAGGGGGTGTTTTTTTTGTGAAATACGGTGGCCCGTCCGGTGAGTCCCTGCTGTCAGGTGGAGGAATCATTATTTTCCGCGTAATAAGGAGGCACTTCCTTACTGCCGACCCAGCTGTTAGCCTCTCCATGTACAGTCCACGTCCGATGGAAGCTGTTCCTTGACCACGTTGACCACACCATGCCGAGAGCACCAGGGCGGTGGACGACGGCGAGGCCTAGGAAGGGGATGACGCGGAGCCGGGGAAGACGCGACAGTGGATGCCCACGCATAGAGGAGTACGAGGGTTCACTGGTTCGTTGTGGTGTGAGGCTGCCGTCGCCGCAGAATAACAGGGGTTGTGGGTGAGTAGAGGGATGGCCTGGCTAGCGGTGGGAATAGTAGGGGGCGGTGAGGCCTTCGCGGCAGCACAGCCGGCCACGGGAGGCAGGAGCATGCAGCACGACCAGCGCTGCTTTGGACGGCTGGAGCAACAAGACCAGAGGTTGAAGAAGCACTATGGTCGTTGGATGGACATCGTACGGTCACTGTAGCTAGAATCGTTCATATTGACTAAGTTTAAAAAGCACACCGTCCCCGTCAACTTAGTAGGCCCACAAGTCAGCCTCCCATCAAGGAGGGTCCCATCCAGCAGGGGGAGTATTCATTCTTTTTGTGCGTAATAAGGAGGCACTTCCGGTGGGTCCGAGCTGACAACGGGGGGGAACGTTTTTTTGCGCAATACGGTGGTCCGTCTAGTGGGTCCCTGCTGTCAGGTGGAGGAATCATTATTTTCCGTGTAATAAGGAGGCACTTCCTTGCTGCCGTCGTGGACCCAGCTGTCAGCCTCTCCACGTACAGTCCACGTCCGATGGAAGCCGTTCCTTGACCACGCCGCACCGAGAGTACCAGGGCGGTGGATGACGGCGAGGCCTAGGAAGGGTACGACGTGGAGCCGGGGAAGAAGCGGTAGTGGAATACCGCGTGGAAAGGAGTACGAGGGTTCACTGGTTCGGCTGTGGTGTGAGGCTGCCGTCGCCGCGAAATAACACGGGGTGTGGGTGAGTAGGGGGATGGCCTGGCTAGCGGTGGGAGTAGTAGGGGCGGTGAGGCTTGCGTGGCAGCACAGCCGGCCACGGGAGGCAGGAGCAGGCGGCACGACCAGCGCTGCTTTGGGAGGCTGGAGCAAGAAGACCAGAGGTTGAAGAAGCATGACGGCCGTTGGATGGACATCATATGGTCACTGCAGCTAGAATCGTTTATATTGACTAAGTTGACAATGCCCTTGGTATGCGTCAACTTAGTAGGCCCACAGGTCAGCTTCTAAAATGGTGCGCCCCATATGTCAGGGGGGGAATCATTTTTTGGGTGGGTGAAGCTAGAATATCTGAGATTGAAGAAGAAGCACGGCATCCGTTGGATGGACATCCAACGGCCACTGCTGCTAGAACCGTCTATTGACTATAAGTTGACAATGCCTTGCATACGCGTCAACTCTCTTTTTTTAGGGGACGCGTCAACTTGGTAAGGCCACAAGTGTGTGGCAGAGAACTTATAGCCCATTTCAGATTTGTAAGAATGTGCAGCCAATTTTTGAATTCTATGGAATTTACTACAGCCCATTTACAGTTTCTTAAATGTACAGCCCATTTCAACCAACCGTTCAAAACAAAATTCAATAAAATTTCCCACATTTTGATGGGATCCAAAATATTTGTATCCCGAAATTTCTAGTCAGATTACATACAATTTCAATATAAATTTATATTACGTAAAAATCCAACAAAATATTGCGCTCGCAACAATTAATGAAATTAAAATTTTCAATATCCAAAAATAATATTTTATAAAGTAATTACGTGTTTGGTGCATTTTTTATAGTTACTGCCTAGTTTTTATAATTACATCTCATTTATTATTTCTTAAAGCCCATTTTCTTGTTAAGCCTAATGCATCCCTCCTAGGAAAGATTTGCAGCCCAGCGGGGCGGAGAATAACAACTTGACCTTGCCTGGGTATTCCTAAAAAAGTATAGCCGGGCTAGCCATTTTCAGCTTGAAAAATAATAATATTTGGGTTGGATATCTGGCCTGGGCTAGATGGGCCACAGCCCGCCCAGTTAATAGCTGCAGCGATGTTTTCGTTGTTGTTCAGAGGAGAAAAATTAATATCTGGGCTAAACATTGCTCAAGAAAAAATCTGCAGTGCTCACACCTCAAAAACACAAATACTGCTCGAGCTGCTTGGTCCCAGTTGTCGACCGCTTCTTGTGCAATTCTCTCATTTATTGACTACATAGGTTTACAATGGTGTGGGACCGTGATGTTAGGAAACCAGGAGGAAGCAAAAAAAATTACAGTTTTATATACTAATAAGGAGGCACTTGCGTATGTGCGGCTATGGCCCTGGTGGGTCCCCACTGTCATCCTCTCCAAGTAAAGTCATATCCTCATCCTCATGTCCATTGACCATGTTGACAACGCGATACGGCGGCGCCACGGCGAGTGCAACTACTCGAAGGACGACGGAGAGGGCCTCGCGGGCCCTACGGATGGTCTGATACAGCGCCCGCTCCTCATTCAGGAAGCCAGGATCATAGGGAGCACATGTCCGCGACGGCATTGTCGTTCGCTTGTTGACCGGTGCTCATTGAGGAGACGGAGGTTGCAGCATAGGTCCTCCTGCGCTGGTAGCTCTTCCACCATTAGGGCGTTGAAGTGCGGCCGCACCTGCTCTATGGTGAACACGGCATGAACCGGCTTGGACAGTAGTGCCGGCTCCTAGTCGGAAGTTACGTCCATCATCTGATTGTCATCGCTCAGCTCAGCGAGGTAGCTGGCGAGCCAGCATGTTCGGCTGCTGGACCGACCCGTTGCCAAGCATGAGTCTGACTGCCCTAGCCCACCCAGACCGCCTTACTCGCCCGCGCGCGCTTTCTGCCTGGAACGGTCAGCGCCGCCCACCCCGCTTCCCGGTGCATGCGATTGCTCCGCCTTCAAACGACACAAGTGTCGTCCGTCTGTCCTTCTGCCGCCCACATTAATGATACGCGGTTGCCGACGGGGCTACTCCGGCGCCACATGTCTGTCCCTCCGCCGCCCACCATTGCTATATAAACTGTTGCGTCGGCCATAGGCACAGTCATCCGCATCCGTTCCTATTCTCATGTCCACACCACTACTGCCCACCATGGCTTCCTCATGCTCCAGCGCTCTTCGGGACGGGCGGACGACGAATCACAAGGAGATGGCAGCCATTACTGCCGACTGGCTGGCCAGCAGGCAACTGGAGGACGATGACGTCCCAATGGAGAACATGGTAGTAGACGATCCGGCGCCAACCTCCTCCTCCGTGCCATCCTCGCCGGTGCATTGCACCATGACCATCGGCGAGGACCGTGCCCAATATATGGACACGGTGAGGTAGAACCGTGAGGAGCAGTTCCGGGAGGCGCAGGCTGATGCCGCCTACAACCACCATCTCCTCCAGGAGCACCTGCAGGCGGAGGAGCAGATCGCCGCGGAGCGGGCGGAGCAGGAGGTGCTGCTCGACTCATATCGCTCCGCCCGCGAAGGCTGCCTTGAGCACTGGCGGTACCGCATGTGGGTGGCGGAGGCTGCGGCCGCCTACAAAGAGGCCGATGAAGCGGGCGAGGCACTATTAGGCGAGACCGAGGACGAGGCAGAGGACAATGACGGCTCCGAAGAGTCCCCGCTCCGCTGGCATCGATGAGGCCCTGCTCCGCCGAGGCCCCATGGAACCAACAACGAGGCAGAGGACACTGTCGGCTCCGTCGAGGCCCCACCCTGTCGGCAACGAGGGGGAGGATTTCCCCCGCTCCGCCGGGGTGTCGCCCACCTGCAACGACACAGAAGACATCGCCAGCTCTGCCGAGGCCCCACCCCGCTGCCAATGAGGCCGCGCCACACAGAAAATGAGGAAGAGTAGAACACAGTAGGTCGCCGCCGCTCGAGTCCAAGTAAGGCCACCGCTGCCCTAATCGCTATGACAAGCTATGCGGGTTGACCACTGACGGACGGTTAGCTTCTTGGCGGCGACGTGGAGTCGGAGAGCTATGTTGGAGAAGGACGCTACTTCTACTTAACTGCTGGTGCAGTTGGCCGACTGACTCGTGGGCCCAACAAGCATCTGGGCCACATGTCAGTTACGCAACTGCACCTGCAGTTAAGTCACTGAAGCTTCTGTTCGGCTCAGCCGGACACAGGTGGGTAGCTTCGGTTAATTAATTATACCTCCAGTGCACCCCTTTTTAGTTGAAGAATGTATGAAATGTAATGAAATCCGGCATGTTTATATGAAATCCGACCGTGTATGAATGAATTTATTTCGATTAGTTCGAATTCTTGTATCACTGGCATAGGATGAACATGCAAAACAATACGTACTAGCATTATTCCCAGGGTGATCACCTCGTTTGTAGCAGTTTCACATGTACTCCCTCCGGTCCGTTCTAGTCTGCATACAAGTTTTGTCTGCAGTCAAAGTATCTCTACTTTGACCAATCTTATAGAAAAAAAGTATGCACTTTCAGAATGTGCGAAGTAAAAAGGAACAGAAGGAGTACAAAGAGTTCGAGCAGCTTTTTAGCAATCATGTACATTGCAATGAAACACACAGGCCTGACAATTCATAGAGAACATTCAAAACTATTGATGATTATGCATCTCAGCGATTCACATGTCAGAGCCAATATTTACGTCACAACTAAAGAATAAAGAAAAAATGGATCGACGCTGCTGACAGCAAAGGGCGTGCCATTCGAAAATAGCAAACGCATGTCTTCTTGCTAAAATCAATGAGCAAAATTTGACAAGGTTTTCCTATTCCAAAATATCAAATGCCTATGATTATGGAATGAGCATGGTTTGCCATCAGTTCGGACATTGACATGGCACCTCGTGCTAAATAAACCAGTTGACCAGCTGTTCTTTTTGTGCAGTTCCACCAAAATCAACCAAATTCCTGCGTGGCTTGTATGATTTTACCCTTATATGTTGCAATGCCTTGAACTTATCGGCACCTCCTTTCGAGTGGTGGAAATGAATGATTCGATGTATTGATGAACATTTTGTGCAGTTCCCATTGAAATCAAGCTGAGCACCCCTGTTTACACAAATACAAAAAAAGTGATTAGTATAAAGCAAACTGTACTATGAATTGATAGTTTAAACAGGCACCTACATGGTCCATGTAGAGCACACTTTTAGAAAAATGGAACTCACCGAAAAGAATCCTAGAACAACATTGTACTCGCGCATCACAGCAAGAAAATGGAGATTTGTCAGTCCTTCTGAGCTGAAGTTAGTTTGGTCTTGTGGGGGGTAATGTAACCATCCTTCAAATGCTCCTTCTGATGAGAAGATAGACATGGCTTCTTCATCCTGGCATAATCGGAACTAGTCACTTCACGTACTCCATATTCTTCTTCAGGCCTTGTTCGTTTAATCCTCCTCCCAAGGGGATTGGAGTGGATTGGAGAGGATTTTGGCTTGTAGGAGATCTAATCCCCCTCAAAGCCTGCCTTTCCCCTTCAAAAACCACCTCAACCGAACAAGGCCTCAGAGGAGGAGGATCCTGTTGTGCAAAGACAAGAGGATAATTAAATGCTAGCATCCCTGTTTGCTCGGAAAAAAGGAAAGGAAATATTTAAAACAGCACAGATGAAGCACTTCTCAAGGACAATACCACTTTTTGATGACAGTATCTAAACAGTAGCACAACACCAATAGAGATGACAAAGCTCAATCATATGGATGAAATCAGTGGGCGAGGACCAACCTTTGTCAGGAGGCTTATTGTGTAGAGCATACAGATGAAGCACTTCTCCGGAACCGTCTCTTTCTATCTACTATGGTGGCCATGCTTACTATATACTCCTCGATTAGATTAATGTTTCCAACATCTTCTTGTGTAGTTCCACTAAAATATATGGTATCTTCAAAGAAGATCCCTGTTTGCACAAGTAGAGATAATTATGTATTACATTAAGAGTGGCATCAAATCAGTGGCAAAACCATTGCTCGCTCCAGCCATAGCAATAAATTAACATGCAAAACTATATCATTACTTGTGTCATCACAGTTCCCGTGCTTCTTTACAGCACCAGGAGTTGATTTTTGTTTTTCTTCCGCTTGTTCTTCCCCTTCATCACTTGGTTCAATAACAGACAAGCTTCGCCTTCAATGTGAAAGAAGGCTAGTACTGACCTCTCATGACGCGGAATTCAAACAACTCATAAGAAGAAGATCTGAACCAAATTTGCCAACACGGATAGGAAGTAAGATCTCCTCTTGTGCAGTTCCACTAAGATCAAGCAATCAAGCAACGTTGTCGGTGTGACATTTTGGTTGAACTACACAAAACACTCTTAAAACAAAAGTGTTTTGTGCAGTGCAACAAAAGGTCACAATGGCAACAAGGTGAAGTAGATAACCCGGTTTACACAGAGGTGCAAAGGAAACAACTAGTGGTCAATAACTGTGGATGACACAGAAGCCAACAAAAAGAAGCATCTACCTTATCTAAATGGAAAAAAAGCAAGACAGTAGCATTTCTCAAACGGTGGCATTCATTAATATTAATAGAGAGATTATATTAACAATAAAATTCGTTAAACATGTAATTTTCTTTTAACTGTGGCATTGCATCAATTTTCCAGCGGCATTATTAGAGGGTGCTTGTTTACAGGGATATTTTTTTGGAGGAACTAAAAAAACTCCGTGTCAGTCCCATCTAAACCAAACAGGAGGGACTTTTAGGGACTAAAAGTGGGCGTTTGGGACTAAAGAAAGAATACCCCGAGGGAGAGTCTTTTTGGGACTTTTTCCAATAGTTGCCCCTGCCACGCATGGCACCTTGTCTCTATTAGTTCATTGCTAGGGGTAACATGGTATTTTAGCATGTCATTTAATAACCTCTAGTCCATGTTTTGTCCCTGGAACCAAGCAAGTAGGGACTAGGGAGTTTTTAACCAAACAGGGCCTTAGATTAACAACAGCTAAAGAGTTGCACGGGGTAGTGGACGCACCAGCACCATGTGCATCTACCGATGTACTAGGGTGATGCACAGTCTGTTGCAACAAAGAACAAACAACCAAGGAGCATATTTGTGTTGGTCCTAGTTTTCTTATCTTTAGACACCTTTCCCTATGTGAGCACAATAAATCTAGTCCAGCTCAAACTCTACAGCCTTGTCCCCCAAAACAAAAGATCAGTTCATTACAGATGTGTGTACTGCGTTTGTCATTGTTTTCCCTTTTCGACCAACGTAGGTGTTGGATAGCCAGTCTGTACTAGTACTTTCCCCACTTCCTTCCCTCTGTGAACCACGTCCTAGATTTCCCTTTTCGACCAACGTAGGTGTTGGATAGCTAGTCAGTACTAGTACTTTCCCCCACTTCCTTTCCTCTGTGAACCACATCCTAGATTTATGCTATAAAACTTTCCCCATTAGTTTCCCCCATTCCTGTCCTCTTTGAACCACGTCTTAGATTCATGCGATACAACTTTCCCCACTACTTTCCCCATTCCTTTCCTTTTTGAACCACATCCTAGATTCATGCTATACAACTTTTCCCACTACTTTCCCCCATTCCTTTCCTCTTTGAACCATGTCCTAGATTCATGGTATACAACTTTCCCCACTACTTTCTTGTTTGATCCAACACCTAGATTCGAGTGCAAAAGCGGAAAAAGCCCACATGCACCTGGAGCAATGCATGTGGAATAAGTAAATTATACTTTAAGGTTCTTTGGGTGTGGTTCGGTGGGCGACCGGAGGCCGTTCGACCCACACTATGTACGGCGGCGAAGAAGAAGGGGTCAAAGGCCCTCCCGCGCCGCCGCTGGGTGAAAGTGAACAGCTGCGCCGGTAGTGGATTCCCTCCCTCGCCGACGGTGACATCGTTAAGCCTCCTTCCCTTCCCAGCGGACAGATCCTGCCGGCTCATTGACCAACAGTGAGGGGAGAGAGAGAGGCCAACGAAGTCTTGTTTAGATATAGAGAGGGTGAAAGAGTGTGAAGAGAGCAACTATAAGCAGACCAGTAGTGAGGGGAGAGAGAGAGTCCAACAAAGTCTTTTTTAGATCTGGAGAGGGTGAGAGAGTGTGAAGACAACAACTACAAGCGCTGAGGCTCCAGTGTGTATATATATACTCGAGAGAGTGTGAAGTGTGCAAACCCTAGAAAACAAGCGCCGAGGCTGTAGCTTATACGTGATGAGGTGATTATACGATCACTACGAGATCGTATAGCTCCGTATCCATCCATTTTGACCAGTCAAAGAATCCTCCTGGCATGAATTATGCTCAAGTGTAGTTATCGAACCCGAGACCTCAAGTTTGATGAGCGAACAGGCTAACGAGCTACACAACCCTCCCGTTATGTTCAACGAGAGGAAAATAACCTTTTATACATTCCTGCATTCGTGTGACAAGTATGCCATATTTTTTTGTGTGGGGGAGTCATTGGGATTTAAATCATAATCATGTCATGTGGCTTTGGTGGTAAGACTATCCACAGTGGTGCAAAAATAATGCAGCCTTAGTCACCTTACCTCTCTCCACGTAGTACGTTGGGACCCACCAGTCAGAGGGTGAAACAAACAAATAAATAAGAAAAATTAAAAGCGCCAGCGGTGTATCTTACCTCACACATCTCGCTACTGCTCGGGAACACTGTCCAATCAATCCCTCTGTTCGCTCACGTGCTATTTTAAGTGAATCCTTATTATAACATGCACACAATTTTGGGCACTTGTATTCGACCTAAGTTAGTGTGCCACCGTATCTCGTATGACTCCCTCCGTCTAGGTGCCATAAGTCACGTTAGAAGGTGCAGCGGGACCAAGGTGCAAGCAGATTGGAGGAGAAAGAGAAACTTGACCGGTCATTCCTCCAATCAAAGCCTTGATTTCTGTCTCTAAACGCAACAATTGATCCAAACAACTAAGGGCCTCTTTTATTCGTAGGATTTCCAAAATGCAGGAATAGGAAAAACGTGGGATTGGTGTGGCATGTCATCTTGAATTCTACATGATTCTATGAGTGTTTGATCGTGCACAGAAAAAAACGTAGGATTCTTTCAAAAAGGTTAGTGTGGATTGAAAATTTCCTATGAATCTAGTGCAAATGAATCCTATGGAAACGTTCCTATGGTTTAGAATCCTATGAATCAAACAACCCACATAAGAAAAAATCCTAAGGAATTGAATCCTTCAAAATTCCTTTGAGAATCCTTGGAATCAAAGAAGCCCTAAGAGATGTCGTTTTAGCTACCATGCAGGGCCATGTATTAACTCGCATGCAAGCCGACTTTGATTTCTTGACTGATCAACGCGTATTGTGCTCCATGCATTGGGTTTCCGGGGGAGATAACAAGGCAGAGTAAGGAGCATTTGGTTACATTGCTTAGCCTGGTCATAGTTTGTACGTACTCCATTTGTATCTCACTTCATGTGGCTTCGCACTCGCACAATTTTCCTATTCTATGAACCTGTGTGTGCGTGTGCGTGTGCGTGTGTGTGTTTAACAGCATGTGTGTGTTAGAGAGAGCGACAGATCGACCTACTCCTACAGAGAGATGGTGTGTAGTGTACGATTTAGCCATGAGAGTCGGTGCATACTCTCATTTCCGAGCGTCCGGTAGGGACAGGCGGACAGCTGCCACGCCCGCTCCTAACCAGCCTAGCCCACCCAAAGCCCCTCCATCGCCCGCGCGCGCTTCCCGCCCGAAACGATCAGCGCCGCTCCAAAGAATCAGTGTCGCATTCATGCCCGGGCAGAGCGGACGCGACCTCTCACTGGCGCCTACGTTGAAGGGAGAAGCAGATTCAAGAGTGATGGTTGCTTCGTTTGTCCAACTTACTGCTAAGTCTATGTGATTTGACGGCTCATTGGTCATTATTACTGAGGTGGTAGGACTGCTGGATGTCCCACGCTTTCGGCGAAAGGAGGTACTACTAGATTACAATTTTCTCCATTCTTACGGCGGAGGAGTGCAAGAGCAATGAAAACACGCAGGCACAGTGATTACATGGCCCACCTCACACTATCACGATATTTTCTAGACACCGTGCGACACCTAACTCTTTACATAGTACAATCGCAAAAAAACTCTTTATATAGTACTCCCTCTATTCCTAAATATAAGTCTTTGTAGAGATTCCACTAGGTGGACTACATACGAAACAAAATGAATGAATCTACACTTAAAATGCATCTATATACATCCATATATGGTTCATGGTGAAATATCTACAAAGACTTATATTTAGGAACGGAGGAAGTACTTGTATAGTACGTACTATAATTTATCAGCGAGATAGTACAATGCTATGAAGCTTCCAGCTTCTGTTACATGTAGCTTGCGTCCAAGGTTGCCCGTTGCAACATTTCATCAAATACAAAGGAGACTAACATGCATGCTATTGCATCTCAATGATTGATAGATCATAGCAAATATGTACTCCCTCCGTTCCAAAATAAGTGTCTCAACTTTATGCTACATACGGAATAAAATGAGGGAATCTACACTCTAAAATACGTCTATATACATCAGTGTTTGGAATATGTACTAGTACTTCATATTGAAATCTACTAAAGGACATATATATTCCAAACAATATGATAATATCTCTAACCAAGGTAGTAGGGACGAGGAGTAAACAGAGGGAGTAGTAAAAATTTCTCCTTGTCCTGCGAGCCACCGCGCGCGTGGGCGAGGGAGCGGGCGTAAGGCGTATTAAGCAAGCTTCACCTCGTCCTGCGAGCCACCGCGCCCGTGGGCGGGGGAGACTGCATACTAAGCAAGCTTCTCCTCGTTCTGCGAGTTGATGGGACACATCAAAAGTACTCTAGTGTATAGAGCCTTGCCTCTAAGGTAGGCCCCACATGGTTTGCCTCTTTTTTAACATAACACGTCAAGTCACAATCTGTTTGTTCACCCGTGGTAGAGAAAGTATAATAGGATGATGTAAGCGGGCTATAAGGGTTGCCACCTCAGATTTATGATGATGTGGAGGAGAGAGGAGAGGAGAGAGAAGAGGAGTGGGCTGTAAACTTGTAGCCAGCTGCAGCACAAGCTCCAATGCATTTTGTGAGAGAAGAAAGTGGGTTCAAGCATTAACTACATGATGTATAGAACCAACAACTATTATATGAATGGCCTTTTAGGTTGGCTATAAGTGAGGTGCCACAAAGATAGAGCTAGCAGCCGGCTATGTTATTAATCTTGCTCGTAGGCGATCCTCCCTGCATTTAGTGGATAACCAGTACACGTGTCCAGTTACCACGTGGGCTGCCTTTTCATACAGAAATGAGCTCCACCGTGTACCCGCGCGGGTGTGGTTGGGAAAGAGACGGGAGTACATGCGTCGTGCGTGCACCTCTTCTCTTCGTGCACGTCCCCCACCTACATGGGTGTGTGTGAGAGATACAAACCTAGACAAATGGCTTGTGTGCATTCGTGAGTGTTTTTTGTTTTGGGGGGGGGGAGGTTGATTTCGTGAATGTATTTGTGGCAATATGTGTCGATGACATCTCAAACAAAATTTTGCATGCAATGTGTGTGAAATGGAGGCCTATTATATCATATATAGAGGGTCGGGCGATCCACGAGAAGAGAGGGAGGGGTTAGAGATATCGATAGAGTCGAAGAGAGGATCAAGTGGGTGGGTGCGAGATCGATGAAGAGAGCCATCAAAATTTTGTGTGTGTGCAAGTCAAAGATATAGGGCGACTAACCTAGCTACCGGAACGTTAGAGGGCACAGGTCAAGTTTGTGTGTGGTAGGGAGACATGACTAGAGCGCTCGATGTATCGGTGTGTGTGTGTGTGTGTGTGTGTGTGTGTGTGTGAGGGGGTTTGGGGAGGGGTAGGCAGAGGCCTAACTATAGAGGTAGAACGACTCGTATATGTGTTGAGAAGGAGAGACCCAGCTATGTCTTGAGGGAGACCGGTCGACATCCATACATAATTGAAGGGCGGGAAATAGGATGGGACAGAGAGAGAGAGGGAGGGAGAGGGGTAGAGTATTGGATGGGTGATGCAGTTGCTTCTCGGAGATGGTGGGAGAGGCCTACTAGACAAACTAAGGGTGGAACTGCAATATTATCAATAAGAGTGGGGATGTGTGCCTGTGTGTGCCTGTGCGTGATAGATCTGTCGGGACACATCCATGGATGATGAAGGGGAACCATGTGTTTGGTAAGCAAACCTAACTAGATCGGTAGATCAATTGTTGTTTGTCGGAGGAAGGGAAATACATAACTAATGAGGTAGATTGATCGACACGTGGGGAAAAACGAGTTATAAGGACCTAGCTAGCTATATGTATAGCGGGACATCGCTCGGTGTACGTCCATTTGTTAGAGGCAAATAAGGCCCGGCGAGACGGATAGACAGAGAGAATGGAGTTAGGAGGTGGTGCGAGAGGCCCAGCTACTAGCTACATAGGGGGAGGAGTGTGTGGTTGTGAGATCGATGAAAAGAGGGGCGAGAGTTTACACGTGTGTGGGACCGTATGAGATACACGCGGCAAGGACACATAGAGGAGGAGATTGAAGGTGCGTGTGTATGTTGTAGGCAGACATCGCTGGAGAGGTTTATCGATCGGTGTGTGTCGGAAAGGAGTTGTGGAGACTGTGGGAGAACGACCTACGGAAAACAAAATGAATGTGCGCGATGGATAGAATGCTGAGGGAGGGGGGACGAGGAGGACGTATGCATACACGAGAGAAAGTTAGTGGTAGCTACAAAGGTTAGAGGATTGTGTGGGTGTAAGAGACTAACAAAGATCATAATTTGATACGAAAGTGGATTCATATATTTGAATAGGAGATCATAGTGTTTTAAACATATGCATGCATGAATATAGCGGTGATACGCGTGTTGTGGTTTTGCACATGTTATACCATAATGTGATAATGCATGGCATTTGCAACTCACAACTAAATGTCGAACAATCTAAACCATACTATACATCGAACAATCTCACATTTTATTTGAATTTGTGATAATGTGTGGCGTTTGCAGCTTACAACTAAATATCGAACAATCAAAACAATACTATATATCAAACATTCTCACATTTTATTTGAATTTGTGGTAATGTGTGGTGTTTGCAACTCACATCTAAATACTTGTAGGCATAGGGGGCGGGGCACCATACATAAATTGATAAACACATTATACATATGAGACATGGTTTAGTTTGTGAAGATCTAGCTAGAGCTTGAAATGTACTATGATTTGAAATCAACATAAAGTGGATTCAAAAAATCGAGTTCGAGTTCATATAGTACACATAGTTCATATGTAACTCGAGACTAATCATGTGGTGTGCTGTGAAGATAATACACAAACTATGGTTTAACTTGACAATAATGACGATTGTAGATCTTATTAAAACAGAGAAATGAATTCAAATGCTTTGACCTCACAACAATCATTATTGTAGATCTTATTCAAATGGAGAAACGAATTCAAATTTAGTTCATATTGAAGTGGTAGTATATACGTTTGGAATGCACTAAAACATTCACTTGAGTACTAGGTTGCATGCATTATACACGTAGCGAAATATTTTAATTAAACATAACATGAATTCAAAGTTTTGAATGACATTTGTAGTGCGAATTGATTTGGTACAGTACACATTAGGCTTGTCCGGAAATTTCAACCCGCGCCTTATTAGCCCGAAATATTTAAGATATATCTTTGTCTCGTTGTGCCGACAACTCCCTCCATCTCAACCCGTGCCTTGCTATTCCAAAATTCAAAGCGCGCGAAAACTCCCACCTCCTGTGAAATCCCGACACGCGAAATGCCCGTGATACCCCTGAATCGAAAGAACCGCCTCAAATTGGTGGGGGTACTTTCGTAACTTATCCCACATTTCGGTCAAGCGCGTCCCTAAGCCATGGTTTCCCACTCCCATCCCATCCGCCCACCCATTCCTACACCGAGGCCGGCAAAACCCACGAAGCCCCACACCCTCCTCCGTCCGCCACCCAGCCGGAGCCTCTTCCCCGACGACGTCTTCCACAGCAACACCTCGACGTCCCTCATCCACCGTGTCAGATGAGGATCCGTCGTCGATCTGGTCGTCCCGCCAGTCCACCTACCCCGTCCTCCACCTCCAAAGAGCTACCCCGACGTTACCCTCATCTTTCTCGCCACCTCCATTCCCACACCATCGTTTTCACCAGCACCACCGGAAAAGCATCATCATCACCGTTTCCTCGGATGAAGCTGCAGCCTAATCGGCGCCACCAAAGAGATTGTACATTAATAGCCCATTTTCTTCTTGATTCGATCTCACGGTGTTGCCGGCGCTCGGTCCCGAGCCGACATGGCGCGGCTCCATCCACGGCGGCATCGCCGGCCACTTCCTCCACGGCGTCGCTCCCTCGGCGGCGACATCCACATCAGTAGGAGATGCTGCTGCTTTAGCTCTCGCTCGCATTGCTGCTCTGCTCTTGCTCTCGGCCCCCTGCCTGGTCTGCTCTTGCTCTTCCTCTTGCTTGCGCTGCTGCTCTCGCTCTTGCTCTTGCTCTTGCTTGTGATGCTGCTCCGATTTAGCTACACTTCAGTCGACTAAATCGACTTTTGGGTCAGTCAATTTTCAGGGGGTGGGGGGGCTCGCTGGAGTTAAGGAAGAACCAGCCGCAGCGGGGAGGGGGGCTCGCC
>LR738710.1:735027442-735105596 GCA_902687465.1 Secale cereale | reverse complement strand
GAAGAGGTACCCCACTATCTATCTTAGGGTTTAGGGTGGGGGCGGTGGTCGCCGGCGGTGGTGGGGCGGTGGCGTGGGGATCGCCGGAGAAAAAGCTCGGCATGGGGGGGCCTACAGGGATGGCCGGGGCGGCGGCGGACCGGCGGTGGTGAGTGTTTTCGGAGCGGGCGGGGCGGCGCACCGCCGGCCACGGGCGGCGGGGGCGGCTGTTTGGCCGGTGGTGGCTGGCGGCTCAGGGGGGTGGAGGTTGAAGATGAACTGCAGGCCCTTGATTTCGTATCCAACGGCTGCAAAATTGACTTTCCAGAGATGAAAAAGTCAGTCGACTGACGTGTAGCCTCACCTCTAGTGCGTTCAGTTTCGACAGTAAAATTCAGTTTCGACAGCAAAATTCCGTTTCGACGGTTAAGTTCAGTTTCGGCAGTTAAATTCAGTTTCGACAGCAAAATTCAGTTTCGACAGTTAAGTTCGGTTTCGATAGTTAAATTCAGTTTCGACAGTTAAGTTCAGTTTCGACAGTTAAATTCAGTTTTGACAGTTAAGTTCAGAGATGAGCGGCTGATGTATACATCTAGCACTTTGTGGTTATGTATTTTATGTCATCTATTGGAGATGTTATTAGAATTCCACTCAGGTTAACGTTGTCTCTCTTGTCTTGCTTTAGCCTCAGCGTCGTACAACTCACCGGAGCTGCTCCAACGACGAAACCCTCCATCACAGCGGAGCAGTACCTCGGGCTGCATCTCTAGACGCCTAAGATCTTATTCCATTCCTCCGACAGCCAAGTCAGCTGGAGCATCCTCACCGGCCAACCCAATCATGCTGAGATCGACATGGCTTCGCCAAAGAGGTTGTACACTTCTTGTGGTTTGACTTAATCTCACCATGCTTCTTTGCATCCAGTGGTCTTCCAATTCTTGTGAACCAAACACCCAGATTGGCAGAAATCCTGTGTTTTTAAATTCTCTGTTTTGCACGTGCATTCCTATCCTCTTCCTGTCTATTTCCTATCCCTGCATTGTTAGAATCCTCAAATTCAAACAAGCCCTTACACAATTACTTCTGTTACGGATATGTGTCAAAGAAAACCTTGTGTGGTTTGTCCTGCTCCTGCGGTGCTGTGTTCCACCCCAGCTCAGCTGCTCCAACGACGGAAGGGTTCACCACAGCAGGGATCCACTCTCCAGACTATCTGTCGCCGCCTCAGATCTTCTTCCCCGCCGCCGGCAGCCAAGACAACTGCATTACCATCATCAACTGAGCAGATGACCTTGAGGACTACATGGGTCCGCAAGAGAGGTCGCACTCTTCCGTGTCTACTTACGTTATGCATCGCTTAATATGATGACATGATACTTTATCGTTGTGTTCACCTATTAGACTCCGACTCAGGTCCAAACTTATGCTAAACTTGAGTTTTTAAATGGTTGTGGGGTACATATTGGGCCAGCAATCAGTACTATCTGTCTACTATCTGGTTAATCTCGGGTGTCTACTATGAGTTTCATGTTGGGTGCAAACAAACATTAAAGGAGCCATTATCCGTATTTTTTAACTAAAGCTATTATCTTCCTGCTATCATTGGTTTTGAGTCTATCCACAGTTTGCTACCTTCACTCTGGATTTGTGCATGCACTCCTTACATAATCTCACTATGTTTTATTCATATGCATGTCAGTTATTGTACACAATGGAACTGAACATGTAGGGCGAAAGAGACGAGGCTTGCGTGGCAATAAAATTTCATGCAGACGTCGCTCCATGGTGGGCACAAAGGCAGCCTCCCCTCCATCCATTTCGGATCGTAATCAAGAGGAAGATAACTCCTCAGAGGAGGATTCAGAGACAGATGACCAGTCTTATCCCCCCCCCCCCGAGGTGCATGCTCTAACTTGGCAGGGTTATGTTGCTCATATCGTGCGTATGGTATCTTGCATTGCTATGTCATTTGCTTAGTTTAGACATGATTTGTGTGAATGCCATCTGTTTAGTGTCTAATTACCATATATTTGAATTATGCAATGCCATCCTTTTGCAAGACATTATATATGTGAATTATGCAATGCTATCTTGTTGCAAGGCATTATATATGTGAATTATGCAATGCCATGTTGTTTAGCCAAGCGTCATATATGTGAATTATATCATGTTGTCCTTTTTTGTATTTCTCATTGCCTTTGTCGACAATGTTTGTATATTCAACTGCTCTTCCTGTGCATCAGCCATTTGAATTGGTGATGGAGAAATCTGGAGTGAAAACAAGGTCTTCAAAGCAGACAATGCTACGTGGTGAAGTAGATGTCTTGCTGGTTACAGATAGCTCTTCAGAGGAGGATTCAGAGGCAGATGACCAGTCCTATTATCCCTCTAAGGTGTATGCTCAAACTTGGCAGGGTTATATTACTCATATCATGCATATGTTGTATTGCAATGCTTAGTTTTTACATCATATACACGATATTGAATGCCATCTCCTTAGTTGACACATCATATATGCGATTGCCCTCTGCTCACTTCCTTAGTATATAAATCATATATTTGAATTATATCATGCCATGATGTTTACATAGACAGCATGTATCTGAATTATGGCATGCCAACCCATTTTCTAAAGACATAATATAGTTATGTCATCTCATCCTGTTCACATAGTCATCATATTTTGAATTATGTCATTTTATCAGTGAATTATAGCATGCCATCATGTTTCCATCGATGGCATGTTTGTGATTTATGGCCTGCAAACCACTTTAATAGACACATCGTATAGTTATATCATGTCATGCTGTTTACATAGTCATCATATTTTGAAGTATGTCATTCTATCATGTTTAGTTAGCCATCATACATGTGAAAGTGTGTCATGCTATCTTGTTTAATTAGCCATCATATATGTGAAATTATGTCCATAAATGTGAATTATTTCATGCCCTGCTTTCTTCCCTACTATCCATTGCACGTGTCTATCTTACAATGTCTGTACATTCAAGTACTTTTCTTGTTTATCAGCCATTTCAATTGGAGGGGGTGATGGCAGTATCTGTGGGAGTAAAAACACGGTCTTCAGAAAAGATCATGCTACCTGTTGATGGAGATAGAACCAGGGTTGTACTTGCCCAAGAACCAGCCCCACCACACATAACCCAGACTCACGCAGATTGTACCCCTACCCAGTTGGACAGAGAACCAGCTACACCCCTTCTAACCCCAACCCCAGCAGATAGTAACCCAGTTCCCGTTGACACAACACCGTCTCCACCACAGAGCACCCAAACACGATCAGTTAGTAAGGCAACTGCAGTGCCCAAAGCACGAGGACCACCACTTCGAACCCCAAGTCAACGCTTAAAGCAGAAGAAGAATTGTTCTCAGGTCAGGTTCCATAGCTATGGTGCATACTACTTTGCTCTTGCATCACTGTATTTACTCATACCAACTAATTTCAAATTTGAAGGATGCAATTGAAACTCCAATGGTGCAATAGGTATGTTTTAAACCTGTTTCTTTAACGTGTTTGCTATTGTAACTTGCTCTATGTTGATTTCAGTTTCAATTGAATAAGCAGTTATATTCGCACGCCATGCACCTTACAAGTGTTGTTATTGTTGTGTAGTTTCCCACACTTATATTCTGTCTAAGCTGCTTTCTCTTAAATAGATATGATTCGAACTGTATCTATCTTGATTTGGCAACATAAACTAGAATGATATAGACCATACAGTGACCATACTACATAGATATATGTTTGTTTCATGCTATTATCTTGTCCACATTACTACTGAACTAGTTTACCAAAATGAGTTTCATATACTACATTGTAAACATGTGATGTGTTTGTTTGTTTCTCTTTTAGAATGCGGATAAAATATTGGAGAAGAGTACCCCGTTATGCAATGGTACAGGAAGTAATGCAGATAAGGTTCAAGATAGTGAGACATCCTTGTTGGTCTCCAAGAAAGCTGATAAAAACTATATTCAAGACACTGAGACAACCCCAAAGTCCTATCTTGATGTAGTGTTCGAGTTACTGGCTACTACTGCTGGCACCAGCTCTTCGAACTCGCTGCCTGAATCAGTTCGGCTTCTTGAGTCTCAACTTCAAGTTGAAATACATCGATCAGATGTTATGCGACAGGAAGCTGAAGGACTGAGGAAGTCCCTGTAGAATTCAGATGCATACTTTCTGGTGCAACAGCACGTGCTGGAGGATTTAAGCGCCAAACAAGAGAAAGTTAATAAGCTTGCTAAGCATCTTGCCAGCATTATGGGTACCCAGGATATTGTTTCTTGAACTCTTCTGAAGTGGTTTCAGTTCTGGACTTGTTTTGCTACGGTGTTTATATGCTGCTTTGTTCCCTATATTTGCACTGGTGGCGTACTTTGATGCCCAGTGGATGTAATATGTGTAATAGCCATGATAGCCTAGCGGAAGTTGCTTGCCTATTTATTTCCTTATTGTCTTGTTTATTTGTTTTCTTGTAGTCAGTGCAGTTCTTTTTCCACGCTTTGCTAGTGGCCGCAATAGCCTATTTTTTAAAACTAGGCCACATTAACCATGGGCTGCATGTTTACTGTAGTTAACATGGGCCTCTTACGGGCCGTAGAAACAATGGGCCTTCTAAGGGCCGTAGAACAATGGGCCTTCTACGGGGCATAGAAACAATGGGCCTTATACGGGCCGTAGACACAATGGGCCTTCTACGGGTCGTATGATCGGTTGGCCAAACATGGGCCAATAACAGACCACGTTATGGCCGTACATGGGCTAGAGTTGAAATCGTCCATTCACGGGCCGACCATAACGGGCCGACCATGACAGGCCATCGTTAATCGGCCGTATTTGATGACGCTATGAAAACGGCCCAATGTATTAACGGGCCACAAACGGGCCGATTGTAACCACGAGCTGAATTTGGCCCACAAGCAGGAAATGACAGTAACGGGCCGAAAGTAAACGAATGCTGGAAATGATCCCAAGAATAAATGGGCCCTGAGAAGGCCGAAAGATAACATGGGCTGGAAACGGCCGGACGGAATAATGGGCCGTTAATGGGTATAAAGTGAAACACTATTCAATACGGGCCAGTTTTAGCACGGGCCATTAATGGGCCGAGGGTTACTAAGGACCTCATATGGGCCGAAAGACGTCATGGGCCATACATGGGCCGGAAGTTAAAATGGCTGGAATTATATTGGACGACCCAGATGACGCTACTGGGCCTAATTCGGATAGGCCGTAAACGGGCCCTAGGTTAGCGGGCTGTAAATGGGCTATATGCGAACATGCCGTTAACAGGCTTGCCGTGGGCCGGTCCGTCACCTTTTGACCAAGTCAAATGGGTCGGCCTTTTCACAGGAATGGGCCTCTGTTGGGCACTGTTCATTACGAGCCAGTTTTACCACGGGGCGTTAATGAGCCGAGGGTTACCAAGGGCCTCATATGGGCCAAAAAACGTCATGGGCCATACATGGGCCAGAAGTTAAAACGGGCTAGAATTATATTAGACGGCCCACATGAGGCTACTGGGCCTAATTCGGATAGGCTGTAAACGGGCCCTGGGTTAGCGGGTTGTAAATGGGCTATATGCGAACAAGCCGTTAACAGGTTTGCCATGGGCCGGCCTGCCACCTTTTGACCAAGTCAAACGGGCCGGCCTTTTCACAGGAATAGGCCTCTGTTGGGCCGTGCCACGTGTCGACGTATCATAGGCGCTATGGGTCCAATGAGTGGATGGCATCTATCCCAACGGCGAGCCGACACGTGTTCCCTCCACCCAATGATGATTTTACACGTGGAAAATCCCCATTGGTCGGGGCTGTTAACGGGTTATCGGATCCAAAACCGGACCCGATAGCTTAACGGCGTTCCGTTACAGTGGATGACACGTGTCGGTCACCCTTGACGAAAGCAATTCTGTAACGCGCGATTTATCGTCATGGAAGTGGACACTTCCGTGATGATAATTTTGGTAATGTCATGGAACACTTCTACGACAGCACAGGTATGACTATCTTGATTCTGTCATAAAATCGTCATGGATGTACATGCATGACAGAAAACGTGACCTACTGTGACAAACACATATCATCACGGAAGTGTATATTTTTGTAGTGTAGATAGTTGTGTTGGTTGTGTTTTCAGGGAACGAACTATTGGACAAGCTGAAGAACTATTGAATAACATATTGAAAAATTATGATGATTGGACTCTTTCCTGAATCACCGCCTAAGCCTACTCCGAAGAAGAGGGGTATATTATATCTCAGCTCTGAAGATATGCAAGAGGCAAAGAAATCCATGAAGGAAAAGGGTATTAAAGCTGAGGATGTTAAAAAATTACCTCCTATTTGTAATGCCCAGGATGGAGTTATACCTCCTACGTGTCGAGGCACGACTTAAAGGCATAAGTCCATCCTAGAATGATCTCAAGTTTTGGTATCTTTGCACGACTCATGTAAAAGAGGGATTAAAATACAAAAGGAGATAGTTGGCTTACACTCGCCACTTCACACAATACATTACATAAACAATCATCATACAGAACATCACAACCCGACTACGGGTGAAGAACCAAAAGAAAGATACCAAAACAACATAAAGCCACAGGTCAGGATCGAATCCTAGTAGAAACCACTACTGAACATCGAAACGTCACGAGCAAACAGCCAAACTCTTCAACAAGCTCCTGGTGAAGCACTGAACCAGCTCCTGCATTTAACTCGGCTGGACCTGCAACTGGTGTGGTGAAGTAACTGTGAGCCACAGAGGACTCAGCAATCCCGTTCCCGGGTAACAAGACTATTTAAGCCTTGGGTGAGGACAAGGATGAAGAAAGAATATGAGGTGAAGGAACAACAAGAGAGAGTCTGCAGCAGCAACTAGCACTAACTTACGTAAAAGAGAGCGAGAAGAGAATAGCATCGGTCGAAAGATGATCAAGAAGTGATCCTAACTGAAGCCGGTCAAACATAACCCCACCGTGTTCAACTCCCGAATCCCTATTCGGAAATTGACAGTCACGGTACACACGCTGGTAGTGTATTGTATCATTGTGTCAAGTTATCTACAACCGGAATTAACAAGCTCCCATCTGCCACATAACCGCGGGCACGGCTTTCGAAAGTTCAAACCCTGCAGGGGTGTTCCAACTTGGCCCATCACAAGCCCACGATCCGCGGAGTCGCAACTCCATAGTTGGGAAGACCCGAGTATTCTCGGAATCCCGTGCTCAAGTTAAACCGAGCTAAGGTAAGGCTAATCCAGCAAATCCTCCCGGCGTGCCGACACCCTGATAGTAGCCGCGCGTATCTCGTCTCAGGCCACGACCGGATGAGCACAGCGTACAGTGGCCGAAACCCAAGTTGCCAAGGGGGGCTCTGCACACGACTCTAGTTTGGGGCCAACACCATCAGCACTGGCCCCCCCTGCTATGTAGAAAAGAAACTCCAAGGAGCGTCCCCCTTATGCAAATTAATTAATTAATTAAGTTGTTATTATGGGCAAATAGTACCAATGTTGGGATTTGCTGGAAAAGACTTAGCACTTAGCGGTTTATCAAGGGGGTCCCATACACCCCAACCGTGTTAGGAACGCATAATCAAGGAACATAACACCGGCTTATACGGATCCTAACGGCAAGAGTGGAACAAAACACCAAGCAAAAGGCTTAGCCTTCCACCCTGCCAGTATATAGGTGATTTCATTTTAAGCATTTATATAGTGTGATATAACCCAACCAAACTTCAACATGAAGCAAGCATCTTCAATCTTCACCTGCAACTAACAATGCTATAAGAGGGGCTGAGCGAAGCGTACTTAGCCATTCAACGGTTTGCGTAGGTAGGGTGGTTAAACATGGCAATTGGTTACAAGTAGGAGGCTGACAAGAAGACATGGGCATCGAGGCAAAATACTACAGAGCGATACTCTAGCAAGAGGCAAAAATAGTAATGGTATCCGGGTTCGGTCATCTTGCCTGGGATTCCACAGAGGAGAAGAACGGATCCAAGAAGAAGACGGAGAAGAAGCCTCACAACTCCGGAACGAAACCGAAGCTAACAAGAAAGCAACCGGAAAGAAAGAAAACAACACGGTAAACACACAACCATAAACATGGCATACAATGCACAAACAAGTATGATGCATGTCCGGTTTAAAAATGCATGGCATGGCAAAGTGCACAAACAACACTACAAGTTAAGTGGAGATCAATATGCAACGAGTTGCATATTGACGAAACACCACATATCAATTATTTAGTTGACTCTCAATTATTTACAAGACAAGGTTAAAGGTTTGTTAACATGGCAAGAGGTGAAGCATAAAGAAACTACACTATCTAGGCAATTTAAATGGGGCCGGAAAATAACAACAACATGTCCGGAAAAACCCCATAAGCATGTTTAATAATTATAAAGCAACAACAATTAAACATTTAGTGTTGTTAACATGATGCGGATGACATGATCAAGTTTATGCAATTTATTAAAAGGTTGACTTAAAGGAGATAAGAAGCATTTGTCACCGTGGTGGAATGAAAGGGTGCCACGGCAACGATTCCGAAAATGAAGCATGGCAACATATCGGTACCGGTTTCTCGGTGAGGGACCGGTGCAAAAGGTGACGAAGCGAGTCAAACGAGATGAAAGGTGGGCGATCCCGTTGTCGGGTTCCCACGAGTCGGTGACGAGGCATCCGAGGAACATGACAAAAGGTGAAACGGGCACGAAGCACACACGGGAGACATTTCATACAACCACAACAAGCATGCATGCACACGGGTCATCGACGGGGTTATACCTTCGGAACCATCGTTCTCGGAGGGGTTCGAGGTCGTAGATGAAGTAGTGGTACTCGCGGTCGGAGAGGAAGTAGTGGAAGTAGACGTTCTCGTGAGTCGGAGAGGTACTCGTTCATGTAGTAGTCGGACTTGACGGGTCCCGTGAAGTAGTCGAACTTGGAGCTCGTTTTCCCGTAGAGGTTCGGTCGTCGTGGTACTTGTCGGGTCATCGTGTAGTCGTACTTGATCCGAGTAGTCGTTCATTCGTAGTCGTTCACGTCATCGATGTCGGGGTACTTGTCGCGTCGGCGTTCGTAGTGGTACTTGGGGCGGTTCGACGCGTCGTGTAGTTGTACTTGTCACGGAGGGGTACTCGGCGCATCGAAGGGGTACTTGTTGCAGCACACATGTAGTCGTTCACGGCTCGTTTTCGTTCTCTGTCAAGGTTAACATACAAGCAACAAAACAAAACAAAAAAAAAAACAAAAAAAAACAGCAGCAGGGGTGCTGCACGGCGCTGGACGAAGGAGGCCGGAGGGTCGCGGGGGCCGGCGCTGCTGCTGCGTCGGGGCCCGACCGGATGAGCGAAACAGGGGTTGTCGCCGGCCGGGAAGAAGAAGGGCGCTCGCCTCTGGGAAAACGGAGAGGCCGCGGGGCGACGGGATCCGACCCGGCTGGGAAGCCGGAGCTCGGGCCATGGGGCGCCGCGGAGGAGGGGGTCGGCCTGCGGGGCGACCACGGCGGAGGGCCGCTGGAGGCGCGGTCGCGCGAGGACGGAGGGAGTCCCAGGAGGCGGCGGTTCCCGGTGCTGGAGGGGGCCTCTGGTCAGAGGGAAGGCCACGGCGCTGCCCTTGGCTGGAGGGGCACCGCGTCGGGCTGCTGGAGATGGAGCTCGGCAGGGGTGCGCTGCACCTGGCGAGAGGAGGAGGGCCTCGGCCCTGGCTGGAACCTGGCCCGCGCTCGGGGCGCCGTTGCTTGGCGAGGGAGAGATGGGGGATTCGGGCGACGAGGTGAGGGGAGTGCTCGATGGGAACGAGCGGGGTCGAGGGGGTTTCGGGCGCCAGAGAGAGAGCGAGGGGAGAGGGTCGAAGGGAACGAGGGAACGGGTGGCGGCGGCGCACAGGGAGGACTGGGAGGAGCGATCGGGCTGCCTGGGGAGTTAGGGTTAGGAAGGGAGTAGTTGGGCCTGAAGCTGGGCCGAAAGAGGGAAAGGAGGAGAAGGGAGGAGATGGGCCTGGGAGAGAGGTGGCTGGCCGGGGAAGCTAGAGAGAGGCCCAAGAGGGCGCTGCGCTCTCTGTTTTTAACTCTTAGACAGAAAATAAAACAAAAAAGGAGAGAGCCAAAAATTAAAAGAAAAGAGTCAACGAACAGAATAAAAAGATGGACATTTTTATAAGGCTTTACGGATTAATTCCCACCTTACAAAAATAGTTCCGGCAAAAGGGGGAGTGCAAACTAAAATAAATAGTTTGCCTCAAGGAGTTTAGATAAATGGAGGAGCCTCGAAGCAACGGAAAGAATTATAGCAAGGTCTTTGGAGGTGAAACTTGAATTTAGAGGCATGAAAAAAAATATGCACGTGTGTTACGGTGATTTCCAACAAAAGGAATATTTTAAATATAGCTCCATAATTATTAGGAGGCTTTTATATGTTATAAAGAGAAGACATCTTCCCTCGATTTAAATGGACCGAAGGTCCACACGGTTTATTTAGGTTGAGATGCAAAAAATTAAAATGACATGATGGCATGATGACATGATGCAATGCAAAAATAAATAACACAAGCTCGAAAGAAACACACGGCCAACCCGGAACATCTGGAATCTTCTGGAATCTTCTGGGACGTCGGTCTCGGGCGTCACACTATTGAAGAAATACATGGGCTTAATACACCACCACTGACTAAGGTGGTAGAGGTAAATTCTCTAATGAAATTCAATGACAATGATAATCCTCACAATATGCACCCTAGTTAATGCCTTCATGAGTTTGAAAACTACATTAGGAAACAAGATCACTTCAATGCAAATGTTATGAAACAATTGAAATATAATTCTGATATGATTGCTCGCTTGAGTGACTTGTTATTTAGAATTTCAAATGATGTTAGAGGTGTAGGAAAACATGCTTCTATGGTACAAACCCAGCTAGAACAAGTTGCTAAATCTCAAATAGAATTACTTGATGAAATGAATAGCAACATACATGACTTTGCTGTTAGAGTTGCAACTAGAGCACGGAAAATGACTCAGGAACCACTTTATCCCGAGGGACACCAAAACAAAATTGAACAGGATTCACAAAGAAACAACACCACTGCACCTAGTCCCTCTAAATAGAAAAATAAAAAGAAAACTGATAGGACTTTGCATGCTACTAGTGAACCTGAAATAGAAAAACCTCCTGACAATGATAATGATGGTTCTACCTCTAATGCTGAAACTCAATCTGGTAATGAACATCCACATAGTGATAATGAAAAAGATAATGTTGAGGTTCATGAAGATACTCAACCAAACAATGAAAGGGAACTAGATAATGATGTTGAGATGGAACCACCAGTTGATCTTGATAACCCACAACCTAATAATAAAAGATATGATAAACAAGACTTTGTTGCTAGGAAACATGGTAAAGAAAGAGAACCGTGGGTTCAAAAACCTATGTCATTTCCACCTAAGCCAACTAAAAAGACAGATGATGAAGAATTTGAACGCTTTGCTGAAATGCTGAGGCCAGTCTTTTTGCGTACATGCTTGACTGATATCTTGAAAATGCCTCCATATGGAAAGTACATGAAAGACATCATTACCAAAAAGAGAAAAATACCAGAAGTTGAAATCTTCACCATGCTTCCTAATTATACTTTTAAGGATGGAGTACCTAAAAAGCTTGGAGACCCAGGAGTACCAACTATACCTTGCTCCATCAAAAAGATCTATGTGAAATTGATTGTGTGATTTAGGAGCTGGTGTTAGTGTTATGCCTTTCTCCTTATATAAAAGACTTGATTTGAATAAACTCACACCTACTGAAATATGTTTGCAAATGGCTGATAAATCAACTGTTGTACCTATTGGTATCTGTGAGGATGTGCCCGTTGTTGTTGCTAATGTTACTATTTTTACTGACTTTGTTATACTTGAGATGCCCGAGGACGACAACATGTTGATTATCCTTGGTAGACCTTTATTGAATACTGCAGGGGTTGTTATTGATTGCAATAAAATCAAGGTCACTTTTCATATCAATGGTAATGAGCATATGGTGCACTTTACGAAGAAACAATTCCAAGTGAATAGCATTCATGTTATTGAAAAATCTCCGACAATCACTATTGGAAGTTTTCAAATACCTCTACCTACTGTTAAAAAGAAGTATGAAATTATTATTGTTGGGGACTTTCTATCCCCGTTGAGGTAACTTAGTGATTTACGAAAGTTCTTCGGTTTCATGCTAATTGAAAGTGGTTATTAATAAGACTTGATCAACCTTATTAATGAATCATTTTTAGCGGTATGAAGTTGATGAATTTAGTGAGCACTACCTTCTGTCCCTACCTTTTGTTTTCTATTTTTATTAGCTAAATAAAATACAATGCCATGTTTTGTCTATTTTCTAAACTTCCCGTGCAATAAAAAATGGCCCAAAACTAAAAGTTCTCAGAAAGCCCTAAAAATTTAACACGATTTGTTTCGAATATTTAAGAATTTCCGGTACAAATAATATCAGAGGGGGTGCACCAGGTGGGCACAACCCATTTGGGCATGCCAGGACCCCCAGGCGCGCCCTTGTGGGTTGTGCTCCCCACGTGGGCCCTCTCCCTTATCTCTTTATACCACTTCATCACCTACATTCAGAAAAAATCTCCTTTGCTCTCTCTCTCTCTCTCTCGTGTTCTTGCTCTCAAACCCGCGGATTTCAATCTCTTTGTTCAAAGCTCCGTTTCCGAAAATGTTTCAGGGGATTGTTGCTTGGTATGTGACTCCTTTGTTTGTCCAATTAGTTTTTCTTTTTGTGGTGTATATTTTGAATAATTCTCTACTCTTGGTGCTGCTGTAGATGAGCTTGCATGTTGAATTCTTGGAGTTCTAAGTAGTTTGAATGCTTGATATTGCTTCTATGTTTCCCTGTGAGTAGTTGCTATCAATTTTGTAGAGTTTTATTGATAAATTTTTGTTGCACAAAAAATTTCAAAAAATTGTACGCAAACATATTGAGCCTCTTTGGAAGGCGTTCTTCGAGGAGGAGATCATCGGGAACATCTTCTAGTGACAGCTCTGCTTATCGTTCCTATGTTGAACCGAGTGAAAGTTCCATGAGAGATGCCACCACTAAAACATGCTTATTTCCTTGTGAAGATTATATGGTTCGCGTGGGTATTAAGGAGGAATTTGAGCAATTGGTTCACAATGCTAGTCTCAGTCCCTACATTTTAGTTAAGTGTGATCAACACCTCATTCTCACTGAATCATTTGTTAAAGGATTTAAATTTCATTCCCGTGAGTCTAGGGTGTCTTTCAAACTTTATGAAAATCCTTTTACCATATCACTAGAGATTTTTGCCTGCCATTGCAAAATTCCATTCTAGGATTCGTTTGACAAACCACCAACGGCTGAGTACCAATCATTTCTAACTAGTCTCTGCTACGGTGAAACGAGGGGGTGACGCAAGGTGGAAAAAAACATTCATTTTCCTGCAATTCAGTACTTTGCTTTATTTAATGGGAATGTATTGTAGGCAAACAATATTGTAGTACACTTTGTGCCCCAGACTTGAGCCTTATACACGCTGCCCTCACTAATGATAGGAGATATAATCTTGGGCGATTGTTGCACGCAGGTTACAACACAACGCTCATAGTGGCTGGTTCTATGGCAGAATCTATGCCATGCATTTAGCAAGAGATCTGGGTGTTTCACCTTTACCCTTTGACCCTATCCTACCCACGCAGTATTTAGACTTTGATGCTATGAAAAATCATAAGATCCTCAAAGGAGACATTCATAATTTCACTTATAAATTTTTATTTAACCAATCGACTGTTGTGTACACATATTTGCATGTGCCCGCTCTTTTTGATTATCACGGTAAGGGAAGATATTTCTTTCCTGAGAGCGAGGCCCGAGGCCACAATGTTGCGGTCGAGGCAGCACGAGAAGCTGAGGCATCCGCACCAAGAGCCTCCGTGAGCTACCACGCCGACCACTATCCACGCTACTGACTGCATACCAAGTTAGGCCAAAAGCCTAAGCATGGGGGAGTACATGTTTATCACCGACTTTACATTCGTGATCACACATCTCAATCGTCGGTGTTCACACTTTTTCATTGTATTATCCATGTTTAATTTATTTTCTTGTTTTCTTCTTAAGCATTTCAAAAACCTTAGAAAAAAATGTCTAGTTGTAGTTAGTTTACTTTCTATGCTTACCTAGTTGTAATATTAAGAAGAAAACCCAAAAAGATTTCCTTGTTCTTCTTTTGCTTGTTGGGAGTCTTCTTGTGTAAATAGTTTTTCTCATTTTTGTTTTCCTCTTTCGTTTGCTTGTTCTAGAAAACCAAAAACTCCAAAAATATTTCAGTATGTTTATCTTAAATTTCTTACTTTTTATTTCCGAGTCATACTAAGGGGAAGACCACAATGAAAATGTTGAGTGGCTCTATTTTGCATAATTGTTGATCTAATGAAGAGCCCATTTTACCTTGTCTTCTCGTGTTGAATAAAATGTTTGCAGATTCCAGCTTAGTCCACAGCACTCTTGCACCATTATTATTATTTCACATCATTCGGTCGTGCAAGTGAAAGGCAATAATGATGATATTCGATGAACTGGCTTTGGCAGAGAGAAACTGGTATGAACTTGACTTGTTCTGTTTTTGTAAATAGGTTTAACCTAGTATCCATGATTCAGCCCATTAGGGTTAAACATGTTTGCAATGACAATTAGAGATTATAGTTTCACAAGCCATGCATAAGTAGCTAAGAGTTGATAATGATTTCTCTTGGATATCAATATTACGTTAAAATGATTGTGATGTAGTATGATGATATGGTATCCTCCTCTGAATGTTTGAGTGGCTTGACTTGGCACATGTTTATGCATGTAGTTGAATCAAAACCAACATAGCCTCTATGATATTTATGTTCATGGTATTCATATCCTACTCATGCGGGTGTCCAATGTTTATTATGCATGATGCATGTTCATGACCATTGTTGCTCTCTAGCTGGCCGCGTCCCAACCTATTTGCTAGCCTTCACCTGTACTAAGCGGGATTCCTGCTTGTGCATCAAATTCAAAAACTCAAGTTATTCCAGATGAGTCCACCATACCTACCTATATGTGGTATTACCCTGCCGTCCTAAGTAAATTTGCATGTGACACCTCCAAAAACTTCAAATAAATATCATTTTGTGTGCCTGGATCGTTCATGGAATGACAGGAGACGTATCACGCGGTGGGGGGTTAACTCAAAATAGCGCTGGATTGGAAACCAGTGCTATAGGTAACTTAGCTATAGCGCTGGTTCCCAATCCAGCGCTACTCCTAAATATTCCATTTTTTCAATTATAAAATACAAATAGCAGTAGCACTGGTCTGGGATCCACCGCTATAGCTAACTTAGCTATAGCGCTGGTTCCCTATCCAACGCTACTACTAACTATTCCAATTTTTATGTTTATTTTCCTTTTCTTGTTTTTAGTTTTCTTTTCTTTTTATTATTTTCCTTTTCTTTTTCTGTTTACTTTTCTTTTTCTTTTGTATTGCTTTCTCCCTTTTGTTTTTGTTTTGTTTTGTTTTTCTCCTGACGATGGCGTCTCCCTCCCACACTGCGCGGATATCACCGGAACCATGCATATATGTGGTGGTAATTGAAGGGGATATGATGTATACATCATTTGACCGATAACAGTTACTTAAGTGCGTACACAAAATAGATACATATATGATGGTTTCTCAGCTGCGTCGACGACGTTTCACATTGAGCTTCTTCCCTTTCTTGTTCGTTGTCGAATAATTGAGCCCCTCCTTGTGACTTTTCCGCACCATGGAGTACGATCTTTCTTAGGTATAGTATTGATTCTTCTTTTCACGTATGCTTCATCGTCGTCATCATCTTTCTTCATCGTGTTGTCGTATTGGTCGTAGTCTTCCTCGTTGGCGACTCCATCCATTCCGACGATGCTCCTTTTGCCTCTTCTCATGACAACATGACTGGGATTGGTCGGGTTGGTTATGAAGAAGCATTGTGTCATGTGCTTCGTGTACCCATGGCTCAGTTTTGGCGATGACGTTAATGTTCACGATAGAGCTCTTCACATCGGGTATAAATATGGTAGTGAAATACTTGTTTTATCTTACGACGTCCTTAGACCATCTGGCACGGAACATCATCGCATCATGCATTCTAGCATAGTCAAGCTCCCAGATCTCTTCCACCCATCCGTAGAATCTTTCAGTTGTGTCGTTGGCGTCGTTCACGCATTCAATCGTAACCCCTGAGTTCTGGTTATCATTGTCCATGTCTTTGGCCTCCATGTAGAACGTGTACCCGTTGATATCATATGACTAACAGGTCACGAGTTTGGGCGTGGGGCCAAGTGCTAAGGCGTGTATGAGCAATCAGTACGAACTTCCCTCTTCCAGTGGATTAGCAAGAACTTGCTCAAGAAAGTGGCATTGTGCTCTAAAGTAACTTTGTCGTCCGTCTTGAGCATCCCCTTATCACAGTACTTCTTTGTGATGGTTTCTTTGTGTCGTGTCACATAATCATCTACCACATCTAGGTGTTGTAGCACTACTAAGTTAGCCCTATCAAAGTCGTTTCGTCTATCCGAGTAGTCCATGTGCAATTCCTTTCGGTCGTTGTTGTGACCTTCTCCTCTGAGCCTCCCATCATGCTTCTTGACGGGCAAACCAACAATAGGGTCTCCGACGCCTATATAATTCTCGTAAAAGGAGATGCACTCATGCATCAGATACCCCTGGACAATGCTCCCAACGGTACGGGACATGCTACGAACAAATCCTTTGATGACCCCATTCATCCTCTCGAATGGCATCATGCCATGAAGGAATGTCGGCCCGAGGTCGATGATGTCGTCCACTATGTGGACACACATATGCACCATTACGTCAAAGAACGCGGGCAGGAAGTACATCTCAAGCTCACATAGTATGACAACGATCTCTTCATGTAGCCTTCGGAGCTGCTTCACAAGGATGGACTTTTGAGAGATAACGTTGAAGAAGTTGTAGAGACCACTAATCGTGTCACGGACATGCTTGTTCATTATCCCTCTAATGGCAACAGAGAGTATCTACGTCATCATCATGTGACAATCAGGAGACTTAATCCCGCTGAACCTTTTCTTCTTGGTGTCTAGAAATCAACGTATCTTCCCATAGTAACCGGAACTTTGATTCCCGTAAGGCACTTGATGAATTAATTGATCTCCTTCGCACTTAAGGTGAAGCAAGAAGGGGGGCAATACTTCTCCTCCTTCGTGTTGACTATTCTGCCCCTTTCCCCTCCTCCGTCTCCAACTTCGTCTCCTCCGTCGACTTGTTACGGGGTGGCATGTGGAGATCTTTCCTGATCTTCAAGTCTTCCAAGTCTTTCCTTGCCTTCGGCCCATCCTTGGTATTCTCCGGCATGTTCATCAGTGTGCCAAGCAAGCTCTCGAGGACATTCTTCATGATATGCATTTGATGCAAGGCAATGAGGCGTGTTGTGATTGGGCCAGTACTCCAAGTCCCAGAAAACAGACCTCGTTTTCCATACCTTCAGCAGCAGCTCCGACGCCTTTTTCATCTTTCCCGGCGCAGGGCATTGTTCCCAGTTTTTCAATAGCTTGTTGATTTCGGCACTGCTCCTATTACGTGGAGGTCCTAGATGCTCAGCCAACCCATTGAATCGATCTCCACGCTTTCTCCATGGGTCATCCTTCTTGAGCCATCTACGATGCCCCATGTACACGATTTTCCCAGACCCGCCATCTTTTGTTGACGTAAGCTCGTAAGCCGTTGAGACGTTGTATCATCCATGCACCTCGTGCATCCGCAATATCCGTGACCGAGATAGTCGTGCACCGTCGTCATGAGCGCGACTCTCATATATAAATACTCTCCTTTGCTGGTGTCCCATGTCCATGCCGGTGTTTTCCATAAGGTGTCTAGATCCTCTTTCAGAAGCCCCATATACAGGTTAATATTATTTCCCGGTTGTTTCGGCCCTTGAATAAGCACGCTCATATGTATGTACTTGTCTTCATGCACTTCCATGGGGGTAGGTTGTACATCCATACAAACACGGGCCATGTGATGTGGATGGTGTTCTGGTTTCCAAACGGATTCATGCCATCGGTACTCACACCAAGCACAGTGTTACTTGGATCTTCTGCAGCAAATCCATATACGACATTGAATGCTTTCCAGTGGCTAGCATCTGTGAGGTGTCTTGGCTTCAACTTCAGATCATCTCCATTGTCGGGCTCATGAGCTTTGCTTCCTTAGGATCTATGAAATACCACTGCAGACGGGGAGTGATCGGAAAGTACCATACAACTTTCTGAGGAGCTTTCTTTCCTGCCTTCTTGTATCGAGAAGCATTGCACACTTGACAATGGTTTTTTCCACGTGCTCCCCCCGATAAATGATGCAATCGTTGATGCATGCGTGGTACCGAATGTGTGGCAAAACAAAAGGGAAAACAGTTTTCTTGGCCTCCTTGACACTAGTAGGACACAGATTCCCAGTGGGAAGAACTTTATTATGTAGATACTTCAAATGCTCATCGAGGCTCTTGTCTGTCCATTTGTTTTTGGCCTTTGTCTTTAGAAGTTCGAGCATGAAACTCAAGCGGGTCACCTCGGGATCGCAACTATCATACAATAGAGTCTTTGAGTCTACTTCAAGTTGCGCCAGCTTGGCCTCCTCGCTAGAAGCAACTCTCTCGCTAGTCGCAATCTTGAGAAGGAGGTCTCGAACATGAGGGTCCTGCACGACTGCACTTAGTAGCGTCGAAGACTGCGGTGTGACCACCGCCTCTTCACCGCCATGTCCAGACTCTGCTTCACTGTGTCCAGAATCTTCTCCGTCGCCGCCATGTCCGGACTCTTCCCCGCCTCCATGTCCGGCGCCATTGTCTTCATGTCGATCGGTCATCTCTTCGTCTAGCCCCATGTCGTCATTCCCTACCATGTGGACGTCCTCATCGTCATCTTCACTTATCCGCCGAGTATAGCCATCCATGAAACCATTCATCAGCAGGTGCGCCTTCAAAATGCCACGATCATAAGGGTCCAAAAGGACTCCTTATTTGCATCTTGTACACGGACATCTAATTCTAGTCCGATTATTTGCATACATCTCCATCACCACGGATTGCAAGTACTGCTCCACCTTCCATCCACTCACTTTCATGACCGACTGCAAGGTATAACAAGAAAAAGGATTATAAACAAAATGCATGCATGCATCAAAATCATATAAAAATTTGGCATGACCTTGCCTACAAATAGGACATATCGTGTTTGCTCGAAATTCACCAAAACGGAAATAAATCGACATTTTGACAAAACATAAGCAACTTGGGGGCATGTCACTCGCACAAATCTCTCCATATCTCAAACACACATATTCCCATTCTTGAAATGCACAACTTTTTACTCACCTATCTCCCAAGAGGGACTGAGCACGGTTAGATGAGGCCTTTCGCTACCTATAGGGATCGAAAGTGTGGATAGCTAACTCTAGCTAACTAATGGAGAGGGAGAGACATGGTCTAGCTGTTGGAAATATGCCCTAGAGGCAATAATAAAATGGTTATTATTATATTTCCTTGTTCATGATAATTGTCTATTGTTCATGCTATAATTGTATTATCCGGAAATCGTAATACATGTGTGAATACATAGACCACAACATGTCCCTAGCGAGCCTCTAGTTGACTAGCTCGTTGATCAATAGATGGTCACGGTTTCCTGACCATGGACATTGAATGTCGTTGATAACGGGATCACATCATTAGGAGAATGATGTGATGGACAAGACCCAATCCTAAGCATAGCACAAGATCGTGTAGTTCGTCTGCTAAAGCTTTTCCAATGTTAAGCATCATTTCCTTAGACCATGAGATTGTGCAACTCCTGGATATCGTAGGAATGCTTTGGGTGTGCCAAACGTCACAACGTAACTGGGTGGCTATAAAGGTGCACTACGGGTATCCCTGAAAGTATCTGTGGGGTTGGTACGAATCGAGACTGGGATTTGTCACTTCGTATGACGGAGAGGTATCTCTGGGCCCACTCGGTAAGACATCATCGTAATGAGCTCAATGTGACTAAGGAGTTGGCCACGGGATGATGTGTTACGGAATGAGTAAAGAGACTTGCCGGTAACGAGATTGAACAAGGTATAGGGATACCGACGATCGAATCTCGGGCAACTACTATACCGGTAGACAAAGGGAATTACATACGGGATTGATTGAATCCTTGACATCGTGGTTCATCCGATAAGATCATCGTGGAACATGTGGGAGCCAACATGGGTATCCAGATCCCGCTGTTGGTTATTGGCCGGAGAGATGTCTCGGTCATGTCTGCATGGTTCCCGAACCCGTAGGGTCTACACAGTTAAGGTTCGATGACGCTAGGGTTATAGGGAATGTATGTACGTGGATACCAAATGTTGTTTGGAGTACCGGATGAGATCCCGGATGTCACGAGGAGTTTCGGAATGGTCCGGACATGAATATTTATATATGGGAAGTCATTATACGGTCATCGGAAAGGTTCCGGGGGTGCCGGTATTGTATCGATACCATCGAAGGGGTTCCAGGGGTCCACCGGGAGGGTCCACCTACCCTGAAGGGCCCTATGGGCTGTATATGGAGGGGGACCAGCCCCTAAGTGGGTTGGGCGCCTCCCCCCTAGGGCCCATGCACCTAGGGTTTTGGGGGAAACCCTAAGGGGGTGCCCTCCTTGGCTTGGGGGGCAAGCCCCCCCCTCCTGGCCGGCCCCCTCTCCCCTTCCCCTATAAATAGTGGGGCTTTTGGGACTACTCAACACATGAGTCTTTCTCCCTCCTGGCGAAGCCCTGCTGGAGAACCACGCTCCTCCACCACCACCACGCCGTCGTGCTGCTGTTGGACAGAGTCTTCGCCAACCTCTCCCTCTCTCCTTGCTGGATCAAGGCATGGGAGACGTCATCGGGATGTACGTGTGTTGAACGTGGAGGCGCCGTTGTTCGGCACTTGGATCGGATTCGGCCGTGATTTGAATCGCTTCGTGTACGACTCCACCAACCGCGTTCTTGCAACGCTTTCGCATCGCGATCTTCAAAGGTATGAAGATGCACTCCACTCTCTCGTTGCTAGTCACTCCATAGATTGATCTTGGTGATGCGTAGAATTTTTTGAATTTCTGCAACAATCCCCAACAGTGGCATCATGAGCTAGGTCGATGCGTAGTTTATATGCACGAGGAGAACACAAGTTGTTGTGGGAGTAGATTTTGTCAATTTACTTGCCGTTAGTAGTCTTATCTTTATTCGGCGGCATCGTGGGATGAAGCGGCCCGGACCAACCTTACACGTACGCTTATGTGAGACAGGTTCCACCGACTAACATGCACTTGTTGCATAAGGTATCTAGCGGGTGTCTATCTCTCCCACTTTAGTTGGCTCGTATTCGATGAAAAGGGTCCTTATGAAGGGTAAATATAGATTTCATATCACGTTGTGGTTATGGCGTAGGTAAGAAACGTTCTTGCTAGAAAGCTATAGCAGCCACGTAAAAAACTTGCAACAACAATTATAGGACGTCTAACTTGTTCTTGCGGCATATGTCGTGTGATGTGGTATGGCCAAAAGGATGTGATGAATGATATATGTGATGTATGCGATTGATCATGTTCTTGTAATAGGAATCACGACTTGCATGTCAATGAGTATGACAGCCGGCAGGAGCCATAGGAGTTGTCTTATTTTATTGTATGACCTGCGTGTCAATGAAAACGCCATGTAATTACTTTATTGCTAACCGTTAGCCATAGTAGTAGAAGTAACACTTGGCGAGACAACTTCATGAAGATACGATGATGGAGATCATGGTGTCATGCCGGTGACGATGATTATCATGGAGCACCGAAGATGGAGATCGAAAGGAGCAAAATGATATTGGCCATATCATGTCACTATTTGATTGCATGTGATGTTTATCATGTTTTACATCTTATTTGCTAAGAATGACGGTAGCTTAAATAAGATGATCTCTCACTAAAATTTCAAGAATTGTGTTCCCCCTAACTGTGCACCTTTGCTAAGGTTCGTTGTTCCAAAGCACCACGTGATGATCAGGTGTGATAGGCACTAACGTTCGCATACAACGGGTGTAAGCCAGATTTACACACGTAATACACTTAGGTTGACTTGACGAGCCTAGCATGTACATACATGGCCTTGGAACACGGAAGACCGAAAGGTCGAACATGAGTTGTATAGAAGATACGATCAACATGGAGATGTTCACCGTTGATGACTAGTCCGTCTCACGTGATGATCGGACACGGCCTAGTCGATTCGGATCATGTATCACTTAGATGAGTAGAGAGATGTATATCTGAGTGGGAGTTCATTAAATTTGATTAGATGAACTTAATTATCATGAACATAGTCTAAAAATCTTTACAATGTGTCTTGTAGATCAAATGGCCCACGCTAATGTTGCCCTCAACTTCAACGTGTTCCTAGAGAAAACCAAGCTGAAAGACGATGGTAGCAACTATACGGATTGGGTCTGTAACTTGAGGATCATCCTCATAGCTGCCAAGAAAGCATATGTCCTTGAAGCACCGCTAGGTGACACACCCATTTTCCCAGCAACTCAAGACGTTATGAATGCCTCGCAGCCACGTAGTGATGATTACACCCTGGTTCAGTGCGGCATGCTTTACAGCTTAGAATCGGGGCTCCAAAAGCATTTTGAGCAACACTGAGCATATGAGATGTTCCGAGAGCTGAAAATGGTTTTCCAAGCTCATGCCCGGGTCAAGAGATATGAAGTCTCTGACAAGTTCTACAGTTGTAAGATGGAGGAAAACAATTCTATCAGCGAGCATATACTCAAAATGTATGGGTTGCACAACCGCTTGTCTCAGGTGGGAGTTAAACTTCCAGATGACGCGGTCGTTGACAGAATCCTCCATTCGCCCCCCTAGCTACAAGAGCTTTGTGATGAACTACAATATGCAAGGGATGGAGAAGTCCATTTCCGAGTTATATTCAATGCTGAAATCAGCGGAGGTGGAGATCATAAAGGAACATCGAGTGTTGATGGTGAATAAAACCACTAAGTTCAAGAAAGGCAAGGGTAAGAAGAACTTCAAGAAGGACGGCAAAGGAGTTGCCGCGCCCGGTAAGCCAGTTGCTGGGAAGAAGCCAAAGAATGGACCCAAGCCTGAGACTGAGTGCTTTCACTACAAGGGGACGGGTCACTAGAAGCGGAATTGCCCCAAATACTTAGAGGATAAGAAGGCCGGCAACGTCAAAGGTATATGTTATATACATGTTATTGATGTGTACCTTACCAGTGCTCGTAGTAGCTCCTGGGTATTTGATACCGGTGCAGTTGCTCACATTTGTAACTCAAAGCAGCAGCTGCAGAATAAGCGGAGACTAGCGAAGGACGAGGTGACGACGCACGTCGGGAATGGTTCCAAGGTCGATGTGATCGCCGTCGGCATGTTACCTCTACATCTACCTTTGGGATTAGTTTTAAACCTCAATAATTGTTATCTAGTACCAGCTTTGAGCATGAACATTGTATCTGGATCTCGTTTAATGCGAGATGGCTACTCATTTAAATATGAGAATAATGGTTGTTCTATTTATATGAGAGAAATGTTTTATGGTCATGCCCCGCTGGTCAATGGTTTATTTTTATTAAATCTCAAACATGATGTTAAACATATTCATAGTATGAATGCCAAAAGATGTAAGGTTGATAATGATAGTCCCACATACTTGTGGCACTGCCACCTTGGTCATATTGGTGTCAAACGCATGAAGAAACTCCATGCAGATGGACTTTTGGAGTCTCTTGATAATGAATCATTTGACACGTGCGAACCATGCCTCTTGGGCAAGATGACCAAGACTCCGTTCTCTGGAACAATGGAGCGAGCAACCAACTTGTTGGAAATCATACATACTGATGTGTGCGGTCCGATGAGTGTTGAGGCTCGCGGTGGTTATCGTTATGTTCTCACCCTCACCGATGACTTAAGTAGATATGGGTATGTCTACTTGATGAAACACAAGTCTGAGACCTTTGAAAAGTTCAAGGAATTTCAGAATGAGGTTGAGAATCAACGTGACAGAAAAATAAAGTTCTTACATCAGATCGTGGAGGAGAACATTTAAGTCACGAATTTGGCACGCACCTAAGGAAATGTGGAATTGTTTCACAACTAACGCCGCCTGGAACACCTCAGCGTAATGGTGTGTCCGAACGTCATAATCGTACTCTGCTGGACATGGTGCGATCTATGATGTCTCTTACCGATTTACCGCTATCATTTTGGGGTTATGCTTTAGAGACTGTTGCATTCACTTTAAATAGGGCACCGTCTAAATCCGTTGAGACGACACCGTATGAATTATGGTTTGGGAAGAAACCTAAGTTTTCGTTTCTAAAAGTTTGGGGATGCGATGCTTATGTCAAGAAACTTCAACCTGAAAAGCTCAAACCCAAATCAGAAAAATGTGTCTTCATAGGATACCCTAAGGAAACTATTGGGTATACCTTCTACCTCAGATCCGAAGGCAAGGTCTTTGTTGCCAAGAATGGACCCTTTCTGGAGAAAGAGTTTCTCTCGAAAGAAGTAAGTGGGAGGAAAGTAGAACTTGATGAGGTGGTTGTAACCCCTCTTGAACCGGAAAGTAGCGCAGCACAGGAAGATGTTTATGTGGTGCCTGGACCAACTAGAGAGGAAGTTAATGATAATGATCATGAAACTTCGGATTAAGTTACTACTTAACTTCGTAGGTCCACGAGGACACGTTCCGCACAAGAGCGGTACGGCAACCCTGTCTTGGAAATCATGTTGTTAGACAATGGTGAACCTTCGAACTATGAAGAAGCGATGGCAGGCCCGGATTCCAACAAATGGCTTGAAGCCATGAAATCCGAGATAGGATCCATGTATGGTAACAAAGTATGGACTTTGGTTGACTTGCTCGATGATCGGCAAGCTATAGAAAATAAATGGATCTTTAAGAAGAAGACTGACGCGGATGGAAATGTGACCATCTATAAGGCTCGGCTTGTCGCTAAGGGTTATTGAGAAGTTCAAGGAATTGACTACGATGAGACTTTCTCTCCCGTAGCGATGCTGAAATCCGTCTGAATTATGTTATCAATTGCCGCATTCTATGATTATGAGATATGGCAAATGGACGTCAAAACGGCATTCCTTAATGGTTTCCTTAAGGAAGAATTGTATATGATGCAGCCAGAAGGTTTTGTCGATCCTAAGAATGCTCACAAGGTATGCAAGCTCCAGCGCTCCATCTATGGGCTGGTGCAAGCATCTCGGAGTTGGAACATTGGCTTTGATGAAGTGACCAAAGCGTTTGGGTTCATACAGACTTATGGAGAAGCATGTATTTACAAGAAAGTGAGTGGGAGCTCTGTAGCATTTCTCATACTATATGTGGATGACATATTATTGATGGGAAATGATATAGAACTTTTGGAAAGCATAAAGGCCTACTTTAATAAGTGTTTTTCAATGAAGGACCTTGGAGAAGCTGCTTACATATTAGGCATCAAGATCTATAGAGATAGATCGAGATGCCTCATTGGTATTTCACAAAGCACATACCTAGACAAGACATTGAAGAAGTTCAATATGGATCAGTCCAAGAAAGGGTTCTTGCTTGTATTGCAAGGTCTGAGATTGAGCACAGCTCAATGCCCGACCTCGGCAGAAGATAGAGAAAAGATGAGTGTCACCCCCTATGCCTCAGCCATAGGTTCTATTATGTATGCCATGCTGTGTACCAGACCTGATGTGAACCTTGCCATAAGTTTGGTGGGGAGGTACCAAAGTGATCCCAGAATGGAACACTGGACAGTGGTCAAGAACATCCTGAAGTACCTAAAAAGGACTAAGGATATGTTTCTCATTTATGGAGGTGATGAAGAGCTCATCATAAAGGGTTACGTCGATGCTAGCTTCGACACAGATCCGGATGACTCCAAGTCACAAACTGGATACATGTATATTTTTAATGGTGAGGCAGTCAACTGGTGCAGTTGCAAGCAAAGCGTCGTGGCGGCATCTACATGTGAAGCGGAGTACATAGCTGCTTACGAAGCAGCACAGGAAGAAGTCTGGATGAAGGAGTTCATCACCGACCTAGGAGTTATTCCAAGCGCGTCGAGCCCGATGACTCTTCTGTGACAACACTTAAGCTATTGCCATTGCCAAGGAGTGATACGTCCAAAACGTATCTATAATTTCTGCTTGCTCCATGCCACTTTTAGGTGATATTGCTATGATATTCATACACTTCCATACACTTTTGATCATATTTGGACTAACTTACTAATCCAGTGCACCCCAGTGCCAGTTTCTGTTTTCGGCTGTTTTTGTATTTCAGGTTTTCACGTTACGAGAACTGCCAGGAAAAATCCAGAAAAATTATATAAAAAATCAGCGTTCTGGAAACTACCGTGCGTCCGAAGGGCAGCCGGGGGGGCCACCAGGGCTCCAGGCGCCCTGGCGGCGCCCCCCCCCCCTGGGCCGCGCCGGGGGGGGGGGGCGCCTGGGCCCCCCGAAGCTTCCCCGATGCCCCCCTTTGGCATATATTTAAAGCGTCCTCCGAAACCCTCAGAACAGGAACTCTTTTCGCGATCCCATCTCTGTTCCGCCGCCGCCGCCACTTCCAAGATCGGGAGCACCAGGAGAACTCTTCCCGGCACCCTGCCGGAGGGGAGGATCACCACCAGGAGCTTCTCCACCACCATGGACGCCTCCCGGATGAGTCGTGAGTAGTCTCCCTTGGACCATGAGTCCATGACCAGTAGCTATGTGATGTTCTCCTCCCATTCTTGTGCTTCACTAATTAGTCCTCGTGAGCTGCCCTACATGATCGAGGCACATATGTAATCCTTATGCTGTTGCTATGTTGAGTTTGCTGGGATCCGATGGATTATGAGATTATGTTCAGATTGATCTTGAGTAATATATTTGATCTACCTCTTTTATATTTATGTTCATAAGTAATTCTTGCATGTTCTCCGTTGTTATTTATTGCTTTGGCCAAGTAATACGTAGTGACTCCAAGAGGGAACGTTATGCTCGATTGTGGGTTCATGCCCCTCGATGACTAGCTTGAGTGACAGAAACATGAGTCTAGGGGATGTGCTGTTGCCACAAGGGGGAAAACAACGGTGCTTGTGCCCGCGGGGGCAAGGATTGTTTACTTTACGCAAAGTTCTTTTAATGCAGTTGTCTGTTGCATTGAGTTTACACTATGGGTGGGACTCGCAACTTAATACCAGCGAGATGTTCTGGATAGATATCTCAAGGTGGATGATTAGTAGTAGATATTGATGGATTTCGGTCTACTTACTTTGGCGTACCGCCCATGCTTTGAACCTCAACCTTTCTTGCAATGTAGTCAGCATTGGTTTGCGTTCGTGGTCCTGTCAATTGCCCAGCTGTAATTTGTTTACCTCACATAGCTGTTTTATCGTCTTTTGGGAGAGAGACATCACTAGTGAACATCATGAGACTCCGGTCCATATTACCATCATTGATCACATCCGCTATTTACTTTTCGCTTTTACTTACTATTGCAAACACTATCTATCACTACTATCATTTGCTTTTAACCCTTTGTGAACTACAAGGCCGGAGGGATTAACAACCTCTCTGTACTCGTTGGGAGCAAAGTTATTTGTATATGTGTGCAGGTCCACGTTGATTGCTAATACGCGCCGTTAGCAGTTGACACCTACTTGTTGAACCTAGGAGTCTCTGGGGATTCGATCCTTGGCATCTTTGCTAAGGGAAAACACTTCTACATACTGCATCTTACACCTTCCACTTGGGGTAACCAACGAGGGGCTCGAGGCCCATCAAGGAGCCCAGGTTTCACAAGAAGACCATGCACATCAAGCGTCATTTCAACTCCATTCGTGGTTATATTCAAGATGGAGACATAGATATTTGTAAAGTGCATACGGATCTGAATGTCGCAGATCCATTGACTAAACCTCTTCCACGAGCAAAACATGATCAACACCAGAACTCTATGGGTGTTCGATTCATCACAATGTAACTAGATTATTGACTCTAGTGCAGGTGGGAGACTGTTGGAAATATGCCCTAGAGGCAATAATAAAATGGTTATTATTATATTTCCTTGTTCATGATAATTGTTTATTGTTCATGCTATACTTGTATTATCCGGAAATCGTAATACATGTGTGAATACATAGACCACAACATGTCCCTAGTAAGCCTCTATTTGACTAGTTCGTTGATCAATAGATGGTTACGATTTCCTGACCATGGACATTGAATGTCGTTGATAACAGGATCACATCATCAGGAGAATGATGTGATGGACAAGACCCAATCCTAAGCATAGCACAAGATCGTGTAGTTCGTCTGCTAAAGCTTTTCCAATGTCAAGTATCATTTCCTTAGACCATGAGATTGTGCAACTCCCGGATACCATAGGAATGCTTTGGGTGTGCCAAACATCACAACATAACTGGGTGGCTATAGCGGTGCACTACGGGTATCCCCGAAAGTATCTGTGGGGTTGGTACGAATCGAGACTGGGATTTTTCACTCTGTATGACGGAGAGGTATCTCTGGGCCCACTCGGTAAGACATCATCGTAATGAGCTCAATGTGACTAAGGAGTTGGCCACGGGATGATGTGTTACGGAATGAGTAAAGAGACTTGCCGGTAACGAGATTGAACAAGGTATAGGGATAACGACGATCGAATCTCGGGCAACTACTATACCGGTAGACAAAGGGAATTACATACGGGATTGATTGAATCCTTGACATCGTGGTTCATCCGATAAGATCATCGTGGAATATGTGGGAGCCAACATGGGTATCCAGATCCCGCTGTTGGTTATTGGCCGGAGAGATGTCTCGGTCATGTCTGCATGGTTCCCGAACTCGTAGGGTCTACACAGTTAAGGTTCGATGACGCTAGGGTTATAGGGAATGTATGTACGTGGATACCAAATGTTGTTTGGAGTACCGGATGAGATCCTGGATGTCACGAGGAGTTTCGGAATGGTCCGGACATGAATATTTATATATGGGAAGTCATTATACGGTCATCGGAAAGGTTCCGGGGGTGCCGGTATTGTATCGAGACCATCGAAGGGGTTCCAGGGGTCCACCGGGAGGGTCCACCTACCCTGAAGGGCCCTATGGGCTGTATATGGAGGGGGACCAGCCCCTAAGTGGGTTGGGCGCCTCCCCCCTAGGGCCCATGCACCTAGGGTTTTGGGGGAAACCCTAAGGGGGTGCCCTCCTTGGCTCATTGGGTAGTAGTGTTGCATTCTGGACATCGCTGCTACTACAGCTAGCGTCGATGGGCTCATTGGGTCTCACTTAGTAGTAGCGATTTTTCCTTGTCCAGCGCTATTGCTAATGAGTTACTTGTAGTGCTGCCCCAGAACAATGCTACTGCTAATTAGTTGAAACACTTGCTATTTTTCAACGCTACTACGGATGTCCTATCTAAAAGCATTTCCCTAGTAGTGTTTGCTTATTATAAGAGACCATTTTGGCGTGTCCTTTGCGACATAAGGATTGGGCTACCTTGCTGCACTTTATTTACCATTAACATTACTTGCTCGTTACAAATTATCTTGCTATCAAACTACCTGTTACCGACAATTCCAGTGCTTGCAAACATTACCTTGCTGAAAACCGCTTGTCATTTCCTTCTGCTCCTCGTTGGTTTCGACAATCGTTACTTATCGAAAGGACTATGATTGATCCCCTATACTTGTGGGTCATCGGTGATTATTTAGGAAATGTGAGATAGACTAGGATTTGTTCTGGCTTGTCTTGTGCTCCTTGTTGGTCATTGTACTCCCATATATATGCCCACGAGGCTCAAGCAATAATCATCATTTCCATCAATCCCTCTCTATCCCTTCTAACAAAGATCAACGGTGGCACTACACCAAAAAGGATCTTGTGCCAAACCTTTTTGGAGAACAAGCAACCAACAAGGATATGTTGCATGTCCTTAGCCTCCTATTCACAAAGGATGCAATGACCGACATAAAGAAACCCTTTATGCCCGAGGTTGTCCGCTGTCCAAAATCTATTTGGGGGGTTAGGACAAATGAAAACCTTCACACGCATCCAGGCCCAGGGCTTCCATGTGAGCCGCTAATGGGGGGCTGGAGTATAGCCAAGGAACAATGTGTCGTAGCATGACTTGGACGAATACTACCCAGCGGGGGTCCAACACCAATGGAGCTCGTTCGGGGAAGCTGGGTGGAAGATGTGGTGAAGCCAAGGCCAAAGATCGATGTATTGGACCATCGCTATGGGACCGAGCACGCCTTGGATGTTCTGAACCCAGGAGTGGAGGTGCAAACCCTCTTGGACCAATGGTCCTTCCGACGGTTATGTGGAACTAGGGTGATGACAAGGGGATCCAACTTCTAGATGACCTTCCCCTCAATCCAGTGATCCATCCAAAAGAGGCAAGAGTTCCCATCCCAAAGAGAGCATGAAATGGAGGCACAAATGATGGCTTGGATCTTCGGGTCACATGGGAGGTGTAGATGTCTACAAGGCTGGGATGGTTCTGCTTTCTGAAGCCATAGCTAGCAAGTTCACAGGGTGATGCCCAGGCATGTGCTATGGTTCGTGTTTTACCTATAAAGTGGAGCGAAATCTTGTTTCAAAAGCACGATAGATGCTGGACCCCGAGCCCACCAAGATAGACCGGATGTCAAACTCGTTGCCGGATGACAAGACATTGTCCATCAAGCGCATCCTTGCAGCCCAAAAGCAAGCAACAAATGACACAGTTCACTTGCTTCCGGATTGTTCCGTCGAAGGCAACGATGATTAGGTAATGAGAAACAGTATATTAGTAACAAAACTAGAACAATATTTGACCGCTCCAAGATAATACACATAACACTCTTGGAGGTTTGGCATGTCTTACCAACTTTGCATGCCCTTAGTAATAACAAACATCCCTATTTAGCACTAACTGGACTAATTTGGATTTTAGTTTTGGGCAAAGAAAGTCTGACCGGGTAGAGGCAAGTAAAACGCGGTCCTGCTGGTTGGGTCATGCAGCTTGTTCAATCTGGTAGCACGACGATCGACATTAACGGCGAGGTGGAACCATTCTTTAAGTCCTCTATAGGAGTAAAGCAGGGAGACCCGATATCCCCACTCCCCTTCAACCTCGTCATTGATGCGTTAATGAGGATTATGGATAAGGCTAGGAGGGTCGGCCACCTCTCGGATGTAGTTGGACACTTGATCCATGGTGGTGGGGTCACCCACCGCCATATGCCGATGACACCACGATTATGGTGGAGGGGGCGACCCTTGACATCGTCAATCTTAAGTTCTTGCTCCTGAGTTTTGAGGCTATGTCCGGACTAAAGATCAACTTTGATAAGTATGAGGTCATTGTTCTGGGATTCTTGATGAAAGAGCAACAAAGGATTGCGAAGAACCTTAACTGTCGGTTGACCACATTCCCCATCACCTACTTAGGGATGCCCATGGCCAACTCAAAAATATTGGCAAGTGCATTTGACCCTTTCGCGGGGCGGGTGGCATCCAGGGCTGAACCATGGCGGGGACGGCTTACCTCCAAGGGGAGAAAATCAATCCTCATTGGTGCAAAACCTTGCAAGCCTCCCCATGTACATGATAGGGATGTATATCCTAACGGGGGCGTCCATAGTTCCTTCAATAAAGACCTAGCCACATTCTTTTGGCAGGCCGGCGATGGCCGCCAAAAGTATCACATGGTCTGGGCTGACATCTATCTGCCCAAAGACCAAGGTGGCTTGGGCATCGTGGCCTCCCGCCGTATGAATATCATCACTTTGATGTTGTCATGGGTTTGGAGGATCTTGTGCGGGGAGGGTGGGCTTTGGCTTCAGCTCATTCGGGCAAAATACCTTAGGGGTGAGCCTCTATTGGCATGTTCTCGGAGGGGAGGGGGCGAGCCATCCAGAAGATCAAGGAGAAAATCTGCCTAGGGATTTCCTTCTCCATAGGAAATGGAGACGGGACCCAATTCTGGTTGGATCCCTGGTTGGGCCTCGAACCGCTTCGTGTGAGGTTCCCTAGTCTATTTTTGATCTGTGCGGATCCAATTGCACTTGTCTCCATGACGTTACGCGATGGGCAATTGAATGTTCGGTTCTGCCGCACCTTTGGTCAAGCAGAGAGTGACAATTGGTATAGTTTGCGGGATGCTCTACCGTTGACACTTCCGGTTTACCCGGACACTGGGTCGTGGAGGCTCACCCGGACGGTGGATTTTTTGGTGAGCTCGGCATATCATGCTCCGTGCCAGGCACCGGGCACACCTTGGTTAGTTCCAATGTGGAAAGCCCCCGCCCCCTAAAGATTAAGATATTCGTGTAGTAGCTCTTGTGAAATCGCCTCCCCTCGGGGACAGAGGTTCTTAAGCGGCACGACCTGGGGAACGGCTTGTGCCCCCTTTGTGCGGTACCGTAGATGGAGACACATATCATCTTCGCTTGTACGGGTGCAAGGGTTATGTAAACGTTCGTCTACGAGGCGTTGGGGCCCGACTAGGAGGCCCTGGACCTTGCAGACTTTCTTCAATATAAGGCTACCCATCCACCACAACATCGCCGCCCCTTTTGGCTAGTTTTTGCGGTGATGGCTTGGACACTTCGGACGACTCGTAATAAGATGGTGATTGAGAAGGTCTTCCCGGCAAAGGCATATGACTCCTTAAAATTCCTTGTTTTTATGAAGCATTGGCACCCGCTCTCGAGACAGCGTGACCGTGCCCGCCTCGGCCACATGATGGATGCGCTGCTGGCTACAACGCATCAACTCTCAACACTGTAGTGTCACGAGGCTTCGCGATTGCCACTACGTGGCTTTTTTCCTATTTCTTTTATGTTTTTTTGAAACGAGGAAAAGATTTGCCATTTTCATTGACTAAGTAGAAGAGAGTTGCCCGGTTAATTAGAGGAAAACCGGGCGAAAACCTAGATTACAACCCGCATGGAGCACACATGGATGACCTGGCCACAAACGCCAAACAATCGACCGAAGCGTCGAGGACAAGGCAGTTTCGACTTTGCTAGAGAGCTTCACTTGAGAAAGTTGCATGCCTCGCACTAACCTAGTCCAACGCACCATCTGGAGAGCACCGCCCGCTGAAAGCCACCCTCATGGAGTCATCGTTGCTCAGTTGCACCGCCGAGCATCTCCGACTTCTCTGTCACAGCATAAAACAAGCATAGGCGCACCCCTTGGCGCACCAGACCTTCGACATCAGAAGGACAAGCTGTGACCCAGCTCCGCTCGCCACCATCGTTGTCGCTACACGAGGATCAACGCTAAACCTCCCACATCGCCGGCTGGACACCAGCCAACCACAATGTTGTGCACATCCAGCCTGCCAGAAGCACCAATGGAACTAAGATTTTCAAGATGCGCGCTAAAGAGGGAAAACGACGCTGAAGACAACGCCGCTGTCTGCTACTTCTCGAGCTTGCATTGTATTCCCTCGAAGAGGAAAGGATGCTGCGACACAGTAGCGTAAGTATTTCCCTTAATTTTTGAGAACCAAGGTATCAATCCAGTAGGAGACCACGCGCGAGTCCCTCGCACCTGCACGAATAAATAAGAACTTCGCAGCCAACGCAATAAGGGGTTGTCAATCCCTTTACGGTCACTTACGAAAGTGAGATCTGATAGATAGGATAGTATAATATTTATGGTATTTTTGGTATAAGAACAGAAAGTAAATAAAGAAAAGTAAAGTAGATGGAAGATTAATATGTTGAGAATAGACCCGGGGGCCATAGGTTTCACTAGTGGCTTCTCTCATGATAGCAGAATTCTACGATGGGTGAACAAATTACTGTCGAGCAATTGATAGAAAAGCGCACAGTTATGAGAATATCTAGGCATGATCATTATATATAGGCATCACGTCCGTGACAAGTAGACCGAAACGATTATGCATCTACTACTATTACTCCACAAATCGACCGCTGTCAGGGATATTACTAGCAGGTATAAACCGGCTAGTGTGAACCGGATTATGGTAATTTAGTTGTATAATTATAATACCCAATAGAGGTTACGGCCCATGAAGGCTTAGGGCCCATGTGTAGAGTTACGGTTTGTAAACCGCCTGATCATGTAACTTGAGAGATAAGGAAGAAAGAGCAGAGACCGAGGCGGACACAAGTATGAACCGGCCTCAGGACTCTGTAAACCGGACCGGGCGTCGCCTCTATATAAAGGGACGAACCGGCGATGGTTCAGGGACAAGAAACAACCCGCCAAGACACAGGCAAGCGATCCGCTCCCTGTTCATCGACGCCCAAGCAATACCAAACCAAACTAGACGTAGGCTTTTACCTTCATCGAAGGGGCCGAACTAGTATAAATCCTTTGTGTCCTTTGTGTGCTTTTAACCCCTTCAAGCTAACCCGTGCGATGGTTCCATCACTAAGTCCGTTAAACCGGACATCTACCGTGTTAATTCCATGACAGTTGGCGCCCACCGTGGGGCCTCCGCACGATGGTTTCGAGTTCTTGAAGGGCAGCTTTGAGGGGCTCAAGGGTTACGCGGTCGGCCGGATGACCAAGAGTTGTCGCGGCCAGATCTACATCGACGACGCAGGCTGGGGACCGGAGGCCGATTCAATCGAATACGGGTACCGGGTTCCCTTCGGCGGCATCCACGTCTTCATCGGCAAGATTGGTGAACCGGGACCTGAGCCGGACGTCTTCCCCAACATCATCGAGCCGGCTCAGCGTGCGAGATCGGCCTGGATTCAGCCTGCCATGAAGCGCGTTTTCGTTGGAGCAGTTCACAGAGTTCAAGCCGAAGACGGATCGGAGTCCGGTGGCGAAACAGTTATCTATTCCGACGACGAATCTTCCTACGGAGAGACTGAGTCCTTGTATCAGTTGCGGGACGGTGGAGACAGTATTCCGGACCCCTCTGATCCGCCAAACCGGGTGGCTGTTTTTATGGCCGGTTCACAACCTACGCAGCAGTCCACGGTGAACGGGGCGATAACAGTGGAAGCTGGTGTAGGGGGGAGCGGCCAGGCCCTCTCGCCCTCTGACGCTCTCTCCACCTTAGTCGAGGAGTTCACAACCCGAGCCACGGCAGAGGTGGCTCCAGCAGACAAGGCGCAATACGATGCAGAACTACTTCAGCTGAAAAGTTGGATCGAGCAAGCAAGAGAAGATTTGAAGGCAGAGAAAGCTATGATAGCAATGAGACAGGCAGAGCTGGATGCACAGAATTTTCAGCTGAGGATGGAACAGGCCTCTGCACAAGGAGTAAGGAGACGGAAGTATCAGTCTCGCCTACCGCCGGTTTACGAGGCAACGGATCTTTTCAGGACGCTAGGAGCAGGAACCAGCAATGATCCGGCGGTAAACCGGAGGGCGGCCCCGGCGAGGGACGAGCCGGTTCGGCAGCCCGCTAGGGAACAAGATCGGCGGATTATGTCTATGCCTCACGTTCCTACCCCTCCGGGTCATTATTCAAATCCTTTGGACAACATTGTTGCTGCCGCTTCACGCCTGGCCGCTTTACCCATTGAGGGGACATCCCCCGTGGCGATGGAAGCACGCAGGGTCAAGGATCTGCTTAACACGGTGTTAACACAACAACAAGCGTATTCTTATAGCAGGGAGAGGCTTCATTCAACACCACGACACAGCCGGAGTTACACTAGGCATTGGGAGGAGCCAGAGGTGTCTAGTAGTGAACGCTGGCGACACCGTCACAGACAAGATAATCCGGCAGGCGCAGATGCACAAGCTCAGGATGCAAACCGGGTTAGGTCTGCGGCCCGTGAGGAGGTCCGCCAAACGACGCCGGTTCACACAACCATAGCAGAGGCAGGGGTCACGACGAGTTCTTTTGGGGTGCAGTGTCTTATCCCCGCTCTACGGAGTGTGAAGTTACCCAAGGATTTCAAGGGTCCGCGGAAGGTGCCCAATTGCACAGCAGATTTAGCCCCAGAGGCTTGGGTGGAGAGTTACGAGATGGCTATGGAGATGCTGGACGTGGATGAAGCGGCTTGTGCGAAATACTTTATCATGATGCTTGAGGGTACAGCCCGGACCTGGCTAAAAGGCTTACCACCTAACTCCATCGGATCATGGGGAGAACTGCGTCGCCAGTTTATCAAAAATTTCAAAGATACGTGCAAGTAGCCAATGTCAGTGGTGGATCTGGCAGCCTGTATACAAGGAGAACAGGAGTCTACAAGCGCATGGGTGCGGCGAGTATCAGAAATCTTGCACTCTTCAAACGGTATCAATCCCAGTACGGCTATAGTAACACTGGAAAACAATTGCCGGTTTGAGTCTCTGAAGTTAAAGCTGGGACGGCTCAAACGGGATTGCAATAACATGGGAACCCTCATGAGCGCTCTGGTGAAGTACGGGGACTCCGACAACACTAAGTATCCAGAGGCGGAGGGAGACAAAGCTGGAAAAGTCAACAAGCCTGGTAAACCGGCGCAGGCTAGTCCGGCTGGAACAAGCTTCTTAGGCAAGCGTAAAGCGGAGGGTGGCTCTGATTTCGTGGCCAATACCCAAGTTCAAGGGAGCTTCCAGTGTAATAAGGGTAAGCCGCCTCCACAAACCGGTGGAGGGCCCGTTAGCTGGGGGCAAGAGTTAAATGAGCCTTGTCCGAAACATAGCTCAAGGGAACGTCCAGCAAAACACACTATAGGAGAATGCAAGGCCATGATGGAAGCCATGATGAGCCGGTTCAGATCTAACAGCGGGCCTCCAAGCGGCGGTTCAGGCCCGGGGTTTTACGGTCCGGGTCACCAGGGGAACGGCTCCGGATCAGGATATCGTGGCAACAACAGTGGTTATAATAACCGAGGCAATAACCGATATGGTCAAGGCGGTTATAATAACCAAGGCAATCAGCAGCATGGTCAAGGTGGTTACAATAACCAAAACAACCAGCAGCAGGGCCAGGGTAATCACAATAACCAAAGCAATCAGCAGCGTCAGCAGCAGCAATCCGGATATCAGAGTAATCTGAAGGAGTTGAGTAGTGGGCAGTATCATGTGTTCACTACGAGTTTGTGTAAACGGGATCAAAACGTTTTGAAGCGGGCGGTCCACACGGTTGAACCGGCGACGCCGCAATTCATGCGCTGGTCAGAGCAGCCCATTGTGTGGAGCAGGGAAGATCACCCACTGCGAGTTGATAATCCGGGCCACCTGGCCTTGGTAGTAGCACCACAGGTGGGTGGCTACAAGTTCACCAAAGTCCTCATGGACGGCGGCAGCAGCATTAATATCTTGTATTATGAAACTTTCCGTCGCATGGGGCTGACGGATAAGAAGCTGAGACAGTCCAACACGGTGTTTCATGGAGTGGTGCCAGGTAAATCAGCTTACCCAGTTGGGAAAATTGACCTAGAAGTTACCTTTGGAGATGAACAGGATTCCAGGTCAGAGATGATAACCTTTGAAGTTGTCAAGATCCGGAGCCCTTAGCACGCTCTGTTTGGAAGGACAGTTAATGCCAAGTTTATGGCCAGGCCGTGTTATGTTTATTTACAACTCAAGATGCCGGGTCACAAAGGAACAATCACGGTTCATGGAAGTCGCAAGATTGCATTGGAATGTGAAGAAGGAGACGATGCCTACGCAGAAGCAGTATGTGCTACGGAGGAGTTAAATTGTTACAAGGACAATGTTGATCCGGCGGATATGTCCCCGTTGAAGAAGCCAACTACAGAGCATGATCCGGCGTTGAAATTTAAATCGGCAGAGGAGACCAAGCAAGTTGACTCCGTGCCGGGCGATTCATCCAAGCAGTTCACTATTAGCGCTAACCTTGATCCTAAATAGGAATGCGCGCTCATCGAGTTCATCCGTGAGAACCGGGATATCTTTGCATGGAAACCTTCTGACATGCCAGGTATACCGAGGGAACTCGCTGAGCACAGTCTTAACATTGATCCGAAGTTCAAACCGGTCAAGCAATATCTGTGCCGCTTCAACGAAGAAAGGCGCAAGGCTATAGGAGAAGAAGTGGCCAGGCTTTTGGTCGCAGGGTTCATAGTTGAAGTTTTTCACCCAGAGTGGTTGGCTAATCCGGTGCTGGTGTTAAAGAAGAATGGAAAGTGGAGAATGTGTGTGGATTACACGGACCTAAACAAAGCTTGTCCAACCGATCCTTTTGCTCTCCCTCATATTGATCAGATCATTGATGCTACAGCGGGATGTGAGCGGCTAAGCTTTTTGGATGCATATTCAGGGTATCACCAGATCAAGATGGCAGTTAAAGATCGGGAGAAGACGTCTTTCATAACCCCTTTTGGTGCTTTTTGCTATGTTTCTATGCCCTTTGGGCTCAAGAGCGCCCAAGCAACTTATCAGCGTTGTGTACAGAACTGTCTTAAAGGGCAGATAGGGAGGAATGTTCATGCCTACGTGGATGATATTGTGGTGAAGTCAAGGAAGGAGGAGACGCTGATAGAGGACCTCAAAGAGACCTTTGACAATCTTCGAGCCTATAAGATGATGCTTAATCCAGAGAAGTGCGCTTTTGGTGTTCCGGCAGGCAAGCTCCTTGGATTTTTGGTGTCAAACAGAGGAATAGAAGCTAATCCGGAGAAGATCAAAGCAACCACATCCTTGACTAAACCGGCTTGCATCAATGATGTTCAGCGTATCGCTGGCCGGATCACAGCATTGAGCCGGTTCATCAGCCATTCGGGGAGAAGGCGATTCCGCTTTATCAGATGCTGAGAAAGACGGACCGGTTTATATGGAGTGATGAAGCAAATGCTGCGTTTGAGGATTTAAAGCGGCAGCTGGCAAGACCGCCGGTCCTTGCTGCCCCTATTGATAATGAGCCGTTGCTATTATACGTTGCCGCCAATGCACGGGCAGTCAGCGTAGCAATCATGGTTGAGCGCAAGGAAGCAGGGAAGGAATACCCGGTTCAGCATCCGGTCTATTACGTCAGTGAAGTTCTCATCGAGTCCAAGCAAAGGTACCCACATTGGCAGAAGCTGGTATATGGTGTGTTCATGGCAAACCAGAAGTTGAAACATTATTTCCAAGGCCACCCAATAACTGTTGTTAGTTCAGCACCATTGGGGGATATAATCCAGAACAGGGAAGCTACGGGCAGAGTGGCGAAGTGGGCCATTGAGCTCAGCCCACACGAATTGAAATATGTGCCACGCACCGCTATCAAATCTCAAGCATTGGTGGATTTCATCAATGATTGGACAAAGCTGCAAACACCAGAGGAGAAGCCGGATCTTACATACTAGACGATTCACTTTGACGGTTCAAGGCAATTAGAAGGCTCGGGGGCTGGAGTTGTCTTAACTTCGCCGCGAGGAGACAAGTTTTGTTATGTTCTCCGTCCATTGTTTCCTTGTACTAATAATGCAGCAGAGTATGAAGCATTGCTTCATGGCTTACGGATGGCCAAAGAAATGAATTTGAGCCGGGTCAAGTGCTTTGGCGATTCAGATTTAGTGGCACAGCAAGTGTCTGGTAAATGGGATTCAAGAGATCCTCTCATGGCAGCCTACAGACGAGAAGTTGAAGCGGTGGCAGGATATTTCAAAGGGTATCAGGTGGATCACATAGATCGGCGAAGAAATGAAGCGGCCGATGCTTTAAGCCGGCTGGGTTCTCAGCGTAAACCGGTACCACCGAATACTTTTTTGGATGAGCTGCACAGTCCATCAGTTCAAGCACCATCGGAGGAAGACCTGGCTGTTCCTGATCCGGAAGCATAGTTAGTTGCAGCACTTCATGTTATTCCGGATTGGACGCTGCCATATTTAGCGTATTTAACCCGGGGAGAGCTACCGGATGACGAGATCGAGGCAAGACAGATAATCCGGCGCTCTAAGTCCATGACAATTGCAAACGGAGAACTTCATCATCGCAGCGTTTCTGGAGCGTTTCAGCGGTGTGTGTCAGCTGAGGAAGGTTGTGCTATTCTTCGTGAGATCCATGAAGGGGATTGTGGTCATCACGCCGGTTCAAAGTCCTTGGTGGCTAAAGCTTTCCGACATGGGTTCTATTGGTTGACAGCCCATGCTGATGCGGCGGTTCTAGTCCGGAAGTGTGATGCTTGTCAAAAGTTTTCACGACGTGCTCTTGTTCCGGCACAGGAGCTCCGGATGATACCGATAACTTGGCCGTTTGCGACTTGGGGGCTGGATATGGTTGGGACCTTCAAATGATCCCAAGATCAGAAAACTCATCTACTGGTGGCTGTGGATAAGTTTACAAAATGGATTGAGGCAGAGCCTGTGAGCAAGTGTGATGCGGCAACAGCAGTGAAATTCATCAAAAAGGTAATTTTCCCGTTTGGCTTTCCGCACAGCATCATCACAGACAATGGCACGAATTTGTCTAAGGGAGAGATGGAAGAGTTTTGTCTACGTGAGCATATTCGACTAGACATGTCTTCTGTAGCTCACCCTCAATCCAATGGTCAAGCTGAAAGAGCAAATCAGGAGATTTTGCGAGGTATCAAGCCCCGGCTTATGACTCCCTTGCAAAGAACACTAGGGTGCTGGGTTGAGGAGTTACCTTCTGTCCTTTGGAGTATCAATACTACGCCAAATCGGTCCATAGGTTACACACCTTTCTTTATGGTGTATGGTGCTGAAGTGGTCCTTCCAAGTGATATCCGTCATGATTCGCCAAGGGTGACGGCCTATGTTGAAGCAGCCAACGAACAGGCAAGACAGGACAGTTTGGACCGGCTGGATGAAGAACGTGACATAGCAGCAGCACGATCTGCAATTTATCAACAAGATTTGCGCAGATATCACAGTCGCCGGATCAAGAGCAGGACATTCCAGGAGGGAGATTTGGTGCTCCGGCTCATCCAAGATCAAACAGATATGCACAAGCTATCCCCGCCTTGGGAAGGGCCCTTTGTGGTCAGCAAGAATCTACATAATGGTTCATATTACCTGGTGGACGTTCGAGAACACAAGGACTCACGGACATCGGAAGAGGAGACAAAGAGGCCGTGGAACATCGCCCTCTTGCGGCCTTACTATACCTGAGTCAGGAGCTCTGATGTATCCTATGTATATACTATGATTAATGAATAAACCGGCACCCTCGGCAAACCGGGGGCTCAGCCTTTTTTCCAATATAATTATCTTATGGTGATGGCCATATACAACTTATGTTTCTTATTATATGTCATATATTACAATGCTTTGATCAGTCTATCAGGCTGTGCAGGACAATTGTCTTAGATATACTCTGGAGCTGTGATCACTAATAGGCTTCCTGCTCAAACATAGGTCGTATTCGAACCAAAGAGAGCATAGGGCTTCCTGTTCAAACATAGGTCGTATTCGAATCAAAGAGAACATAGCCAAATCCATTGAAGGGATTCATGTTCAAACATAGGTCGTATTCGAACCAAAGAGAACATACCCAAACTTATTGACGGGATTCCTGTTCAAACATAGGTCGTATTCGAACCAAAGAGAACATACCCAAACCTAATAACGCCATTCTGTTCAAACATAGGTCGTATCCGAACCAAAGAGAACATGGCATAAGCTCAATGGATCGTATCCGAATCCATTGCTTGGTTAAGTTTTATATGGCCAGCAGGGGGCAGGATCGTTTCCGAATCCTAGCTTAGCCCCTGTGGTTGTATCCGGTTCTTATGGTCGTATCCGAACCATAAAGCTCAATGGATTGTACCTGAATCTATTGCTTGGCTGAACCTTGCTTTGAGCCTGGCAGCTCACAAAAAGCCTTGACTACATGGGTTTATTTGCAAACTTGCATTTCTGGTATTTGTGTTTTATGGTTCTTTGATCCGGAGTGGGACAACTCCAGAGTTGACCACATATTTTCAAAAGTCTGGACAGAGCTCCAGCATGATCTAAACCGGTAGCTTCTATAAAACCCGAGATTATTATTGGGTCTATCAAAGGCTCCCTCAGAAAGTTGCAAATTTCGCCAGATTAAGAGTATCAAGCATACTTGATATCAGGACATCTTTTAAACGTTATCCATGCAGAAGCAGACAATATGCAAGATCAATCACATCAGGTCAGATTTAAATTGACAAACGTCAAAGCAAGAAGTTGGAACATCTGGATCAAGACGAATAATGTTTTATGCTATCCTATTACAAGGCATAGCAAGCCTGAACGGATTAAAAACTGTCCAGCAAAATGAGACTGCAACTACAAAGATACACTATGGCCTGTGCCTCCTCCTGCTGCGACAGCTGGGGATCAACTTGTTCCGGAGTCTCTTCCTCTTCTTGAAGCGGCTGGAAGTCAGGGACGCACCAATCAATTTTCGTTAAGGCGCGGAAGTACATCTCTTCCGTGATAGGTTCAGACGGATCAATATCTGGGGCGAAAGTATGAGGGCGCACTGGTGGGATTAGATTCACGGTATCATAAACCGGCCGATCCACCCGCTCGTTCTGTAAATCATATCCCGGATGATACCTGGACAAATCTGATTCGGCAGCAATCTTGCTAGCGAGAGGACGCATCTCCTTGGTCAAAGCGTGAAGGTCTTTGGCAGTGAAAGCTGATCCGTCTTCTTTAGTGCTGGAATACCCATTCAAGGCTTCTTCCGGATCAAAATTGGAACCCATGCTTTAGCTCTGGTAAGTGCCATGAGAGAACCGGCTCGAGCAGCGGACTTCTTCGTTTCCTCCAAGCGCGCTGGCAAGACAGAGAGTTTCTCTAGTGTGCCTTGGATAGTCGTGGGAGCTGGTTTATTGAAAGACATTGCACTTATGATCCTTTGAGCGCCGGAATACAGCTGCTCGACCAGAGTATAAGAAGCTTTGAGCTTCTTCCGTAAATCGTCCCCGAGATGGGAAACACGGCGCCCTACATAAAGATCATTGCAGTTAAACCAGGCCGGAATATAGATTGCAAGGATGAAAAGCATGAGCACAGATTAAGTACTTACCGAAGACAGCAGAAGTCATCAGTTCTATTTGCCGTTTTAAACCGGTTAACTCTTCAGTCATCGGATTAAGGGCTTCCTCAACATCCTTGGCTCTTTTTTCCAGATCATTCTTTTGCACTTCAAAGGCGGTCCACTCCTCTTCAAAAAAAATTCTTCAGCTGTTCAGCAGTAGTTAAGCTCACTGCCAAGTCTTTCTTGGCCTTCGCAGCAGCAGATTCAGTTTCAGCAAATCTGTTCCGGAGTTCAATGATTTCTTCAGCCCTCCGGTTCAAATCAGCCTGCAAGGAAAATCAAGTGGAATAAAGGCAAAATTCAAAACAAGTCTCAAGCACACAAACAAGTTGTCTATTCGACACTTGGGGGCTAATGGGCGGTTGAAGCGTCAAGAGTAGCAATTCAAAACAAGTCTCAAGCACACAAACAAGTTGTCTACTCGACACTTGGGGGCTAATGGGCAGTTGAAATATCAAAGAAAGGGAATATTCAGACAAGTCCCAGGCACATAAACCGAATTATACCCCTGGCACTTGGGGGCTAATATAAGATCATCTGCTCAAATTGGAAGTACCGGTTCACCTTCTAAGCATAGCTAAACCGGAACTTGGGGGCTACCATGGTATAAACAGAGACACAACAGAGGTAAAAGCAAAGGACAAGGGAGTTACCTCGTATTTTTCCTTCATCAAGCTAATTAAACCCGCTTCATAATCACGACTAGTGTGAAGCCGGTTCAAATACCCGGAATAAAGCTCCTGGGCACTCAACTCGGCAAAGCTAGACAAATCAGTGCTCCATTTGCCCTTCTCTTGATGAAATTTCTCCGCTTTAGTTGTATGCTTGGCCAAAACAGTGGGTTCAGCAGGAGCGGTATAAGCTGTACCAGTTATCTGGACATCCGGAGAAGGGGCAGTTACCGGTGGTGGAGTAGCAGTGTGAACTGGACTAGCGCGAGCCGGGCTAGTTTGAGGAGGGTCGGCCCGGGCAGGACTTGCCGGTTCATGGACGTTCTCAGTGTTGGGATTCTTAGGTACAGTAGTATGATCCATAGGAACAGGATCTTCAAGCGGAATTGTGGGCTCGCCTTCCGGAGGGACGGTTATATCCGGATCAACCGCCGGATCATCAGTGGCAGTCTCAACAGTTGGTTTGTTGGCCTTTGCCCTTTTGCTAGGTTTAGGCTTGCTGAAAGGAATTAGAAAGAAAAATCAGAGCCATAGAAGAAAAAGCAAATCATAAACCGGATTGGATGAAAAACTTACCCTGGGACGGTCTTCAGAACCGGGACTTGTGTGGCAGTGGATTCGCTAGAAGAAGATAAGGGAGTCTCCTGATAATTAGGGTCAGACAGTTTAAGCGGTTTGCGTATAAGCCCGGCCTTGGGATGAAGAAGAGTTGGAGAGAGTATAACCTCAGAGCGGCGCCTCCGAGCCGGAGTAAGGGATATTCCGGATGATTCAACTGCAAGGCCGCTACGGCGTGTAGTCCGGCGAAGGGCTTCATGTTGTTGTTTCTTCAAAAGAAAATTGGGGTCCAGTTGAGCATAGGGGTGAGAAAACTGATATTTCCGGACTGTCCGACGAATTTTTGGTGGAGGTGGTTCTGAATCTGAAGAAATAATAGTTACCTCAATTTCTGTCGGTTTATCTCCTTCAGCCAAATCCTGTGAAAAGACACCGTTAAACACAAGTCTGGAAAAAAGTGAACAAATTATAGCCGGATTAACTCATACCTCAGAGTCTGGATCATCATCTTCAGCATGTGAACCGGAGCCAGCAGCCGCCTTTTTCTTCTTGATAGCGTAAGTTTTCCGGCGTGGCTGTTTGCCTGTTTTTTCTTGAGGTTTCCTCTTCCAAAAAGGATCATCAGCCTGTTCAAAAGGTGAAATATAATTGGAAAACGATTTAAATGAATGGATTAAAAGCATACAGAAGAGAGTAAGACTTACTGCAGGCAGTTTGTTCTTCTTGTAATACGGAGCCAATCCGGTTTGGCTACATTCTTCTAAGGAGACATTGAGCATCTTTTTAGCAGATTCAATGACTTCTGATTCAGAAAGTTTGTCCTTGGAAAAACGTTGAGGATCATCTGGTTTACCAGAATATTTACACATCAGACTCGGGCGTGGACTCAGAGGAAGGATACTCCAAGAAAGCCAGCAACGCATAAAATCAACCCCGGTTAATCCGTTGGCCATAAAGGCCTTCAACTTGGCGAGTTGAGAAGCAAATCGAGGCCGTTCTGAAGAACTGAGACGCTGCGGCAGAGGGTGATCTTCAGGAAGACGGTATTCATGATAACCTGGCAGTGGGTTCTCTCCTTCAGGTGACGTGTCAATACAATAAAACCAAGACTTATTCCATTCTTTGGGGGGTGTGTGGAGAGCGGCATGAGGAAAGACCACGTCTCTTCTCTTCTGAATACTGACCCCGCCTAGTTCTTGATGAGGTCCGCCGGTAAACTCAGTTCGCTGGTTCAAATGAAAAAAGTCCCGGAACAAGTCGACGGATGGCTCCTCTTGCAAATACACCTCTGAGAAAACTTGAAAGTCGCAGATGTTTGAAATGGAGTTTGGACCTATGTCCTGAGGGTGAAGTTGAAAAGCGGCAAGTACGTCCTGGAAGAATTTTGAACCGGGAGGAGAAAAACCTCGGGCCATGTGATCAAAGAAGACAATAACTTCCCCTTCTCTGGGAGTAGGAGGACATTCATCTCCTGGGGCCCGCCATTTTAGGACTGATTGAGGGCCCAGAGTACCAACAGCAGCCGCATTGATTAAATCTTCTTCCGTAACGACGGAAGGGACCCAGTTGCAAGAGACAAATTGTTTGGCAGACATAATAGCAGAGGGAAAGTGCTGAAAAGGCGAAGTATAAAAACCGGATTATTCAAAGACAGATATATAAACCGGATCGCATATGCAAAGTCATACCGACGGTTTAGACAAGGGACTAATGACATAGCTAACCTGGCAGTAAGCAGGAAACGCATTACCGCCGGTTCAGAAATAACAAAAGAGAGGAGCTAACCGTCGTGTTCATTGTCGATTCATTACAGAAACAATATTTGACTGACTAAAACTGGCGAGTTTATTACGTATCTACAAGGATGAAGAAACAAGTTTCTACCGAAAGCTAAGGTAAAACAGATCTGAGCAGTAAGAAAAAAGAAAAATTATACAGGTTTATTACAGGAAGAACTACAAGGATCCTATACAGAGCTGACAAATCTAAAGGTTGAATCTAAAGGACGAGATCTAAGCATAAGGCGGCGGAGCAGAAACAGGTTTCAAAAACAAATCTAAGGGATTGAAGCCACTACGAGCCTGACGTCTAGGACGAACAGATGAAGCTTTCTCTAGGTTTAATGGCGGAGGCGTAAAGAAGAACCCTAAAGCTACAAATCTACAGCAAAGGAGAAAGGTTACCTGAGGCAGCAGGGGACGGCGGCGGAGTTATCTGGTCACGTTCAGGTTGATGCGGCGGCCGGACTTGCTGGCGACGGCGAGCTTGACGGACGACGGCGGAGGCTTGAGCTCGGGCGACGGAGGAAGAAGAACGAACGGAAGGAGATGAGGAAGAGAGGCGGCAGTATTTATAAAGGGGCAGAGACGAAATGGCAGGCGCGAGATTTGAGGAGGCAAGAGATTGGATAAAGATTCCATGTCGCCTCGATTCTCGGGATGGCCTTTAAACAAAAGTGATAGACAGTTGCGCGCGTTAAATGCGGAAGTGATGTCACGGTCGAATTAAATAATTTCCAAGGATGACATCATCGCCGGTTTACAAGAATGAGAAGACACAAGAAAAGAAGATTGTGCAAGACTGAGAAGATTGATGTGAACAAGTTCAAATCATTCTGGGGCCTAATGTCAGGGATATTACTAGCAGGTATAAACCGGCTAGTGTAAACCGGATTATGGTAATTTAGTTGTATAATTATAATACCCAATAGAGGTTACGGCCCATGAAGGCTTAGGGCCCATGTGTAGAGTTACGGTTTGTAAACCGCCTGATCATGTAACTTGAGAGATAAGGAAGAAAGAGCAGAGACCGAGGCGGACACAAGTATGAACCGGCCTCGGGACTCTGTAAACCGGACCGGGCGTCGCCTCTATATAAAGGGACGACCCGGTGATGGTTCAGGGACAAGAAACAACCCGCCGAGACACAAGCAAGCGATCCGCTCCCTGTTCATCGACGCCCAAGCAATACCAAACCAAACTAGACGTAGGCTTTCACCTTCATCGAAGGGGCCGAACTAGTATAAATCCTTTGTGTCCTTTGTGTGCTTTTAACCCCTTCAAGATAACACGTGCGATGGTTCCATCACTAAGTCCGTTAAACCGGACATCTGTCGTGTTAATTCCACGACAACCGCTATCCAACATGCATCTAGAGTATTAAGTTCATAAGAACAGAGTAATGATTTAAGCAAGATGACATGATGTAGAGGGATAAACTCAAGCAATATGATATAAACCCATCTTTTTATCCTCGATGGCAACAATAAAATACGTGCCTTGATGCCCCTGTTGTCACTGGGAAAGGACACCACAAGATTGAACCCAAAGCCAAGCACTTCTCCCGTTGCAAGAACTATAGATCTAGTAGGCCAAACAAAACCAATAATTCGAAGAGAGTTGCAAGGATATTATAATCATACATAAAAGATTTCAGAAAAGAATCAAATATTGTTCATAGATAATCTTGATCATAAACCCACAATTCATCGGATCTCGACAAACACACCGCGAAAATATTACATCAAATAGATCTCCTCGAAGATCGAGGAGAACTTTGTATTGAGATCCAAAAAGAGAGAAGAAGCCATCTAGCTAATAACTATGGACCCGAAGGTCTGTGGTAAACTACTCACAACTCATTGGTGAGGCTGTGGTGTTGATGTAGAAGCACTTCGTGGTAGATCCCCCCTCCGACGGAGCTCCGAAACAAGCCCCAAGATGGGATCTCACGGGAACAGAAGGTTGCGGCGGTGGAATTAGGGTTTTCTCTGCTGCCTCGATGTTTTCAGGGTACAGGGATATATATAGGAGGAAGGAGGGTATCCTGGGAGCCAGAGGGGGCCCACGAGGGTGGAGGGCACGCCTGGCCCCCCTGGGCGCGCCTTGGACCCTCGTGGCCACCTCTCTCGTTCCGTCGCGTGTACTCCAAGTCTTCTGGGTAGATACGGTTCCAAAAATAACTCTCCCGAAGGTTTCATTCCGTTTGGACTCTGTTTGATATTCCTTTTCTGCGAAACATTGAAATAGGCAAAAAAAACAATTTGTACTGGGCCTTGGGTTAGTTGGTTAGTCCCAAAAATAATATAAAAGTGTATAATAAAGCCCATTAAACATCCAAAACAGAATATATAATAGCATGGAACAATAAAAAATTACAGATACGTTGGAGACGTATCAAGCATCCCCAAGCTTAATTCCTGCTCGTCCTCGAGTAGGTAAATGATAAAAACAGAATTTTTGATGTGGAATGCTAACTAACATAATTCTCAATTTAATTTCTCTTTGTTGTGGCATGAATGTTCAGATCCAAAAGATTCAAGATAAAAGTCTTTGTTGACATAAGAATAATATTACTTCAAGCATACTAACAAAGCAATCATGTCTTATCAAAATAACATGGCCAAAGAAAGTTCATTCCTACAAAATCATATAGTTAGGCTATGCTCCATCTTCGTCACGCAAAATATTCCAATCATGCACAACCCCGGTTTCAGCCAAGCAATTGTTTCATACTCAATTGTTTTCAAACTCACTTTCACGCAATATATGAGCGTGAGCCATGTACATAGCACTATGTGGAATAGAGTGGTGGTTGTGGAGAAGACAAAAGAGGAAGATGGTCTCACATCAACTAGGCGTATCAATGGGCTATGGAGATGCCCATCAATAGATATCAATGTGAGTGAGTAGGGATTGCCATGCAACGGATGCACTAGAGCTATAAATGTATGAAAGCTCAACAAAAGAAACTAAGTGGGTGTGCATCCAACTTGCTTTCACAAACACCTAGGGCATTTGAGGAAGCCCATCGTTGGAATATACAAGCCAAGTTCTATAATGAAAATTCCCACTAGTATATGAAAGTGACTAAACAAGAGACTCTCTATCATGAAGATCATGGTGCTACTTTGAAGCACAAGTGTGGAAAAAGATAATAACATTGTCCCTTTTTCTCTCTTTTTTGGGACAATGCTCTAATAATGATGACCATCACACTTATATTGATTTACAACTCGATACTAGAACAAAGTATGACTCTATATGAATGCCTCCGGTGGTGTACCGGGATATGCAATGAATCAAGAGTGACATGTATGAAAAATTATGCATGGTGGCCTAGCCACAAATACGATGTCAACTACATGATCATGCATGGCAATATGACAATGATGAAGTGTGTCATAACAAACGAAACGATGGAAAGTTGCATGGCAATATATCACGGAATGGCTATGGAAATGCCATGATAGGTAGGTATGGTGGCTGTTTTGAGGAAGGTATATGGTGGGTGTATGGCACCGGCGAAAGTTGCGCGGTACAAGAGAGGCTAGCAATGGTGGAAGGATGAGAGTGCGTATAATCCATGTACTCAACATTAGTCATAAAGAACTCACATACTTATTGCAAAAATCTACAAGTCATCAAAACAAAGTACCACACGCATGCTCCTAGGGGAAGGGTTGGTAGGAGTTAACCATCGCGCGATCCCGACCTCCACACAAAGGATGACACTCAATGAAATACCTCATGCTTCAAATTTGTCACACAACGGTTACCGTATGTGCATGCTACGGGACTTGCAAACCTTAACACAAGTATTTCTCAAATTCACAACTACTCTACTAGCATGACTCTAATATAACCATCCTCATATCTCAAAACAATCATCAAGTATCAAACTTCTCATCATATTCAATGCACTTTATGTGAAAGTTTTTACTATACCCATCTTGGATGCCTATCATATTAGGACTAGTTTTATAACCAAAGCACATTATCATGCTGTTCTAAAAGACTCTCAAAAGGATATAAGTGAAGTATGAGAGATCAAAAATTTCTACAAAATAAAACCACCACCGTGCTCTACAAGATATAAGTGAAGCACTAGAGCAACACTATCTAACTCAAAAGATATAAGTGAAGCACATAGAGTATTCTAATAAATTCCAAATCATATTTATCTCTCTCAAAAGGTGCATCCAGAAAGGATGACTGTGGCTAACTAAAAAGCAAAGACTCAAATTATACATGACACTCCAAGCAAAACACATAAAATGTGGTGAATAAAAATATAGTCCCGAGTATAGTTACCTATAGATGAAGACGAAAGAGGGGATGCCTTCCCGGGGCATCCCCAAGCTTAGGCTTTTGGTTGTCCTTGAATTTTACCTTGGGGTGCCTTGGGCATCCCCAAGCTTAGGCTCTTGCCACTCTTTGTTCCATAGTCCATCAAAGCCATACTCAAAACTTGAAAACTTCACAACACAAAACTAAGCCAAAAATCCCGTGAGCTCCGTTAGTATAAGAAAACAAACCATCACTCAAAGGTACTGTAATGAACTCATTATTTGTTTATATTGTTGTTAAACCTACAGTATTCCAACTTCTCTATGATTCATACCCCCCGATACTACTCATAGATTCATCAAAATAAGCAAACAACACACGAAAAACAGAATCTGTCAAAAACAGAACAGTCTGTAGTAATCTGTAACTTTCGAATACTTCTGTAACTCTAACAAAATTGAAATAAATTGGTAAACGTGAGTAATTTGTCTATTAATCATATGCAAAAAGAATCAACTAAATAGCACTATCCGGTAAAAAATTACAGCCAATCTCGTGAGCGCTAAAGTTTATGTTTTTTACAGCATGATCATATAAACTTCACACAAGTCTTCCCAAAGGCTCTACTTGGCACAAACACTAATTAAAACATAAAACCACATCTAAACAAAAGCTAGATGCAATATTTATTCCTAAACAGAAGCAAAAACAAAGAAAATAAAATTGGGTTGCCTCCCAACAAGCGCCATCGTTTAACGCCCCTAGCTAGGCACGATACAAGAATAGATCTAGGTATTGCCATCTTTGGTAGGAAACTCTTTTGGCGGTGTCAACCTCGAACCTGGGAGGTTCTTTACGTTTCCCTTCATATTCGGAAATCTTTAGATCTAACGAATCCAACCGCTTATTGCAAAGGGTAATCAACATATTCATGAAGTGGAGATTTCCACTAACACTCTTAAGAGGTTCAAGAGACTTTTGTAATATTTTCGTTACTTTGCAAATTTTCTCAAAAACTTGTGTCTCTTCCTGGGCCTGATGTAAACCTTTTTGTTGAGGTAGTGTTCCCACTATTACCTTTATAATTTCATGTGCGATACTATGATCCGTTTCGATAAAATTCCCTATGGCAACGCAATCCAAGAGTTGTATATGGGACATATTTAGTCCAACATAAAAATTGTGAAGTAAAATTCTAAAATTCACCTCTAAGGTGCAATTACGATAAGATTCCATCATCCTAAACCAAGCATCTTTTAAGTTTTCTCCTTGCTTTTGCTTGAAGTGAAGAACTTCAAACTCGGGAGACAAAGGAGCGGATAAGGGACTAGCCATGACGGCAAGGCAAAGCGAACGATAAACACACGGAAGAAGAAGGGCAAATAAAACGACAAGGGTGAAGTGGGGGAGAGGAAAACGAGAGGCAAATAATGTAGTACGAAGGATAAGGGTTTGTGATACGTACTTGGTATATGACTTTTGCGTAAGTCTCCCCGGCAACGGCGCCATAAATTCTTCTTGCTACTTCTCGAGCTTGCGTTGTATTCCCTCGAAGAGGAAAGGGTGATGCAGCACAGTAGCGTAAGTATTTCCCTTAGTTTTTGAGAACCAAGGTATCAATCCAGTAGGAGACCACGCGCGAGTCCCTCGCACCTGCACAAACAAATAAGAACTTCGCAGCCAACGCGATAAGTGGTTGTCAATCCCTTTACGGTCACTTACGAAAGTAAGATCTGATAGATAGGATAGTACAATATTTTTGATATTTTGGTATAAGAACAGAAAGTAAATAAAGCAAATTAAGTAGATGGAAGATTAATATGTTGAGAATAGACCCGGGGGGCATAAGTATCACTAGTGGCTTCTCTCATGATAGCAGAATTCTACGGTGGGTGAACAAATTACTGTCGAGCAATTGATAGAAAAGCGCATAGTTATGAGAATATCTAGGCATGATCATTATATATAGGCATCACATCTGTGACAAGTAGACCGAAACGATTCTGCATCTACTACTATTACTCCACACATCGACCGCTATCCAACATGCATCTGGATTATTAAGTTCATAAGAATAGAGTAATGCTTTAAGCAAAATGACATGATGTAGAGGGATAAACTCAAGCAATATGATATAAACCCCATCTTTTTATCCTCGATGGCAATAATACAATATGTGCCTTGTTGCCCCTGCTGTCACTGGGAAAGGACACCGCAAGATTGAACCCAAAGCCAAGCACTTCTCCCATTGCAAGAACTATAGATCTAGTAGGCCAAACCAAACCAATAATTCGAAGAGACTTGCAAGGATATTATAATCATACATAAAAGATTTCAGAAAAGAATCAAATATTGTTCATATATAATATTGATCATAGACCCACAATTCATCGGATCTCGACAAACACACCGCAAAAAGATTACATCGGATATTTCTCCTCGAAGATCAATGAGAACTTTGTATTGAGATTCAAAAAGAGAGAAGAAGCCATCTAGCTAATAAATATGGACCCGAAGGTTTGTGGTAAACTACTCACAACTCATTGGTGAGGCTATGGTGTTGATGTAGAAGCACTCCGTGGTAGATCCCCCCCTCTAGCGGAGCTCCGGAACAGGCTCCAAGATGGGATCTCACGAGAACAGAAGGTTGTGGTGGTGGAATTAGGGTTTTCTCTGTTGCCTCGATGTTTTCAAGGTACATGGATATATATAGGAGGAAGGAGGGCATTGGGGGGAGCCAGAGGGGGCCGGCGAGGGTGGGGGCGCGCCTGGCCCCCTGGGCGCGCCCTGGACCCTTGTGGCCACCTCTCTCGTTCCCTCGCGTGTACTCCAAGTCTTCTGGGTAGATACGGTTCCAAAAATAACTCTCCCGAAGGTTTCATTCCGTTTGGACTCCGTTTGATATTCCTTTTTTGCGGAACACTGAAATAGGCAAAAAACAGCAATTTGCACTGGACCTTGGGTTAGTAGGTTAGTCCCAAAAATAATATAAAAGTGTATAATAAAGCCCATTAAACATCCAAAACAAAATATATAATAGCATGGAACAATAAAAAATTATAGATATGTTGGAGACGTAACACTGTCCGACCCTACAACAGGATCTTGGCTTTCGCCCGAGGATCTTGATCCGAGAGTTGAGGATGCGCATATCTCCTCGACGACGCCTCCAAGGAGGATAATGACGCCCACGAACTTCGTCACCGCCCGTTGGCAAGCACCGGCCAGGCTTTCACCCGGAGTAGCACAACCACCACTCCCACGCAGTACCTCCACTGGTCCACACACCCTAAACGCAGCGAGCACGCCAACACTGCGCAAAGCCACCTCCTTCCTCGTCGCCGGCAAATGCACGCGAGCCAAAACAGACCAATCCCAGTCAGATCTGTCACCCGCACCCGTTGCACCGCTGAGAGACACCCAAAGCCACCGCAAAACACCTAAGCCGAAGGTGAGGGCTGCCACCCCGCCCGAGACCCGCCATGTCGCGTCTCCGGACGGCACTTCGAAGCCCGACATGACGAGCTGCCGGATCCAGCCGCAGACGGCCAGATCCACATGCCGCCACCTCCCGCGCGCGCAACGCGTTGAGACGACAGGAGCCGAGCAGCGCCAAGTTACGGGAGAAGCCGACGCGCCTCGACGCCCCGACAGACCACGACGGCGCCAGAGCGGCCAAACGGCACAGCAGAAAGGAGCCGAGCCTCTCCCACCGCGAGACTCCACTGCGAGGCAGAGAGAAGGCCCCGCCGCCGTCGTTCGCCGCGCGGGCCTAGCCAGGCGGCGTCCTCCGGCGACGGCGAGGTGAGGGAAGGAGGTGGGGAGGGGGCGCGTGGCTCTGGATCGGGGATTCCGCCCGAGCCGCCAGAGAGGCGACGCAGGGGACGGGCGTATCTTATGTTTTCTTGGGCAATATTGTGTTGTGGTCCGAGCCGTAGATTTGTTTGGAATCTGGATGACTGTTGTACGAAATTTTGTTTTATCTATAAAGCAGGGCGAAAGCCTATTTAAAGAGTGGTTCATTGATGCATATCTTTTGGGTGACCCGCAAGGGCCATGCATGCTAGTGCCACGAGGATTGTGGTTATGATGTACAAGGGCCAACTAACCAACACCTAAATCACATGGAACAACTCAACTCCTGTGGCCATTATCGTCAGCCTCCAAACCGAAGCAAAGAAGACCTCTCTGGAAAAAGAAACCAAGCAAAAAAATCTGACTAGATGCTAGCACGCCGATGATGTTACTTCACCGTCCCGGACGTGCACTACCGGAGAATCCGCTGCTATATGCAGTACCGAATGACCGTGACATGTGCACATCGTACACCAATATGCAACCGCTGTTCCAAAATTAATGCATGTCATTTCATGCTGAAATGGGGGAGAACAGTAGTTGGTAAGTGCAGTGGTACATCGTAGTACATGGGATGCTGCCACTTGAGGTCAAGACTGATTTTGTGGTACACGCGCGGGGGGAGAAGGGATGCCATCTCGCCGTCAACTGAAACGCGAGGAGCTCGTGGCTTATACGCAAGGAAATGACGTATTCCTGCTTTATATGGTTGAGACGTTGCATTATCAGCCGCTTGCGAGCGGAAAATGCTTAAGTTTTTTCTCCTTTTGAACTATAAAACGGCGTGGTAACTCAGTTTCATGGTGTGACGTCGCTGTAACTCTATGCTCTGGATAGTATGTATTCTACCGTACAATATTTTGTTGTATCATTTTATTAGCTCGTGGATACTTGAGCATCCTGTTCGCACACGAACACGTCACCGTGTACCCTAGACGCAGGGGTGATGCACCGCAGCTCACGTCGAAGAAGATCCGTCCGAAAGCGCGGTACGCAAGCAATCCGGCGGACGCTTTTGTACCCCACACGCCCGGAAGGGACCCCGACAGGGCGCACGGCGGCTATGGGCTACCCTAAATCAACCTGGTCGCCCCTAGGGGCTCGAGGTTCGCCGCCCTGCAATGAAGAAGAACGAACGAAGAATGAGGAAGAAGAAGAACAAGAGAGAAGGTAAAAGTAAAGGTAAAGATGATAGATGTGTTTGTTCGATTGTATATTGTTCAATCGGCCATCACCCCTTAGGTATGTAAGAGGCGGATGGACTTTCCGTACAAGAAAAGGACTCCAAATCACGTCCAAATCTTTCCAAAATTAACCGAACTCGAATTTAGTTAAATCTGAAACATTAGTTCGGTTTTTAGGTCCTATAGGCCACAAACGACCTCGGATTAAGATGAGACCAAAAGCTAATTTGAGCGTTTCGACGATACAAACAACTTTTGTGTTGAACATTTTTCAATTTTAGGTCATCTTCAGGGTCAAATCACCCGCGCAAAACAGACTGTTATTCGCGCTACCCACCAGACACGTGGCTGATGGGACGCATCACTTTTGGCTCGTGATAGGGCTGCATTCGGATGGCTCCAACTTTTCCATACGAACTTGGATTGGGACGATTTTTATATCGAAATCGATCGTTTCGACGAGACGAATACAATTCGTGTAGAAAGTTTTTCCATATAAGTCCGTCTTGGGAGTGTAATCAGCTGATTAGTGTTCTGAATACAAAATCTCAGTACTTCGAACACAACTTCGGCTTTAGAGATGAGACCGGATGGCTATGACCCAAATATCAAAGTTTCTCCTTTCGATGATACATAACTTCCTTACTTTAAGCACTTTTCCATTTGATGCCCTCTTAATTATGTTTTCGACTATGTCAAAATCTGGTGTCAACACATGCCCCCCTGTTTTGGGGCAAAGCTTGCGTGCCGAAAAATAACTTGCACAATGCTCTGTCTAAGGATGATGTCAACACTTCATCGGCCATTTGTACGTGCTTAGGGCGATAAGTATATATCGGCCATTTAGATTAGCAACAAAAGTGAAGCTAATCAAACATATGATGGTTTGGTAATACCCTTTCATGACGTAACAAATTATATTGCATCCATGGATTAAAATAAGTCCATTGAGTGTAACTAATCATACCTAATGACAAATTCCATGGCATAGGCATCAACGACATTATTGAAGAAAATGAATAATGTGTGGACCGAAGATGTTGAAACCTTCGGCTGGTCCTTCATAGTTTTTGCTCTTTTTCATCTTCACCTTTGCTGCACTCCTTGTAAAGGAAGCTTGCACATAAGTCTTATTTTGAATATTTCATTTGGGAACCCATGCCATGTTTCTCTTTTCAAGTTCTTGTGCGCTAATCTTTTGCAACTTCTTCTTTTGCCAATACGATAAGCCGAGTGGGCACCCCGACTGCAATTTTGTTTGAATTAATGGCAATTCTTGTTTTACCTTGTGCACTCTCAACTTCTTCTCTTCAGATTTAGCATTTGATTGACTTGCCTCGTTGCCTTTTGTAGCCAATATCAACACTTTAATTGGAACTTTTTCATTTGAGATCATATCTGAAGTGGCATTCTTACGACCATCTCTTTTGACGCAGTAGACTTTCTCAACCACCTCTTTCTTCTTCCTTGAGCTCTGGATCGATTCCTTATAATTGAAACGGTCTTTGACATGTGATTGTTCAAATGTAGATCTTCTCGGAGCTGTATAATATTGGTGAGATGGTCTAAAATAATATGGATAATGTGCCCCTATATCATAATTGTCCCAAGATGGATATGGATTTACATGAGCATAGAGAGGTATCCACGGCATTGGCAGCCCACAATATGGATACGAATATGTTGCATTCAAATTCTCTTCTTGCCAATATCGATCCTTGGATTTGTGCTTAGGGGGTGATCTTGATGCTTTTGCATTATTTGGCCGATAAGCAATTTTCTCCTCACTTATCTTCTTATATTTTTCCAATAGCTGCACGAAAGTGACTTTCGACTTTTTACCTTTGTGCTTACCTCGGCCTTTGCTTGCATCGATCTTTGGATTTCCTTGTAGTCCCCCAGTACTTGGCGTCTTCATTGCAACTTTGACAGAATTATCGCCCTCAAGAATATTTTCATCATGCTCTCGAACAACTTCCTTATTTGAAAGCTTGATCCCATCACATGCAGTCTTGACCTTCTCATCATTAAAGGAATCGTCTTGAAGTATCCGATTCAAAAACTTTTTACCATCAAGACCAATCGGAATAGATTGGTCATCATTTGGTGTTTCAACAAATTTCAATCGTCCTTTTTGAATGGACGATTTAACTATTTGACGAAACATATTGCAATCCCCCAAATTATGCTTGAACGAATGATGAAACCTACAATACATTCGTCCTTGAATTGATGGCTTGACATGGTGATCAACAATTCTTATGTAATTATTTTTCAGCAACAAATCAAGTATTTGATCACACATGCTTGAATTGAAGGTAAACTTTATATTCTCTAGCCGATCTTGCTGTGAGAACGGCTTTGGAGTTAAGCAAACGAATGGTTTAGTTTTGTATTACCCCATTCGGCTATGCATTGTGTTTTGCACTCTATTTTCGATGTCTTCGAAAAGGAAATTATGTTATCATCGGTTTTCTCAACAGAGTATAACCTTGGCTTGAAATTTCTGAAATCAATGTAGTTAGAACATACATGTCTCAGTTGAGACTATGCATAAGCCAAGTATGAAGCAAGCAAAGCTACCCAATTAGAAACTAAATTTTGATAAAGCGATAGGGAAAACTTTGGCTGCAATAATAAGTCACTATCGGTCTTTATAAATGGCACAATAGATTGACCGATATGCTCTATAACAATTTTGTTGCTAATAAGTAAATTACCCTTCTTCATTGGTCTTTCAAAATTATTTATGAGAATTTTTCTTATAGAAGAATCAACAATAAAGTTGCGACCAAATCGGAAGATAGGTAAATTACTTACTAGACATACCTCTTCAAATACGTTGGGAGAGCATAACGTTACTTGAATGATATATTGTTCCTCTTTCGAAAAGCTCCCCAACATCTTGTCGTCCTCTTTTTCTAGAATAGATTCGGCATACGTAATATTTGATTCGGTCTTTTCAGTAACCGAATTAACTTTGTTATCCGAATCACCACTCTTTTTGATAATTCTATCCACACTCAATGCTTTCTCTTTTTGACATAATCTAGCTTGTATTGTAGCAGAATTAATAGGCTTTCCCTCTTTTATTAATCCATTTAGACCAACATTGCATTCGTCCCAAAAAGACGTAGATTTTTCTTAATGACCCAATCTGGATAGAATTGCCCCCCGACACTTTTAGACTCTTTCGGTAACGAGGTGTCGCCAAAATTCTGTAATTGTGCAGGGGAAACATTGTATGCTATGGTACTAGGTGAAAACACATGCGGTCCTATAGAATTTTTAGTTATTCGGCTATTAGCGTGAAGGTGCAAAGCCGAATTATGAATACCTATAGTTGCATATGGTGCCAAAACATTACTAGCATGAGGTGTAGCATATGATGGTTGAGGGTAATTAGCCGGATAACTAGTAGTAGCATGGCCAATTCCTTTATCCACTGGCATGTTTGGATTAACATATTGCAAACTAGTTGCCGATGAATAAAAAGGTGAAACACTTTGTTGCATACTATCGGAAGTACCTATGTGAGGTGATTCAACTTGATTAACCGAACTCATCATGTTGTTCATCGGCATATGTATTTCTGGGGTTTCCGATGCATGGGAGTTGGAATACATATGTTGCATGTTGCTAAAATTATATGAAGTAGAAGCATGAAGATTTTGTTGCATCGGCTCTTGCACATAAATAGATGCATGATTGATAAAGTTAGGGCTAGCCGATACATTATGCTCATTAAACGATCTAGCAACAACATATGCATTATTTGCATCTACATAAGTGAATTGGGTATTCATGTTACCTTTGTAGATTGCAAACCCTAGATGACGATCTCTTCGTAGCAAGAACGGACCGGAGACCGTTTGAAGCTTCGATCCCCGGCGGAGTCGCCAAAAAGTGTGTTCGCACACGAACACGTCACCGTGTACCCTTGACGCCGGGGTGATGCACCGCAGCTCACGTCGAAGGAGACCCGCTGGAAGCACGGTACGCAAGACAATCCGGCGAACGCTTTTGTAGACCCGAAACCCCACACGCCCGGGAGGGACCCCGTCAGGGCGTGCGGCGGCTATGGGCTGCCCTAGGTCAACCTGATCGGCCCTAGGGCCTCGAGGTTCGCCGCCCTGCAATGAAGAAGAACGAATGAAGAACGAGGAAGAAGAAGAACAAGGGAGAAGGTAAAAGTAAAGGTAAAGATGATAGATGTGTTTGTTCGATTGTGTGTTTTCAATCGGCCGTCACCCCTTAGGTATATAAGAGGCGGATGGACTTCCCGTACAAGAAAAGGACTCCAAATGACATCCAAATCATGTCCAAATCTTTCCAAAGTTAATCAAACTCGGATTTAGGTAAGTCTGGAACATCATTTTGGTTTTTAGGTCCCACGGGCCACAAACGACCTTGGATTTAGGTAAGCAGCTATGCACAACAGCAGTTGTGGTCATTATCTTTTGATCACTTGAGCACAACAGCAGCAGTCGTAAATATCTTTTGATCACTTTGTTAGGTTGATCCCTCTCCCGTTCGGGCCCAACGAATCGAACGGACCCTTGCATCGCGCCCTGATCGGGGGCGCCCAACCAAACCATGGTTGGTGGGCCCCTGTCGCCAGCGCAATATAAAGAGGTGGGGTGCCGGGGCACGAATCACGAGGTTGACCATGCGCCACAACACCACCAACATACCAATCCGATCTAGGGTTGCGCTAGGCCGACGGGAAGCTCCGTCGCCACCACCTCACCCACGCACTGCCATCACCGCCGCCACAACACCACCATGGCGGCCGGCTCGAGCTCATCCGACCAGGCAGAAGGTAAATCACCGGATTGATCTAAGCCTACCCGATCAAATGGATCTAACAATTGTTTCAGAGCCATCTAGGCTTAGTTTTTTCGGGTAGAAAGAAAAGAAAACAGAAGTTCATCCCATCCCCAAAGAACCCTAGAATATGGCAGAGAAGGACTCACCGGAGACGGGCCTTGGGCTCGCCGACAAAGAAGCGTCGCGGCAAGGCCGCGCCAGTTCCTCTCGATCCGGACGCGCATCGGCATGCCGAGGCGTCGGACGAAGAACCACCCCGAGAGGGGCAAAGGGCACCGCGGCCAAACCTTTCGACGACGACGCGCTCACCACAAGGGAATGCGCGACCGGCGAAAGGGGAGGCAACAGCGCCACCATCGCCTATTCCGTCTTCGAACACACAGGGGCGCAGATCAGCGCACTGTGGCTGGAGGCGGAGTAGAAAAGAAAGGGGAAAAAGAAGGAGCGTGGCGCGGCGCGGTGGCAGTAGACACCGTCGCCGGCGACCGGGCGCGGCGTGGTGGCGCTCGACGCCGTTGCCGGTGAAGCTCGCGAGGGACAGAGACGAAGCGAACGGCAAGAAAGAAACGAGGGAAGGAAGCAGAGGCGCACATGGGGCGGTAGCGCTCGTCGCCGGCGGCCGGCGGAGCCCCGCTACTACGACTAGAGACGCAGATAAGAGAGGCGAGCGGCGCACGAAGGAAAAATGAATCGGGCTAGGGTTTCTTTGAACGGGAGCTGGTTTTGATCCAGCGATCGTTACGTTGGACCGTCGGATTCAATCCGACGGCCAGGATCGAGCGGCGCCGGCTCAGGTGGGCGGCTGGGCTGCGTGCTGCGCCGAGCCGCAGCCACTCAACGCGCTGGGCCGAAGCCGCGTGCTGGGCCGTGCTCGGCTGAAGCTCTTTTTTTTCTCTGTTCAAATTAATCCAAAGAATTTTTTGTCCAGAAAAAGGAAAGTTCATGATTTTTATAAAGAAAATTAAAAAAGTTCATGATTTTTTATTCGGTCAAAGATTTTTTTTTGTAAAGAGTAAAAAGTTCATGAATTTTTATTCATGTTTTTCCGCTACATAAGTAATTAATAGTGCTCTTTTACAAAGAAAATAAAAGTATTAAGATTTTAAGAGCATGTTTAAAGTGATTATTAAAATGAATATGGTTATGTTATTTTTATGACCAACGTTGTTAATAACATGATCATGTTTTATTATTGTAATTAAAGGTGCATTTATTTCTAATATTTTGCCCAACGGTAATATATATTTAATTGCATAGACAATTATATGTTTAATTTGACCAACGTTAGTTTAATGCATATGATTGTTATAATGACATCACTCCATTGTGTTTTGAAGGAGGGTACCTCTTGATGAGTTGCATAAAAGATGTTCTGACGGTGACAACTACACTGAGTGGAGGAAGAAAGTAGATCTGACATTTATCTGTGCTGATGTGGACTGGGTTGTGGAAAAACCACAGCCGGTCAGACCTAAAGAGCCAGTCAGAGAGGCTACTGATGATGATGCTGCGTGGGATAGAAAGAGGAGGGGTTATGCCCAAGTGGAAATGTTATACTCCATAGAAAACCAAAAGTGGGTCAATGCAAACAAAAAGTGCATGGCATTTATAAAGAATGCAATTGAGAAGTTATGGGCTCAATTGCAGAGTACACTTCCGTAGGGGAGTTGCTTACAAAGATAAAGAGCCAATTCACTGGTTCTTCAAAGACATATGCCACCCAGATGATATAGCAACTGGTAATAGAGAACTACACTGGCGGTAGTCATGAAATAAGAGAGCACATCCTTAGGATGAGCAACATGGCATCAAAGCTCAAGCCCATGGATGCGGATCTGGAGATCAAATCAGCTCTCCTGGTCCACCTAGTCATGGCTTCACTGCCAAAGGAGTTTGAAACCTTTGTGGTAAACTACAATATGTCACGTGGAACATGAGACATAGAATAGACCATAGCCATGTGTGTCCAAGAGGAAGAACGACTTAAAGCCTCACATGGTGGTTCTATCAACTATGTGAAGGATAAGAAAAAGAATATCAATCAAAACAGTAAGGGTTCTCCCTCCAAGCCTCATGGAAAAGCTCCCTACCATCGTCAGCATCAGCAAAAGCCTTTCCCAGTGGACAAAGACACATGTCTCCAGTGTCCCAAGACTGGGCACTACAAAAAGGACTGCCCTGATTGGCTGAAGTCCTTAATGGCAAACAAGGTAACAACGTTTTTTCCTTAGTAAATAAATCCTTGTGTACATAGTTTTCAAAATCTACTTGGTGGATTGGCTCAGGAGCAACTGTTCATGTTGAAAATTCTTTACAGGGATTCCACTCGACCCGAACTACGCAAAGAAGAGAAAGAGGAATTGAAGTAGCAAATGGAATTCAAGCGGAGGTTGGAGCTATCGGCGACATCTTCTTGGAGTTAGCTAATGGATTCAAGCTTCTACTTAGAGACGTTTTATATGTTCCTTCATGTAATAGAAACTTGATTAGTGTTTCTTGTCTGGACAAAGATCATTATGAATGTTATTTTGGACATGGAAAATGTGCCATATGGTTTAATAATGCTTATGTGGGTGATGCTTTACTTCACGATGAGCTTTATTTATTATCACAACGTGACAAAGTTTATTCAGTGTTAAATGTGAATAAGCATGTTTCCTTGTCGAATAAAGAACAAAAGAAAAGAATGAGAACTCACGACTCATCAAAATTATGGCACTATCGTTTGGGCCATATTTCCAAGGGGAGAATAGAAATACTTGTTAAAAGTGAAATTCTTCTCCGTTAATGTTCTCAGACTTAGAACAATGCATATATTGTATTAAAGGAAAGTATGTAAAACAAATCAAAAAAGGGTGCAAACCGTAGCACAAGCACACTAGAAATCATCCACACTGACATTTGTGGACCATTTTCGGCGAAAAGTGTGGATGGCTATGACTCGTTCATAACATTCACAGATGATTACTCTCGCTATGGTTATATTTATCCAATCAAAGAAAGATCTGAAGCGTTGGATAAATTTAAGATATTCAAAGCTGAAGTTGAAAATCAGCATGATAAAAGAATAAAGATAGTAAGATCTAACCGTGGGGGAGAGTACTACGGTCGGCACACTCCATATGGCCAAGTCCCTCGACCTTGCAAAGTTCTTGCAGAAGACTGGCATAGTCGCCCATTATTCAATGTCGGGTGAGCCACAACAAAATGGAGTAGCTGAAAGGTGTAATCGTACACTTATGGATATGGTGCGCAGCATGATGAGTTACTCCACCTTGCCATTGGGATTATGGATGGAGGCGCTTAAAATCGCCATTCACATTCTCAATAGAGTATCGAGCAAGTCGATGCCCAAAACACCGTACGAGCTATGGACAGGAAAAGTGCCCTCCCTACAACACTTCAGGGTGTGGGGGTGCCCCGCAAAGGCCAAAATGTTTAATACAAACATTACAAAGTTAGATCTTAAAACAGTGAGTTGCCACTTCATTGGCTACCCAAACAGATCAAAAGGCTTTCATTTGTACTGTCCAGACAGATATACAAAGTTTGTAGAAACAAGACATGCAGTCTTCTTAGAGGATGAAATGGTGAGGGGGGGCTTGGTAGCTCGGAAAATTGATCTTGAGGAGAAAAGGGTGCATGCACCTAATCCGATGATTCAGGAGCCATTTTTCTCACTACCAGTTGCAACTCCACCCATGACAACTATGGGGGTAGACCTGGAACCTGTCCTTCAGGAGCCCACTGAACCCGTTGTTGAGCATGAAAGGGAGGTGCAACATCCAATTTTGGACGATGTGCCAGAAGTTGAGGCACAGAATGTGCCAGAAACCGAGGCCCTTAGAAGGTCTAATAGAACAAGAAGATCAGCTATTTCTATTTATTATAAAGTTTATAACACAGAAATGGTTCATATGGAAAAAGATCCCACCTCATATGAAGAAGCCATGAGAAGCCCTCATTCATCAAAATGGATGAAGGCAATGGAAGACAAGATGAAATCGATGAGTTCCAAAGATGTTTGGGACTTAGAGAATATTTCTAAAAGAGCCAAAGCAGTAGGTTGTAAATGGGTCTACAAAACTAAGTCTGACTCTAAAGGGAATGTATAAAAGTATAAAGCGAGACTTGTGGCAAAAGGATTTACACAAAGATAAGGGATATATGACAATGAGACATTTTCTCCAGTCTCATGTAAGGATTCCTTCAGAATCATAATGGCATTAGTTTCTAATTTTTTTTAGAGTTACATCAAATGGATGTAAAGACGGCATTTCTCAACGTGGATTTAAAAGAAAATGTCTACATGAAACAACCCAAGGGTTTTATCATGGACGGCAAGGAAGATATGGGATGCCGCTTCAAGAAATCCATTTATGAATTAAAGCAAGCCTCTAGACAGTGGTATCTAAAGTTTAATGGGACAAGTTTGGGTTTAAAGAAAATACTGAGGATAACTGCATTTATGCAAGGTTTAAAAATGGGAAATATATTTTCCTAATCTTGTATGTGGATGATATCCTGCTTGCTAGCAGTGATGTTAGTCTACTACAAGAAACAAAAAAGTTCTTATCCTCAATTTTTGACGTAACATATCTTGGTGAAGCATCGTATGTTTTGGGCATAGAAATTCACCAAGATAGGAATAATGGAGTCTTAGGACTATCGCAGAAAGCATATTTAGAAAAGGTTCTTCCAAAGTATAATATGCATGTGAGTAAAGCCACACCTGCTCCTATAGTCAAGGACGACAGTTTTGGGAAATTCCAATCTCCCAAGAACCAGTACGAGATCGATCAAATGAAAGGAGCACCATATGCTTCGGCCGTTGGAAGCTTACAGTATGCACAAGTGTGCACTCGCCCTGACTGAGCTTTTATCACCGGGGTACTTGGTAGATATCAAGACAATCCAGGCATAGAGCACTGGAAGATGGTAAAGAAAGCATTGCGTTATGCGCAAGGCACGAAGGACTACATGCTAACATACAAGAGATGTGATTCCCTAGAGATAAAGGGTATTCCGACACAGATTTTGTGGGGGACAGGGATGATAGAAAATTCACGTCAGGATATGTATTCACTCTCGCTGGGGGAGCTATTTCGTGGAAAAGCTCCAAACAGTCAATAGTTGCATCATCCACGATGTATGCAGATTTCATAGCATGCTTCGAGGCCACGGGGTAGGCGATATGGCTAAAGAAATTTATACCCGACTTGAAAGTGATAAATTATATTCACAAACAACTAAAGATGCACTGTGGCAACGAGCCCGCAGTATTTTATGCTCACAACAACAAGTCGAGTAATGCCGCCAAAACAATAGAGATAAAGTATTATGTTGTGAAGGATAAAATCCAGGATCACACCATAAGTCTCAAGCATATAAGGACAAAAGATATGATTGCGGATCCGCTAACGAAAGGCTTACCACCCAATGTATTCAAGGAACATTTAGCCGACATGGGTTTAAGGGAAAGCCTATGATTCATGGATAGGCCCAAAGGAACAGAATTTGTTTCTGAACAAAACGTATGTTGTAGCTGTATGATTCTATCGGCAATTAAGCTGTGACGATGAAACATGCTCTATGTACCAATATGTGATGAAACAAATAAACTAGAAAGTATAAGGTTCAAAGTAAAGTTGAGATCAAGGGAGAGAATGTTAGGTTGATCTCTCTCCCGTTCGGGCCCAACGGATCGAACGGACCCTTGCATCGCGCCCTGATCGGGGGCGCCCAACCAAACCATGGTTGATGGGCCCCTGTCGCCAGCGCAATATAAAGAGGTGGGTGCTGGGGCACGAATCACGGGGTTGACCGTGCAGCACAACACCACCAACATACAAATCCGATCTAGGGTTGTGCTAGGCCGACGGGAAGCTCCGCCGTCACCACCTCACCCATGCAGTGCCATCACCGCTGCCACAACACCACCATGGCGGCTGGCTCGAGCTCATCCGGCCAGGCAGAAGGTAAATCACCGGATTGATCTAAGCCTACCCGATCCAATGGATCTAAGAGCATCTCCAGCAGTGCCCCCCAACACGCCTTCCCGAGGCATTTTTTAGCGCCGGCAGGCGAAAATCGGCCCAGCCGCGCCCTCAAGATCTCATTTAGCACCGGTTTGGGCCGAAATAACAGCCGGCGATCCCGAGCATAACCCAAGCGCCCGGGGGTCGCCTGGGGGAGCCGGCAGAAGCGAAAAGGGGCATGAGGCCGCTCTGTCGGTGAGAGAAGGCCCTTTTCCCGTCGTTTCCTCCTGCTTTCCCCCTCGGCTTACCTCTCATTCTCCATTCCTCCCGCCAATCTCCTCCTCTCCCCTTCCAGCCCGCCGCCATGCCGCCGAAGAAGTACGTACCCCCCCCCCCGCGCCACGAGGATGCCACTGCCGCCGCCGTCCAGCCGAAGCAGAGGAAGCAAAGAGCGTGTGGTGGTCGGCGTTGATGACGGACAACGCCATCAAACTCGACCTGCTCCGCACCAACGTCGCCGCGAAGAAGAGGAACAACGACCAGGCTTTCCTGATGGGAGGGGCGGACATGCTCCGGAGCGACGACCCACAGCTCAAGGCGTGGTACTTGGCGGAGCTCGGCCTCATCCTGAACCAGATGTTGTCAACGTCGCCACGAACTCCAACGCCGACGCCCACGCCGCCTCCAAGCCCCAGCGATGATGCCTCCGCGACGCCCAGCAGCACAGAAGCCGCGCTGACGCCGCCCAACACTGCAGCCGCGCCGACGTCCAACCCTGAAGCCGCGCAGACGCCGTCCAGCCCTCGCACGCCGACTACCCTGACGCTGTCGGAGGACGACATCGCCGTTTGATGCATTTGCCTACATGCCCTGCCTTTTTGCGGACAAACTTTCCATTTTGATTGCCAAACTGCGGCAACGTGAACGCCGATCTGTGACACTGTGATTGCCGGACTTGTGGCGTTTTTTTGGTAGCGAGAATGGACAAAGTTTGAATTTGAGACGCCTTGGGGGGCGGCACCTGGTGGCGTGGCTGGGGCCTAGATCGCCCCAGGGCCTAAAATTCTCCGAGGGAGAGCCCAAAACAGCGCCGGTCTATGCGCTGGGGACCGAACGAGTGGAGATGCTCTAACACACTAGGCATGTCTTCACTGTACATTTTTTTCTTCTAAAATGCTGCTTTTATTTGTTATTACAAGTACCAAAAAAAAAGCACCATACAACCACGGATTACGGGCTTTTTCCTTTGTTTGAGGGATGGATTAGTGTCCTTGAAACTAGCATATTTTTGTTACTGTAGTCAAAGTTAGGCTTTAAATTCAAGAAGGTTTTATAGCGGCAGTAAATAGAAGTTACACATGCAGTACGAATGTGGTTGTGCAGGATTTATTCCCTGCTGCTTTAACGAAGGAATACAGCACGTCACCCCGCTCCGAGCGCCGTGCAGAATTGAATGAAGAGTTCCGATGGGGATTACCCACAAGCACGGAGAGAGGGAAAGCAAAGCACGGGGATGTGATTGGGGTATTCTGGTCGCGACCGAGCTCGCGTCGGTCGCGTGCCAGTGCTACTGCTACTGTTGCGTTTGGCTGGGCTGGGGTGGGGATGAGAGATGAGGAGCGGGTGCGTTGGCAGTGGCACGGCACCACCGATGGATCAGCATCTCTGCTGTGCTCCACAGGGGAAAAAACTAAACAAAACAAATGAATACCGCCTGCTTATCCAATCCAAAGGCTATCTTGAGGGAACGGAAAGGAAGGGCACGGCTCGTTCGTTCCTTGGCCTTGCCCTGTTGTGTTAGGTCAACACACGAATATATTACCCCAACAAAATATTCCCTGGCTGTACCATTATCTCTTGTTCTCCCTTCTGGTCTGTCACCGTCTCCCAGTCCCTTCCACGGTCCATATACTTTTGTTTCAGCACACCCAGATGGATCCACTAAAAGAAAAACACACCCAGATGGACTGTACCGAAACCGTAACAGATCAAATCGATTCTTCGTCAAATTACTACTCCCTCCATTTTTATATACAAGGCCACAAATTCGGATTACAGATATCAATGTACTAAAATTTAAGAGTATGATTAATAGTATAGCCAGTGTCATGTCATCTACAGCTCATCTTATAGCTAACATGTACAATAGTAGATTATTAGAGTGTACTACTTTTTTATTATGTGGCTCACGTTTCATTCTCATAAAGTGCCTATGAGCACGTGCTAGAGCTAGCTCTTCGCGAAGAGCCCGCTTATCTTCTTTTTCCTCTTCTCTTTCCTCCAACTAAGCAGAAATATACTAGTTTTATTCCTTATAGCTCGCTGACTCAGCTCTATTGTACTTGCTCTAATGCTTGCTTTACAAGTAATTTTTTTTTGTTTACTGAGATCATTAATACTTCGCATGCATGCAAAGAAACTAAGTGGGGGAAGGAGATGACTGTCATTATGACTGCATGCATGCACGTATTAAATAGGTTATTAGTACGAGAAAATATCATTAATTTTGCCTTGATTACTGTTGGTGGCCTTGTATAGATGCAAAATGCATATTTCATAATGATCTTGTATATAAAAATGAAGGGAGTACTACGAATACTAGCAGTGCTTAAATCTTTAGGGAATTGGTGGGGAATGGGACTATAATCAACATGTACTACTCGTAGTAGTATCAGGGAAGGAAGGAACTTAATGCGGCGTTGCAAACTTGTGTTAATCTAGGTGAGTAAGTCATCTTAGGTTGTGCACCGTGACCAAGGTAGAGTGAAAAACAAGAGAAATTAATGTTCATTTGCTAATTAATAGCATTGCATGCAATGAATTGGCCAATGCATGTCGTGTTTGGGAGCCTCAAGTCATTAAAAGCAGACACACCCCATATCTCTTATTGGTTGATTCCTTTCTTTATGCCAAGAAACAAAAAACGAGATGGGAGTTAATGTACCGCGTCTAAGTGTTTTGGGATTATTTGGTTTTCGTAAGATGACTTACTCACCTAGACGGAGAGAGTACTCTAGTACTGCAAGTCCATCTACATCTACTCTTTCCTGAGCCCCACTTGGTGGGCATTTTTTACAAGGAGATAGTAATGGCAATTGGTTTGATGGCACCACACCACACCACATAGCGTGGCCACCGTGACCGAACTTTCCCCCTGTTCCGCCGTTCGGGTACAGCAACGCCAGCACGAGATAGACGATCATGACCCGCAAAAAAAAAAAAAAAAACAGATGAGCATGCTTTTAAACATCTCCTAATTTCCCCTGACATGTGAAAAAATGTCGCCATTTCCGTTCCGGCGGAAAAGGTCGCGATTTCTGATGCAACCCACGTTTGTCCCCATCGTGGCCATTGTGTCATCGCTGGATTTAAATACAGCATTATTGCCCGCCCGTTGTAATTTGCGAATTTCGTGAGGGAGTTCTTGCAAAATGCCGGTTCTGTTTAATATAAGTCCTTGGGGTATTTTTCCAAATAAAAAATAAAAATTTGCTAGATGTGGTGTCTTTTATGTCCCTGTTTGCAAAAGTGCAAAGTACCGATATCTCGGTTGGATCCAGTCATGTTCATCGGTAGATATCAACACTTACCGGAGGTAAAACAGGGGGGCAAGTTTTTACTGCCGAACTTGCAATCTGAATTTGAAAAGGATCTACAGCAAGATATATGGGGATCCCGTGTAGTTATCATTTGCGAATAAACTAAGCATGTTTGCTTCGACCATGTGTATCCCCGTTGCATGTTCCCACCAAACCAGCGTTAATAATACGCCAAGCCGTTGAAAAGGAATTATGTTCATATAGTTATGTTTCCTTGGAATAATATTTGTGATTTTGTTTCCTTGGAATTATGTCCATATACGCCAAGCCGTTGGGAAAATATGTAATGAAAATGTCTTTTTAGTAAATGGACAATGATGATTGCGCCAGGATACCACTCTTTCTGTTCTTGACTATTTTGTTTCCATGGAATAATATTTGTAATTTTCTTTGGCGCCCGACATCCTTTTTCTAGAACAAGCGTTCCACGTCATATATACTTATCACACTGCTGGAGAATGGATATGCATCTTGGTTATCTTGATGTAATAATGATTTTCAGGGAATGGCACACAAATTAACTGTTAAGGTGAACCAAAGATTTTTTAAAATGGGTATGTGCTTACTTACTAAGATGATTTTTTTCCTCGCTTATATTATTAACAAAAGGGATAATGTAAAGCATATTCATCAGCTGATATATAGATGAAAAAAATACTAAAAATTCCCAAGGTACAATGAAAAATGCCGGACAATTGGTAACACCTACCGGTAACGAGTTTGTGCCCGTCCTTAATATTTGCAACTAGCACCAAGTTGCATCTTGGATTTTGTGTTGAAACATTCACCTTCCATATTTTTCCTAAGATCCATCGTTTGTCTAGAGAGCTCCCCCCCCGCCGACTATGATAGCCCTGGGGTGACGTGAGCTTTAGGCCGCCCAGAGAAAATTCACATGTCAATCTTTCGCTAAAGTTGCAAAAATCACATGAAAAATAGTGGTTCGGCCGGAATGGCTTTGACTATACACTTGTTCCCGACCGCCAACGAGGAAAGGGCACCCTGTTCATTCTGCATCGACTACGCTCTCGAGGGTACGACCCACAGAATAGTTGGGCACCCAATTCAGAATGCCAAAATCCGACAACTTATGGACCTATATCAAGGGTAAGGTTGCACAGGGGAAGGGGAGGTAGTTGCCGGCAAGTCTCATTATTGTTCTTATGGCGCTTCAAATCACAATATGTCGGTCAGTACTACATTCAAAAAAATACATGCATTTTCCCGCGCTTTTTTGGTGGCACATATTTCCTATTCTTCTATGTGACAATATATGTTTCCCTAGGCATATTGCACATCCATTCGCTTTCATCAGGAGAAAGTTATATCTAGGCAATACAAAACTACACATATCTAATACTCCCTCCGTTCCTAAATATTTGTCTTTCTAGGCATTTCAACAAGTGACTACATACGAAGCAAAATGAGTGAATCTACACTCTAAAACATGTCTACATGCATCCGTATGTTGTAATCATTTGAAATGTTTAGAAAGACAAATATTTGGGAACGGAGGGAGTACATGCATCTAAGCCATGCACCAAAGTTATGTTGTGTTTTTCTAAAAAAAAGAACATGTATTGTGCTTAGAAGCGTAATTTCAATCTATCAGAATTGCTCTCCTTTCACTCACAACATAAAATGGATTCGATCTCCTTTCTTTCCTGTGCTTTATAACTTAAAAATGACCCATTGGCTGTGCTTTTGTGGCGTATTCATTGCTCTAGACGTGCATGGGTGAATAGAACATGTGTTATCTCTTAAAGGGCAAAAATGCAAAGGAGCCAAGGAAAAGATTCTTCCAATGGCACCAGAAATGGAGGGGCTTTAAAGGTAAGCAAATTGACCAATTGGTTCATCAAATACCCCCCTACTTCTACTTAGTCCACAGTCCACACCACATGATTATATAGTACCAATGAAATTAAATTAGATCATAGTAGTAACAAAGAAAACCCCAAAGGCTGAAAGACAGTACTACCAGAAAAGAAGCTTTGGCCTCACATCCCTCTACCCCTGCCTCCACTCCTTTTCCAACTTTGCCCAATTCACTACTAAAAACCCACATCTTTTTAAACTACTCCTACTAAAAATTCTGTTGGATTCCTCCCCCAAATGCCTTTCACCCAAAGACTCATCACCCGGCCTTAATCTCACCCTTCCGCTGCTGCATTCCCTTCCTCCATTATTTCTCCAATCCCTTTCCCCTCTCCTCCACCCCCCTCCCTCCCCCCTCTCTCTCCTCACCCTCTCGCCAAAAGACTGGATACAGAACAGAAGGAAAAGGAAATAAAGAACAGAGAAGAAGCAAGAAAGAAAGAAAGAAAGAACAGCACCTACCGAGCAAGCCTCCGTTGGTTCTCCGACTTCACATGGGCTGCGGAATTGTTCCCACGAGCCCCCTCCGGGCCTGAACAGATTCACATACCACCCAAGAACCGCCCCTTGATTCCCCCCTCCCCCCTTTTTCTGCTCGCGAATTACTTACTAGTAGTACCACCACGGAAGAACTGCTCTGTTTTTCCGTGTTTCTCTGGTTGGGAATTCCTCCGGTTCTTCCTCGTTTGTTCGTGGGGGGCGAGGGGAGGAGGAGGCATGGGGAAGGAAGGCCCTTGCTGTCATTGCGGCGTCACGAGTGAGCTCCTGTTCTTCGGCTCACCGATTTTTTTATGCTTCCTGTTTTTTTTTCTTGCTTATTTTACATCTGTTGTTATTATCCCTTTGTTCCTCCGCGGCTGGATGTCATGGGCTTTGATTTCTCCGAATTATGCATCTGGGGACCGGGTCTCGGAAGAAATCTTTCGGCCCCCCCTGGGCTCCGGTTCCTAATCTCGCGTGTTCTTTGTTGATTGCTGTTCGTTTGCGGTTTGGTAGATGTTAGCTGCAATCTGTGGAACCACCTGAGGTGTCTGGAAGAGAGCTCCGGGCCTGCTTTGATTGGGTTAAGGTCTCGGAGACCTTTGGATGCAAAATTCTGAACACGAGGAACGAATCACCTCATCTTGGCAGATATTCAGTGTTTTGTTTGACCTTGGTGGTGTATGCTTGTTAGAACATCCATCTGTGCAGACAATGAGCAATTAGATGCAGCTCACACTCCTGCTATACAAGAAGAAAAGAGCCATCTGCTCTTGCCAAACAAACATTTAGAGTTCCTTAGCTGCTGCAACTACATAAATGCTTAATTTTGTGGAAGGCATTTGCTGCTTTGTGTAATTTACGCAGATCAGTTCTCTCTTTTGATTTAACCTCTGTGGCATCATACGGTCAGTAGCTCTTTAGCTCTTGCTGAAGCAAGCTGCTCAGTTTCACTGATAATCTGCATTTGGTATGCCTCATTTGGTATGGCAGCAAATGAATAATTACATGCTAGTACTAACCACTGAAAACAAATCTGGAATATGCAGTTGACCATGTATGTGGCTAATTACTAATTGTTGTCTCAAAGACACATTCTTGAAAAATGTATGGTTTCTAGGTGTTCTTCTGTGTTCCATTCCTCGATACCACCTTCTCTTGTGATAGCAAAGACACACTTTTTTGTCAAAATTCTGATACAATCTCGTGACGGACACGCTGCTAATAAGCACCTGCAATACCGCGTACATTCTTGCATATCGATTTTGTAATGCATTTATTCTTACATATGGCAAATACTGAAACAGGCACTCCACTTTGGCGAAATGGGCCAACACATAAGCCAGTGCTCTGCAATGCATGTGGCTCGAGATGGAGAACAAAGGGTTCATTGGAGAATTACACACCAATGCATTCTCGTGATGATATCGATGCTGATCAACCTAGAGTTAGCAAGCTGAAGCCGCCGACATTGAGGCTGAAGGAACCGAGGCAACCAAAGAAGAAGCCAAGCCACAGCATAAGGGAGAATGGAGCATTTTCTGATCAAAACTTCTGGAAGATGGGGGATGCCGACCCAAGTCGATCTAGTTCTGGATCAGCACTATCATATTCAGAGAGTTGTGCCCCATATGGTTCTGCTGATGCTAGTGAAATGACTGGTCAGTAATCTCTAATTTCCTAATGCGTTGCTGCTAATAAGAAAACTTTTATGTTCTTCAGTCTTGTTGAGTGCCATGGGTTATATGACTATGTTCAATTCAAACAACTAATGTAGAAGCATTGAACTTGAAGCTTGAGATGGATGGTCAGAAATACACACTTAAATGTTTGTCTGCAATGTTATATCTAATCTCCCCTAAGACTTATTGTAAACATCTTTAGGTAGTTCTTGTAGTACTACCCTTGCACGAGTCTGTGCTAGTAACTGTGCATAATGCAGAGCTGGTTCTTGTTTTCATCAAACTTACCTCAAGAACTTATAGTGATTGATAAATCATTATCCATATATTGTATTCAAATGAGATCGACCATAAAATCAGTGCTTCAAACATCAGTTATTGTATCAGTGTCTTCCTTTACCACACATGAACTAGATTAAATACAATAACGAGAATAAAAAAAGCTATAGTACTTTGTGATACCATAAGCTCAATTTACATTACCAAGATCATTTGTAACCCATAATTGCTTTCTTTCTTGTTTTTTGTATAACCAAAGTTAGGTATGTTAATGATGGTTCTCTGATCTTTTGAATTCAGGTTCAGCGCAATCGCATGCTTGGGAGTCATTGGTACCATCAAAAAAGAGAAGCTGTGTCACTCGGACCAAGTCTTCATCCGTGGATATGCTTGTCAAAGATCTTCATTGTATAATGCATGAAGAGCAGTTATCTTACCTTTCTGGATCCTCGGAGGAAGATCTAATTTACCACAGTGCAACTCCTGTGGGTTCCTTTGAGATTGGCTATGGAAGTATGCTTCTGAGAAGTTCAAACTCAAAATCAGCGGAGGAAGATTCAGAAGCAAACTCTGTTCCTGCAGATAATCAATCATACCTTACAAGTGAATCCTATTCAGGGACTGCCTCGTTTGTTGTGCATAGTGAAAGCAAGGGAGCAAGTAATTCAAATGCTGCGCCTGAGAAGCCAAACTGGTTTCCGTTGCAGACACATGAAATGGTTAAAAGGTATTCTACACCTCTATTAGTAGTATTGTGCATTGGTTTCCTATACACATACATGATAATGCTATCTACAATTCTGCATTCTATTAGTCACAGAAGCTATTGTGGTGAAAATCAAGAAGCTAAGGATTTAATATTATTATTTTTACCTCTTTTGCAGGGGTAAACTTCATTACTCAAAGCAGCATACCCTGGAAAATGTAGGTTCAGCTTTAGTTTCAGTAGCTTTAGAGGTATCAAGTCTGATGATCTCATTGCCCCCTTCCTTCTATCCATTTATTCCTTAGCCAATTCTGCCTTGGTGCTTTTCTCTTCACTGTATATACTGTTATGAACTTCCAACCTTTGTTGTGTACATGATTAAGTGTTTGTGTCTCTTATTTTAGGGAGAAGACACTAAGGAAACAGGAGGAAATGAAAATACCAGTGCTTTGAAAGACCTTACCAAATCCACCATGAAGCCTCTCAAAAGGCCTCATGAAAGCCAGTTGCAAAGCTGCCCAGGTCAGCAATCTTAGTTCCTCCGATTCCTACTTGCACATTGTTTTTAGTTGCGAGCATCTGAAAAATGTCCTCTGCTTTCAATTCACACTTCATCATTTCATTAATTTATTGGGAATAATCGGGAGAAGCTTTCTGATTTGTTTTTGCTTGTGAACATGCAGAAGGAACCATGAGGATTGCCAAAAAAGTTTGCAAATCTGTGGCTATGGCTCCTCAGTTCAAAGGTTCATTTTTGCCCAAATCTGGAGGAGCACCATTTAACTTACTCATGTTACCCCCAGATAAAATATCCATGCTGGCCCCTCCGCAGTACATGGATAATTCTGATCAAGACTTGCTGCTGGAGGTTCCTCTCAATGCGCGGCAACCAGAGGCAGAGCTTCTTTGCCAACCATTTCAACTTAGCTCAGTAACCCGCAGTTCCACCTCAGCGGACGTGGTTGCTGATGGCGAGGGACGCCTCAAGCAACCGTAGACTAGCAACCAACTTAGGAAAAGGCGGTAGCAGTAGTCTCCCTTAGGTTCGTGGATCGTCATGGCACCTTTATTTACCGATCACCGGTAGCGCTTGCTGCGGTTTGTTCATGCTTGTGCCGTCGTTATCGCCCGATTTACATTCACAATGTGCGTCTGCCAACGCTGGCAAAATTGCCCGTTCAGCTAACATTTGTAGCGGTGCTTTTGGACTAGGCTTGTGTTGGTTTCCATAGCATGTGTGCTTTTGGAGAAACTATAACTCACATCACTGTGGAAAATAGAACTATTTTATGGGGGAAATGGAAAATGAAAATGTTATCAGGGATTTCAACCAGTTGCTTATCTTGGCGCACTTATTTTCCCAGTTGAGCATGTTGGAATCTCCATAACAGGCCCTCTTTTAGGGAATGACAGGTCATCTTGATCTCAGACTGTATGTCTGAATGATTGATGGTATCATTGATAAATGATATGTACATGATCTCTAGGTGACATGCACAGGTGTGCACGATCTTCAGCTGACCTATGATATCAAGCCTTCTTAAATCACAACGCTCCAGCATATTTTGTTTTAATTTCACCTGTTCGCTCGTTCAATCGTTTGCGCTAGTTTCTTTTCTGTTCTGATAAAAAAAAACATGGCTCCCAAAAAAAGGAATTACATGTGGCAACTAAACTCACCAATGAGGCTGCACACGCGTTTTACGGACCGGGTATCTGTGGGGATTTGGTGTTTGCAACATAGAAAATGCAGTAAACCGTAAGATAAGGGTCAAGAAGAGAGATCCAAAGTGTAAGCTATAATAGCAAGCGAGCCACTCCTTGTTGAAGCATAAACATTTTTGCAGCAAAAAGAAGCATGTTTGCATTGTTAGAGGTGCTAATGTTTCAGCCCTACTAGCAACCTGTCCACGCTCTTCCTGCAGGTAGATAAGTTTCGGTTTAACTTCCAAGTGAGCTGTCTTCTCTAATGGCATTCCAAGAAGCAAAACCACAATCTGTCAGTGCATCCATTTCATTGAGACCCTCTACCATTTCCACCTGCTGCTGGTAGTATTCAGCGTCAACATCATCAGGACCCTGGCAACATCACCTGTGATCTCGGTCACATTGCCATTTGCATCAGTCCTCCAACTTGTAATTCAACCTTTTAAAATTTTGACCATTGGCATTATGAAAACCAGAGCAACCTGTTTTACTTCTTCCACCTGTGTCCGCCTATATATCATGGCCGATCCACCCTTCTTTCTCCTCCCACTCTTGTCCGCCTCTTCTTTGTTGGGGTCGCTACTTACTCAGACGGAGGCCAGGGAGCGTTTGGTTACTGGATCTACCCGATGAGAGATGGTAGCTCGTGCTATTTTCAACCGGTTTGGATGGCGGTCATGTAATAGGATAGTCATTTAGTGTTCCTATCTCTGTTTACCGGCCGGTTGTGGCTCCTCTTTTTTGTTCAGCTCTTGATGAGCCTTTTTTTGGTTCCTTGATCGAGACAGGAAGACTTGTATTGGACCTTATATTGCTTTTTTAATAATCATGGCCATATGCATTGTTCTGATGCAGAGGCTGGAGCAAACCCCCTTTTCGAAAAAAAACTTTTTTAGTCTCAGTTTGCAGTTGTTGATCCATTTGTAAGATATTGGATGTAATAACATCTTATACTATGGGATGGAGGGACTAGTATTTACTAAATCCTGTAAGATGATTTTGCTACATCTTTAAACGATGATGAAAATGACCGGCGTGCAACCGTTCTTGCCCCAGCGTGACCTTCTTGCATCCGCCGGTTAATCTTTGGTAGTCGCCCGTGACCGCCGCCATGGCCTCGCCGGTCAGCCCCCTTTCTTCCTCCTTCCTCCCGCCACTCTCGCTCCTACTTCCTGCTGATCACACTCCTTTTTTTCTTGCGAAATCACACTCCTCCTTTGAATGGTGTCCGACACAAGATATATATTTTCTTGTTAAAAGTTAGTACTGTATTTTTTTAGAATAAAGTTAGTATTGTATTAGCATATGTTTCAAACTGACTTTTTTATAGATGTTTCCGAATAACTGCTACATCAACAAGTGCTTGGAATAATCAAAGAGCCAGGTTTGCAACGGAGCCTTTTATTTTTTTGAGGGGTTGCAATGGAGCAGATTGATACAAGTTCAGAGAAAGAGCCGGCACGGACTCACTAATGGGCCAGCCACGGCCCACAAATACAAATCTGCGCGGGAAGATCGAATGCGGCGAGCAGTGGGGCCTGGACACCCCGATCCGCGCGCGCGAATCTCAAAGCGCGAGCCTGAACCCCCACTCCGCTCCATCTTATCCCCTC
>LR738710.1:734997019-735027385 GCA_902687465.1 Secale cereale | reverse complement strand
CCCCCTCTCGCCCTTCCCACCCGCACGCAAACGCTCCACCGCCGGTGCCGCCATGCTGCTCCACCACCTCCTCGCCCCCTCCTCCAGGGCCCCGTTCCGCCCCTCGCCGCGGCGGTCGTGCGGCGGTGCGTTCACGGTCCGGTGCGCCTCCTCCTCGGCCTCGTCGCCGCCGGCGTCGTCGTCGGCCGGGCGGCAGGTGGCGAATGTGCACAGCTACGGCACGGTGGACTTCGAGCGGCGCCCGGCGCTGCGGTGGAGCAGCCTGTACCGGCGCGTGGCGGTGGGCCACGGCGGCCGGCCCGTGGGGCGGACGCTCGCAGACTGGGACGAGGGCGAGCGCCGCCTGGACAAGTGGGAGCTCTGCCGCATCGCCAGGGAGCTCCGCAAGTTCCGCCGGTTCAACCTCGCGCTCGAGGTAACCATTCCTGGTCGCGTCTCTCGGAGATCTAACGAACCCCTACTTTGTTGCCGCTTGAATGCTTGATTAGTGATCCAGCGACTTAGTTTCGTTCGAATTCAGAGGCTAATGTTGGTAACATTAACTGAACATTATGTCTATGCGTATGCCAGCCACAGAAATTCACTAATGACGCGCTGTTTTATGGTTGCTTGCGTAATTACGTTCGCTTCGGTGCTGCAAATTTTATGAAATTTTGTATCTAGTGTGTGTGCGTCAGATAGTGTTGAAATTCTTGGTGGTAGTTGGAGCACTATTTAGACTGAAATTTAGTGTCACTTGAGTATGCTGTGCGACAAATCTAATTGCCATGGTTGAACTTAAATCGGAATTACTCTGCTTATACTTTGAGCAGATTATCCGCTGTATGTTGAGGAATTCATTGCTCAAAGGATGATCAAACAAATATGTAACCACGTTGAGATAGGGATAAACATAATTGGACTTGCTCCATTTCAGGCAAGGTTTGATCTGCAGTTTATCGTGAATTGGAAGCTAACTGGAAAGGTAGCTGCTGTTTATCTGATCTGACATTAATTACTTAGTGTGAGGAACAGTAGTTCAAACGACCCTGCAAATCGTTTTCAAGGCTCACCTTTGATAGTGATAGTGTATGAAGCGTTTGGACATCCTTTCGTGCTATTGTCTGGGTGCCTTTTGATGGCTAATCCTACTAGTCATATGGGTTCTCATCAAGTTTTTTCTCTTGCATGTGCAGGTTTATGATTGGATGACTGATCGAAGGGATAGATTTTCGCTATCATCTAGTGATATGGCAATCCAGTTAGATCTGATTGCAAAAGTACGTGGTGTTCCAGATGCTGAAGAATACTTTGAAAAAATTCCTGACGCACTGAAAGACAAGCGAACATATGGGTCTCTTCTCAATGTTTATGCCCAAGCTAGGATGAAGGAGAAAACAGAATACACATTTGAGCAGATGAGGAAAAAGGGGTTTGCAACTGACACATTACCTTTTAATGTGTTAATGAATTTTTACGTGGATGTTGCAGAGCCTGAGAAAGTGTCTACAGTTACTGATGAGATGAAGCAAAGAAATATCACTTTTGATGTCTGCACTTACAACATTTGGATAAAGTGTTGTGCAGCTATGAAAGATGCGGATGCAATGGAACGAGTCTTTAACCAGATGATTGCTGATGAGTCTGTCGTTGCCAACTGGACTACTTATACGACACTTGCTAGCATGCATATCAAGCTGGAGAATTTTGAGAAGGCAGAAGAATGCCTGAAAGAAGCTGAGAAGCGAGCAACGGGTAGGGATAAGAAATGTTTCCATTTTCTTATTACTCTCTATAGCCACCTTCAGAAGAAGGAAGAAGTCTACCGCATTTGGAATTGGTACAAAGCAACTTTCAAGACAATTCATAACCTGGGTTACCAGGAGGTACTGTCTGCTCTTGTTAGGCTAGGAGATATAGAGGGAGCTGAACTTCTATACGAAGAATGGGCATCCAAAAGTTCTAGTTTCGATCCGAAGACTATGAACATTTTATTAGCATGGTATTCTAGAGAAGGTTTTGTTGTGAAGGCTGAGCAAACTCTGAACAGATTTGTTGAGAAAGGTGGGAACCCCAAACCAAATACCTGGGAAATCCTTGCCACGGCATACCTAAAGGACAATCAGTTTGCTGAATCTCTGTCATGTTTGGAGAAAGCCACTGCAGTTAAAAGTGCAAGTAAATGGAGACCAAGACCAACCAATATTGAGAGTCTCCTGGCATATTTCAAGGAGAAGAATGACATGGAGAGTGTCGACAGGTTAATGAGTGTACTCAGAAGTAGAGGGTGTGCCGAGAACGAAGAGTACAAGTCATTGTTTGACACCTATGCTTTGGCGGTTGCGGGCACGTGATGATGGATGGACACCAACGATACGATATGATTAGTAAATAGCCCTTGAACACTTCTTGTAATCTGAATGTCGGAAGAACCCCTGCTTGAGAGTTCATGTGGTACGGCTCTGTACTTCTTTTCATTCCAGAGCGGTTAGGTGCATTTTGCAAGTTGTTTCCCTACACAAAATCGGATAATACGGTATATAGATGATAGGTCTGCCTTCTTTCTGACCACTTAGTTCAGTTAGAAATTCTCAGATCATCAAGAGGAGGCCGTTTACCAGGTTCCTTTGTACTTTCTACGTGTGTATTGACATTACCATTGCGGAATTAATCGTGCCTTCTCCATGTAATAGTTCACTTTTCAGTTGCCTTTTTTGTCTTGTTTTTGCTGCCTTCTTTATAGGCTGCACTGCATTGTGTAAGGGCTTTGCTTGATTACCTAGCAGGTCAGTCATAGTATCAGAAGATGCATGCCTGGAAATTTCATCTCATCTGTCATTTCTCGTTCACCTTAACGTCTTTTTTTTTTTTGAGAATCCAGTCTTCGAAAAATCCAGTCTTTTCTGAATCACCAGAATTGGAGTGGCATTTATCTAATAAACCCTTTCTTCTTTATAGAGCTTCTAAAGTATAGCTCAAGTTATCAATCTGCATTTGTCTGTTGACCTCCTGGATCACTGGCATATTTATTTCTGATTGGCACATCTGTTGTGCAGATATTGAAGCCATGACAGTTGCAGATGAACAGCTCGGACCACCCGGAACCCTCTCTTGCCGATGGCGGATCTCTTTCCTTCAGAAAAGCAGCCATCTTACCGTGGATCGGGATCGCTCATAATAACAACTGAATTCTAATGGATGGGCGGGGCCATTGTAGGGACTGCACGAAGGTGGGTGGTTGCATCCAGGCTTAGATCAGGATGCAGCACGCACTGACTAAACTAATCGCCAGATTCGCTCACAGCTAGGTGACGGACTAACAGTGAGCTCAAAAGGCGGAAAATAAAGGAGTCCAGCCACAGCCAGTGCTCGCTTTACTCAAACGTCACCGACTATTTGTCATCTCCGAAAGAGGTCTCGGTTCAGCTTGCAAGTTGGAGTACAGTTATTACTGTGATCCCGTCACAGCAACGTGATTACGACGACCTGTAAAATAAGATAATCGTGGCTGCTTGACCCTCTAAGCAGACGTGATCGGCACCCCCATCCGAGGAGTTTGGGAAGAGAAATGACTGTTCTATGTCTGGGTACGCTTTCAACGTCGTGCTGATAGGCAATTCGACACGTTTGTGCCACCACCCCAAGTAAGCCGAGAGCGAGTCAGTCTGTCAGTGCTAGGGACAGCCAGGCGTGCAGTGCAGCTCAGGATGCCTTCTGGCCTTCTGGGCTACTATTAAACTCCACCCAACAACTAATCAACAACCGCCCACGCACGCCCGCACTGGTAAAGGGTAAAGAGACGTCGAAGAAGCGTATTTTGGATTTTAGGGATCTGTTAGTTGTAATGCCTGTTGGAATTATAGTGTCGTGGAGCAAACGTATTTTACTCCATCCTTTCCTAAATGTAAGTCATTTTAGAGATTTTAAATGAACTACCGCATACGGATGTATATAGACATATTTTAGAGTGTAGATTCACTCATTTTGCTTTGTATATAGTCACTTGTTGAAATCTTCAGAAATACCTATATTTACAAACGGAGGGAGTAGAATTTAGAGAGCATTACAATTCCTTGTGTCCCGTGCCGTGACGAGGACACGCTGTGCTTGCTTTCATGTCAATCGTTAGGCATTTTGGAAAACGGGGGATCATTTTCTGGTAATACGATGTGATGTTGCATGAAATTCATATTGGGATCATGTGAAGTTACTGTGTTCCACAAAGACCACACACACGAGCTTGGTTCCGTTGTATAAGCACCACAAATGCTCTTTGTACTACATATAATTTTGTTGTTGTACCATACTTTTCCTTTCCAAACCCTTTTGCGGTGGCAAGGAGCTACTTGCCTCGAAAACATATGACCGCCTCAATAGAGTTCACTTATCTTTTCTCTTCTACTTCTTGCGTTACAAGTGAACATTTGGATTGCCGTTCGATCCGGATCACACGACTGTTAGCAGCCCGCACATCCCAATACGCTTGCTCGCCCGCACATTGCCTAGAGATGGGCGAGAAAACTAAAGAGTTGGGAGGAGGCAAACCGATTATCCCTAGGTGTACACTGAGCACACTAGCCAACAAGTCTAACCTTAATTGTTGTCTAACAAATGGAAGCAAGGTATTTGAACTTTCTTTACTTCCGTATATCAGCCAAAAAGCAATATTTTTTGCTTTTTTCTTGGATTTCTCTAGTGCACCATGCGTTGGTGTTTCCACGAACACTCCAATGGGCGTTGCTATTCACGTGGCAGGGGAAGTTTGGTGTTTCTGTGAGGCACGAGCCTCTGATGGGCGCTTCATTTCAAGTGGTAAAGTTGGCCTCATGTCTTCGCGGACGCTTCAACAGTTTGTGAGGATGGTGTTAGTGATGAGGTCAATGACGACATGCAACATGCCTTACTGCCAGGGATGATGTGAACCGACATGCGATGCCATCATCATTGCCTCCTATGGGACGTGTGCCGTTGTAGGCTTGTCGGCCTCGCATTATATGCACATGTTTGTCTCATTAGTTGGCAGGCTCCGGAAGGCCCGTTGGAGTAGAGCTAGTGCTAGCAGGAATCGAAGGTGCTCGGGGTCCTGCCCCATGCGCCCGCTTGACTCTTGAGTTATCTTCATTGTTGTTCATAGAGGTCGGGGGCACGAGCGTGCTTGGGGCAATGCGTGATTGCCCTGCCTAAGTTGGATGAGAGCCTGTGCTTGGGGAGCCCTGAGTACCATCCCTTAACGCTATCTCTTGGTGCCTTGTTGTTTGCGCTTTACGTCGCTGAGTTTGGCGCATTTCACCAGGCCCAGAGGACCCTATTTCCTGTATTGTTGACAACATGTTGTACACATATTCATGTGGACAAAGCACCGCCAGTCAGCCATAGTTTAACGAAAATGGTTTTCGATGTCATTAAGCGTATGTGTGTATCTTCCCATCGTGGAAATATTATACTCCCTCCGATCCAAAAAATGTGTCGTGGCTTTAGTTCAAAGACACTTTTCTTGGACCGGAGGGAGTACTAAAGACGAAGGTAAATGCCAATTTTCTATCTTTCTCCAGGAGTTACGTAAAAATAATGTTATTTATGAAAATTACTATGTTTTGTCCATACTTTCTAACTCCCTAGCGGTTATAGCGTAGCAATTGTTTCCGTTTTTCTCTATAGACAATGGCCGATTTTGACACTCAAGACGAGGCAACATGTGTTATCTTCATGAATGCGGCGTGGCAGTATTGACATTACCTGAAGGAAACATATTTCAATGGCGAGGACATTCAGGAAGTTCCCCTATTTCTCCGGAGAAATATTTAACAATTGATGATTAGGAACACCTTGTTCTGCATTGGTCCTTGTTGGGGGTGTACCCCACGGTGGACCTGGCGTAAGTGTGACCCGGTCTTAGGGATTACAAGAACTATGAGTCACACCATTTTCGGGCCAGGGAAGAGCTAAAACAGAAAAGGTCAATGGCCCAAAACGAGACCCGGTAGGATGTCGACTCACATATGAGCCCCATGGGCTGACTCACAGAGGCCCTGGAGGAGGATTTACCTAACCTGGAGAACAAGACCAATAAGAGATAGAGTAGGATACATGTTAAGAGTGCAACCCGAAATCTTCTGTAAAACTAGGGTCTCAACCTATTATATAAAGGGGAGTTCCTAGGACCCAAAGACTAAGTTGCAATCTCTCAAAAGCTAGGTAGCGAAAGCAAATTCTTGCAATCGAGATCATCATCAATATCAATCAAGCAGGAGTAGGCTTTTACCTCCAATGTGAGGGGCCGAACCTGGGTAAACTCTTGTCCTCCATTTCCGATCAACCCCGTTCAAGCTACCACTTCGTTGCGATGGCCTCGAGACTTAGTCCTTTCAAGACATCTGCCATCGCAAAACCACGACAGTTGGCGCACACTGTGGGGCTACCACACGGTGGTGTTGAGTTCTTGGAGGGAGCTCTTCCGAAGATCGAGGGATACACAATCGGCCGACAAAGAGCCAATGTGGCAGGCTCTACATCGACGACTCTGGCTGGGGCCCCAAGGCCGTCTCAATCGAGTACTTGTACCAGGTCCCCTTCAGCAAGATCCACATCTTCATCGGCATAATCGGCGAGTCTGGTTCGACGCCGAATGTCACTCCGACACCATCGAGTCCGCCCGTCGTACCAGATCCGGCTAGGCCAGAGCCAGCCAGACTCAGGTTTTCGTCGGTTTCATAGAGTCGACTTGTCAGACAATTTCGTGTCTGGTGGTGATGGCTTCTCGCCCCTCGTTGGTTACCCCAAGTGGAAGGTTTGAGATGCAGTGTAGCGGAAGTTTTCCCTTGGTAATACCAAGGATCGATTTCCCTGAGACTCCCAGTTTCAACAAGAAGGTGTCAACTGCTAACGGCGCCAGATATTTAGCAATCAACGTGGACCTGCACACAGATACAAATAACTTTGCTCCCAACGAGTACAGAGAGGTTGTCAATCCCTCCGGCCTTGTAGTTTACAAAGGATTAAACGCAAGTGATAATAGTGATAGATATTGCTGCAATAGTAAATAAAAGCGAAAAGTAAATAGCGGATGTGATCAATGATGGTAACATGGACCAGAGTCTCATGATGTTCACTAGTGATGTCTCTCTCCCAAAAGACGATAAAACAGCTATGTGAGGTAAACGAATTACAGCTGGGCAATTGACAGGACCATGTGCGCAAACCAATGCTGACTAAGTTGCAAGAAAGGTAGAGGTTCAAAGCATGGGCGGTACGCCGAGGTAAGTAGACCGAAATCCATCTGCATCTACTACTAATCATCCACCTTGAGATATCTATCCAGAACATCTCGCTGGTATTAAGTTGCGAGTCCCACCCATAGTGTAAACTCAAAGCAACAGACAACTGCATTAAAAGAACTTTGCGTAAAGTAAACAATCCTTGCACCCGCGGGCACAAGCACCGTTGTTTTCCCCCTTGTGGCAACAACACATCCCCTAGACTCATGTTTCTGTCACTCAAGCTAGTCATCGAGGGACATGAACCCACAATCAAGCATAACGTTCCCTCTTGGAGTCACTACCTACTACTTGGCCAAAGCAATAAATAACAACGGAGAACATGCAAGAATTACTTATGAACATAAATATAAAAGAGGTGAATCAAATATATTACTCAAACACAATCTGAACATAATCTCATAATCCATCGGATCCCAGCAAACTCATCATAGCAACAGCATAAGGATTACATATGTGCCTCGATCATGTAGGGCAGCTCACGAGGACTAATTAGTGAAGCACAAGAACGGGAGGAGAACATCACATAGCTACTGGTCATGGACCCATGGTCCAAGGGAGACTACTCACAACTCATCCGGGAGGCGTCCATGGTGGTGGAGAAGCTCCCGGTGGTGATCTCCCCTCCGGCAGGGTGCCGGGAAGAGTTCTCCTGGTGCTCCCGATCTTGGAAGCGCGGCGGCGGCGGAACAGAGATGAGATCTTGAAAAAGGGTTCCCGTCTCGAGGGTTTCGGGAGACGGTATAAATATATGCCAAAGGGGGGCATCAGACGAGGCTCGGGGCACCCAGGCGCCCCCCCCGGCGCGGCCCAGGGGGGGCGCGCCACCAGGGCGCCTGGAGCCCTGGTGGCCCCCCTTCGGCTGTGCTTCGGGTGCCTGGTAGCTTCTGGAACGCTGATTTTTTATATAATTTTTCCGGGATTTTTCTGGCAGTTCTCGTAATGGGAAAACCTGAAATGCAAAAACAGCTGAAAACAGAAACTGGCACTGGGGTGCACTGAGTTAATAGGTTAGTCCAAATATGATCAAAAGTGTATGGAAGTGTATAAATATCATAGCAATATCACCCAAAAGAGGCATGGAGCAAGCAGAAATTATAGATACGTTTTGGACGTATCAACATCCCCAAGCTTAATTCCTGCTCGTCCTCGAGTAGGTAAATGATAACAAGAATAATTTCTGTGGTGACATGCTATTAACCATATAGGACCTTTTCATAGTCACATGACAAAAGCTTACTGAGACAATGAATCTATAGTAATTAAGTTGCCTCATGAGAAAATCACAAAGAACTGAAAGTTTTACAATATGATACTGAAACATCAAATAGATTTGTAATGAACATGGTGTGGAAATATGATAAAGTGATATCTCGCTTGCCCCTTTAGTGAAGCAAAACATAAATGCAGGGGCACCTCCAAGGTGTAAGTGATGACTAGATACAATGATTTCAAAATAAACGATATCACAATCATGCAAAAGACAATGCTACTTTGGGACAATGCACATTACACTCAGAATGACAATCATGCTCTCAGTAGTTGGTGCTTTTAAAAGAAGGTGGAGACTCTCGAACCGTGGCTTTTGTTGGCAAGGTTGAAAACCCGTAGTCGGAAACAAAGACAAAACATGTACCAGAGCTCTTGGCTTTAAAAACAGAGGTAATAATTTCTTTTAGATCATGCATGTTTCGTCAACGAATGCTAGCAGACAACTCAATCACTTCTTGAGATGGACAAGTTTCGAGGAACGGCTCCCGAATGAGGACGATCACATCCTCTTAATCTCCTTTGTTTATCACTGCCAAAGTTTTCTGATTTCTCATGAACAAAGCGTGAAGGAGGGTTTGTTTGTTATATTATCTTTTTGAGCCGGGCGCACTCAATGCAGTTCCTTCTCGTATTATGGGTTTGCACATTATACATGCAATCCCGGGGTGAAGCTTGTCCAACTTAAAAAGATCATGAATTAACCACTACTTCCTCATGAACTTACAACAGAGGCACAAAATAGGAATGCTTTTTCTTTGAATAATTTCGAGATGGTACATGCAGGTCTCCGTTAGGAATGGCAGGTAAATACCATGTAGGAAGGTATGGTGGACTCATATGGCATAACTGGTTTAAAGTAATTTGGATGCACAAGCAGTCAGTCCGCTTAGTACAGGTGGAGGTTAGCAAAAGACTGGGAGCGACCAACTAAGAGAGCAATGATGGTCATAATCATGCAGAGCGACAAAGCAACATTGAATCAGGCATGGAAGTTATATCGCTACTCAGAAACAAAAGATCATCAAGGCTTGACAGACTTTCTTTACAGTCTTAAATATGCGTGAGCATACGCCAAGTCAATCAAAATAAATTCTTTGAAGGAAGATATTACTAAACCATACCACATCATAGGCAAACAAATCATGTTGGTACTCCAATAACACATTGGGAACCCCCCAGCTATTTGAGACTAACCATAAGAAAACATGAACTACTAAGCACCATTATGCAAGTAGTATCTTTATCATAGACATATGAACCAATGCAACGGAAGCAAACTCTCTTAATAAGATAATCATGATAAATAAAGAGAGTTCAAGCAACCAACTAAACAAAAGCTCTTTAAAAAGATAAGCATGAAAGTTAAGAGATAAGCATGATAGTAGCTATTAAAAGACAAAGAACACACACCGCAAAGATAAACATGAAAATTCTATGTTATGTTCTAGGTAGAAGTGGAGCGTGTTTCTCTCCCACATAAAGAAAGCTGAGTTCCGACTCGTTATGAAAAGCTAAAGAAAACTAAAAAGGAAACTAAAAGCAAGACACTCCAAGCATAGCACATAACACATGAAGTGATAAAAATATAGTGGAACGAAAGACGAACTGATAATGTTGATGGAGAAGGGGATGCACGGGGGCATCCCCAAGCTTAGACACTTGAGTCTCCTTGAATATTTCTTGGGGGTGCATGGGGGCATCCCCAAGCTTGAGCGTTTGACACTCCTGGATCTTTTTATCATCTTCCCTCGCACACTTGAAAACTCCCTTCATACATAACTCATCATAATCTGATTAGCGAGGTTAGTACCCTTAATAAAATAATTGTTCCTTGCTGGAAATAAAGATATTCTTGAAGGTCTACTGTTTCTCAAGATTGCCAAAAGGTTTTTGCAAAGAAAAAGCAAGCTCTAGGTTTGCAAAATGAAGGAAAGGCAAAACAGGACAGAATCTGTGAAAAACAGAACAACAGGTAGTAAATGATTTTTTTCGGGGTACTTCTGCAACTCTAATAAAAAAACTCAGAACAGACGCACGAAAGACAATTATATAGAGCATGCTGTCGAAAACATTCAGACCAAAAAGATGATCTGGTGATTTTATACGAATTTTTCTATCCAAGGACAAAATCTGTTTCCTGGGCAGCACGTCACAACTTTTGAACTTTCTAGCAATCAGAGGCTACACTTGGCACAAAATTTGAAAAGTAAAGATACAATGATGATGCTACTGTAGTAACAACATCAAGACACAACAAAAGCAAAATAAAATTTATTCATTGGGCTGCCTCCCAAAAGCGCTTTCTTTTATGCCTTTTAGCTAGGCATAATGCATAGAGATCAAGTTTTATCAAGAGTAAAAGAATAGCTAGCCCGTATAACGGACTCAAAAGGTAACTTAATCTTCTTTCGAGGGAAGTGTTCCATCCCTTTCTTGAGAGGAAACTGGAATTTTATATTACCCTCTTTCATGTCAATGATAGCACCAACGGTGCGTAGAAAAGGACGTCCCAAAATAATTGGACACGAAGGTTCACATTCAATATCCATAATAGTAAAATCAACGGGAACATAATTGTTATTGACAATGATAAGAACATCGTCGATCCGCCCCAAAGGTTTCTTTATGGAAGAATCAACGAGACGAACACCAAAAGAACAAGAATCAAAAGGTTTCAATTTAAGCATATCATATAGTCTTTTGGGCATAATGGAGGTACTAGCTACAATATCACATAAAGCATAGCAAGAGAAATTGTATATCTTAATTTTAATCATAGGATCCCAACCATCTTCTGCTTTCTAGGTATGGAGGCTTCTACTCTAAGTTTCTCCTCGCTAGCTTTGATGAGAGCATTAGTGATATGCTCTGTGAAGGCAAGATTAAGCGTGCTAGTGTGGGGATCTTTAGCCATTCTTTGTAGAAAGGTAACAACTTCTGAGATACTACAATTATCAAAATTAATTATATCATTATTGGGCAGAATTGTCGTGTCATCTTCTTTGTTTGAATTGCTCTCTATTATAAGAGTTTGAACGTCTTCCCAAGTTTGGGGAAGCATAGGAGCAACTTTAAACTGAGGCTCATACTCTTTTCCTGGAAGACTATGCCATGGGCATAACTCTCCCTCAAGACTAACATAATCACAAGGTTTATTACTTTTGTAGATCCCGACAGTGGTGATTGGCGTAATGGAAGAAGGGGTGTACTCCTCCCATCTAGTGTTTTTGGTGGAACCCATAGTAGCAAGCAAGCAAGATAACTATTTTTGTGATTTTCGATAAAAGATACTAAAGCAAAACTGAAAGGTAAACTAACAAGACTAAAAAGCAAAGGTAAAAGATAGCATGCAACTCCCCTATCCTGAAGAGTGGAGTCCCCGGCAACGGCGCCAGAAAACTTTGCTTGATGGCTTCTCGCCCCTCGTTGGTTACCCCAAGTGGAAGGTTTGAGATGCAGTGTAGCGGAAGTTTTCCCTTGGTAATACCAAGGATCGATTTCCCTGAGACTCCCAGTTTCAACAAGAAGGTGTCAACTGCTAATGGCGCCAGATATTTAGCAATCAACGTGGACCTGCACACAGATACAAATAACTTTGCTCCCAACGAGTACAAAGAGGTTGTCAATCCCTCCAGCCTTGTAGTTTACAAAGGATTAAACGCAAGTGATAATAGTGATAGATATTGCTGCAATAGTAAATAAAAGCGGAAAGTAAATACCGGATGTGATCAATGATGGTAATATGGACCGGAGTCTCATGATGTTCAATAGTGATGTCTCTCTCCCAAAAGACGATAAAACAACTATGTGAGGTAAACGAATTACAGCTGGGCAATTGATAGGACCATGTGCGCAAACCAATGCTGACTAAGTTGCAAGAAAGGTAGAGGTTCAAAGCATGGGCGGTACGCCGAGGTAAGTAGACCGAAATCCATCTGCATCTACTACTAATCATCCACCTTGAGATATCTATCCAGAACATCTCGCTGGTATTAAGTTGCGAGTCCCACCCATAGTGTAAACTCAAAGCAACAGACAACTTCATTAAAAGAACTTTGCGTAAAGTAAACAATCCTTGCACCCGCAGGCACAAGCACCGTTGTTTTCCCCCTTGTGGCAACAGCACATCCCCTAGACTCATGTTTCTATCACTCAAGCTAGTCATCGAGGGGCATGAACCCACAATCAAGCATAACGTTCCCTCTTGGAGTCACTACCTACTACTTGGCCAAAGCAATAAATAACAACGGAGAACATGCAAGAATTACTTACGAACATAAATATAAAAGAGGTGAATCAAATATATTACTCAAACACAATCTGAACATAATCTCATAATCCATCGGATCCCAGCAAACTCATCATAGCAACAGCATAAGGATTACATATGTGCCTCGATCATGTAGGGCAGCTCACGAGGACTAATTAGTGAAGCACAAGAAAGGGAGGAGAACATCACATAGCTACTGGTCATGGACCCATGGTCCAAGGGAGACTACTCACAACTCATCCGGGAGGCGTCCATGGTGGTGGAGAAGCTCCCGGTGGTGATCCTCCCCTCCGGCAGGGTGCCGGGAAGAGTTCTCCCGGTGCTCCCGATCTTGGAAGCGCGGCGGCGGCGGAACAGAGATGAGATCGCGAAAAAGGGTTCCCGTCTCGAGGGTTTCGAGGGACGGTATAAATATATGCCAAAGGGGGCATCAGACGAGGCTCGGGGGGCCCAGGCGCCCCCCTGGCGCGGCCCGGGGGGGGGGGGGCACCACCAGGGCACCTGGAGCCCTGGTGGCCCCCCTCCGGCTGTGCTTCGGGTGCCTGGTAGCTTCTGGAACGCTGATTTTTTATATAATTTTTCCGAGATTTTTCTGGCAGTTCTCGTAATGGGAAAACCTGAAATACAAAAACAGCCGAAAACAGAAACTGGCACTTGGGTGCACTGAGTTAATAGGTTAGTCCAAATATGATCAAAAGTGTATGGAACTGTATAAATATCATAGCAATATCACCCAAAAGAGGCATGGAGCAAGCAGAAATTATAGATACGTTTTGGACGTATCAGGTGGTGACAAGCTTGTCTACTCTGACGGCGAGTCCTCGATGGGAGATACTAAGTCATTATTCCACTCTTCAATGAGAGGCTAGGAGGCTACTTTGATGACGAATCTACCCAAAATCTGGAGAGCCGCCACGTTGCGCAACGGTCTACATGGTAGAGAATTAGAGTATTCCTAGGTATGATGACCATGCGCGACTAGTCATTGATCCTTCCACAAATCAGAACCCGACAGAGGTTGCACTAGGTCAAAACCCCACGACGGCTGGAGCCATGGCAACGGCTTCAGCCCCCGCCGGCTATGGGAGGACGGGGACTCAGGCACTGGCGGAGCTGATGACCACTCTTGGCACGCTCCTTGCGAATCTAGTAACCCCAGAAAACATGGTTGGACGCAACGCTGAGATTGCAAAGTATCGTGAGCAGATGACCAAGATCTAGGAGAATATCAACACATAGAACACATGTATAGCGGAATTGCAGGCTCATATCCTTAGTGAGACTAATCGTTTGGAAGCAGAGGCAATTCATCTCAGTTTTCGTCAGAACGAGGCTTCTGCGGTACACCGGAGGAGGCATCCGAACCAACTTGCAGCAAGTACTGAGCCGGCGCGGCTATTCGAGATGTCGCGAGACATGCCAGCTCCGGCAGTCCAAGGGTTAGGCATATGCTCGCTAGGCGCACGACCGATCATACCCCAATTGAATGTCCCTCCAAATAATGCTGAGTTACAGCCGCCAGCTTAGCAGCAGTTCCCAGTCCAATATCAGCCTCACCATTTCCAGACGCCAGTCGATCATTATTCAAACCCGGTCGATAACGTACTCATGGCAACTCACAATTTAGCTGCAATCCCAATTGAGGAAAAAATCAGGTGGAGATCGAAGCCAAGAACACTATTGTGATTTTAAAAATAGCAGTCATAGAGTAGGCGAATTACTCTCATAGTCAACACCGACTTCATTATTCTACTCCCCATTAGGGCCGCGGCAGGAGCTAGCATGATGAGTCACTAGCGGTATCCAGCAACGCACGGTGCCAGAAGGCGCAATAGCCACCCCAAACCTGCCGCAACCAATACTTTCAGATGCACGGGCGATTGTTGACGCCGCTCATGCTATGCGAGGAATAGGGGCATGTAACACATGAGTAGCAAATGCTCAGCCTGCAGTACAACCCCACCCGCCTCAACCCAGCCAGCCTTACTGAGTACTGGAATCACAAGTAGGACTATTGCAACATTGTGTTTAGGGCCGGCTCTCCATATCGAGCGTATGCCATGGGACTTTAAAGGTCCTCGCAAGGTCTCTTATTACAGAATTGATTTAGAACCTGCTGAGTGGATTGAAACCTACGAGTTAGCCATGGACATGTTGGAAGTCAGTGGCGTTGTGTGCGCTCGATATTTGACCATGATGGTTGAAGGTCAAACATGTACATGGTTGAAAAACTTGCCGGAAAATTCCGTTAACACTTGGCAGGAACTAAAGGAGCGCTTCATCAAGAATTTCAAGGGAACCTGCAAGCGCCCAACCACAATTGTTGATTTGGAGTAGTGTATCCAGAGGGATGATGAGTCAGCTCGTCATTGGTCACGAGGGATAGCAGAAATTATCCACTCATCCGATAGCATCACGACTTAACAAGTCGTCCTCGTCTTGGAAACAAACTGTCGTTTCCAACCTTTGGTCCAGAAGCTTAGACGCCTGAAAAGAAAGGTTAAGGGTATGTGTGATCTTATAGATGTCCTCACTAGATACGCCGAGTCAGATAACACAAAAGATCTAACCTCTGATGATGAAAAATCTGGTAAAAGCAACAAAAATGATGGCAAGGGTCATCAACATAATGGTAAGGGAAACAATAGCAACAACAATCATAAGCGCAAAAATCCCGAGGGAAGCTATGATTTTGTTGCCAATACCAATACTGGCTTTAGGAATCAGGGGCATAACGACAATTCCGGAAAGCCCTTTTTTGGCATTCATCGTCGTAATTATGAGGAAGCACTCAAAGGCCCATTTCCAAAGCACAGCATGGATGGCAGGCCGAGCAATCACTCTTGGTAAAACCGCTTCATCATGCATGAATTAAAAAATAGGGCCTTTTCAGAACAATCACAATGGTGGAGGTAACGATGGACAACCCGATAACATGGGAGCAAGCGGTTCAGGATCTTACTGTCGGTGTCAAAACTGGCAGATCTCGGGTAGGGGGGCCCAAGCCGTGCGTCTGAAGATCGATGGTAACAGGAGGCTGGGGACACGATGTTTACCCAGGTTCAGGCCCTCTCGATCAAGGTAAAACCCTACTTCCTGCTATATTAGTATGGATGAATATGTGTACAAGAGTTGATCTACCACGAGATCGTAATGGCTAAACCCTAAGTCTAGCCAATGGTGATATTGTAATGACGATGACCCCCCTACAGATTAAACCCCTCGGCTTATATACATGCCTGAGGAGACCTAGGGTTACAAGGGTGACTTGGGGAGGAAGTAATTGACACATCCGGACTCAAAACCTGCCTTTCTATGTACATAGGAGTCATTACTGAATACTGGGGAAGGTCTTCTGCTTCTTCTTTATGCGGCCCACCAGTGCGGCCCAACTTCATTGACCTTGATGCGTGAGGACCCCTGAATACAGGACTCCCTCACCGACTTCCAAAACAGTGGTTTCCAGAATACTGGTTCCCAGGGAGGAGGCGGACAAAGTTAGGGATTCCAGGAGGCTGGTACTGGCAGAGGCAAAAACCAACAAGTCGGACATGGAAATCGGAACCAGGGAGGCCATTCCCGGTTTTAGAGCAATCCTAAGCAATTGAACAGTGGCCAATATCACATCTTTACAACCAACACTTGCAAACATGATTGGAAGCTTCAAAGACGCGCGGTCAACATAGTTGAGCCGGCAGTCCCAACATATTTAAACTGGTTTAAGCAGCTAATCCCATGGAGTAGAGAGGATCATCCTCCCCGGGTTGATAATCTCGGAAGTCTCACTTTAGTGGTTGCCCCTCAGGTTGGTGGTTATAAGTTAACCAAAGTTCTCATGGATGAAGGAAGCATCGTCAATATACTTTACTACGATACCTTCAAGCAGATGAATCCGTCAGAAAAGCAGCTAAATATGTCCTCTACAATCTTCCATGGTATTGTCCCTGAAAAGTTAGCTTATCCTTGGAAAGATCTCTCTAGAAGTCTCTTTTGGCACATAATTCAACTTAATATCCGAGTTTGTAGCATTTGAGGTGGTTAAAGTCAAAAGTCCTTATCATGCTCTCTTCGGAGGCCGGCTTATGCACGGTTGATGGCACATCCCTGCTATGTTTATGTGAAGCTAAAGATGCTAGGGCCTAAGGGAACTATCACAATTAGTGGAGACAGAAAAATTGCTCCCGATTGTGAGGAGGGAGATGTAGCAAATGCGGAGTCGGCTTGCGCTACTGAAGAGTTAAAAATTATAAAGATAAGATCGATCCTGCAGATATGACCTCTCTCAAGAAGCCCACTACCGAGTATGATCCTCTACTCAAGCTCAAGTTGTCCAGAGACACCAAGCAAGTTGATTTCACCCCACGTGGGTCTTCTCAGTAGTTCACCATCGGGGTGAATATGGATCCCAAATAGGAAAGCGTGTTCATCAAGTTCATCCGTGAGAATCGGGACATCTTTGCATGGAAACCTTCTGACATGCCTAGTGTATCGAGAGTACTCGCTGAGCACTGCCTAAGTGTTGATCCTAAGATGAAACCCGTCCGACAATACCTCTGTCGTTTTAACAAGGAGAGACCAAAAACTATTGGTGAAGAGGTGGCTCGACTCCTAGCTACTGGGTTCATTGTGGGAGTCTTCCACCTAGAGTGGCTGGCTAACCCTGTGCTTGTTTTGAAGAAGAACGAGACTTGGCGGATGTGTGCTGATTACACTGACTTGAACAAAGCTTGCCCTAAGGATCCGTTTGCTCTTCCTCACATTAACCAAATAATTGACTCTACAACTAGTTGTGAGAGTCTTTGTTTCCTGGACGTGTATTCCGGATATCATCAAATCAAGATGAAGGAAGAAGATCAGGAGAAAACATCATTCATCACTGGAACGACCCAGATGTAACAATTCCATTTATGGCAATATATTCATCGTTGACTTAATCAATTCCATTCTGGCCTCTTCCTTCATTTCGGGTTTCTGCGTTTTTGCTTTAAGCGTGTGTTGCATATCGTTATGTCATTTTCATTATGTGCATTGCATTGGCATAGCCTCACTTGCATACGTGTGTAGTTGCATCGTCTCCGTCCTCTCCGTTGTTCGTTCCGGATTCCGACTCTCTCACACGGCACTGTGTCACACCTCTCTAGTCTTTGGTTCGTGAGCAGGGTAAAAACATCCTCGGAATGGGACGATAGTTGTCGAGTGGTCTTGGTATATCACTGGTAGACCGCCTGTCAAGTTTCGTCTCGTTTGGAGGTCGTTTGACACTCCAACGGTTAACCGCATAACTCGCCGGAAGCCCTATCTCTTTTGGCCAAGCACCACTCCACAACAGCCCACAAGCCCATCCTAACCACCTCCATGCTCTCGGTCATTGGATCTTGATCGTGTGGGCAAAAACCGCATCCCATTTGGACTCTCCTAGCTCCCTCTACCTATAAAAGGCACCCCCCCTCCATTTTCGGGTAGAAAACCCTAGATCCATCTCCCTCTCCGCGTCGGACACGTCCGTACGCAGTGGGACGCGTCCGCCGCCCAGCCGAGCCAGTGGCGCCACGCCAGGTGGCGGCCTCCACCGCCAGCCGCAGCCGGCCCGCGCGGCCCGCGGGAGGCCCTCCCGGCCCGGGACCGCGACCGCTGCCGCCGAGGAGCTCCTCGCTCCGCGCCTTCCTCGTCCCCGCCACCGGTCCGCCGTACGCCGCCGCCGGGCGGACCATGCTGCCGCCGAGCTCCGGTGCGCCGCGGCCTTAGCTCCTCGCCGGCCCTCTCCTCCGCGCCTCGGCCGCGCGCCGCCGCCTCCATCACCCTGCGCCACCGCCGCCAGGGCGTGTGCCACTGCCGCCGGATCTGCGCCACGCCGCCGTTGGTCACTAGCCCCACCGCCGGCCACCCGTCGTCTTCTCCGTCTCCGGCAGTCGTCCCCGTCCGTCTCCGGTGGATCGGGATGAGATCCACCGGGATCCCATCCAAACACCGTTTCCCGAGCTCGGATCTCCTCGTCCCGCACATCCTCGTCCAGATTTTTGAAGGGTATATTTTCCACTAAGTCCTGAAATCCCTATAATTTGTTGCCTCCTTCATCATGTCGTATCTCCATGCCCGTAGCTCCGAATCGCGCATATGATATATGGACATGTTCGTCTCGAAGTGCTCTACGTGATGGCATCAGTTTTGTACATGTTAGGGTTCATCTAGATGTCTTAATATTCATTGGCAAACTGCTATGTGATGTTTCTGTTTTAGCACTAGTTGTCTGTTAACAATATGTGTGCATGTTTGTGAGGTCGTAACTTTGTGGATGTTGGTCCAAATGGAGTGTATGATATGTCAAAATGTTCGTCTTGTGATGCTCTTCATGATGGATGCTTTTGCATACATGTTAGGTTGCATTATGCCATGTTTAACCATGTTGCAAAAGTGATTGTGACTATTAAGTTGCTGAAATTGTTATAACTTGGTGATTTGTCTTTTTCGTAGCATTTTGTGTGATTTTCTTTTGAGCCACATGTCAACATGTTTTAGGAGCATAATCATGTTATCTTTGAAGTGGTGCATTTGGTTTTCCATAATATGCTCTGTGGTGACTTAAACAAGCTTGTAAACATGCCATGTCAATGCTACTGTTTTAACACTTTGTGAAAAACTGCTAAGTCTGGAATCTGTAATAACATGTTGCCATGTAAACTTGTTGGCACAATCTTTTCCATGCATGTTTCGGAATAACTAGTGAGCATGTCTTGTTGTCCATGTGTTTGTATATTAATCCATGCCTTTGTTTGCATATATGCCCTGCTGTAGCTTGTTGTTTTCTTGCTCTCAAAATGCTTGAAATCTGAACTGTTAGCCTGTTAACAGAACATTCACTTTGGCAAAGCTCATGTTAAGCAACCCTTGCATGGAATGAATTGTTTCTTTGGATGAATTGGAAGTATATTATGTCTTCTTCATGCTCATGTAATTTTCATGCTTGTTGTAGTTGTTTTTATTGATGTTGTGTGCCTCTAAAGGCAGCTACGTATCGTTCCAGATTGCATGCCTAGTAATTTTCACTAAGTCTGAAAATCTGTTAACTTATTGGATCTTGCCATGCTTGTTTAATTGTGTTCTAGCAAGTTTTTGGGTGTGCTCTGAGTTCATGCTTGTTGAGAATCATGTCTACTTCACATCCATGCCTTTTGTCTTCATGTTTGGGTGCTGTAGCACAATTAAACTTTGCTCCAAAGATGCCATGTTGCTGTTAACTTCAATTTTGCATTGCATCTTGTTTTGCTTGTCATTTGCAAACCGTGCATCCGATTCCAATGATCTTTATATCGATTTCGACCGAAATCTTTCAATCTATCCAGTGGCATGCTTGGTTTGCCAAGATCTTGCCCATATCCATCATGTCTTCATATGTCCTTCCCAGCTTCATCTCCCTTCATACCGGTAGCTCCGTAGCATCATACTTCCATCTCTCATGCATATCATGTGTTCTTTTCTTGTCAAGTGTGTTTATTTGGATGCTTGTTATGTTTGGTAGCACCGGGAGACGAGTTCGAGTCCGAGGTTGAGACAACTGCTGAGTACGAGTGTGAAAAACAAGGTCCCGAGTACACCGACGACTTACTAGGCAAGATGACCATTCCTTGATATCACCTCTATTGTTGCTATGCTAGATGCCTCGCTCTATTGCTTATCGCGATACCTATCCTTTTGCGTGTCAGCCCCATTTTGCCACGAAACCTCTAACTACCTTCCTAGCAAACCGTTGATCGGCAACTGTTAATGGATCGCCTCAACACAAGAGATATGATGCAACGAAGGCATTGGCATGTCGATGATGCTCATTGTGCTTTATGCCTCCTACCTCAACTTGAAGACCGGGCACACCTATTCTTTGCCTGCAACTTTAGTCAGCGCGTTTGGAACTACCTTGGTATTTCTTGGACAGCTGAAGGTCACTCATCCACATACTCCATGGCTCTAGCAGCACGTCAAGACTTTGGCCAGCCTTTCTTCACTGAGGTGGTCTTCACTGCCACTTGGAATATCTGGACTCAGAGGAATGGCAAAGTTTTCTGAAATGAGCAACCTAGTTTCAGATCCTGGAGGAGGAATTTTGTGTATGATATTTCCTTGCTTGCTCATAGAATTAAATGTAAATATAGAGATAGGTTTCTCTCTTGGATAGCCTCCCTCCAGTAGATTAGCTGTAAGTTACCCTCTTCCTGTATATATTTAGTACCTTTGTAATCTTTACCCTATCTGGGTTTTAATCTAATAAAACACTATGAGGCTGTTGCCTTGCAGTACATAGTCGAAAAAAAAAGTTACGCTTTTGCTCAAGCCCTTCTTATGGCGTTGCTAGTTGCAGGTGAAGATGAAGTTTTCTCCATGTGGATTGGGTTTTTGGGAATAACACAATATCTATTATTACATTAGTGCACCTTATATACTTGGCAATGGGTGGAAGGCTTGGCCTTTTACTCGGTGTTTCGTTCCACTCATGCCGCCTTAAGAACTGATAAACCAGTGTTATGTTCCTTGATTTTGCATTCCTCACGTGGTTGGGTATATGGGGACCCCTTGATAGTTCGCTTTGAATAAAACTCCTCCAGCAAGGCCCAACCTTGGTTTTACCATTTGCCTAATAACAACTAAAATTTGCATAGGAACTAGCTACCCCGTGGATTCTTAATTAACAACCCGGGCCAGTGCTCCTCATGAGTGTTGGTCGAAACTTGGCAGCCCGCGGGGCCGCCTTGGGGAAACCCAAGGTATCTGGTATTCACCCGTAGCTTGACCTATCCGATCATGGCCTGAGACAAGATATGCGCGGCTCCTATCAGGGTGTCGGCACGTCGGGAGGTTTTGCTGGACTTGTTTAACCATTATCGAAATATCTTGTACACCGGGATTCCGAGTCTGATCGGGTAGTCCCTAAGAAAAGCGGTTTTTACCTCTGTTGATCGCGAGAGCTTGTGATGGGCTAAGTTGGGACACCCCTGCAGGGTTATAATCTTTCGAAAGCCATGCCCGCGGTTATGTGGCGGATGGGAATTTGTTAATATCCGGTTGTAGACAACTTGACACAAAACCTCAAACTTAATACACTACCGTGTGAGTAGTCGTGATGGTCTCTTTTCGAGGGAGTTCGGGAAGAGAACACAGCTGGGTTATGGATGACTCGTAGGTAGACATGATCAGCTAGTGATCATGACTTAGATCACGATCGATGGCTTTCACTTCTCTTCTCGCTCTGATGATACGTAAGCTAGCCACCTTATCTACGCTTAGTTCTTGCCGCAACCACTTATACACTTTATCCTTACCCAAGGCTTTAATAGTTTTGATACCCGGGAATGGGATTGTTGAGTCCTCGTGACTCACAGTTTACTACAAACACTGATGCAGGTACAACCGAGTATGATTCAGTTGATGGCCAGGAACTCAAGTGGGAGTTCGATGAGGAACATGGGTGTATGTACGTGACGTTTCCCGACGATCAGTAGTGGTTCCTACTAGGGCTGATCGGGCATGGTGGGTGGTTATCTTCTTTTCATTTGAACGTGTCCGTAGTCGGACTATGTTTGTACTTGGATGAATGTATGACTTATTTATGCATTGTGTGAAGTGGCGATTGTAAGCCAACTATGTATTTATTTCCCCCCTTTGTTCTTGTACATGCGAATGTGTGAAGATAACCTTCTTGCGATCATACCAACATGCGATTATGCCTCTAAGTCGTGCCTCGACACGTGGGAGATATAGTCGCATCTTGGGCATTACAATCACTCCCTTTGGAGCTTTTTATAATACATCCATGCCCTATGGTCTGAAAAGTGCAGGCGCAACTTATCAGCGTATTGTCTAGAATTGTTTCCACAATCAAATCGGGTGCAACGTTCATGCCTATGTTGATGATATTGTGGTTAAGTCTCAGAAGAAAGAGACCTTGCTTGACGACCTGAAGGAGACATTTGATAATCTTCGAGTGGAATAGATGAATCTCAACCCGGCCAAATGCGTGTCCGGAGTTCCAGCTGGGAAATTACTAGATTTTCTCATCTCTAAATGTGGCATTGAGGCTAACCCGTAAAAAAATCAAAGCCATTACAACTTTGAAGAAGCCGGCGAGCATCAACGCCGTCCAAAAATTGACGGGTTGTGTTGCTGCTTTAAGTCAGTTCATAAGCTGACTTGGTGAGTGATAACCCACAAGTGTAGGGGATCAGTTTTAGCCTCTTTCGATAAGTAAGAGTGTCGAACCCAACGAGAAGCTAAAGACAGAGCAAATATTCCCTCAAGTTCTATCGACCACCAATACAACTCTACGCACGCTTGACGTTTACTTTACCTAGAACAAGTATGAAACTAGAAGTACTTTGTGGTTTTGTGGGATAGGTTTGCAAGATAATAAAGAGCGCGTATATAAAAAGTATGGGCTGTTAAGATAAAGACACAAGTAAATTAGTAATAGCGAGTGTGGAAAAGTGGTGGTAGGAGTTGCGAAATTGCCCCTAAGAAATTGACTACGTTACTAGACCGATAGCAAGTTTTATGTGGGAGAGGCCACTGCTAGCATGTCATCCCTTACTTGGAATTATATGCACTTATGATTGGAACTATTAGCAAGCATCCGCAACTACTAACGTTCATTAAGGTAAAACCCAACCATAGCATTAAGATATATTGGTCCCCCTTCAATCCCGTATGCGTCAATTTCTATGCTAGGTTGAAGCTTCTGTCACTCTTGCCCTCCAATACGTAGTCATATCAACATACAACTAACCCTATGGCGTGATCCACATGCGCGCTCATATGATGGGCACCAAAGGACATCAACGTAACCACAAGCAATTTAAATCAATCATAGCAATTCACCAATCACCGATAGGACAATGATAATCTACTCAGACATCATAGGATGGTAACACATCATTGGATAATAATACGAAGCATAAAACACCATGTTCAAGTAGAGGGTACATCGGGTTGCGGGAGAGTGGACCGTTGTATATAGATGGGGCAAGGTGATGGAGATGTTGGTGAAGATGACGGAGGTGTTGGTGTAGATCGCTGTCACACGATGATGGCCCCGGTGGCACTCCGGCGCCACCGGAAGCGAGGGGGAGAAAGCCCCCCTCCTTCTTCTTCTTACTTGACCTTCTCCCTAGATGGGAGAAGCATTTCCCCTCTGGTCCATGGTCTCCATGGCATGGGAGGGGCGAGAGCCCCTCCGAGATTGGATCTATCTCTCTGTCTCTCTTTGTTTCTGCGTTCCCCGATTCTGTCCCTTCACCGTTTCTTATATTCCCGGAGATCCGTAACTCCGACTGGGATGATTTTTTGACATGATTTTTGTCTGGATATTAGCTTTCTTGCGGTGAAAGAAGGGCATCAACCGCCTTACGGTGTGGCCACGAGGGCCCAGGGCCTGCCTGCCCCTGGTGGGCGCGCCCCCTGCCTTGTGGCCCACTCGGGCATCGTCTCATGTTGGTTTCGCTTCCCAAACTTCACATATATTCCAAAAAAATCTCTGTCCGTGTTTATTCCGTTTGGACTCCGTTTGATATGGATCTTCTGTGAAACAGAAAACATGCAACAAATAGGAAATGGCACTGGGCACTGGATCAATATGTTAGTCCCAAAAGATAGTATAAAAAGTTGCCAAAGGTATATGAAAGTTGTAGAATATTGGCATGGAACAATAAAAAATTATAGATACGAGGAGACGTATCAGCATCCCCAAGCTTAATTTCTGCTCGTCCTTGAGTAGGTAAATGATAAAAAAAGATAATTTTTTTATGTGGAATGCTACCTAGCATAATCTTGATCATGTAATCTAATAATGGCATGAATATTATGACACGAGTGATTCCAAGCAATAGTCTATCATTTGACATAGAAGAATTTAATACTCGCGCATCCCAACAAACAATCAAGTCTTTCAAAATATCAATGCTAAAGAACGTTATCCCTACAAAATCATATAGTATTTTATGCTTCCCTTTTCTTAACACAAGGTACCCCTCATGCCCATCCTGGTGTTAGCCAAGCAATTGTTTTCATACTTTACTTTTTCGAACCTTTCCAACTCTTCATGCAATACATGAGAATGAGCCATGGACATAGCACTATGGGTGGAATAGAAGGTGGCAGTAGATAGAAGGAGGGAGAAAGTCTCACATCAACTAGGCGTATCAATGGGCTATGGAGATGCCCATCAATAGACATCAATGTGAGTGAGTAGGGATTGCCATGTAATGGATGCACTAGAGCTATAAGTGTATGAAAGCTCAAAAGAAAACTAGTGGGTGTGCATCAACTTGCTTGCTCATGAAGACCTAGGGCATTTGAGGAAGCCCATCGTTGGAATATACAAGCCAAGTTCTATAATGAAAATTCCCACTAGTATATGGAAGTGACAACATAGGAGACTCTCTATCATGAAGATCATGGTGCTACTTTGAAGCACAAGTGTGGAAAAAAGATAGTAGCATTGTCCCCTTTTTCTTTTCCTTTTTCTTTTTTCTTTTCATTTTTTGGGCCTTCCTTTTTTGGCCTTTCTCTTTTTTGGCCTTTACTTTTTTCTTTTCTTTTGGCTTTTTTTTTCTTTTTTTTTCAAGGGACAATGCTCTAATAATGATGATCATCACACTTCTATTTACTTACAACTCGATACAAGAACAAAAATATGACTCTATATGATTGCCTCCGGCGATGTACCGGGATGTGCAATGATCTAGCGTAGCAATGACATCAAAAAACGGACAAGCCATAGAAACATCATGCTAGCTATCTTACGATCATGCAAGGCAATATGACAATGATGGTGTGTGTGTCATAATAAACGGAACGGTGGAGTTACATGGCAATATATCTCGGAATGGCTATGGAAATGCCATAATAGGTAGGTATGGAGGCTATTTTGAGGAAGTTATATGGTGGGTGTATGGCACCGGCGAAAGTTGCGCGGTACAAGAGAGGCTAGCAATGGTGGAAGGGTGAGAGTGCGTATAATCCATGGACTCAACATTAGTCATAAAGAACTCACATACTTATTGCAAAAAATCTATTAGCCCTTGTAGCAAAAATACTACGACGCATGCTCCTAGGGGGGAGGTTGGTAAGAGTTAACCATCGCGCGCCCCCGACCTTCACGCAAAGATAAACAATCAAAATACAATGTGCGCCAATTTGGTTACATAGTTAGGAGACCATACGTGCATGCTTCGGGAATCACAAATCTTAACACCAATACTTTTACTAAACCATAATCATTCACTAGTTCCTCCCACATATTAGCATCTCTATATCGCAAAACTATTGCAAGGAATCAAACATATCATATTCAGCGATCTAAAAGTTTATGTAGGATTTTATGACTAACCATGTGAATGACCAATTCCTGTCAACTCTCTAAATAGATATAAGTGAAGCAAGAGAGTTTAAATTCTTTCTACAAAAGATATGCCCACGCTCTAACAAATATAAGTGAATCAAAAGAGCATTCTACAAATGGCGGCTTTCTATGTGAGGAGAAACAGGCAATCCAAACTTCAAATGATATAAGTGAAGTACATGAAGCATTCTATGAAGCCATACTCAAAAGATATAAGTGAAGTGCAAAGAGCATTCTATAAATCAACCAAGGACTATCTCATACCAGCATGGTGCATTTATTAAAATAAAAAGAAAAAGCACACGACGCTCCAAGAGTTTATGCATATCATGTGAACGAAACGAATCCGAAAACATACCGATACTTGTTGAAGAAAGATGGGATGCCTTTCGAGGCATCCCCAAGCTTAGACGCTTGAGTCTCCTTGAATATTTACTTGGGGTGCCTTGGGCATCCCCAATCTGGAGCTCTTGCCTCTCCTCCTTCTTCTCATATCGAGACATCCTCGGTCTTCGAACACTTCATCCACACAAAACTTAACCAAACTTTTAGTGGCGGGGTTAGTGCATATGATCAATAAAATCCCATCATGTACTGCTGTAACATTATTATATAAGGGGATAATTATTTTTGTTCAAAAGTTTTTGTAATTCAAGATTTGCAAAGTTTCCATGGGCATGAACAAAGTTCAAGGAGCTCCCCCATTTCAACGGTGCTCGTCCTTCTTACTTTCACTTTTCTTTTTGAAAAAGTTTTAGGTTCCCCTATTTATTTTTTGTTTCTAAACTTTATAAAAGCACACAATAGAAATAAATGACTCTCTGAAACTTCCGGGTTGTCTCCCTGGTAGCTGTAACACCCCAAAATTTTGGTTTGGTTTTTACCAAATTCTTTATTTGATTTAAAGGAGGTTATTTGATTTTTTTTTTGAGAGACCCTCCTTCCCAAATTTTGTTTATGACAAATCTTTTGAGTCCTTCTCAATCTTGATTCTGGTTTTGAGGGTCTTTCTACTTATGTGGGTTCAACACAAATACTCTTGGATTGTTTTGCTAATTCTTTTGTTAAAAAGAATTCCTATCATTTTGGATTTATCCCTCCCTACTCAAAAACACACTCTTGCCAAGACATATGTTGAAAACTTCCTCCCAAAACCTTCTTCCCTACCTTGGGTCAAGTCTAGCATCAATTCCAGCAAGTTTCAACTTTCCCTAGATTTTAATTCTATTTATTTAAACCACAAAATCTTTTTTCTGTCATTTATTTGGACCTTAGTGGTTTACAAAGGAACTACTAGATTTCCTTTGAATCTTGGCTCCAAATAAATTCCTATGGCTAGTCCTTAGTGCCCTCAACTTATATCCATCAAGATCTACTGGTCATCAGTTCAAAATTTTCAAAATATGCTTGCTGCAAGTTTGGAGCAGATTTGCCATTTTTGGTGAATTTCATTCTTTCTTCTTTCCAAAAATTCTGTGAAAAATCAGGCAGTCTCCAGATGCATCAAGAGACCCCCTCACCAAGTCCCAGCTCAAGAAAAATTTTCCACATGCGTCAAACCTTTCATCGAGCAGCTTGCATGCACTGTTCCTGTCAAATTTCAGAGTTCAGTGTTACAGTTCAGGGTTCAGTGTCGTTTTCTTCAGTCGCCGTCGCCAATCTCGCCAGTTCCTCGCTTGGCCTCTTGCTCACTGCTCCTCCTCCTTATCCTTGCGCCGCACGATCGGTTGGCTGGACGTGGGCGTCGGTGCTGAGCCGTCCCGTCGTCTCCGGCGAGTGCAGCGATGACAGAGCCGCCCGCCTCGGCCGTCAGACGAGCTCAGCGGGTAGCACCGTAATCCAGCACCGCCCAAGCCTCCTCAAGCCTCCGCGTGGCCATCTTATCCTCAGAGCGCGCTAAGGGACACTCGCCGCGGCCTGAGACGCGCAGGGCACGCTTCCTGCCGCCGACGAGCCCGTGAGCTCCGTTCCGTTGAAACCGCGGGAGCAGGCCAAATGCGTTCAAGCTTAGTTGCGGAATGGAGCCAGTGGACCAATCCGAAGATGCCCAGTCACCTAAACCACCAGCCCGACCACTGCCTCGCCGTAATCCCTCGCCGGAGATATTTTGCTCACGGCACCTCCCTCGCCCGCCTATAAATAGGACCCCAGAGGCGTTGTGAAGCCACCGCATCCACCACACACCACCACAGCCTCGCCAAAACCCCTCAGAGGGCCTTGGGAGAGCCTTCTTCCCCGACTCCGGCCGCCCCGATCCGCTTCGGGCTCCGGCAAGATCCGCTCTGGTGAGAGCACCCCCGCCGCCCAAACTCTGCCAGTAACCTTCTAGTCAACCAACACATCTAACCCAAGACTTAATTTGTAGTCAGAAGCCCCATCCGGTGAGACCCATCATCGCCCGACGCCGCCGTCCGCCGTAGAGGAAGTAGCCGTCGCTGTGGTGCTTCCCGTCGGTCTCCTCCACCACCCACCGACGCGGAAGAACCTCCGGATCACGCCGGTACTTCCCTCCCTCTCTGCTTCGCAGTGGTTCGTCGCCGGCGATCATCGCAGGTCTCTGGCGCCGGCGAGCTCTGTTTTTCCCCTTTCAAACCTGACATGCGGGACCCCCTTGTCAGCCCTTTCTTTTATTCGAAACGTTTTCTGAAAGCGCCTTCGGGCAAAGTACGCTTTCTATTCGGCTAGGCGTATTTCATCCGAAGCGTTTTCTGTCTATTCAAACTACCCCCTGGATAGTTTCTGTTTTATTACAGACTAGTCCCTGGGTTTGTTTTCTTTATAACTTTTAAACTAAAAATGTTTTTTAGTTGATTCCTTTTCTGTCATCTTCATAATCCTGCCTAGTTTTTTATCATATTTATTTGAAAAATATTTGGAACACTTTTTACGCACGCACGGTATTTACGTTAGTATCCGATTCTTTTTATACCGTAGATACCGGAGGAGGTGACGGAGCCGCAAACTTCGCCGAGCTAGACTCCGACTACTCCGAACCGGGCAAGCATGTTTGAACCTTTGATATGATGAGTGTTTTTCATGTTTGCTAGTGTGTTTTTTCTTAAGGCATGTTTATATAAGCATTTGTTGGATGTTATATTCCATGCACGGTAAGTTGCAAGTGAGCTACAAAACTTGATGAGATCATACGATGGAGAACAACCTGATCATGTGGTGGCATGATAAGTAGTAAGCTGGTATTGTTGGAGCATGCCAGTTCTATATCAACTGTTTAACTACGGCATCGACGTGGATCAAGTCTCGATCCCGTCCATTTCCCTTTTTGTGCTACCACATGTTTTCTGCAAAGAATACGGTTTAGTAAGTTGCAAACCTCTTTCCTGGTACACACCAAATAGAGAGGCCGTGATGAAGGTTCCATGGCCCTGGATTAAAGCCGTCATCCGGTCAGGGGGCATGGGTGTTTCCGGTTGGGACCGAGAGGGGGGCACCCCTTAGAGCGCGCGGTATAAATTTGATCCCATGCTATTCGAGGAGTGACCTCCCCGCCTCAGGAGTTTTTCTTGAACGTTGCCCAGGGTGATTCCTGGCAGCGGAATGTGGAATGGGTGTGTACTGGTTAGATGTGTTTTCTTCTAAAATACCGTGAACGGAACTAGTCCTTGGTGACTACTGAAATCCGTTGACTGTGGTAAAGTACAAACTCTGCAGAGTCAAAACCATTCGCATAACCAAGTCCTTGGTCAAGGACGTTGGTTAGCAGATCAGTTTCAGTCTCAGCGTCAGTCTCTGTAGAACTAATACTTCTGACAGAGGTAAACCCGGTTGAATGATTACTTCTGTGAACGGACTAACCTGTTTACTTTTATGTGCCGAGTATTCCTTTGGATGGTGCTACCTCCAGGAACTACTCAATTTTTTTTGTATGATATAAGCCCTTTATGTGATGTCGCTCAGACATCCGACTGTGGCATTCTTGTCATTTACTTTTGATATAAGCCCTTTATGTGATGTCGCTCAGACGTCCGACTATGGCATTCTTGTCATTTACTTTTGATATAAGCCCTTTATGTGATGTCGCTCAGACGTCCGACTGTGGCACTCTTGTCATTTACTTTTGATATAAGCCCTTTATGTGATGTCGCTCAGACGTCCGACTGTGGCATTCTTGTCATTTACTTTTGATATAAGCCCTTTATGTGATGTTGCTCAGACGTCCGACTGTGGCATTC
>LR738710.1:734933462-734997009 GCA_902687465.1 Secale cereale | reverse complement strand
GATGGTGCTACCTCCAGGAACTACTCAATTTTTTTTGTATGATATAAGCCCTTTATGTGATGTCGCTCAGACATCCGACTGTGGCATTCTTGTCATTTACTTTTGATATAAGCCCTTTATGTGATGTCGCTCAGACGTCCGACTGTGGCATTCTTGTCATTTACTTTTGATATAAGCCCTTTATGTGATGTTGCTCAGACGTCCGACTGTGGCATTCTTGTTATTTACTTTTGATATAAGCCCTTTATGTGATGTCGCTCAGACGTCCGACTGTGGCATTCTTGTTATTTACCTTGGATATAAGCCCTTTCTGCGGTGTCGCCCTGACGCCCGACTGCGGCATGTTTATTCTACTTTACCTTTCGAGGCGTCGTTTCAGACACCCGATAGGTCTTCAGCTATTTTATTCATGTTATAGTACCAATTGAACTACTCATGTGTGTATTACTAATCTGCTCGTATGCATCATGTTTGCATTTGTTATATCTTATGTCCAAACTGTCTTGCGAGTACATTCAAAGTACTCACCTGGCTTGTTGATTTGGCCAGATGTTGACGAAGGCGATCTTATGGATGAAGAGTACGATAGCGAGTCCGACGCCTAGAGGAGTCCCAGTCAGTCCCTTGCGATCCTGGAGTTGGTCACTTGTATTGTATACGCTTCCGCCACCATAAATAAATCATCGAGCCTCACTCCGACGCTTGATGAGTGTAAGATATTGGAGTCACGCCACCCACATCACTGTGATATATCCACTACCACTATATCCACGAGTTAGTAGTTATGCCACCATATCCAGTTGTGTCATACCCGCCTTTATGTATAATATTGGCGTACTTGTAATAAATTGTTGAGCAGCCTCAGCTCAACCCTGTATAATATTTAGTGCTTCTGGATTTTTCTGTATCAAGGATTTGTCTGCCAGTATGGAGGATTTCTCTATACTAGTTTGATGAAAGGGGCGATTTTTCAATAAGTATTTTATTGGAAAACCGGTCCTGACAACCTTGGTATCAGAGCCAAGCTGACTGTAGGAAGCCACTAGGTGCGCTCGCTAATCGGTTATTAGCGTAATAGGTGCTATTTTAGCAATTTTGCAATGGTAGCAATTTTTCTGTTAGTCATCATAAATTTATGATTTGACTATCTGGAATTTTTGTCTACTTTTGTAGATGGCTGGCCGCGACTGTGAATCACAGGTGTTCGCCAATGTGCCTGAGGGGTTTGTCAAGCTCCTCGCCTCCATCGCCAAGATCGCGATCGGGCCATCGACTCGTCCGGAGTTCACACTCTACGAGCACAAGATCAGCGACAGCGTGTCTATGCACCAGGCTGCGGTGCAATTCAAGGGAGGGCGTTCTGAATTACGCCGCTTCCGATTTGTTGGGAGGGCCATGCCTACGGAGAAGCATGCCATGCAGATGGCTGCCCGGGAGGCAATAGCTCGTCTCCGGGATGCTCTTCCATCGATGAAGGCTCGTCGCTACCGCTACCTCCCATGCCACGTGCCATACACTTGTCACTATGCATTTGCTTGCACTAGGGGAGAACGAGATGATGCTATTGAGATGCTTGTTGAGTATCTCAAGGCTCTTGAGGCAGCTTTTGATAACCTCGTGGACGACTTGGTGGCTGCCCGTATGGACTCAGTTCAGGGCTGTGTTGCCAACAGGAGGGAGCTGCTCCATACAGCACCACCACTGTCATACATCTCGTCCTCATCATCCTATGCGCCTGCCATCCGAGCCACCGCTCACCGCCTACCTACCACTGAGGAGTTTGACCAAGTCATTGCTCCTACCCCAGTTTGTGTTGCACCGCCTACCACACCCGTTTCAGTCGCACAACCCAGTACTCCGCGCCTAGAGCCTATTAGTGAGGAAGAAGTTGAGTCCCCAGCAGTACTGGGACTTACCCTCGGCAGGCCGAGGGAAATATTTACCATTTCCGACTGAGTGCGCCGAGCAGCCGTGTGATGTACCCGCTTGTACGATATGTTTATATGTATATAGGCTTGGTGAGAAGTAGTTTGTGTGCGCATCATGTAGGAACTGGGAGAAGTGCACCAGCCTAAATAACATGTCAGGAATGTGTACGTGCATCCTGAGTGAGGTATTGTATAATTATGGCTTGCTTGTAAGATATTGAGCGGTCCTTCTCCATGCGCAATCAAGTGCTTTCTTGAAAAATCTTGGAGTTTTAAAATTCCTGCCCTTGCAAAATTATTTATTTTTACTACTCGATTTTCCTCATGAGTTCTGCAAAATACCCCAGAGTGGAAAATGCATCGTCCATGGACTCGTTCCATGCGAAGCCCGCCGGAAGAAAATTATGGTACCCAGGCAAGTAACAATTTCACACAGGGGCAGTCAAATCAGCAAGACAGTGAAGCAGCATTTTCTCAAGTATGCCGCCTTTATGAGCAAAGCCAGCAGCAACATCAAGAAATGATGAGCCATATTATCAACATGAGAAATCACCGCGAACCATACCAGCAGCATTCCAAATTGGCTGAACTACAAAAGACGCGTCCCCCAACTTTCTCTCACACGGATAAACCTCTTGAGGCTGATGACTGGCTTCGAGACATTGAGAGGAAACTAATTATTGCACAATGTTCAGACCGTGAGAAAGTACTGTATGCACCTCACTACCTTACAGGAGCAGCTGCATCGTGGTGGGAAAATTTTCTACATATGCACCCCAATGAAAACAACATCACCTGGGAGGAGTTTAAGGAAAATTTTCGTGGGGCGCACATTCCCAGAAGTGTTATGAAGATCAAGAAAAGGGAGTTTGATGACCTCAAACAGAGAAGCATGTCAGTGACTGAGTACAATAGTCAGTTTACTCAGCTATCTCGCTACGCCAACGAAGAACATATGACTGAAAATAAAAAGATGGAAAAATTTCTGGACGGTCTGGCACCAGCACTTAAATGCCAACTGGTCGTGCACACCTTTCCAGATTTCAAAACACTTGTGGACAAAGCTATTACCTTGGAGAATGAACGCCGCAGCTTGGAGGATTTTCGCAAGCGCAAGCGAGACAAGACTTCTCAATCTCGCGACAACCGGAACAAGATTGATTCTCGGAAAAATGGGGCAAACAAATCCGCAACCAGTGTTCCTCGCTCAAACAAGAATTTCCATGCAAGGGATAAAGATTTTACGTATCACCCAGGCGTTACTTGCTTCGCTTGTGGAGAGGAAGGACACTATGCCAAGCAATGCCCAAAGCCAAGAAACTCGGCCCCCAAGACAAACAATGGTGGAAATAATTCAGCCCCCAAGCGTAACAACTTCAATCCCAGCAACAGTCACAAGAAGGGTCACGTGAACCATGTGACCAAGGAAGAAGCACAGAATGCTCCGGATATCGTACTCGGTACGTTTCCTGTCAACACAATACCTGCCACGGTTTTGTTTGATTCTGGAGCTTCCCATTCGTTCATTTCAAAGAAATTTGCTTTACAACATGATTTTTCAATTCTCCCCTTGGAAAATTCTATGACCATCAAGTCCCCCGGGATTAAGCAAATCACCCAGAGTTATTGCCAAGGTGTGATTATTGAGCTCGAGGGATTAAAGTTTCGAGCAAACCTCATTGTATTGGAAAATAAGGGACTGGACGTTATCCTAGGAATGGACTGGTTAACCACCAACAAGGGATTTATCGACTGTTTCAATCGGACTGTGATCCTCACTCATCACCACGGGAAGACGATAAAAATTGCAGCTCAAGTAAGACCGGTATCATTGCGACCAAGATTGAACAAAGTGGATATTTCAGATCTAAATAAAGTTCCAGTGGTGTGTGAGTTTCCTGATGTATTTCCTGAAGAGCTACCAGGCATGCCACCAGACCGAGAAATAGAATTCACTATTGAATTAGCACCTGGAACCACTCCCATTTACAAGAAACCTTATAGAATGGCACCTTCCGAGTTGGTAGAGTTGAAGAAGCAAATAAAGGAATTACTGGACAAAGGATTTATCCGGGCCAGCTCCTCACCTTGCGGTTCGCCAGTATTATTTGCCAAGAAAAAGGATGGGACACTAAGATTATGTATAGACTATCGAGCACTCAACATGGTTACCATCAAAAACAAATATCCGATGCCACGGATAAACGATTTATTTGACCAGCTTGCACAAGCCAAGGTTTTCTCAAAGATTGATTTAAGGTCGGGATATCATCAATTAAAAGTACGGACAGAAGATATCCCTAAAACAGCATTCACTTCCAGATACGGATTATATGAATTTACAGTAATGCCGTTTGGACTGACAAACGCCCCCGCATATTTTGTTCACCTCATGAACAAAGTGTTCATGAAATTTATGGACAAATTTGTTGTGGTGTTCATTGATGATATTTTGGTATATTCCAAAACACCAGAAGAACATGCTGAACATCTCAGAATTGTGCTGGGAGAATTAAGGAAGCATCAATTGTACGCGAAATTCAGCAAATGTGAATTTTGGCTAAAACAGGTTGGTTTTTTGGGCCACGTATTAACCCAAGAAGGTGTTGCCGTGGACCCAGAAAAAGTCAAGGCCGTACTCGACTGGAAACCACCAGCCAACGTAACCGACGTACGAAGCTTTCTGGGAATGGCTGGATATTACAGAAGATTTATTGAGGGATTCTCCACCATAGCAAAACCCATGACACAGCTACTCAAGAAGGATAAGAAATTTGTATGGACTGAAGATTGCGAGAAAAGTTTCCAAGAACTCAAAAAGAGATTAACAACAGCACCAGTATTAATCATACCAGACATACACAAAATTTTTGAAGTGTATTGCGACGCGTCCCGGAAGGGCCTCGGATGCGTATTAATGCAAGAAGGCAAAGTAGTCGCATATGCTTCCAGGCAACTGCGAAAGCATGAAGAAAACTATCCCACTCATGACTTGGAATTAGCAGCAGTTATTCATGCACTCAAAGAATGGAGGCACTTTTTGCTTGGAAATCGTTGTGAAATATATACAGACCATAAAAGCCTCAAATATATTTTCACACAACCAGAACTCAATTTGCGACAACGACGCTGGTTGGAATTAGTAAAAGACTATGATGTTGGCATTCACTACCATCCGGGAAAGGCAAATGTAGTGGCAGATGCTCTCAGCCGCAATCCAAGATCGAGCAACGACAATTCACAAAACTTGAGACCTGAGTTTCAAAGGGAGTTTGCCAAACTCAACATGGTGTTGGTTACTGAAGGCACTATGTCAAATTTAGAAATACAACCCATCCTAATGGAACAAATTAAGAAAGCTCAGCATGGACACCCCAGCATCGAAGGCATAAAAAGAAAAGTGAGTCTGGGCAAAGCCTCAGAATTCGTCGTAGACAGTGAGGGAATACTATGGTACAGAGACCGGCTTTGCGTGCCAAATGTAGAAGACCTCAAACAACAAATTTTGACCGAAGGCCACACCGCTCCATATTCCATCCACCCTGGAGGAACTAAAATGTACAAGGACATTCAGGAAAGATTTTGGTGGCACGGCATGAAGAGGGATATAGCCACATTCATTGCCTGTTGTGATTCATGTCAGCGCATTAAAGCCGAGCACCAAAAACCAGCAGGACTATTACAGCCAAACAGGATACCTGAATGGAAATGGGACGAGATTGGAATGGATTTTATTGTCGGACTACCTCAGTCACGACACGGAAATGATGCCATATGGGTCATCACAGATAAGTTGACCAAGGTAGCACATTTTATTCCGGTAAAGACAACCCACACCACTCAGAAGCTTGCCAAGCTTTATCTCTCTCGTATTGTTTGTCTACATGGAGTTCCAAGGACCATAATATCCGACAGAGGCACTCAATTCGTCTCTAGATTTTGGGATCATTTACAACAAGCTCTGGGAACTCAACTAGTATTCAGCACAGCATATCACCCCCAGACTGGAGGACAGATTGAACGTGTAAACCAAATTCTAGAGGACATGCTGAGAGCATGTGTTCTCACTTATGGAACCAGTTGGGAAGAGAGTTTACCTTATGCCGAGTTCGCGTACAACAACAGTTACCAATCCAGTCTACAGATGGCACCTTTTGAAGCTTTGTATGGGCGAAGATGCCGTACCCCATTAAATTGGTCAGAGACAGGAGACAGTCGTATCTTCGGCCTAGACATGCTCAAAGAAGCTGAGGAGAAGGTTAAATTAATCAGGGATCGACTCAAGACAGCCCAGAGCCGACAAAAGAGTTACTATGACCAGAAACATCGTGAAGTCAGTTTTGAACCCGGTGACTATGTGTATCTAAGAGTATCCCCTATGCGGGGCCTGCAGCGATTCAAAATTAAGGGAAAGCTAGCACCACGTTTTATTGGACCTTTCCGTGTGACTGCACGAAGAGGCACAGTAGCCTACCAGCTAGACCTACCAGAAGAATTGTCAGAAGTCCATGACGTGTTCCACATATCACAATTGAGGAAGTGTGTAAGCAACCCAGAAAAGCGTGTATCTCATGAAAACATTGACGTGCAACCGGACCTCACCTACAGGGAACGTCCAGTAAAAATATTGGAGGAGTCTGAAAGAAGAACCCGTCAGAAGACAATTAAGTTCTTCAAGGTTCAGTGGAGCAATCACACCAAAGATGAAGCAACTTGGGAGAGAGAGGATTTTCTTCGAGCAGAGTACCCACACCTATTTGAGGATCAGCTGGAATCTCGGGGACGAGATTTTTCCTAAGGGGGTGGGTGTTGTAACACCCCAAAATTTTGGTTTGGTTTTTACCAAATTCTTTATTTGATTTAAAGGAGGTTATTTGAATTTTTTTTTGAGAGACCCTCCTTCCCAAATTTTGTTTATGACAAATCTTTTGAGTCCTTCTCAATCTTGATTCTGGTTTTGAGGGTCTTTCTACTTATGTGGGTTCAACACAAATACTCTTGGATTGTTTTGCTAATTCTTTTGTTAACAAGAATTCCTATCATTTTGGATTTATCCCTCCCTACTCAAAAACACACTCTTGCCAAGACATATGTTGAAAACTTCCTCCCAAAACCTTCTTCCCTACCTTGGGTCAAGTCTAGCATCAATTCCAGCAAGTTTCAACTTTCCCTAGATTTTAATTCTATTTATTTAAACCACAAAATCTTTTTTCTGTCATTTATTTGGACCTTAGTGGTTTACAAAGGAACTACTAGATTTCCTTTGAATCTTGGCTCCAAATAAATTCCTATGGCTAGTCCTTAGTGCCCTCAACTTATATCCATCAAGATCTACTGGTCATCAGTTCAAAATTTTCAAAATATGCTTGCTGCAAGTTTGGAGCAGATTTGCCATTTTTGGTGAATTTCATTCTTTCTTCTTTCCAAAAATTCTGTGAAAAATCAGGCAGTCTCCAGATGCATCAAGAGACCCCCTCACCAAGTCCCAGCTCAAGAAAAATTTTCCACATGCGTCAAACATTTCATCGAGCAGCTTGCATGCACTGTTCCTGTCAAATTTCAGAGTTCAGTGTTACAGTTCAGGGTTCAATGTCGTTTTCTTCAGTCGCCGTCGCCAATCTCGCCAGTTCCTCGCTTGGCCTCTTGCTCACTGCTCCTCCTCCTTATCCTTGCGCCGCACGGTCGGTTGGCTGGACGTGGGCGTCGGTGCTGAGCCGTCCCGTCGTCTCCGGCGAGTGCAGCGATGACAGAGCCGCCCGCCTCGGCCGTCAGACGAGCTCAGCGGGGAGCACCGTAATCCAGCACCGCCCAAGCCTCCTCAAGCCTCCGCGTGGCCATCTTATCCTCAGAGCGCGCTAAGGGACACTCGCCGCGGCCTGAGACGCGCAGGGCACGCTTCCTGCCGTCGACGAGCCCGTGAGCTCCGTTCCGTTGAAACCGCGGGAGCAGGCCAAATGCGTTCAAGCTTAGTTGCGGAATGGAGCCAGTGGACCAATCCGAAGATGCCCAGTCACCTAAACCACCAGCCCGACCACTGCCTCGCCGTAATCCCTCACCGGAGATATTTTGCTCACGGCACCTCCCTCGCCCGCCTATAAATAGGACCCCAGAGGCGTTGTGAAGCCACCGCATCCACCACACACCACCACAGCCTCGCCAAAACCCCTCAGAGGGCCTTGGGAGAGCCTTCTTCCCCGACTCCGGCCGCCCCGATCCGCTTCGGGCTCCGGCAAGATCCGCTCTGGTGAGAGCACCCCCGCCGCCCAAACTCTGCTAGTAACCTTCTAGTCAACCAACTCATCTAACCCAAGACTTAATTTGTAGTCAGAAGCCCCATCCGGTGAGACCCATCATCGCCCGACGCCGCCGTCCGCCGTAGAGGAAGTAGTCGTCGCTGTGGTGCTTCCCGTCGGTCTCCTCCACCACCCACCAACGCGGAAGAACCTCCTGATCACGCCGGTACTTCCCTCCCTCTCTGCTTCGCAGTGGTTCGTCGCCGGCGATCATCGCAGGTCTCTGGCGCCGGCGAGCTCTGTTTTTCCCCTTTCAAACCTGACATGCGGGACCCCCTTGTCAGCCCTTTCTTTTATTCGAAACGTTTTCTGAAAGCGCCTTCGGGCAAAGTACGCTTTCTATTCGGCTAGGCGTATTTCATCCAAAGCGTTTTCTGTCTATTCAAACTACCCCCTGGATAGTTTCTGTTTTATTACAGACTAGTCCCTGGGTTTGTTTTCTTTATAACTTTTAAACTAAAAATTATTTTTAGTTGATTCCTTTTCTGTCATCTTCATAATCCTGCCTAGTTTTTTATCATATTTATTTGAAAAATATTTGGAACACTTTTTACGCACGCACGGTATTTACGTTAGTATCCGATTCTTTTTATACCGTAGATACCGGAGGAGGTGACGGAGCCGCAAACTTCGCCGAGCTAGACTCCGACTACTCCGAACCAGGCAAGCATGTTTGAACCTTTGATATGATGAGTGTTTTTCATGTTTGCTAGTGTGGTTTTTCTTAAGGCATGTTTATATAAGCATTTGTTGGATGTTATATTCCATGCACGGTAAGTTGCAAGTGAGCTACAAAACTTGATGAGATCATATGATGGAGAACAACCTGATCATGTGGTGGCATGATAAGTAGTAAGCTGGTATTGTTGGAGCATGCCAGTTCTATATCAACTGTTTAACTACGGCATCGACGTGGATCAAGTCTCGATCCCGTCCATTTCCCTTTTTGTGCTACCACATGTTTTCTGCAAAGAATACGGTTTATTAAGTTGCAAACCTCTTTCCTGGTACACACCAAATAGAGAGGCCGTGATGAAGGTTCCATGGCCCTGGATTAAAGCCGTCATCCGGTCAGGGGGCATGGGTGTTTCCGGTTGGGACCGAGAGGGGGGCACCCCTTAGAGCGCGCGGTATAAATTTGATCCCATGCTATTCGAGGAGTGACCTCCCCACCTCAGGAGTTTTTCTTGAACGTTGCCCAGGGTGATTCCTGGCAGCGGAATGTGGAATGGGTGTGTACTGGTTAGATGTGTTTTCTTCTAAAATACCGTGAACGGAACTAGTCCTTGGTGACTACTGAAATCCGTTGACTGTGGTAAAGTACAAACTCTGCAGAGTCAAAACCATTCGCATAACCAAGTCCTTGGTCAAGGACGTTGGTTAGCAGATCAGTGTCAGTCTCAGCGTCAGTCTCTGTAGAACTAATACTTCTGACAGAGGTAAACCCGGTTGAATGATTACTTCTGTGAACGGACTAACCTGTTTACTTTTATGTGCCGAGTATTCCTTTGGATGGTGCTACCTCCAGGAACTACTCAATTTTTTTTTGTATGATATAAGCCCTTTATGTGATGTCGCTCAGACGTCCGACTGTGGCATTCTTGTCATTTACTTTTGATATAAGCCCTTTATGTGATGTCGCTCAGACGTCCGACTGTGGCATTCTTGTCATTTACTTTTGATATAAGCCCTTTATGTGATGTCGCTCAGACGTCCGACTGTGGCATTCTTGTTATTTACTTTTGATATAAGCCCTTTATGTGATGTCGCTCAGACGTCCGACTGTGGCATTCTTGTTATTTACCTTGGATATAAGCCCTTTCTGCGGTGTCGCCCTGACGCCCGACTGCGGCATGTTTATTCTACTTTACCTTTCGAGGCGTCGTTTCAGACACCCGATAGGTCTTCAGCTATTTTATTCATGTTATAGTACCAATTGAACTACTCATGTGTGTATTACTAATCTGCTTGTATGCATCATGTTTGCATTTGTTATATCTTATGTCCAAACTGTCTTGCGAGTACATTCAAAGTACTCACCTGGCTTGTTGATTTGGCCAGATGTTGACGAAGGCGATCTTATGGATGAAGAGTACGATAGCGAGTCCGACGCCTAGAGGAGTCCCAGTCAGTCCCTTGCGATCCTGGAGTTGGTCACTTGTATTGTATACGCTTCCGCCACCATAAATAAATCATCGAGCCTCACTCCGACGCTTGATGAGTGTAAGATATTGGAGTCACGCCACCCACATCACTGTGATATATCCACTACCACTATATCCACGAGTTAGTAGTTATGCCACCATATCCAGTTGTGTCATACCCGCCTTTATGTATAATATTGGCGTACTTGTAATAAATTGTTGAGCAGCCTCAGCTCAACCCTGTATAATATTTAGTGCTTCTGGATTTTTCTGTATCAAGGATTTGTCTGCCAGTATGGAGGATTTCTCTATACTAGTTTGATGAAAGGGGCGATTTTTCAATAAGTATTTTATTGGAAAACCGGTCCTGACAGTAGCACTTTCTTTAAAGCCATTAAGCTAGGCATATAGTGCTCAAGTAATGGATCCACCCGGATCCCAAGGTATATCGAAGCCAATTTTAATTAGCAATGATTTGGCATTTAGTAGTGAGCACAAAGTGATATGTGTCATGAAGCAACAAAGTCTAACTCTCTTCCTATGCATAGGAATGTCATACAAGAACAATGCATGCACATCAAGTAAAGGCCAATGCATAGTATAAGCAGTTTCTTGCAATTTTATCATGTTGGAAACATAGAGAGGCGGAGATGTAGTTCCTCTCTCATAATAATTGCAAGTAGGAGCAGCAAGCACATGCATATTATATTCATCAAAATCATCATGTGTAACAGAAAAAGGCAACCCATCAATATAATCCTTAATAAGTGCAAACTTCTCCGATATAGTTTAGTTTGGAGAACTCAAAAAGATAATAGGACTATCATGCGTGGGTGCAATAGCAACAATATCATGTTTAACATAAGGATCTATAGCAAGTTCATATCCATAAGCATAATTCATATTGGCATCTTGGCCACAAGCATAGCAAGCATAATCAAAAAGGGATATTTCAAGAGAATCAACGGGATCATAGCAATCATCCTTCGGTAAGCACGAAGGGAAACTAAACAATGTATGAGTTGAAGAGTTACTCTCATTAGAAGGTGGGCACGGGTAGCTAATCCGCTCTTCCTCCTTTTGTTCTTCGCTCTCCTCCTCATATTTTTCATCCAATGAGCTCACAATGTCATTGATTTCTTCTTCCATAGACTCCTGCAAAATATTAGTCTCTTCTTGGACATCGGAGACCTTCTCAATAAACGCATCAATATCGGAGTTATATTCATAATTCAAATAGCAATATTTCAATATAGCAAGATTTTCAGGTCTAGAAACATCATCATCAAAATCATCATTCTTTCTAAATAGAGATTCAATTTCATAAGCACCCTTAAAAGCAACGAATTCTTCTATTTGTTCCACATAATAATAATCATATATACCATTAGCATAAGAAGCTAAGGTTTCATTATCATTAAATTTGCATGAAAAGGGAAGGTGTGGAGCCTTCATCCTAGAGCAACAAGTATAATCATATCTCAAGCATAGTTGTCGAGCATACCAATGCAACATATGAATTTGATCCCATAATAGTTTCCCTTTTTGTGTCAAGCGATAATCCCTAAAGTATTCACGTTGATCCAACGTTACTCCCATTACATAGTTGAATGGGGTTTTCTCAAGATTATCAAAGTAGTACATAATATCTTTCACATAATGAGCATCGAGGGTTTTAGGAGGTTCCCCATCTCCATGAGTAGCAAGTACACCTAAGTGTTTTTGTATTTCGTGTTCCACATCCATAACTAAAGATAGAGAACAACTTAGAACAGCAAATAAAATCCACTTAGTGATAAAGCAAACAAGCACACACGAGAATATTCACCCCACGCTATTGCTCCCCGACAACGGCGCCAGAAAAAGGTCTTGATAACCCACAAGTGTAGGGGATCAGTTTTAAACTCTTTCGATAAGTAAGAGTATCGAACCCAACGAGGAGCTAAAGGCAGAACAAATATTCCCTCAAGTTCTATCGACCACCGATACAACTCTACGCACGCTTGACGCTTACTTTACCTAGAACAAGTATGAAACTAGAAGTACTTTGTGGTTTTGTGGGATAGGTTTGCAAGATAATAAAGAGAGCGTAAATAAAAAGTAGGGGCTGTTAAGATAAAGACACAACTAAATTAGTAATAGCGAGTGTGGAAAAGTGGTGGTAGGAGTTGCGAAATTGCCCCTAAGCAATTGACTACGTTACTAGACCGATAGCAAGTTTTATGTGGGAGAGGCCACTGCTAGCATGTCATTCCTTAGTTGGAATTATATGCACTTATGATTGGAACTATTAGCAAGCATCCGCAACTACTAACGTTCATTAAGGTAAAACCCAACCATAACATTAAGATATATTGGTCCCCCTTCAATCCCGTATGCATCAATTTCTACGCTAGGTTGAAGCTTCTGTCACTCTTGCCCTCCAATACATAGTCCTATCAACATACAACTAACCCTATGGTGTGATCCACGTGCGAGCTCATATGATGGGCACCAAAGGACAACAACATAACCACAAGCAATTTAAATCAATCATAGCAATTCACCAATCACCGATAGGACAACGATAATCTACTCAGACATCATAGGATGGCAACACATCATTGGATAATAATATGAAGCATAAAGCACCATGTTCAAGTAAAGGGTACATCGGGTTGCCGGAGAGTGGACCGTTGTAGATAGATGGGGGAAGGTGATTGAGATGTTGGTGAAGATGACGGAGGTGTTGGTGTAGATCGCCGTCACACGATGATGGCCCCAGTGGCACTCCGGCGCCACCGGAAGCGAGGGGGAGAGAGCCCCCTCCTTCTTATTCTTACTTGACCTTCTCCCTAGATGGGAGAAGGGTTTCCCCTATGGTCCATGGTCTCCATGGCGTGGGAGGGGCGAGAGCCCCTCCGAGATTGGATCTATCTCTCTGTCTCTCTCTGTTTCTGCGTTCCCTCATTCTGTCCCTTCACCATTTCTTATGTTCCCAGAGATCCGTAACTCCGATTGGCCTGATTTTTTGACACGATTTTTGTCCGGATATTATCTTTCTTGCGGCAAAAGAAGGGAATCAACCGCCTTACGGTGTGGCCAAGCCCCCCTGCCTCGTGGCCCACTCGGGCAACGTCCCATGTTGGTTCTGCTTCCCAAAATTCACATATATTCCAAAAAAAATCTCCATCCGTTTTATTCCATTTGGACTCCGTTTGATATGGATATTCCGCGAAACAAAAAACATGCAACAAACAGGAACTGACACTGGGCACTGGATCCATATGTTAGTCCCAAAATATAGTATAAAAAGTTGCCAAAAGTACATGAAACTTGTAGAATATTGGCATGGAACAATAAAAAATTATAGATACGACGGAGACGTATCAGTGAGAAGGCAATTCCTGTGTATTAGCTGCTGAAGAAGACAAATAACTTCATCTGGAATGATGCAACTGACAAGGCTTTTGAGTATCTCAATAAGTAGTTATCTGAGCCACCAATCCTTGATGCCCCTCATAAGAAAGAGCTGATGCTATTATACGTTGCCACTAATAACAAGGCTGTCAGTGTAGCAGTCGTTGTGGAACGCAAGGAATAGGGCAAAGAGTACCCGGTGCAACGAACAGTTTATTTTGTCAGTGAGGTTTTGACAGTCTAAACATCGCTATCCACATTGGTAGAAGCTGGTTTTCTGTGTTTTTATGGCTAGTTGCAATTTGAAGCACTATTTCCAGGAGCACCCTACTACTGTCGTCTGTTCAGCACCCTTAGGTGATATTATTCAAAACAAGGAAGCAAATGGCTAGGTTGCCAAGTGGGCTATAGAGATTGGTCCGCATCATCTGAACTATGTGTCGCGAACAAATATGAAGTCTCAAGCTTTGGTTGATTTCATCAACGACTGGACTGAGTTACAAACTCCCAAGGAGAAGCCAGACAATACATACTGGACAATACACTTTGATGGGTCGAGATACTTAGAAGGCTCGGGAGCTTGAGTTGTCTTGACTTTGCCACGAGGTGAAATTTCTGTTATGTTTTGAGACTAATGTTTCCCTATACTAATAATGCAAAAATATGAGGCATTGCTTCACGGGCTTCATCTGGCTAAGGAGATTAATCTCAGTCGGGTCAGATGTTTGTGCGACTTAGATTTGGTTGCTCAACATGATTTTGGGACTTGGTATTCTAACGACCCTCTTATGGCGGCTTACAGGCATGCTATCATAGTAATATCTGGTCATTTCAAGGGATACCAAGTGGATCATATTGATCGCTGGCATAATGAAGCAGTAGATGCACTGTCTCGCTTGGGCTCTCAGCGCAAGCCTATTCCACAAAATGTTTTTCTTGACGTTTGATATGTCTCCATCGTATCTAAATGGGCCCAAAAGAATCATGGGTTGTTAATGGGCCTAAATACAACACACATCACATGTGGGCTGAAAGACACCATGTGGAGGTACGAAAGACCGTCAATACCTTTGGTAGGGTGGCGAATGTGGCCGAAAGTACTGTAATGGATATCGCACGAGTAAGTTACCCAGGTTCAGGCCCTCATGGTGAGGTAATACCATATGTCCTACTTTAAATTTGTATTAATAGTGGAGAGCCACATGTGAGGGGGTTACAAGGGTGAAGATGTAATGGCTACCGAGAGTATGGTTCTACCAGAGAGTAGATGCGTATGGCTACCCCTACCCTTGCCTTGTATATGAAACGAGTGCTAGAGTTTACAGAGGATCTATACAATCTCAAGACGTCGTCATCTTTTCTTATTTGCCACTATGATATCCAATCTTATCCAGATCTCGGGGCTCCCTCTTGTCGCTAGTCTCCTTGTCTGGCCACCCGGACCCCGAGGCATGCCTGTTGTTGGGCTTCTTGACAGGAGGCCACCCCTAAAGTATTGCACATCAGTAGCTCCCGAGCATTCCGGAGTTGGAATATTCTTATCTTCAGGAATGAGAACCCAGGCAGGCTCCTAATGTTGATGATCATGGCCTGTCCTTTATGAGTCCGGCTTCACAGGGTTTTGAACCTGTGATGACTGCCCATATGACCCATTAGGACAAATCAGGCGATCTAGGATTTGCGTACCTGGGATGACCGCCCATATAAGCACTTGCGCTCGACCTCTCAGGAGGCGAAAATGTTCTAGGCAGTACTCCATACGGTCAAATGGGTGCGGTTGCCCATATAGAAGACCGTCTTTTGTCCTGTTCTACTTGGTCGCCCCGGTCTTGGCTTGCACTCGTATGATACACCGTATTTTGCGCTGGACTCTGTTGGTGGGTTTCGACGAAGATTCCATGCGATCACGCATACAAGCGCTTGCGATCATATGGAACACCATCAAACGCACTGGTCTTCTTTGAGTCTTTGACCATTTCGTCCACATTTCCATGCGACCGGTCAAACGAGCGGTCAGTCGCATTATAAACCATCTTTCTATCTATTTCCCTTTATCCTTAGTCTCCTCCTCCTATCTTCTTTCTTTGATCTTTCTCCTATGACACTAAGTCAAGAACACACTTTTTCAAGAGTTCTTCATTAGATTATTTATGAGAGCAAAATAACAAAGCAAAAATTTGACAAAAATGATAGGTTGCCTGCCATTAACCACTGGTTTTTAGGTTGGCAAGCTCAACCTCATACCTTAGTATCATTCCAGGTCATCTGGTGGCTTGAGATTCTCTTTACCTACCACATATACTCACTTAGGTGGTGGAATATACTTCTCTTTCGCTCCCGGCTTCTTTGAAAAATACCTCACTATTCCTTCATCTAGGTTCTGAAGGTTACTTTTCCCTCCACAAAATCCAACGATGTACCTGCGGTATTCAGAAATGGCCTATAGTGAATAATAGATGGTTTTTTGTTTTCGAGAATAACAAGGATAACAAAGTAAGTAGGTATAATATGCACATGTAATCTTAATAGCACATTCTCATCCACTCCAATTGGCTTCTTAGTAGATTTATCTGCCATCTACACGGTTACACCCGTGGGCACACATTCTGCCTGGTTCAACTTGTGATAGAGAGCTAGAGGCATTACACTCACTCCTTCTCCAACGTCATAAAGAGCATTATTTATATCAAGATTACCAATTGAACAAGATATTGTAGGTATACATGGGTCTCCCAGCTTCTTCCATATTTTATCCTCGAAGGGGTATTCCCCTATTGTAGCTGAAGGAAATATGCCCTAGAGGCAATAATAAAGTTGTTATTTATTTCCTTCTATCATGATAAATGTTTATTATTCATGCTTGAATTGTATTAACCGGAAACTTAGTACATGTGTGAATACATAGACAAAACAGAGTGTGCGTAGTATGCCTCTACTAGACTAGCTCATTTATCAAAGATGGTTATGTTTCCTAGCCATAGACATGAGTTGTCATTTGATCAATGGGATCACATCATTAGGAGAATGATGTGATGGACAAGACCCATCTGTTAGCTTAGCACTATGATCCTTTAGTTTTACTGCTATTGCTTTCTTCGTAACTTATACATGTTCCTATGACTATGAGATTATGCAACTCCCGAATGCTGGAGGAACACCTTGTGTGCTATCAAATGTCACAACATAACTGGGTGATTATAAAGATGCTCTACAGGTGTCTCCGAAAGTGTTCGTGGTGTTGGCATAGATCAAGAATAGGATTTGTCACTCCGAGTGTCGGAGAGGTTTCTCTGGGCCCTCTTGGTAATACACATCACAATAAGCCTTACAAGCAAATGACTAATGAGTTAGTCACAAGATGATGTATTATAGAACGAGTAAAGAGACTTGCAGGTAACGAGATTAACTAGGTATGGTGATACGGACGATCGAATCTCGGGCAAGTAACAAACCAGTGACAAAGGGAACGACGTATGTTGTTATGCAGTTTGACCGATAAAGATCTTCGTAGAATATGTAGGAGCAAATATGAGCATCCAGGTTCCGCTATTGGTTATTGACTGGAGATGAGTCTCGGTCATGTCTACATAGTTCTCAAACCCGTAGGGTCCACACGCTTAATGTTCGATGACGACCGGTATTATGAGTTTATGAGTTTTGATGTACCGAAGGTAGTTCGGAGTCTCGGATGAGATCACAGACATGACGAGGAGTCTCGAAATGTCTGAGACATAAAGATTAATATATTGGACGACTATATTCGAACACCAGAAGTGTTCCGGGTGATTATCGGGTAAAACCGAAGTGCCGAAGGGGGTTACCAGAACCCCCCCGAGGGAGTATGGGCCATAGTGGGCCTTGAGGAAAAGAGAGAGGCATCCCGTAGGGCTGGCCGCACCCCCTAGGGTTCCTAGTTGGACTAGGAAAAGGGGGGAGGCACCCCTCTCCTTTCCTTCTCCTGTCCTCCTTCCTTTCCTACTCCTAGTAGGAATAGGAAAGGGGGTTCCTATTCCTACTAGTAGTATGTAGCGACCCGACCCGATTGGATCAAGTCTCTATGCTTAAGTGTCATCCCTGGATCGGTATGCTGACACACATAGTACTCGAGGATTTATAACAGAGGTAAATCACATGTATTAAGTAACGTAAATACTATTACCTCAATCAATCATAGCGGAAGCAACAAAGGTTGTGCAGTTCCATCAACACCAACGGCAAAGTTGAGTGTAGACATCACAACCCTAACATAACACTTACTCGTTGAATAATTCCTGCAACATGAGACGTTGCAGCCATGTAGGTCAGTACGTTGAATGTACTAGCAATTTCACACTGTAATGATAATGATGAACAATGCCTACAACTACATGCATATTTGGCTGGTGGAGGCTGTAAGGCTGTTTTTGCATAAAGCTGATTTTTTCCTACCACAAAGGAATGCATTTATTTAACTACTTTGTTAAATTTAAATCATGAACAATTGAGAATGGTTCCTCCATCTCAATCCCAACCAAAGTCATTATTAACCCAACAAATTAATTAAATAGAGTGTTGAGATCAACAAATAATCCACTTCTAGATACTCAAAGATGTCCATAACCGGGGATACGACTACTCATGAATAGTTTGTACACTCTGCAGAGGTTTGTGCACTTTCCCCCACAAGACTCGATCTCCTCCGTTGGATTTCTCGCACTGCATGGTGTTAGAGAAACGGATGACCGAGACACAGTCTTTCAGAAGCATTCACTCTTTACCCCGGGTAGACCGGTACACCTACATTCGCTACATCTGCTAGTCTACCACTGAAAGAGGTCACACAACTTACTCATACTATGCCAGAGCCCATAATGGCTTGTGGCTGCACATGGAAGTTTCTAGGCATGAAAATATTATATGATCCCTTTGAGGCTGGGTGGCATTCCAATAGGGTGATCACACGGTTCCTCCGGGATCCCCTAGGACAACACTGGTTTCCCCAGGTGCCTGACAACCACTGGGTACTCCAGGGTGCCACAACCAATCCACCCAGATGTGTATTAAATTTCCACCTTAAAGTTTCCCTTAAATAACACTCACATCTTTCATGAAACTCTCATACCAATCCACGTCTACAAGCATGGCTAAGCAATAAGTAACAAGGCGTATACCCCCCATTAGTTGATCTCAAGTCATTGGGTTCCTACCTCATGAACTACAAAGCATCATATTATGTTAGCAGTCCTACTCATGCAAGTATTTGAGGATATAACTAATGCAATGAAAACTGGGTATTGGAAAATATGATCAAAGTGTGAACTTGCCTTGTACTGACGATGTAGATGATTTCGTACTCAGAACTCGTGATAGATCTACTCATCACACTCCGATCAATCTATCGTAAGAAAATAATAGTAACCACACATAAGCAATCACTCAGAAGATCGGAAAGAACGAATAAAACACTTCGGAAAACTTCAAAAACAAACGAATGACTCTTGAAACAGAAAACAATTTCTAACAGTATAAAAATTATGTGAATTTGGCCTTATCAGAAATTTTAGGTCAAGAGCTTTGATTTGCAAAAAGAATAAACTAAAACGGAGTTATAAAACTCAAGTTATGATCAAACGAAGTTCAAATTCAAATCTAGTTGAATTCAAAATTTTAAATTTCCAAAACATGTTTAAGTTGTTTTACTGGAAAGAGGGGACCGTAACGAAGACGAGAGCGTTGGTTTCGTTGGATTTGGACCAACGAGCAAAAAGTTATGGCTGTTTGAAGCTTAGGGGCTAAATTGTAAAAATAAATTCACAGATAGGTCCCTGGCCGAAAACTAAACAGAAAAAGAAAAGCTTATCGAGCGAACGCTCGCTTTTTAAGCCTAACTAATGAACGTTCACTGAATAGATCTAAACCTAAAAAAATAAAACCGATCTAAAACAAAAACCTAACTAAACAGAAAACCGGGGGTTTTATACCTAGCGGTTTTTCTTCGAAAACCGTGGGTTTGGCGGATCGAACCGGGCGGTTCGGGTCGGATCCGACGCGGGCGGAGCTCGGAGCTCCGGCCGACAGAACTCCGACGAGGGGCGGGGCAGATGGCGGCGGGCGCTGCGCAGGGCGGCTGCGCGGGCGCGGCGCGAGGAGCGGGGCGATCGGTGAGAGCAGCAGCAGCAAGCGGCGGCGGCGGCGGAGCAGCGAGCAGCGGCGACGGGGCAGAGCGCAGCGGCGGCGGCGGCGGTGCGAGAGGAGGGGCGACGGGGCCCGGGGCTTTGGCTTTTATAGGCGGAGAGGGGGGCGGTGTTGCGTGGGGAAGGGGGCGAGGGGAGAGGCCGGGGCGACCACGACACCCATGGCGGCGGCGGCGAGCTGGGCTGGCCCAGTCGGCGGGAACTTTTTTTAACAGAAACAAAACAAGAATAAACCAAAATAATACATAATATACTATAGGCATATTATATATCAAAATTTGCAGAAAAGGATTCTCTACAAGGTGAACATTTTTCTACAGTCAAATAAAATGCTCACAAATTCTAATAAATCAAACAGTGCTACTGAAGCAATAAAAACCAATAAAAATCATTTTTAAAAATACCAAAAAGATTTCAAATTTATTTCTCTCCAATTTTCCACTGTAGGGAATCATGTTACCCTATCTTCCATATATTTTATTTTTGGAGAAAAATAATTTGAATAAAACCCAATAACTCAACTTTTGAAAATTTGTAGAAAATTTCAGAAAAACTTCCAACTCATATTTCCTATAATTTGAAGAAGTCATTTTATCTTCTCTCGGGAAAATCATTGAGTTGCATAAAGTTTTTGAATTCAAAATATTTCAAGAATGGAATTCAAAATCCTTTCAAGCCCTTTATCATTTAAAATAAATGGAAAAAGTCATATTATTTTCACTCTAGGGTTTGTGATGAAAAGAATTTGAAATCCCGGAGATCAAAATGCAAAGTGAAAGTTTTGGGAAAGTCATTTTATTCCCTCTCATTTAACTTTCAAAAGTTTCAATTTTCACCCAATTTCACACAGCATAACAACAAGCAATCAAATCTATCTATTTATTATAACATTCCAAAATTTAGAATTTTGGGATGTTACAAACCTACCACACTTAAAATGAATCTCGTCCTCGAGATTCGGAGAGGCTAGCAAGAAGTAGGTTAGTGTTTGGGGGTCTCCTAACAAATCCATTGATCGATATGATCTAGGGAGCTACCACGCTTAGAAACATGGATGCAGTTCCACCAAAATTTGGTACTCCATTCTTAGTTGACAGTGTTGGTCTTCTCAGATCTTCAGGATAATTCCTTCTCTGGGCTCTTCTGGTAGTGGCATAACCTTTTCCCTCAATTCTGGTGTCCTTTCATCCTGGTACGGTTCTTTCGAGATTGGCTCTTCTTAGCTGACAGGTCTGGCGCCAATACTAACAACTATCGATATCTCATGGTGGTCATCAAACAATTTATTGGGTTCCTGCAGAAAACGGGTCTGGGCTTCATCCTCACCGTATATCCTACGGTTGGCAACATCATGCCGTGTACAAGGGATAAAATTCTATACCATTCTAAGGTTTAAACAAGGTTTCGACATCGTCGTCTCTCTACTATAGGTAAGTCACTCAGATTTACCATCCCGTATAACAGAGGCGAATAATTAGAGTAAGTCAGTATGGTGATCAATCCATCCCGCACCCAAATCATTACCTTGTATATGGTTTAGTGAATCTCGCATTCTAACACTCGGTCATCCTCACAAGCATTGCAGAATTTTCTCTTGTCAACGAACTAAGTTTGGATATATCCATTGATTCTGCAAGCCAAACAACCATCTATCGTGTTTCACAACCCTCGGGTTTTGCCTATACTCCTATAAGATCGTCTGTTGGCAAGGTCATAACTTCTCCCAGGGGTTTTCCTTCAGCAAGAGTGTGCTTGCTTCTTTGACAGGTCCTGGGGCCTGTGGGTTATGGCTTAGCTCCAACTTGTCACTAGTAACACTTGGTCTCAACATCGGTTGCAACTGATCATTCTTCTGGCATCCAACTTCCTTGGTTTTTCTTAAATCCATCCAATTATCCTTTACTTCTCTAGGTTTAAAACTGAGTGTGATTACTCTCACTCATCCTTGGGCAGTCCATTCCAAATCTGTCATCACTAGTTCTTGTATTCGGGTAACGGTGTTGGATTCTACCACACTTAAAATGAATAACACTAGTTTCTTCAAAATCTCCTTCCATGCATCATGTCTTCACTCATCACCTTTATAGTACCAACTTATAATATCCAAAATCAATACCATGATGCCAACTGTATTTATTCTCAACTTATTACAATCTACTGCACTTCCATTGTAGGCTTCAACTCACTACTTAGCACAACTCTTCTTCTCCTTGGGATAATCTCTAACATATTGCTCTGCTTCACTTCAGCAGGAACATATTACTACTGACAAGTCTCGTGGTTCCCTTGTGATTACGTAGCCTCCTTAGGTCCTCGGCTTAGGGGTCCACGTCAGAACTTGTATATCCTTAACTCATCCTTGGAGTCACTATTGCTCCATACTCCAACATTACACCATCTGTAAATCCAATTGTACTTATTTCCTTCATAAACTTGGGGTAAGCATCATAAATAAACTCCAACTTATTTGTGCAAACTCTACTATTTGGGGCAACACTTTCCTTCTTATTGGTCCAGGGTTTACACAGAAAGGTATCGTCCTAAACAAAATGCACCGGTTCATCCATAATCCATATTCTCCTCATGTCAAAATCTCTTATTACATCCTGAACCAGTATTCAATACTCCAATTTCAAAGGTGCTTCACTACAAATGTTGCCATCCACCTAGTTGGGTATGGTCAAACATTCCTCCCATCTTTATTCATTTGTCCTAGCTAAGGACGCTTCAGTCCCACTGGAATTGGGCAATGTAATCCTTGAAATCATCAATCTCTTGCTTCATCCTATTGGCCGTGTGCTTTATCTTCATCATCTCTGCATGCATCCTACTCTGGCATTCCTGGGTATAACGAAGTCTTGCTTCAAGTATTTCTTCAATCTGACGTATGGTGTCCATAGCAGCTTCACGAACAGAGTCGAAGAATGTAGTTCGTGGTACCCGGGAGATGAAATAGTATTGACCCATAGTCTTTGGGCAAACTCCTTTCACACGATGGAGGTGTACCTCCACATACCAAAGTTCAACTCCATTCTCCATGAAGGGATAACACTTGTAAACAACATCTCCTTCTAGGTGAATATGCTTCATCATGTCCTTCAGGATCTTTGGAAAATCTTGATCGGTAGTCAAGGTCATGATGGTTTCTGGGCCTTTGAGAAAAGACTCATAAAGGGTTGTCATCTGTAGGTATATGTCAGAAGGGGTTCTCAGGACAACATACAGACATCCTTGGGTAAAACGGAGTTGTTTGTCTGAAAAAGGTTTATGGTCAGCCTCTCCAGGGGTTCTAGGTTTTGGTTTGGGTGAGGGGCACTCACAATCATCCATCCACTCATAACATCTCCTTCTTTGATTCCAAAAATCTCAACTTCTATTGCTTCACAAACCATTACGATGTTCTTTCCATAGCTCAACTTAACATCGTAATAAAAGTGTATTCCACATGCTTCATTCTAATATCCAGATCTCAACTACTCTGATCAATCTTTCCTCCGACCTGAACCTTCTCTTGGCAAAATGCTCTACTTCCTTGTTCCTATAAATTCTTCTATCTTTCGTGGATCAAACTCCACCTCTTCTGTCGGGAAGTCTCCCAGATACTCATGGCTTTCCTTCGTGCAATACTGTGAACGATGTCCTTCTTTTCCACATGAGTAGCAAGCACGTGACTACTATCTGTCTAGCCCTTCTCCATCAGGGTCGTCAATATCTTCCTCCATCGCGGATTCCCTTAAGGTTTCCTCGAGGGCTTCTTTTATTGCTTCTTTCTTCCGTTGGATAGTTCGTTGCACCATGGGGTAAATGTGACACTGAGCAGGGTAGTGGGTAGTCCCTTCACACAAGAAACAAGTAATCTTCCTAGTTGGGCATTCTTCAGCTAGGTGACTTCCTTCACAATTAAGACATTCATCCTTGTGCTCCTCCTAGGTGTGTCCTATTTCTCCACAAATCTTGCAGGCACAACGTTTCTTCTTCGGGTTGTCATCACGCTCTCGGATGAGACGAGATCTTAACAGAGTCTTCTTGAATTCCTCCCAACTTCCTGCTCCATTACATCCTTGTATTTCTTGATGCATCTTCCACCATGCTGCAGCACTTTTTGTAAAGTACTGAAGAGCGTACTTAACCTCATACTTCCTTGCAACCAAATTTTTCCTGAGGTGATCCTCCATGTTTTGTATCCATAGCTCTACCTCCGGCTGGGTCATCGGACCAGAGAATACAAGGCTATCTTCATTCATCCTCTATTGGGTCCAAGGGTTTTGGGATGAGATTCGTAAGGTGGGGAGAGAGATACACTCAATACAAACAATAGTTTTGAAAAGACAGGTTTTAGGTTGTGGCCATCGGAAAAACATCAAACAAATGACGACTCACAATCGTCGCATCTAACGTAAGTACATAACAAGTGGTTGGTCTTCTAAAGGTCAATATCTCTTCAAAACCACCAACTCTTCAATCCTTCGGAGTATCCATTGTTGCAGCTCCAACACTTCTAATGCATGGTGAAATCTCTTTACTCCGAAGTGGTTAAAATGGACAGGGTGTCGTCTAGCTATTTAAGGTAAAAGGAAAGATTTGACAAAGCTCAGAAAAGAAGAGAGGTAAAGAATCTTTTTGAAAATAATTCTTTAGAGAAATACTTTTCTACGGGCTTGCCAATTTCTAGGGTCACGTCCTACAGTCAACATGTGCTCTGATACCATCTTGTAGTGACCCGACCCGAATGGATCAAGTCTCTATGCTTAAGTGTCATCCCTGGATCGGTATGCTGACACACACAATACTCGAGGATTTATAACAGAGGTAAATCACATGTATTAAGTAACGTAAATACTATTACCTCAATCAATCATAGCGGAAGCAACAAAGGTTGTGGAGTTCCATTAACACCAACAACAAAGTTGAGGGTAGACAGCGCAACCCTAACGTAACACTTACTCGTCGAATAATTCCTGCAATAGGAGACATTGCAGCCATGTAGGTCAGTACATTGAATGTACTGGCAATTTCACACTGTAATGATAATGATGAACAATGCCTACAACTACATGCATATTTGGCTGGTGGAGGCTGTAAGGTTGTTTTTGCATAAAGCTGATTTTCCCTACCACAAAGGAATGCATTTATTTAACTACTTTGTTAAATTTAAATCATGAACAATTGAGAATGGTTCCTCCATCTGAATCCCAACCAAAGTCATTATTAACCCAACAGATTAATTTAATAGAGTGTTGAGATCAACAAATAATCCACTTCTAGATACTCAAAGATGTCCATAACCAGGGACACGGCTACTCATGAATAGTTTGTACACACCGTGGAGGTTTCTCACTTTTCCCCACAAGAATCGATCTCCTCCGTTGGATTTCTCGCAATGCATGGTGTTTGAGAAACGGATGACCGAGACACAGTCTTTCAGAAGCATTCACTCTTTACCCCGGGTAGACAGGTACACCTAAATTCGCTACATCTGCTAGTCTACCACTGAAAGAGGTCACACAACTTACTCATACTATGCCAGAGCCCATAATGGCTTGTGGCTGCACATGGAAGTTTCTAGGCATGAAAATATTATATGATCCCTTTGAGCCTGGGTGGCATTCCAATAGGGTGATCACACGGTTCCTCCGGGATCCTCTAGGACAACACTGGTTTCCCCAGGTGCCCGACAACCACTGGGTACTCCAGGGTGCCACAACCAATCCACCCAGATGTGTATTAAATTTCCACCTTAAAGTTTCCCTTAAATAACACTGACATCTTTCATGAAACTCTCATACCAATCCACGTCTACAAGCATGGCTAAGCAATAAGTAACAAGGCATATACCCCCCATTGGTTGATCTCAAGTCATTGGGTCATACCTCATGAACTACAAAGCATCATATTATGTAAGCAGTCCTACTCATGCAAGTGTTTGAGGATATAACTAATGCAATGAAAACTGGGTATTGGAAAGTATGATAAAAGTGTGAACTTGCCTTGTAATGACGATGTAGATGATTTCGCACTCAGAACTCATGATAGATCTAATCGTCACACTCCGATCAATCTATCGTAAGCAAACAATAGTAACCACACATAAGCAATCACTCAGAAGATCGGAAAGAACGAATAAAACACTTCAGAAAACTTCGAAAACAAACGAATGACTCTTGAAACAGAAAACAATTTCTAACAGTACCAAAATTATGAGAATTTGGCCTTATCATAAAGTTTAGGTCAAGAGCTTCGATTTGCAAAAAGAATAAACTAAAACGGAGTTATAAAACTCAAGTTATGATCAAACGAAGTTCAAATTCAAATCTAGTTGAATTCAAATTTTAAAATTTCCAAAACATGTTTAAGTTGTTTTACTAGAAAGAGGGGATCGTAACGAAGACGAGAGCGTTGGTTTCGTTGGATTTGGACCAACGAGCAAAAAGTTATGGCCGTTTGAAGCTTAGGGGCTAAACTGTAAAAATAAATTCATAGATAGGTCCCTGGCCGAAAACTAAACAGAAAAAGAAAAGCTTATCAAGCGAACGCTCGCTTTTTAAGCCTAACTAATGAACGTTCACTGAATAGATCTAAACCTAAAAAAATAAAACCGATCTAAAACAAAAAACCTAACTAAACAGAAAACCGGGGGTTTTATACCGAGCGGTTTTTCTTCGAAAACCAAAGGTTTGGCGGATCGAACCGGGCGGTTCGGGTCGGATCCGATGCGGGCAGAGCTCGAAGCTCTGGCCGGCGGAACTCCGGCGAGGGGCGAGGCAGACGGTGGCAGGCGCTGCGCGGGGCGGCTGCGCGGGCGCGGCGTGAGGAGCGGGGCGATCGGCGGGAGCAGCAGCAGCAAGCGGCGGCGGCGACGGAGCAGAGTGCGGCGGCGGCAGCGGCGAAGCGAGTGCGGCGGCGATGCGAGAGGAGGGGCGACGGGGCCCGGGGCCTCAGCTTTTATAGGCGGAGAGGGGGGCGGTGTTGCGTGGGGGAGGGGCGAGGGGAGAGGCCGAGGCGACCACGGCACCCATGGCGGCGGAGGCGAGCGGGAGTTCGTCCCGAGGACGAAGACGGCGGCGAGCTGGGCTGAGGCCTGGCGGGCGAGCTGGGCCGGCCGAGTCGGCGGCAACTTTTTTTAACAGAAACAAAACAAGGATAAACCAAAATAATACATAATATACTATAGGAATATTATATATCTAAACTTGCAGAAAAAGATTCTTTACAAGGTGAACATTTTTCTACAGTCAAATAAAATGCTCACAAATTCTAATAAATAAAACAGTGCTACTGAAGCAATAAAAACCAATAAAAATCATTTTAAAAAATACCAAAAAGATTTCAAATTTATTTCACTCCAATTTTCCATTGTAGGGAATCATGTTAGCCTATTTTCCATATATTTTATTTTTGGAGAAAAATAATTTGAATAAAACCCAATAACTCAAATTTTGAAAATTTACAGAAAATTTCAGAAAAACTTCCAACACGTATTTCCAATAATTTGAAGAAGTCATTTTATCTTCTCTCGGGAAAATCATTGAGTTGCATAAAGTTTCTGAATTTATAATATTTCAAGAACGAAATTCAAAATCCTGTCAAGCCCTTTATCATTTGAAATAAATGGAAAAAGTCATATTATCTTCACTCTAGGGTTTGTGATGAAAATAATTTGAATTCCCTTGATCAAAATGCAAAGTGAAAGTTTTGGGAAGTCATTTTATTCCCTCTCATTTAACTTTCAAAAGTTTCAATTTTCACCCAATTTCACACAGCATAATAACAAGCAATCAAATCTATCTATTTATTATAACATTCCAAAATTTAGAATTTTGGGATGTTACAGAGTAGGAATCCTACTCCTTGGCACGCCTATAGGGGCCGGCCGGCCCTCCCCCTTGCTCCTTTATATACGGGGGCATGGGGGCACCTAAGAACACACAAGTAACATCGTTTTAGCCGTGTGCGGTGCCCCCCTCCACTGAAACACACCTCGATCATACCATTGCAGTGCTTAGGCGAAGCCCCGCGCCGGTAGCTTCATCATCTTCGTCACCACACCGTCGTACTGACGAAACTCTCCCGTGAAGCTCAACTGGATCAAGAGCTCGTGGGACGTCATCGAGTTGAACGTGTGCTGAACGCGGAGGTGCCGTATGTTCGGTGCTTGATCGGTTGGATTGCGAAGACGTTCGATTACATCAACCGCGTCACTAGATGCTTCCGCTTTCGGTCTACAAGGGTACGTAGACGCACTCTCCCCTCTCGTTGCTATGCATCTGGTAGATAGATCTGTTGGAAATATGCCCTAGAGGCAATAATAAAACGATTATTATTATATTTCCTTGTTCATGATAATTGTCTGTTATTCATGCTTGAATTGTATTGTACGGAAACAACGATACATGTGTGAATACATAGACCACAACGTGTCCCTGGTAAGCCTCTAGTTACTAGCTCGTTGATCAACAGATGGTCACGGTTTCCTGACCATGGACATAGGATGTCATCGATAACGGGATCAGATCATTAGGAGAATGATGTGATGGACAATACCCAATCCTGAGCCTAGCACGAGATCGTATAGTTCATAATGCTTAAGCTTTTTCTGGTGTCAAGTATTTATTCCTTAGACCATGAGGTTGCGCAACTCCCGGATACCGTAGGAATACTTTGGGTGTGCCAAACATCACAACGTAACTGGGTGGCTATAAAGGTACACAACGGGTATCTCCGAACGTGTCTGTTGAGTTGGTACGAACCGAGACTGGGATATTGTCGCTCCGTATGACGGAGAGGTACCTCTGGGCCCTCTCGGTAAGACATCATCACAATGAGCTCAAATTGACTAAGGAGTTAGTCACGGGATGATGGATTACGGAACGAGTAAAGAGACTTGCCATGACGAGATTGAACAAGGTATCGGGCATACTGACGATCGAATCTCGGGCAAGTACTGTACCGATAGACAAAGGGAATAACATACGGGATTGAGTGAATCCTTGACATAGTGGTTCATCCGATGAGATCATCGAGGAACACGTGGGAACCAACATGGGTATACAGATCCCGCCATTGGTTATTGACCGGAGAGTCGTCTCGGTCATGTCTATGTGTCTCCCGAACCCGTAGGGTCTACACACTTAAGGTTCGGTGACGCTAGGGTTATAGAGATACATGCACATGGAAACCCGAATGTTGTTCGGAGTCCCGGATGAGATCCCGGACGTCACGAGGAGTTCCAGAATGGTCCGGAGGTAAAGAATGATATATAGGAAGTCCAGTTTCGGCCATCGGGTGAATTCCGGGGGTCACCGGGAGTGTCCCGGGACCACCGGAGGGGTCCCGGGGGTCCACCGGGTGGGCCACCCATCCCGGTGGGTCCCGTAGGCCGCAAGGGGGAAGGGGCCAGCCCCTGGTGGGCTGGAGCACCACATGGGCCCCCCCTCCATGCGCCTAGGATTGAAACCCTAGGGGGAGGGGGCGCCCCCTATGCCTTGGGGGGCAAGTTTCCCCCCTCTGGCCGCCGCCCCCTAGGAGATCTGATCTCCCTAGGGCCGGCGCCCCCCTGGCCCCTATATATAGTGGGGGGTGGGAGAGGGCAGCCGCACCCCAAGCCTCTGGCGCCTCTCCCCCCTCCCATCACACTTCCTTCTCCTCTCGCAGGGCGCCGGCGAAGCCCTGCAGGTTTTCCTGTTGCATCCACCACCACGCCGTCGAGCTGCTGGATCTCCGACAACCTCTCCTCCTCCCTTGCTGGGTCAAGAAGGAGGAGACGTCGCTGTACCGTACGTATGTTGAACGCGGAGGTGCCATCCATTCAGCGCTGGGATCATCGGTGACGAGGATCACGAAGAGTACGACTACTTCATCCACGTTCCTTCGAACGCTTCCGCTCGCGATCTACAAAGGGTATGTAGATGCACTCCATTATGCTCGTTGCTAGATGACTCCTTAGATTGATCTTGGTGAAGCGTAGGAATTTTTTTGAATTATGCTACGTTCCCCAACAGTGGTATCTGAGCTAGGTCTTTGCGTAGCATCTTGCACGAGTAGAACACAAACAAGTTGTGGGCGTTGAGTTTGCTCAATTTTCTTGCCGTTACTAGTCCAATCTTGATTCGGCGGCATCGTGGGATGAAGCGGCCCGGACCGACCTTACACGTATGCTTACGTGAGACTGGTTCCACCGACAGACATGCACTAGTTGCATAAGGTGGCTGGCGGGTGTGTGTCTCTCCCACTTTAGTCGGATCGAATTCGATGAACAGAGTCCTTATGAAGGGTAAATAGAAATTGACAAATCACGTTGTGGTTTTGGCGTAGGTAAGAAACGTTCTTGCTAGAAAACCTATAGAAGCCACGCAAAAACTTGCAACAACAATTAGAGGTCGTCTAACTTGTTCTTGCAGCATGTGCTATGTGATATGGTATGGCCAAGAAGATGTGATGAATGATATATGTGATGTATGAGATTGATCATGTTCTTGTAATAGGAAATCACGACTTGCATGTCGATGATAATGACAACCGGCAGGAGCCATAGGAGTTGTCTTAATTATTGTATGACCTGCGTGTCACTGAATAACGCCATGTAATTACTTTACTTTATTGCTAAACGTTAGCCATAGTAGTAGAAGTAATAGTTGGCGTGACGACTTCATGAAGACACGATGATGGAGATCATGATGATGGAGATCATGGTGTCGAGCCGGTGACAAAGATGATCATGGTGCCCCGAAGATGGAGATCGAAGGAGCAAGATGATATTGGCCATATCATGTCACTTTATTTGATTGCATGTGATGTTTATCATGTTTATGCATCTTGTTTACTTAGAACGACGGTAGTAAATAAGATGATCTCTCACTAATTTTTTTAAGAATTGTGTTCCCCCTAACTGTGCACGTTGCTAAGGATCGTTGTTCCGAAGCACCACGTGATGATCGGGTGTGATAGGCTCTAACGTTCGCATACAACGGGTGTAAGCCAGATTTACACACGCAATACACTTAGGGTTCACTTGATGAGCCTAGCATGTACAGACATGGCCTCGGAACACGGAAGACCGAAAGGTCGAACATGAGTCGTATAGAAGATACGATCAACATGAAGATGTTCACCGTTGATGCCTAGTCCGTCTCACGTGATGATCGGACACGGGCTAGTCGATTCAGATCATGTATCACTTAGATGACTAGAGAGATGTCAATCTGAGTGGGAGTTCATTAAAATTTGATTAAGATGAACTTTATTATCATGAACTTAGTCTAAATTCTTTACAATATGTCTTGTAGATCAAATGCCCACGCTCATGTCACCCTCAACTTCAACGCGTTCCTAGAGAAATCCAAGCTGAAAGACGATGGTAGCAACTATACGGATTGGGTCCGTAACCTGAGGATCATCCTCATAGCTGCCAAGAAAACTTATGTCCTAGAAGCACCGCTAGGTGACGCTCCCGCCCCGGCAAACCAAGATGTTATGAACGCTTGGCAGTCGCGTTGTGATGATTACTCCCTGGTTCAGTGCGGCATGCTCTACAGCTTAGAACCGGGGCTCCAAAAACGTTTTGAGCACCACGGGGCATACGAGATGTTCCGAGAGCTGAAAATGGTTTTCTAGGCTCATGCCCGAGTTGAGAGATATGATGTCTCCAACGCATTCTACAGCTGTAAGATGGAGGAAAAAAGTTCTGTCAGTGAGCACATACTCAAGATTTCTGGGTTGCACAACCGCTTGTCTCAGTTGGGAATGAATCTCCCAGACGAAGCGGTCGTTGACAGAATCCTGCAGTCGCTCCCACCAAGCTACAAGAGCTTCGTGTTGAACTTCAATATGCAGGGGATGGAGAAGTCCATTCCCGAGGTGTATTCAATGCTGAAATCAGCGGAGGTGGAGATCAAGAAAGAGCATCAAGTGTTGATGGTCAATAAAACCACTAAGTTCAAGAAGGGCAAGGGAAAGAAGAACTTCAAGAAGGACGGCAAGGGAGTTGCCGCGCCCGGTAAGCCAGTTGCCGGGAAGAAGCCAAAGTATCGACCCAAGCCTGAGACTGAGTGCTTTTATTGCAAGGGAATGGGTCACTAGAAGCGGTACTTCCCCAAATACTTAGCGGACAAGAAGGCCGGCAACGTCAAAGGTATATGTGATATACATGTTATTGATGTGTACCTTACCAGCGCTCGTAGTAGCTCCTGGGTATTTGATACCGGTGCAGTTGCTCATATTTGTAACTCAAAGCAGGAGCTGCGGAATAAACGGAGACTGGCGAAGGACGAGGTGACGATGCGCGTCGGGAATGGTTCCAAGGTCGATGTGATCGTCGTCGGCACGCTGCCTCTACATCTACCCTCAGGATTAGTTTTAAACCTTAATAATTGTTATTTAGTACCAGCTTTGAGCATGAACATTGTATCTGGATCTCGTTTGATGCGAGATGGCTACTCATTTAAATCCGAGAATAATGGTTGTTCTATTTATTTGAGAGATATGTTTTATGGTCATGCCCTGCTGGTCAATGGTTTATTTTTGATGAATCTCGATCGTGATGATACACATATTCATAGTGTGAATGCCAAAAGATGTAAAGTTGACAATGATAGTCCCACATACTTGTGGCATTGCCGCCTTGGTCATATTGGTGTCAAACGTATGAAGAAGCTTCATGCTGATGGACTTCTGGAGTCTCTTGATTATGAATCATTTGACACGTGCGAACCATGCCTCTTGGGCAAGATGATCAAGACTCCGTTCTCCGGAACAATGGAGCAAGCAACCAACTTATTGGAAATCATACATACCGATGTGTGCGGTCCAATGAGTGTTGAGGCTCGCAGAGGCTATCGTTATGTTCTCACCCTCACAGATGACTTGAGTAGATATGGGTATATCTACTTGATGAAACACAACTCTGAGACCTTTGAAAAGTTCAAGGAATTTCAGAATGAGGTTGAGAATCAACGTGACAGAAAAATAAAGTTCTTGCGATCGGATCGTGGGGGTGAATATTTAAGTCATGAATTTGGCACGCACCTTAGGAACTGTGGAATTGTTTCACAATTGACACCACCCGGTACACCTCAGCGTAACGGTGTGTCCGAACGTCGAAATCATACCCTGTTGGACATGGTGCGATCCATGATGTCTCTCACCGACTTACCGCTATCTTTTTGGGGTTATGCTTTAGAGACTGCCGCATTCACTTTAAATAGGGCTCCGTCGAAATCCGTTGAGACGACACCGTATGAACTTTGGTTTGGCAAGAAACCTAAGTTTTCGTTTCTGAAAGTTTGGGGTTGCGATGCTTATGTCAAGAAACTTCAACCTGAGAAGCTCGAACCCAAATCGGAAAAATGCGTCTTCATAGGATACCCAAAGGAAACGATTGGGTACACCTTCTACCACAGTTCCGAAGGCAAAGTCTTTGTTGCCAAGAATGGATCCTTCTGGAGAAAGACTTTCTCTCGAAAGAAGTGAGTGGGAGGAAGGTAGAACTTGATGAGGTGACAGTCACCCCTCCGGAACCGGAAAGTAGCGCAGCGCAGGAAATTGTTCCTGAGGTGCCTGCACCGACAAGGGAGGAAGTTAATGATGATGATCATGAAGATACAGATCAAGTTACTACTGAACTTCAAAGGTCCACAAGGACACGTTCCGCACCAGAGTGGTACGTCAACCCTGTCATGGAAATCATGTTGTTAGACATCGGTGAACCTTCGAACTATGAAGAAGCAATGGCGGGCCCGGATTCCAATAAATGGCTTGGAGACATGAAATCCGAGATAGAATCCATGTATGAAAACAAAGTATGGACTTTGGTGGACTTGCCCGATGATAGGCACGCCATAGAAAATAAATGGATATTTAAGAAGAAGACATACGCGGATGGTAATGTGACCATCTATAAGGCTCGGCTTGTCGCTAAGGGTTATCGACAAGTTCAAGGGATTTACTACGACGAGACTTTCTCTCCCGTAGCGATGCTGAAGTCCGTCCGAATCATGTTAGCAATTGCCGCATTCTATGATTATGAGATATGGCAAATGGACGTCAAAACGGCATTCCTTAATGGTTTCCTCAAGGAAGAGCTGTATATGATGCAGCGGAAGGTTTTGTCGATCCGGAGAATGCTAACAAGGTATGCAAGCTCCAGCGCTCGATCTACGGGATGGTGCAAGCATCTCGGAGTTGGAATATTCGCTTCAATGATGTGATCAAAGCGTTTGGCTTTATACAGACTTGGGGAGAAGCCTGTATCTACAAGAAAGTGAGTGGGAGCTCTGTAGCATTTCTCATATTATATGTGGATGACATATTGTTGATGGGAAATGATATATAATTCTTGGAGAGCATAAAGGCCTACTTGAATAAGAGTTTTTAAATGAAGGACCTTGGAGAAGCTGCTTACATATCAGGCATCAAAATCTATAGAGATAGATCAAGACGCCTCATTGGTCTTTCACAAAGCACATACCTTGACAAGATATTGAAGAAGTTCAATATGGATCAGTCCAAGAAGGGGTTCTTGCCTGTTTTGCAAGGTATGAGATTGAGCAAGGCTCAGTCCCCGACCACGGTAGAAGATAGAGAAAAGATGAGTGTCATTCCCTATGCCTCAGCCATAGGTTCTATCATGTATGCCATGCTGTGTACCAAACCTGATGTGAACCTTGCCATAAGTTTGGTAGGGAGGTACCAAAGTGATCCCGGTATGGAACACTGGACAGCGGTCAAGAACATCCTAAAGTACCTGAAAAGGACTAAGGATATGTTTCTCGTCTATGGAGGTGACGAAGAGCTCGTCGTAAAGGGTTACGTCGATGCTAGCTTCGACACATATCTGGATGACTCAAAGTCACAAACCGGATACGTGTATATTTTGAATGGTGGAGCAGTCAGCTGGTGCAGTTGCAAGCAGAGCGTTTTGGCGCATTCTACATGTGAAGCGGAGTACATAGCTGCTTGCGAAGCAGCACACGAAGGAGTCTGGATGAAGGAGTTCATCACCGACCTAGGAGTCATTCCAAGTGCGTCAAGCCCGATGACTCTCTTCTGTGACAACACTGGAGCTATTGCCATTACCAAGGAGCCCAGGTTTCACAAGAAGACCAAGCACATCAAGCGCCATTTCAACTCCATCCGGAATTATGTTCAAGATGGAGATATAGACATTTGTAAAGTGCATACGGATCTGAATGTTGCAGACCCGTTGACTAAACCTCTTCCACGGGCAAAACATGATCAACACCAGAACTCTATGGGTGTTCGATTCATCACAATGTAACTAGATTATTGACTCTAGTGCAAGTGGGAGACTGTTGGAAATATGCCCTGGAGGCAATAATAAAAGGATTATTATTATATTTCCTTGTTCATGATAATTGTCTGTTATTCATGCTTGAATTGTATTGTACAGAAACAGCGATACATGTGTGAATACATAGACCACAACGTGTCCCTGGTAAGCCTCTAGTTACTAGCTCGTTGATCAACAGATGGTCACGGTTTCCTGACCATGGACATAGATTGTCATTGATAACGGGATCACATCATTAGGAGAATGATGTGATGGACAAGACCCAATCCTGAGCCTAGCACGAGATCGTATAGTTCGTAATGCTTAAGCTTTTTCCGGTGTCAAGTATTTATTCCTTAGACCATGAGGTTGTGCAACTCCCGGATACCGTAGGAATACTTTGGGTGTGCCAAACGTCACAATGTAACTGGGTGGCTATAAAGGTACGCAACGGGTATCTCCGAAAGTGTCTGTTGAGTTGGTACGAACCGAGACTGGGATATTGTCGCTCCGTATGACGGAGAGGTACCTCTGGGCCCTCTCGGTAAGACATCATCACAATGAGCTCAAAGTGACTAAGGAGTTAGTCACGGGATGATGGATTACGGAACGAGTAAAGAGACTTGCCATGACGAGATTGAACAAGGTATCGGGCATACCGACGATCGAATCTCGGGCAAGTACTATACCGATAGACAAAGGGAATAACATACGGGATTGAGTGAATCCTTGACATAGTGGTTCATCCGATGAGATCATCGAGGAACACGTGGGAACCAACATGGGTATCCAGATCCCGCTGTTGGTTATTGACCGGAGAGTCGTCTCGGTCATGTCTACGTGTCTCCCGAACCCGTAGGGGTCTACACACTTAAAGTTCGGTGACGCTAGGGTTATAGAGATACATGCACATGGAAACCCGAAAAGTTGTTTGGAGTCCCGGATGAGATCCCGGACGTCACGAGGAGTTCCGGAATGGCCCGGAGGTAAAGAATGATATATAGGAAGTCCAGTTTCGGCCATCGGGTGAATTCCGGGGGTCACCGGGAGTGTCTCGGGACCACCGGAGGGGTCCCGGGGGTCCACCGGGTGGGGCCACCCATCCCGGTGGGTCCCGTAGGCCGCAAGGGGGAAGGGGCCAGCCCCTGGTGGGCTGGCGCACCACATGAGCCCCCCTCCATGCGCCTAGGGTTGAATCCCTAGGGGGAGGGGGCGCCCCCTATGCCTTGGGGGGCAAGTTTCCCCCCTCTGTCCGCCGCCCCCCAGGAGATCTGATCTCCCTAGGGCCGGCGCCCCCTGGCCCCTATATATAGTGGGGGGGGGGAGAGGGCAGCCGCACCCCAAGCCTCTGGCGCCTCTCCCCCCTCCCGTCACACTTCCTTCTCCTCTCGCAGGGCGCCGGCGAAGCCCTGCAGGTTTTCCTGTTGCATCCACCACCACGCCGTCGTGCTGCTGGATCTCCGACAACCTCTCCTCCGCCCTTGCTGGATCAAGAAGGAGGAGACGTCGCTGTACCGTACGTGTGTTAAACGCGGAGGTGTCGTCCGTTCGGCGCTGGGATCATCGGTGACGAGGATCACGAAGAGTACAACTACTTCATCCATGTTCCTTCGAACGCTTCCGCTCGCGATCTACAAAGGGTATGTAGATGCACTCCATTATGCTTGTTGCTAGATGACTCCTTAGATTGATCTTGGTGAAGTGTAGGAATTTTTTTGAATTATGCTATGTTCCCCAACAAGATCTTGCGTGATCGTATGATTTTTTTTTGAAATACCACGTTCCCCAATAGTAGCCACATGTTCTTTTGAGTTCAAATTCTTCCTATGGTTAACCTTATCACATATGAACTTACCAAAGGTAGGAATCTTTAACATATTAGTTACATGAAAATAGACATGGATATCAGCTATAGCTTGTAGAAAAGAGGTGCAGAGTGCATTATTTGAAGGTGGTCTCATAGCTTTATGATAAGGTAGTGTCTTCTTGGTTTTACCTCGATCTTTCTATTTCTCCTTACCTTTTTGTTTATCGCTCGATGCTTGGCTAGTTTCTCCTCTTGTTGGATAAGGTGGACGGGTGTTCTTTTCTACCTTTTTTCTTCAGTTCATCCGGCTTCCAACGATGTTGTGGCACCTCGTCTCAGAGCGACCGGCTAACCTTGCATTGACAGCCCAGAGATCATGTCTTGTGGCAACACACAACATATTGGTACATAAATACAACCGCTTTATTGATACTGGCGGAACATAGAGGTTGATATTACATCAAGTAGCGAGGCCAAGCGGCACACACGGTGCTGCTGAACATATGTACATTATTTAGTAGACATGAGCACGTGCCTCGACATCATGATAAGACTACGCGGCAGCGGAACGACGACATAGAAGGACTCCATCTCACAGGGACACTGATGTGGACACGGTCTAGACTGCGATGCGATATGCAACTCCAACTCTAGTATGATTTCTCCTAAAACTGGCATGACACGCCAGGTCAGTAAATTGAATGTACTTGCAAGCTCACACGAACACATCAATAATGGCGACCAATAACAATGATATTTAAGCAAGTTTAATGCAAGAATTTAACATGCTTTTCATGAAGTGATCATGCTCAAAACAGGGCCTTTCAGAACCGCTTACCATCTTGGTTACCTCGTAACCACGAACCTCATCATATCAAGGTGTTCACTTCCGGATCACAAACGAAACCATCTCGATGGTCTCAACAACTTCACCAAAAATCAGTGCCACAAGTATTCACTTAGTGTGCAAGTTTAATATTTTTGTTGATCCACGGTGTGACCTACTACAAACTTGTGTCCATAACCGAGGACGCGGCTATCGATAGATTATACACACTCTGCAGAGGTGATAACCCACACGTATAGGGGATCACAACACTTTTCAAGGGTAGAGTATTCAACCCAAATTTATTGATTCGACATAAGGGGAGCCAAAGAATATTCTCAAGTATTAGCAGTTGAGTTGTCAATTCAACCACACCTGGAAGCCTTAATATATGCAGCAAAGTATTTAGTAGCAAAGTAGTATGGAAATAACGGTAACGGTGGCAAAAGTAACAATAGCAGTTTTTGTAGCAATTGTAACAGTGGTAACGGAAAAGTAACTAAGCAAAGATCAATATGTGAAAATCATGTTGGCATTGGATCAGTGATGGATAATTATGTCGGATGCGATTCCTCATGTAACAGTTATAACATAGGGTGACACAGAACTAACTCCAGTTCATCAATGTAATGTAGGCATGTATTCTGAATATAGTCATACGTGCTTATGGAAAAGAACTTGCATGACATCTTTTGTCCTACCCTCCCATGGCAGCGGGGTCCTATTGGAAACTAAGGGATATTAAGGCCTCCTTTTAATAGAGTACCGGACCAAAGCATTAACACTTAGTGAATACATGAACTCCTCAAACTACGGTCATCACCGGGAGTGGTCCCGATTATTGTCACTTCGGGGTTGCCGGATCATAACACATAGTAGGTGACTATTGACTTACAAGATAGGATCAATAACTTACATATATTCATGAAAACATAATAGGTTCAGATCTGAAATCATGACACTCGGGACCTAGTGACAAGCATTAAGCATAGTAAAGTCATAGCAACATCAATCTTACAACATAATGGATACTAGGGATCAAACCCTAACAAAACTAACTCGATTACATGGTAAATCTCATCCAACCCATCACCGTCCAGCGAGCCTACGATGGAATTACTCACGCACGACGGTGAGCATCATGAAATTAGTGATGGAGGATGGTTGATGATGACGATGGCGACGGATTCCCCTCTTTTGGAGCCCCGAACGAACTCCAGATCAGCCCTCCCGAAGAAGATTAGGGTTAGGTTACGGCTCCGTATCGTAAAAGGCGATGAATGCTTCTTTCTAATTTTTTCTCCCTGAACGTGAATATATGGAGTCGGAGTTGAGGTCGGTGGAGCTCTAGGGGGGCCACGAGGCAGGGGGCGTGCCCAGGGGGCAGGCGCGCCCTCCACCCTCGTGGACAGGGTGTAGGCCCCCTAATGCTGATTCTTCTGCCAGTATTTTTTATTATTTCCAAAACTTGTCTCCGTGGATTTTCAGGTCATTCCGAGAACTTTTATTTCTGCACAAAAATAACACCATGGTAGTTCTACTGAAAACAACGTTAGTCAGGGTTAGTTCCGTTCAAATCATGCAAGTTAGAGTCTAAAACAAGGGCAAAAGTGTTTGGAAAGGTAGATACGTTGGAGACGTATCAACTCCCCCAAGCTTAAACCTTTGCTTCTCCTCAAGTAATTCAGTTGACAAACTGGAAGTGATTAAGAAAAACTTTTACAAACTCTGTTTTCTCTTGTTGTTGCAAATATGTAAAGCCAACATTCAAGTTTTCAGCAAATATTATGAACTAACCACATTCACAATAACATTTAGGTCTCATGTTTACTCATATAAATGGCACAATCAACTAGCGAGCAATAATGATAAATCTCGGATGACAACACTTTCTCAAAACAATCATAATATGATATAACAAGATGGTATCTCGCTAGCCCTTTCTGAGTCCGCAAAACATAAATGCTGAGCACCCCTGGAGATCAAGGACTGACTAGACATTGTAACTCATGGTAAAAGAGATCCAGTCACAGTCATACTCAATGTAAATTAATAACAATGCATGCAAATGACATCGGTGCTCTCCAACTGGTGTTTTTTTAATAAGACGATGATGACTCAACATGAAAGTAAATAGACAGACCCTTTGCAGAGGGAAGCAGGGATTTGCAGAGGTGCCAGAGCTCAAGTTTTGAAACAGAGATAAATAATATTTTTGGGTGGCATACTTTCATTGTCAACATAACAACCAAGAGATATCTATATCTTCCATGCTACACGCATTATAGGCGGTTCCCAAACAGAATGGTAAATTTATACTCCCCCACCACCAGCAAGCACACTCCACGGCAATCCGAGTCCACGGGTTACCATCCATACCAACAACAGTCCAAGGGGAGTTTTGTTTAATTATTTTGATTTGATTTGAGCATGGGACTGGGCATCTTGGTTACCGGCCATTTTCTCGTGAATGATGAGCGGAGTCCACTCATCATGAGAATAACCCACCTAGCCTGGAAGATATAGACAACCCTAGTTGATACATGAGCTATTCGAGCATACAAAACAGAATTTCATTTGAAGGTTTAGAGTTTGGCACATACAAATTTAGTTGGAACGGCAGGTAAATACTGCATATAGGAAGGTATGGTGGACTCATATGGAATAACTTTGGGGTTTATGGAAGTGGATGCACAAGCAGTATTCCCGCTTAGTACAAGTGAAGGCTAGAAAGAGACTAGGAAGCAACCAACTAGAGAGCGACAACAGTCATGAACATGCATTAAGAATAATCAACAATGAGTGCAAGCATGAGTAGGATATAAATCACCATGAACATAAATATCGTGGAGGCTATGTTGATTTTGTTTCAACTACATGCGTGAACATGTGCCAAGTCAAACCACTTGAATCGTTCAAAGGAGGATACCACCCTATCATACCACATCACAAGCATTTTAATAGCATGTTGGCATGCAATGTAAACTATTATAAACTCCTAGCTAATTAAGCATGGCATGAGCAACTATAATCTCTAATTGTCATTGCAAACATGTTTCATTCATAATAGGCTGAATCAGGAATGATGAACTAATCATATTTACAAAAAAAGATAGGTCGAGTTCATACCAGCTTCTCTCATCTCAATAAGTCCATCATATATCGTCATTATTGCCTTTCACTCGCACGACCGAACTGTGTGGATAATAATAATAGTGTACGTGCATTGGACTAAGCTGGAATCTACAAGCATTTAATACAAGGGAGAAGACAAGGTAATATGGCTCTTGGTTAAATCAGCAATAATGCATATGAGAGCCACTCAACATTTTCATCATGGTCTTCTCGTCTTGACCCCCAAAGAAAAGAAAAGAAATAAAACTATTTACACGGGAAAGCTCCCAACAAGCAAAAGAAAAATGAGAAATCTTTTTGGGTTTTCTTTTAATTACTACTACTACAGGCATGGAAAGCTGAAAGCTACAACTAATTTTTTTGTTTTTTCTTAATGTTTTTCTAACACACAAGAAGAAGGCTTAGAAAAGAAAATAAACTAGCATTGATTGTGCAATGAAAATGTATGAGCACCGACAACTAGAATGAGTGTGTGATCATGAATGTAATGTCGGTGAGAAATACTTACTCCCCCAAGCTTAGGCTTTTGGCCTAAGTTGGTCTATGGCCACTGCTGGCCTGGCGGATATCCAAAGTCGTAGTTGGGGTTGTACTGCGATGCAACAACTATTGCCTGATGAGCTGCAGCTTGGAGACGAGCCGCCTCCATCGTCTCCTTATACTCGTTCGCCTCCTCCCTGGTTATAACATATCTCGTTTTTGCCTGAAAGTTAAAGAAAGTAGGAGCAGGGAGGGCAACATGGACGGTGTGTTGTCTATCAAAGATTAGTCGGTACTAGAGGAATTGTTCATTCCTCTCAACAAACTGATGGCGAACCATAGCATTATAATCTAGATAAGCAGGAGGTAACTCTATATCGTTTCCCTGTATAGGTACACGAAGAAAATTAGCTACACGAGTTGCATAAATTCCACCAAACAAATCTCCACTGATACCGTTAAGATGCAATCTTCGTGCAACAATAGCCCCCAAGTTATATTGTTTATCACCTAATACCACACTCTTGAGGACACTAAGATCTGGAACGCACATGTGACAAGCCTCATCTTTACCGTTAATGCATCTACCTATAAACAGAGCAAAATAATGTATGGAAGGAAAATGAATGCTCCCTATGGTAGCTTGTGTGATTTCTCTAGATTCCCCCACAGTGATACTAGCTAGAAAATCTTTATATTCAGATTTGCGAGGTTCACTAACATTGCCCCACCGCGGGAGTTTATAAGCAATATTAAAATCTTCTAGGTCCATGGTATATGATTTATCATAAAGATCAAATAAAACAGTGTGAGAATTGCGCGAGGATGTAAATTTAAACCTTCTCACAAAGGAATCAGTTAGGTAGTGGTAATGTGGGCACTTATCTGACACGAAGTCCTCAAGATCAGCATTACAGACATACGTGTCAAATTCATCCTTGATGCCTGCCTGGACCATAAACTCCTCTGGGGCCATTCACAAGGCCACACTTGAGCTTCCCTCGGTGGTTCATTGTCCGGCTCGCGTACCGCGAGCCTTGGTCCTTGCTTCCTTGAGGAACCACCTTGGTATATTTTCCTATGCATTTTCCTCTGAAAAAATCTGAAATTTTAGTGACTCAAAATAAAAGTGAACCAAACTCAACAAGATTGATAGCAACTACTCCCGTAAGTGCCTAGAGGCTATATCATGCATTAAAACTACTTTGACCACATAAATTTGACATGCAAGCTCAAGAACAGGGTCACCTTAGCAGCAATTTTTTTCAATAAATAAAGCACTAGAACAAAAACTAATTGGACCATTGAAGGAGTCACATACCGAAGAACAATCCCCCAAAACAGTTTTGTGAATGAAGCTTTGAGCAAGGAGATAAAAAATGGCAGCAAAACGAGCTAGAACACGGATTTGAGCTATGGGAGGATTTTTTATGGAGGAAGATGAAGTGAGTGGGTGCTAGAATAAGTGGAGGAAGTCCACGTGGGGTCCACGAGGCAGGGGGCATGCCCCAGGGGGTGGGCGTGCCCTGGACCCTCGTGGCGAGGTGGTGTGGCCCCCTGGTGTGTTCTTAGTGCCAATAATTTTTAAATATTCTACAAAAAATCATATTTCATTTTCAGGACATTTGGAGAACTTTAATTTTCGGGGTATTTTTATTGCAAGGATAATTCAAAAAATAGATAGAAAATACTATTTTTGCTTTATTTAATCTAAATAACAGAAAGTAAAAGGAGGGTACTGAGAGTTGTGGTTTCTAACTTCATCCATCTCATGCTCATCAAAAGGAATCCACTAACAAGGTTGATCAAGTCTTATTAACAAACTCTTTCCGAATAACATGAAACCGGAGAATTTTCGGATAACACAAGGTTACCTCAACGGGGATATGCATGTCCCCAACAATAAGAATATCATATTTCTTCTTGACAGTAGGAAGAGGGAATTCAAAACCTCCAATAGTAATCGTTGAAAATTTTCCAATAGAATTGATACTTTGGACTTGAGGTTGTTTCCTCGGAAAGTGTACCGTATGCTCATTATCATTAACATGAAAAGTGACAGTGCCTTTGTTGCAATCAATAACAACCCCTGCAGTATTCAAAAAGGGTCTACCAAGGATAATCGACATACTATCGTCCTCGGGAATATCAAGAATAACAAAGTCTGTTAAAACAGTAACGTTTGCAACCACAACAGGCACATCCTCACAAATACCGACAGGTATAGCAGTTGATTTATCGGCCGTTTGCAAAGATATTTCAGTAGGTGTCAACTTATTCAAATCAAGTCTACGATATAAAGAGAGAGGCATAACACTAACACCGGCTCCAAGATCACATAAAGCAGTTTTAACATAGTTTCTTTTAATGGAGCATGGTATTGTTGGTACTCATGGATCTCCTAGTTTCTTTGGTATTCCACCTTTAAAAGTATAATTGGCAAGAATGGTGGAAATTTCAACTTCCGGTATCTTTCTTTTATTTGTAACAATATATTTCATATACTTAGCATAAGGATTCGTTTTAAGCATATCAGTCAAACGCATATGCAAAAACATAGGTCTAATCATTTCAGCAAAGCGCTCAAAATCCTCGTCATCCTTTTTCTTGGATGGTTTAGGAGGAAAAGGCATGGGTTTCTGAACCCATGGTTCTCTTTCTTTACCGTGCTTCCTAGCAACGAAGTCTCCTTTATCATAACGTTGATTCTTTGATTGCAGGTTATCAAGATCAACGGCAGGTTCAATCTCTACATCATCGTTATTGCTAGGTTGAGCATCATCATGAACATCATCATTAATATTCTCACTAGGTTCATGTTCATTAGAAGATTGTGTTTCAGCATCAGAAATAGAAATATCATTGTGATTCTCAGGTGTGTCAACAACATGTTCACTAGAAGCATGGAAAGTCCTATCATTTTTCTTTTTCTTCTTCTTAGAAGGACTAGGTGCATCACCATTAGTTCTCTGAGAATCTTGCTCAACTCTCTTAGGGTGGCCTTCAGGATACAAAGGTTCCTGAGTCATTCTACCCCCTCTAGTCATAACTCTAATAGCATTATCATTTTTCTTATTATTTAATTCATTGAGCAGGTCATTTTGTGCTTTAAGCACTTGTTCTACCTGAGTGGTAACCATAGAAGCATGTTTACTAATGAGTTTAAGTTCACCTTTAACTCTAGACATATAATCACTCAAGTGTTCAATCATATAAGCATTACGTTTCAATTGTCTGCCAACATAAGCATTGAAGTTTTCTTGTTTAACAATAAAATTATCAAACTCATCTAAGCATTGGCTAGCAGACTTATTATGAGGGATATCACCTTCATCAAATCTATAGAGAGAATTTACCTCTACTACCTATGTCGGGTTATTAAGACCATGTATTTCTTCAATAGGTGGTAAATTCTTAACATCTTCAGCTTTAATACCCTTTTCTTTCACAGATTTCTTTGCCTATTGCATATCTTTAGGACTGAGAAATAGAATACCCCTTTTCTTTGGAGTTGGCTTAGGAGTTGGTTCAGGAAGTGTCCAATCATTATCATCACTCAATATTTTATTCAATAGCAATTCAGCCTGCTCAACAGTTCTTTCCCTGAAAACACAACCAGCGCAACTATCCAGGTGGTCTCTGGAAGCATCGGTTAGTCCATTATAAAAGATATCAAGTATTTCATTTTTCTTGAGAGGATGATCAGGCAAAGCATTAAGTAATCGGAGAAGCCTCCCCCAAGATTGTGGGAGACTCTCTTCTTCAATTTGCACAAAATTATATATTTCCCTTAAGGCAGCTTGTTTCTTATGAGCGGGGAAATATTTAGAGAGAAGTAATAAATCATATCCTGGGGACTACGCACACAACCAGGGTGAAGAGAATTAAACCATGTTTTAGCATCACCCTTTAGCGAGAACAGAAATAGCTTAAGGATGTAATAGTAACGAATTTTTTCCTCATTGGTGAATAGAGTGGCTATATCATTTAATTTAGTAAGATGTGCCACAACAGTTTCAGATTCATAGCCATAAAAAGGATCAGATTCAACCAAAGTGATTATCTCAGGATCAACAGAGATATCATAATCCCTATCAGAAATACATATAGGTGAAGTAGCAAAAGCAGGGTCATATTTCATTCTAGCATTCAAAGACTTTTCTTTCAGCTTAGCTAATAGTTTCTTAAGATCATATCTATCTTTGCAAGCAAAAAGGTCTCTAGCAGTTTCTTCATCCATAACATAACCCTCGGGCACATCAGATTCATATCTAGGGGGAGAATCTTCATCATCACTTTCATCAATATTATCTGTTTTAATAATTTCATTCTCTCTAGCTCAAGCAAGTTGTTCATCAATAAATTCACCTAATGGTATAGTATTATCAAGCATAGAAGTAGTTTCATCATAAGTATCATGCATAGCATAAGTGGCATCATCAATAACGTGCGACATATCAGAATCAATAGCAGGTGTAGGTGTCGCAAATTTATTCATAACAGAGGGTGAATCAAGTGCAGAGCTAGATGGCAGTTCCTTACCAGCCCTCGTAGTTGAGGAAAAAATCTTTGTTTTTTCATCTCTCAAGTTCTTCATAGTGATCAATAGATATAAATCCCGAGTGACTCAAAGAATATAGCTATGCTCCCCGGCAACGGCACCAGAAAATAGTCTTGATAACCCACAAGTATAGGGGATCGCAACAGTTTTCGAGGGTAGATTATTCAACCCAAATTTATTGATTCGACACAAGGGGAGCCAAAGAATATTCTCAAGTATTAGCAGTTGACTTGTCAATTCAACCACACCTAGAAGAATTAATATCTGCGGCAAAGTATTTAGTAGCAAAGTAGTATGGAAATAACGGTAACAGTGGCAAAAGTAACAATAGCAGTTTTTGTAGCAGTTGACTTGTCAATTCAACCACACCTAGAAGAATTCATATTTGTCAGACATGAAATCTAAAATGTTCATCTTGTGGCATATAATCCATAACTAATATTGGTGGTGAACCAACATTTTTGTAAAGAGTTGTTAATGCCCTAAAATAAGTTTAACATGGGCTAAAACAATTATTAAATGCATTTAAATAATAAACAAATGCAAACATGTTTTATTAAGGCGCCAATCTATTTGTAGCAGTGGCATAATTAATGATAATAATTTTAGGTGCTACTTATATAATTTATAAAACTGAAATGAAATGAGGCTAAGAGTAAAACAACAACAAAAATGCAAAAAGTTAAAAGAAAATAAAAGGGCCGACCCCCCGCCCCACTGGGCCGACTGGCCCAACTGGCCAGCGAGGCCCACACGGCGCCCCTGGCCTATAACCCCACTCCCCCCAACCGAACCCTAAGCCCATCCCCACTCCCCACGATCCCCACCCTCTCCCTACAGCGCCGTCACAGGAGAGAGGGCGCTCGATCCCCTCCTCCCATCTCCCAGCCCCGACCAAACTTGTGCCGTGCCGCCCTCAGCGTCGTCGTTCGCCACCACTGGCGTTGCCCATCGCCCGCCTCCGGCGACCCTGCCTCTGTCGCGCCGATGCTAACCAACGCGGGCCTTCCATCGCAGCTACTGCCCCCGCGCCGCCCGACGGCGACGGCCGTCCCCGATGCTACGGCTAACCCGTCGACCATCGAGGCCCGTGCGCCCGCAGCTCCACCTCAAGCAGGCCTCCGCTTTGCGCCGTCCTCGTCTTCGCTCAAGCTCAAGCATAGCCACACCTGAAGATCGCCAGCCTCCCCGAACGCCTCCCCGAACTCCCTCACTGTGAGCTCATGCGCCCCGCTTTCCCTCCCCGCACCCGTTCGCCGTTGCCCGCTGCGCCTCCTGCTGCACTACTCGCCGACGGCCGCCCCGTTTGCCTGCTCCTCCGCACTGACGTGTCGACCAACCACCAACCCCGTGCCCCTTGTGACCCTGCGCCATCACCGCCGTCGGAGCTCCGCTCCCGTGCGCCCTACGCGCCAGTTACAGCGTCGCCCCGCCACTATCGCTGGCGCGTGCCGGCGCCGCTGGCCGCACTCGTGGCCGCGCCCCCATGCCCGCACGGCCAGCGCCCGGGTCGGGCGCCCACCAGCCCGTGCGCCCGAAACGCCCAGCGCCCGTTGGCTCCTCTGAGCCACTGGCTAACGGGGCCCCACCCCCAGAACGTTTAAAAAAAAAGAAAACAAAAAAGGAATTAATAAAATTAATTAATTAATCAATTAGTGAAATAATTAAGTTAATTAATCCTGTTTAATTAATCTAATTAACTAGTTAGTTTAATTAAACAATAATTAGATTAGCTAAACTGTTAGTTAACTATACAACCAATGACACGTGGGACCCACACGTCAGTTTGACCCAGTCAATCCCCTGTTGACTGCTGACGTCATGCCGACATCATGGCGACGTCAGCATGCATTATTCTGGATAATGTTGATTTATTAAATAATTAATAAATTAGAAAATGATTTAAAACTTTAAAAATTAATATAAAATAAACCGTAACTCGGATGAAAATACTTTATATATGAAAGTTGCTCAGAATTTCGAGACGCATCCGAATACGCAGACCGTTCGTCAACCACACATCCCTGGCATACCGAACCCGCAACTTTCCCCCTTCGTTTCATCCGCCCGAAAACGCGAAACACCGGGAATACTTTCCCGGATGTTTCCCCCCTTCGCCAGTATCACCCGATACTACGTTAGGGCACACCTAGCACCATTACATGTCATGTCATGCATCGTCATGCATCTGTTTGCATTGTATTCATTGTTTCTTCCCCCCTCTTCTCTCCGATAGACTACGAGACTGATGCTGCTGCTGCCCCGATGGACTACGGTGTTGACGACCCCACCTTGGCTGCCGAGCTTCCAGGCAAGCCCCCCCCCTTGATCACCAGATATCGCCCATTCTCTTCTCTCTTATTCTTGCATTAGATTTGCTACTTTTGATGATACGATAGTTCCTATTTTGTTGCATAGCCTGTCATTGTTGCTACCACTGTTGATACCTTACCTGCTATCCTAATGCTTAGTATAGGATGCTAGTATTCCATCAGTGGCCCTACATTCTTGTCCGTCTGCCATGCTATATTATCGGGCCGTGATCACTCGGGTGGTGATCACGAGTATATACTATATACATACTTTACATGACACATGATGTGACTAAAGTCGGGTCGGCTCTTTGAGTACCCGCAAGTGATTCCGATGTGGGGGCTGAAAGGACAGGTGGCTCCATCCAGGTAGTGATGGGCCTGAGTTCCCGACGCCCCCCCGAGTGGATCTTTGTGGCAGAGCGACATGGCAGGTTGAGACACCCATTGGAGAGGTGGCCTGGCCCTGGTCGTTGTCCGTGGTTATTTCATAATAACACGCTTAACGAGTTTGGATATTTGATCTGAGTCTGGCCATTGGCCTATACCTACTAACCAGCTACACGGGAATAGTTATGGGCACTCGACGTCGTGGTATCAGCCGAAGCCTTCTTGACGTCAGCGACTGAGCGGCGCGCGCTGGGTTGGACCGCGTAGCAAAACTTCCTTAGTAATGGAGGTTGCTAGGTCTGCTCATCGGCCGCGTACGCAACGTGCAGGTGTGCGTTGGGCGATGGGCCCGGACCCCTACGCGCTTAGGGATTAGACCGGCGTGCTGACCTCTCTGTTGTGCTTAGGTAGGGCTGCGACGTGTTGATCTTTCGAGGCCGGGCATGACCCTGGAAAGTGTGTCCGGCCAAATGGGATCAAGCGTGCTGGGTTATGTGGTGCATCCCTGCAGGGAAGTTAATCTATTCGAATATCCGTGTCCCTCGGTAAAAGGACGACCCGGAGTTGTATTCCGACCTCATGACTACTAGAACCGGACACTTGATAAAACACACCCAGATGAGTTCCAGATATAACTCGGTGGTTTCTCTCTCACGGGGTGATGTGCGGGAGGATCGCCGAGTAGGATTATGCTATTCGATGTTACTTGGTGAACTTACCATCTATTCTCTTCTACTGCTGCAAGATGGAGGCTGCCAGAAGCGTAGTCTTTGTTTGGATTAGCTACCCCCCTCTTATTCTGGCTTGATGTAGTTCAGTCCACCGATACTACCCATATCATTGTTACCATTGCATATGTAGTATAGATCCTTGCTTGCGAGTACTTTGGATGAGTACTCACGGTTGCTTTGCTCCCCCTTTTCGCCCTTCTATTCCTTCTTCTCGGATGATGCAACCAGATGGTGGAGCCCAGGAGCCAGACGCCACCTACGACGACTCCTACTACACCGGAGGCGCCTACTACTACGTGCAGTCTGCCGACGACGACCAGGAGTAGTTTAGGAGGATCCCAGCCAGGAGGCCTGCTCGTCTTTCGATCTGTATCCCAGTTTGTGCTAGCCATCTTATGGCACCTTGTTTAACTTTATGTCTGTACTCAGATATTTGTTGCTTCCGCTGACTTGTCTATGATCGAGCACTTGTATTCGAGCCCTCGAGGCCCCTGGCTTGTAATATGAAGCTTGTATGACATATTTTACTTTTAGAGTTGTGTTGTTATATCTACCAGTGAGTCCCTGATCTTGGCCGTACACATTTGCGTGGATGATTAGTGTACAGACAAATCGGGGGCGTCACAAGCTCGTAGGCATTGGATCAATGATGGATAATTATGTCGGATGTGATTCCTCATGTAATAGTTATAACATAGGGTGACACAGAACTAGCTCTAGTTCATCAATGTAATGTAGGCATGTATTCCGAATATAGTCATACGTGCTTATGGAAAAGAACTTGCATGACATCTTTTGTCCTACCCTCCCGTGGCAGCGGGGTCCTATTGGAAACTAAGGGATATTAAGGCCTCCTTTTAATAGAGTACCGGACCAAAGCATTAACACTTAGTGAATACATGAACTCCTCAAACTACGGTCATCATCGGGAGTGGTACCGATTATTGTCACTTCGGGGTTGCCGGATCATAACATGTAATAGGTGACTATTGACTTGCAAGATAGGATCAAGAACTTACATATATTCATGAAAACATAATAGGTTCAGATCTGAAATCATGTCACTCGGGCCCTAGTGACAAGCATTAAGCATAGCAAAGTCATAACAACATCAATCTCAGAATATAATGGATACTAGGGATCAAACCCTAAAAAAACTAACTCGATTACATGGTAAATTTCATCCAACCCATCACCGTGCCTACGATGGAATTACTCACACACGACGGTGAGCATCATGAAATTGGTGATGGAGGATGGTTGATGATGACGACGGCGACATATTCCCCTCTCCGGAGCCCCGAACGGACTCCGGATCAGCCCTCCCGAAGAAGATTAGGGTTAGGCGGCGGCTCCGTATCGTAAAATACGATGAATCTTTCTTTCTGATTTTTTTCTCCCCGAACGTCAATATATGGAGTCGGAGTTGAGGTCGGTGGAGCTCGAGGGTGCCCACGAGGCAGGGGGGCGCGCCTAGGGGGGGCAGGCGCGCCCTCCACCCTCGTGGACAGGGTGTGGGCCCCCTGATGCTAATTCTTCCGCCAGTATTTTTTATTATTTCCAAAACTTGTCTCCGTGGATTTTCAGGTCATTCCGAGAAGTTTTATTTTTGTTCAAAAATAACACCATGGCAGTTCTGCTGAAAACAGCGTTAGTCCGGGTTAGTTCCATTCAAATCATGCAAGTTAGAGTCCAAAACAAGGGCAAAAGTGTTTGGAAAAGTAGATACGTTGGAGACGTATCAAGAGGTTAGTACACTGTACCCACACCACGGAACCCATGGCCTCAGACTCCCATTCAGGTGGACCAACGGCGTTCGGACAGAATCACTCTATTGCCATGGCACTCTCCCGGCCATTCCGACCAACTCTACTGTGGGATCAGTCCTGGGTGGCCCCGATGCCTCTTCGGACATCCAACGGCCACCGTCGTGGCAAAACAATCTTCCTAAACACGGACATGGTACCAAAATAACTACGGGCAGACAAGGTTATACCTGCCTACCAGGCCAGGGTAGTGCTAGCGAATAGCCTTCCCTAGTTGGAGGCACCGGCGAGAGGCATACTAATAGACCAAGAAAAGCCCCCCCTCATAAAGGCAAATGTGGTTGCACTTTGGGAAGCTCGATTCGGTGGCACCATGACTCGATCAACAACATGTTCAAGTTGGTTTACTATCAGGTTCCAGCTTGCAAATTATTTTACTGGGTCATAGTATGCCATGGAAATGAAATGACAACTTATGCATTACTTTCAACATAATCTCAATATTAACTAAATCAAACATAATATCATATTACTCCACTGCATAAAATTAACCATCCAACTATAATGCTACTGATAACATAATAATCACAGCAAGTACATGCAACTATCATCAAATGAATTTATATAAATTTTCTATATGCATTTAAAATAACCATATTCAAGTGAAAATCATAATTATTGAAATGACACTCTTGCAAATATTTGTGATGGCTTGCCTTAGTGCAGAGGAGGGCCACACTCGCTCTGGTGATCTTCAAGGCAAGTTTCTTCCTCTGAAAATGTTTAAAATAGAAAAAATAAAATGTCACATAACACTGTTTATTTCACCAGAAAATAACCATAGCAAGCAAAATTCTCATCTTCTGTATGCTGATAAAAAATTTCAGCACAAAACCAATGCAAAAAGAATCATGTCATTTGGACTTATAGAATAAAAGTTATAGCCGGTCAAAGTTCACTCAATATTCTGAATTTAAATTTGATTTTCAGAAAATAAGAAAGGGGTGACGTCGAAAGTGTATTCTCGCGAATACGCTCCACTCGTACCGCTTCGGGCGCGAGTGGAGATGCTGACAGTGGGTCCCGCCCATCGGGTTTAGAGAGAGGGGGATTGAAACAAAGGAGTTGTTCATGCAAGGCCAGGTCGATCCACGTAGCTGAGTTAAGCATAGGTCGACTGGGTGAGGTTGTAGCGTATTGGCAAGTTTCTGGATAGAAACTTGGAGCTTAACTGAGAAGAATCTAGAGAGAGTTAGGATCTAAGTTTTGGTGGTTAAGGGTTTCTTAGGAGGGTACTGAAGCCCTAAAAATTTCAGCTCCATTGGATCAAGGAAAAATGCACTTCCTTCACAACATGCATTTTCAGGCCAGAACAGCAAATATTTTCTGTAGCAAAAATATTCCAAATAACCATGAAATATTTTTGCACAAGGAGATCTGCCAAGGTCCAAAGAATATTCATGAATTTTGTCTGATTTTTTTTTGGGCAAGAAAAATGAGGTTTGCTTTGGAGTAGAAGTGACTGAAGTACTATTTCAGAAGGAAATTGAATATTTTTCATTTAAGAAAAATATTCCCATGGCCATATTTTGATATAACAGAGAGGAAGAGGTGGGTTTGAGCGTGAGGTGAGTCACATGGATGAAAATCAAAGAAATGCCCAAGTGATTAAGTCCAAATGAGTTGATCCAAAACTCAAATTCAAATAAAAAATGCAATAAATTTCGAAAAAGGGGCAAAAACCAGGGTGTCACAAACTTCCCACCCTTAGGATGAATCTCGTCCTCGAGATTCGGTTGCTCACGAAACAATTCGGGATAAGCTATCCTTGAAAAGACCTCTCTTTCCCCGGTAGCTTCACTTACGGTATGGTGTTCCCACTGCACTTTGTAAAACTTAACTGACTTGCTGCAGGTGACTCTTTCTATCTCATCCAATATTCGAAAAGGTTTCTCTTCATATGTCAAATCCTTAGCAAGCTCTATTTCTACCATTTCAGTCCATTTCTTAGGCGGTGAGATACAACTTCGCAACTGGAATACATGGAAGAAATTATGTATCTCTAAAAGTTCCGGGGGAAGTTCCAATTGATATGCCAATGTGCCAACTAGTAGCCCCTACAATGATCAAATTGAGTTAGGCCATTTCTTCTTGTAGCTCGGGAGGCAAAGATGTCATTAATGCATTGACTGTGGCAGGCTTGCGGCTGAGAGCATCTGTGACCATGTTAGCTTTACCCGGGTGATAGTTTATCCTGAGGTCATAATCCTTGACCAACTCAAGCCATCTCCTTTGTCGAAAATTTAAATCAGGTTGAGTAAATATGTACTTGAGACTTCTGTGGTCGGTGAAGATTTGGCACCGCTTGCCAATAAGATAATGCCTCCAAATTTTTAAGGCATGCACAATGACTGCTAGTTCCAAGTCACGAGTAGGGTAATTTCCTTCGTGCGGTCGTAGCTGTCTGGATGCATAAGCCACAACCTTGTCATCTTGCATGAGTACACATCCTAGGCCCTTTCTAGATGCATCACAGTACACATTAAAGCTTCAATAGATGTCTGAGAGTGTCAACACAGGTGCTGAGGTCAAACGAGTCTTTAATTCATTAAAACTCTTTTCACAATCTTCTGACCATATGAACTTTTCGTCTTTCTTGAGAAATTCTGTCATGGGCTTAGCAATCTTGGAGAAGCCTTCAATGAATCGATGGTAATAACTAGAAAGCCCTAGAAAACTTCTGATTTCTGTTACTGACGTGGGTGCTGTCCATTATTCGCACATCCTTAATCTTGCTTGGATCCACAACTATTCCTCCAGCAGAAAGTATGTGCCCCAAAAATCAAACTTGCTTAAGCCAGAATTCATACTTACTAAATTTTGCATATAACTAGTCGTCACGAAGCCTTTGCAATACTGCTCGGAGATGTTGTTTATGCTCTTCTTCTCCCTTGGAGTATATGAGGATATCGTCGATGAAGACCACCACAAATTTATGCAAGAAATCCATGAACACTTTGTTCATCATATGCATCAAGAAGGCAGGAGCATTAGTCAGCCCGAATGACATAACTGTGTATTCATATAGACCGTAACAAGTGGTGAATGCAGTCTTGGGAATATCTTCTTTCCTGATCTTGAATTGATGATACCCGATCCTTAAATCAATCTTGGAAAATATTTGAGCTCCATGCAGTTGATTGAACAAATCATCAATTCTGGGGAGCGGGTATTTGTTCTTGATAGTGACATCGTTGAGCTGACGATAGTCTATGCACATCCAAAGACTACCATCCTTTTTGTTCACGAATATGGCAGGCGACCCCGAGGGCGAAGAACTGGGGCGGATGTATCCTTTCCTGAGCATCTCATCGAGTTGTTTCTTTAGCTCAACCAGTTCGGATGAAGGAATCCGGTAATATTGCTTGTATATGGGTGCCGTTCCTGGCACGAGACCAATGGCAAACTCAAGTTCCCTGTCTAGTGGCAGTCTTGGTAATTCTTCAGGGTATACATCTGGAAACTCACTGACCAGTGGTATTAATTCCACATATGAGGACATTGCTGCAAAAACCATTTCTTTCTTAGGCTTGTTTCTACGAGCCACAAATCTTGCTGCCTGTCCTACCAGATTTGTTAATGTAACTTCCCGTGTTGCACAATTTATGCACACCTGATGCTTTGTCAACCAATCCATTCCCAAAATGTCGTCCAACCTTCAGATTCAATGGCTACCAGTGTGGCAGGGAACATTACTCCAAGAATCTGTATTTCCAAGTCACGGCATACCAAATTTGTTTTGAGCGTAGATCCCGGAGATTGCACCATCATCCTTTTTTCAAGAATAGAGCATGAAAACTTGTTTTGGGCAACAAAACTCCGCGAAATAAATGAATGGGAAGCCCCCGAGTCGAATAAAATTATTGCGGGTATGTTATTAACAGGAAACATACTGATGACCACTTTGGGGTTTTCTTGGGCTTCTTCGGCGGAGAGATGATGCACCTGGCCTTGGATCAGCTCCTCCTCGGTGTAGGTTTCCACGTGGTTGACTTGATAGTTGAGGGGTGCATTTGGCTTGTTGTTTTTGGGACACTGTTTTGCATAGTGTCCGGTTTGCGCACAAGAGAAACATGCGTTGCTGCGCAGATAATCTTCCCGGATAGGATTGGTCATGATGTTCTTGACTTGGTTGTTGGTCTTGCCGGTATTCTGCTGCCAGGTTGGTTTGAACTCAAACTGAGGCTGTTGCTAGGTATGGGCCTTCTGCACTGTTTGTCCATCCTTCTTAGGCTCGAACTTGCGTTTATGGTCATTATAAGAGGGCTTATTGTTGTGAAAGAGCTTGTGCTCCCTTTCTGCAATGAGGGCCTTGTTCACCAAAGTATGAAAGTCGGGGAAGTCGAACATGATGAGCGTGCATCAGAGGTTCTGATTTAGTCCTCCAAGGAACCGATCGATCTTCCTTTCTTCAGTGGCCACATCATAGAGGGAATAACAAGCCAAGTGATTGAATTTATGCAGATACTCACTTACTGACAAGTTTCCTTGAGTGAGAGCGATAAACTCACGCTGCTTGACTTTCATGTTACCGACGGGAATGTGGTACTTGCGGAAATTGTCCTTGAATTTATCCCAAGTGATCTTATCGTCCGCAGGCCACATAGCTTTAGCATTATCCCACCATATAGCGACAGTTCCTTCAAGATAATGTGTAGCAAATGGAACCTTGTTGGCTTCTTTGGTGCGTGCAATTTCAAGCTTCTTCTCAATAGTCTGCAATGAATCATCTACTTCCAAGGGATCGACAGCTTGACTAAAACTAGGAGGCTTAGTCCTCTGAAAGTCCGATAGTTTGGAGTGATTGCCATACTGATTTCCATTCTGCCCAACCATAGCCTGGACACTTCTTAGTAATTCAAGTAAATCTTGGTTTCTTCTTTCTTCGAACATTCTCATAATCTGCTCTGTGGTAGGTGGTTGCGGTGGAGGAGCTGGTGGTGGCTGATATGGTTCAGGGGAATGCCCTGCTTGTCGGGCGCAGCGACGAATGGGAGTATCGTCACCTGCCTGACTGCTGCAACATCCTCTTGCCATCCTATTTTTGTTTCCCAATACAAATCATCGAGATGAGCAACATCCATAAATGTGGAAGAAGAGCAAGCGCCAAAGCCCGAATAAAACAACAAGAAACCAAGGCGAATAATAACGGAGAAAAGTTCCAACATAATTATACATAGACTCACACATGAAAGGAAACATCATGACAAGGATGACTACACTCATACATGAAAGGAAACACATGACAAGTACGACTACACTCGTACATGAAAGGAAACATATGAAAACTACGACTACACTCGTACATTAAAGGAAACATCATAACAAGTACGACTATACTCGTACATCCAAGCATCATGACAACCTCGGATACTCTAGCGATCTAGTGCTCCGCTGGTCCTACTGGGTCCTCTCCTGACCCGGACTCGGATCCTGAACTGACGAAGTTAACGGAAACCTCCGGGTTAAAGGTAACATGATGACGCTGCCTCGAGGGCTCTCCCTCAGGGGCGGGTCCTGGATGAGTCTGGAGCATATATAGGGCCTGCGGGGGTAGCAAGAAGTGAAGCCCACTCGGCAGGGGCACTGTGGGGAGTCACAGTCGAGGTGCCTGGGCTACTCGAAGGAGTAACTAGGGTAGCTGGCGAGCTAGAAGCTGGGGGAATAACGGGGGTAAACCCTATGGAAGGTGGAACGAAACTGGACCTAGCGACCACCAACACAGTACGAGCACGAGTTAGCTCTCGGGCCAGCTCATAGATCAGAAGATAGCTAGCAGTGATATAGCGGGAAAGGTGGCTAGCAGGACTCTCGGTCTCCGGATCAATAATAGGAAAACGGACACGCCCATCATCGTGCAGGGATGGGTAGTAGTAGAAGCCTGGGTGAGTGATACGTCTCCAATGTATCTATAATTTTTGATTGTTCCATGCTATTATATATTATATGTTTTGGATGTCTAATGGGCTTTATTATAAACTTTTATATTATTTTTGGAACTAACCTACTAACCCAAGGCCAAGTGCAAATTGCTGTTTTTGCCTATTTCAGTGTTTCACAGAAAAGGAATATCAAACGGAGTCCAAACGGAACGAAACCTTCGGGAGAGTTATTTTTGGAACGATATCAACACAGAAGACTTGGAGTACACACCAGGAGGCAAGAGAGGCGGCCACGAGGGCAGGGGCGTGCCCAGGGGGGTGGGTAGGCGCGCCCCCACCCTCGTGGGCCCCCTCGGGCTCTGCTGACATGCTTCTTCAGCCTATATATACTCTCATACCTTGAAAACATCGAGGAAACAGACGAAACCCTAATTCCACCGCCGCAACCTTCTGTTCCCGTGAGATCCCATCTTGGGGCCTGTTCCGGAGCTCCGCCGGAGGGGGCATCGATCATGGAGGTCTTCTACATCAACACCATAGTCTCTCCGATGAGTTGTGAGTAGTTTACCACAGACCTTCGGGTCCATAGTTATCAGCTAGATGGCTTCTTCTCCCCCTTTGGTTCTCAATACAAAGTTCTCCTCGATCTTCGAGGAGATCTATTTGATGTAATATTTTTGCGGTGTGTTTGTCGAGATCCCATGAATTGTGGGTTTATGATCTAGATTATCTAAGAACAATATTGGATTCTTTTCTGAAATCTTTTATGCATGATTTGGATATCCTTGCAAGTCTCTTCGAATTATCGGTTTGGTTTGGCCTACTAGATCTATAGTTCTTGCAATGGGAGAAGTGCTTGGCTTTGGGTTCAATCTTGCGGTGTCCTTTCCCAGTGACAACAGGGGCAGCAAGGCACGTATTGTATTGTTGCCATCGAGGATAAAAAGATGGGGTTATCACATTGCATGAGTTTATCCCTCTACGTCATGGCATCTTGCTTAAGGCGTTACTCTATTCTTATGAACTTAATAATCTAGATGCATGCTGGATAGCGGTCGATGCGTGGAGTAATAGTAGTAGATGCAGAATCGTTTCGGTCTACTTGTCACGGACGTGATGCCTATATACAATGATCATGCCTAGATATTCTCATAACTATGCGCTCTTCTATCAATTTCTCGACAATAATTTGTTCACCCACCTTAGAATCTTGCTATCATGAGAGAAGCCACTAGTGAAACCTATGGCCCCCGGGTCTATCTTCATCATATTAGTTTCCCGTCAACTTGCCAATTTCTGTTGCTGTTCTTTATTTGCATTATTTACTTTTTCTCTATACCAAAAATACCAAAAATATTATCTTGACATATCTATTAGATATCACTCTCGTAAGTGACCAAGAAGGGATTGACAACCCCTTTTATCGCGTTGGCTACGAGGTTCTTATTTGTTTGTGCAGGTGCGAGGGACTCGCGCGTGGTCTCCTACTGGATTGATACGTTGGTTCTCATAAACTGAGGGAAATACTTACGCTACTGTGCTGCATCACCCTTTCCTCTTCGTGGGAATACAACACAAGCTCGAGAAGTAGCAGTGAGTTTGCATTTGGATCTCGTTATAGCGTAACTCAACGAGAATGTCAAACGCAGCAAACTGAACAGCCTGAGTGGGTGTAGAAGCAAAGCCACTCCTAGAAGAACGAGTGTATGAGCTAGATGTCGAACTGCAATGCAAGTTAACCACCACGTGATACTCGAATACTGAGTCTCCTAGGCGCTCCCGGTACACCCGATACACTGGGTCCTCACCATGAGGGTAGAGTCGACGCCATACGCTTCGAAGAAAATGCGGCGAGGTGTACGGTGCCAGCTCCAACTGACATGGATATGGTACTGGAGCCATCTACACTCACAACCATTAGTCGGTTAGTAATAAAATAAACTATATGCATGTGATGCAGCAACCAAAAGAACACAAGCACTACCGGCACTCAGAGTTACTATCTACCGTTTGAACTAATGTGTTAGCTGTCTAGCATGCCCTATAGTCAGTGCGGCTCTGATGCCAACCGTTGTGGCACCCCGACTCAGAGTGACCGGCTTGACTTGCATTGCCAGCCCAGAGATCATGTCTTCTGGCAACACACAACAGATTGGTACATAAATACAACCGCTTTATTGATACTGGCAGAACATAGAGTTTGATATTACATCAAGTAGCGAGGCCAAGCGGCACACACGAACGTATGTACATTATTTAGTAGACATGAGCAGGGGCCTCGACATCACAATAAGACTACACGGCAGCGGAATGACGACGTAGAAGGACTCCACCTCACAGGGACACTGATGTGGACACGGTCTAGACTGCGATGCGATATGCAACTCCAACTCCGGTATGATTCCTCTTGAAACTAGCATGACACGCCAGGTCAGTACATTGAATGTGCTTGCAAGCTCACACAAACACAACAATAATGGCAAACAATAACATTGATATTTAAGCAAGTTTAATGGAAGAATTTAACATGCTTTTCATGAAGTGGTCGTGCTCAAAACAGGGCCTTTCAGACCCGCTTACCATCTCGGTTACTTCGTAACCCTGAACCTCATCATATCAAGGTGATCACTTACGGATCACAAACAAAACCATATCGATGGTCTCAACAACTTCACCAAAAATCAGTGCCACAATTATTCACTTAGTGTGCAAGTTTAATATTTTTGTTGATCCATGGTGTGACCTACTGATGTCTGCTAGAACTACGTCGGTATTTCCCCAAAGAGGAAGGGATGATGCAGTATAGCAGCAGTAGGTATTTCCATCGGTGATGAGACCAAGGTTATGGAACCAGTAGGAGAACCAAGCAACACAACGTAAACAACATCTGCACACAAATAACAAATACTCGCAACCCGACGTGTAAAAGGGGTTGTCAATCCCTTTCGGGTAACAGACGTAATAGAGTTGTAAATATTGATAGATCGAACGCCAAATAAGATAAATTGCAGCAAGGTATTTTTGGGTTTTTGGTTTAACAGATCTGAAAATAAAAGCAAAGGAAAATAGATTGCAGAGGCAAATAATATAAAGAAGGAGACCCGGGGGCAGTAGATTTCACTAGTCGCTTCTCTCGAGAAAAATAGCAAATGGTGGGTGAACAAATTACTATTGTGCAATTGATAGAACTTCAAATAATCATGATGATATCCAGGCAATGATCATTATATAGACATCACGTCCAAGATTAGTAGACCGACGCCTGCCTGCATCTACTATTATCACTCCACACATCGATCGCTATCCAGCATGCATCTAGTGTATTAAGTTCATGGAAAATGGAGTAATGCAATAAGAACGATGACATGATGTAGACAAGATCTATTTATGTAGAAATAGACCCAATCATTTTATCCTTAGTAGCAATGATGGCTGCTAAAGCTACGTCGATTTTTTCCCAAAGAGGAAGGGATGATGCAGTATAGCAGCGGTAGGTATTTCCCTAAGTGATGAAACCAAGGTTATCGAACCAGTAGGAGAACCAAGCAACACAACGTAAATAGAACCTGCACACAAATAACAAATACTCGCAACCCGACATGTAAAAGGGGTTGTCAATCCCTTTCGGGTAACAGACGTGAGAGAGATATAAATATTGATAGATCGGACGATAAATAAGATAAATTCCAGCAATGTATTTTTGGTTTTTTGGTTTAATAGATCTGAAAATAAAAGCAAAGGAAAAATAGATCGCAAAGGCAAATAATATGAGGAAGAGACCCGTGGGCCGTAGATTTCACTAGTGGATTCTCTCGAGAAAATAACAAACGGTGGGAAAACAATTACTGTTGGGAAATTGATAGAACTTCAAATAATTATGATGATAGCCAGACAGTGATCATTATATTGGCATCACGTCCAAGATTAGTAGACCAACTCCTGCCTGCATCTACAACTATTACTCCACACATCGACCGCTATCCAACATGCATCTAGTGTATTAAGTTCATGGAGAAACGGAGTAATGCAATAAGAACGATGACATGATGTAGACAAGATCTATTTATGTAGAAATAGACCCCATCGTTTTATCCTTAGTAGCAATGATACATACGTGTCGGTTCCCCTTCTGTCACTTGGATCAAGCGTCGTAAGATCGAACCCACTACAAAGCACCTCTTCCCATGGCAAGATAAAGAGATCAAGTTGGCCAAACAAAACCCAATATCGGAGAAGAAATACGAGGCTATAGGCAATCATGCATATAAGAGATCAAAAGAAGACTCAAATAACTTTCATGGATATAAAAAGATAGATCTGATCATAAACTCAAAGTTCATCGGATCCCAACGAACACACTGCAAAAGAGTTACATCATATCGATCTTCAAGACACCATTGTATTGATAATCAAAAGAGAGAGATGAAGCCATCTAGCTACTGACTACGGACCCGAAGGTCTACAAGGAATTATTCACGTATCATCGGAGAGGCACCAATGGAAGTGGTGAACCCCTCCGTGATGGTGTCTAGATTGGATATGGTGGTTCTGGACTCTATGGCGGTTGGATCGAAATTCCGTTTGCTCCCCTAGGGTTTTTGGAATATTGGGGGTATTTATAGATCAAAGAGGTAGTCCTGGGGGCACTCGAGGTGGGCACAACCCACCAGGGCACGCCTGGGCCTCCTGGCGTGCTCTGGTGGGTTGTGCTCCCCTCGGAGCACCCCCTAGGTGCTGCCTTGGCCCACTGGGTTTCTTCTGGTCCAAAAACAATCTCGAAAAACTTTCACTGCGTTTGGACTCCGTTTGATATTGATTTCCTGCGATGTAAAAAACGTGCATAAAATAGCAACTGGCACTTGGCACTATGTCAATAGGTTAGTACCAAAAAATGATATAAAATGATTGTAAGACATCCAAGAATGATAATATAATACGTTCGAGACGTATCAACATCCTCAAGCTTAACTCCTGCTCATCCTCGAGTAGGTAAGTGATAAAAAACGGAATTTTTGATGTGGAATGCTGCCTATCATGTCATATCATATTCTTTTTCTTTATAGCATGGACAATTGGACTTTTATATGGTTCAAAGCAATAGTATAGTTTTGACATGAGATTTAAATACTCAAACATATCAATAAGCAACCATGTCTTTCGAAATATCAATGCTAAAATAAGTTATCCCTAGCCCATCATGCTCAACCATTGATACATTCATGAAACACACTCACATATTAGTTACACCCAATGCTCAAGTACGATCATAGTGTTTCCTAGTTGGTGCTTGTAAGAGAAGATGGAGACTCAAATTTTAAAAAAATTGCATAAGTAAAAGAAATGCCCTTCGTAGAGGGAAGTAGGGATTTGTAGAGGTGCCAGAGCTCAAAGCTTAAACTAAGAGATATTTTTTTGGGAGGTATACTTTTTCCACCAACGAGAACGATTATTGGTTCCCAACACTTTCCATGCTAGATATATCATAGGCGGTTACCAAACAGAAAATAAAGTTTATTCCTTTTCCACCAAAATTTCACAAGCCATGGCTAGCCGAATCCACGGTTGCCTTCCATACCAATACTTTCCAAGGAATTTATTATTTGACAACATAAAGTAAATTTGTTTTTCATTTCGGGACTAGGAATCCCTAATACCTTTGCCTTACTCTCGTGCAATGACAAGTGAATAAACACTCATCGTGAGAATAACACATATAGCATGGAAAATATTGGCCACCCCTCACCGCCTCGCGAGCGGTACAGGCACACAAAATGGATTTTTTTTTGAAAATTAGAGATGGCACATACAAATTTGCTTAGAACGGCAAGAGAATACTGCATATAGGTAGGTATGATGGAATCATGTGGCAAAACCAGGATAAAGGATTTTGGATGCACAAGTAGTGATCATACTTAGTGCAAAATGAAGGCTAGCAAAAGACTAGGTGTCGGTGTACTAAAGTGCGTGCCTCTGGAAGGGCCCCAGGGCGACGCGTGGCCAAATGAGCTGGAGCGCAGGCGCTCGGTGTGAGCCTCCCCCGGCAAGCACCTTGCCGGGGTCGCTATCTTGCCGGGCCCGGAAGCTTGTCGCTCTCCGGGTCCTGCCGGGGCGCATGATGCGCCGCGATATCTTCAGAGGTGCTGTTCTTTGGCCTTCCTGGCAAGCTCCCCTTGCCAGGGTCTTGTGCTAGAATGATAACCTGGAGCCTGGCGCGGCCTCCCCGGCAAGCTCCTCTTGCCGGGGCCTTGTTCTTCTGATTTGTATACTTTGTTCTTGAATGGTTCTAAAGGATCCAGAGCGGGCCTTGGCGGGCGCGTGGTAAGCCCGGCCACGGGACGCTGCTACTGCCCGTGCACAAGTCGGGGTACCTTAGTATC
>LR738710.1:734637227-734924057 GCA_902687465.1 Secale cereale | reverse complement strand
GGGGGGGGAGGAGATAGCGGTATGGACCAAGTGCTGTTCAAGGAAAGAAAGCCTTGCCGAGAAGCAAACAGAATACATAAGATAAGTTGACAAAGTTTGAACATTCAAAATTTCAAATTCTTAGTTGTCTTCCTTGAACCACCACACTTTGTATGGAAAACCTGTGCGCGGAGGAACCTACCCGTGGCTAGCCGCACCCTTACTTTGTTTCGAGCACGCTCAACGGCTTAAGTGAGCTGCGACAAGTGTCGCGCCCTTACTTCGTTTTTCGAGTTCTCTCAACAATCTAAGTGTGCTGCGACTAGCTGCGGCAAGGTTTCTTGCCGGCAAGGGCATCGCCAGCAGGCTGCTAAGAGTCCCGTACTCAGCGCTCGCGGCAAGGGCCCCTTTGCCGACAAGTTCCCTAAAAGCGTAGGGTAAGAAGCATACAAAGTGAAGGAACAAAGCAAGGGAGATAATACTGCATTGACTGCCCAAAATAAATTTATATTACAAGATAACTTGCCGCTGTTCTAACCAACTACTATCCATGACTTAATCGGCAGCGGCAAGGGAAGCGGAAAGAAGGGAGCCTAGTCTACGCGGTCTCCGTCAACCCTCTTGATCTTGCCCGCCTTGGCCACGATATGGGCAACTTGTGCCTTCAACGCTTCCTGGTCAGCTTCGGGCGGCAAGGTCCGGAGGACGTTGTTGAGGTTGATCCCGGGGTTGCGGTAGACGATCTTCGACAACACCCACTCCATAGTACCCATGCAAAGCCGGCGCGCCTCGTCAGCCAGCTGCGTGGGGATCTTCTCCCGTAGCTGCGCGAGAGCCGGCGCCACTCCTCTGAAGAACAGGCTCAGCTTGGCGCTGTGGGGGAGGCTCTCGTCGGGGGAGTACACGAGGTGCTCCGCCCTCAGCGCCACCATCTCCTTGTCGATGTTGGCGGCGGAGGCGACGAGCTCCTCGGTCCACTGCTCCACCGTCCGCTGGAAGTTGTTTTGCGACAGGGCGGCGCTGTCCAACAGCGCCCTTTCAGACCGGAGGTCTTCTTTCAGCTTCGTTTCACGGTCCCGGGCAGCGTCAAGTGAGTCGTTGAGGGTGGAAACCTTCAGCTCCAAGTCTGCGATGGAGTCCTTGGCGTCGTTGAGCTCTTTGCCCTTCTCGGAGAGATGGACTTGCAGCTTCGAATTGGTGTGGGCGTCTTTCTCCCGCGCCACGTTGAGCGCGGCAACCCTGTCCTCGCTCGCCTTCAAGCCCGTCTCCAACTGCGCCACCCGGGCCTCCAGATCCCTCTTGGCGGTCTCTGCGGCAGCAGCGGCATCCCTCGCCTCCTGCAGAGCCCCGCCAATGGCCTGCTCACGAGCGGTGAGGTCGTCCTCGTGGCTATCGAGGTCGACCATCCGCTGGTTGAGCTCTCCCTCCCGCCGAGACAGATCCTCGGCGGCCAGTCGCTGCTGCTCCTCCACCTCGGCCTTCTCGAGGAGGAATTCTTGGTGTGATCCGGCAAGCTCTTCGCGCTCCTCCACCAAGTTCCGGAGGGCCGCCTGGTTGGCAGCACGGAGCTCCACGGCACGCTTCTCCAGATCAGCACCAGCCTTGGCAGCCAGAGCCTCCCGGGACTCCAGCTTTGCTTGCCTGGCCCGGTACAAGCCCAGGAGTCGACGTAGGAGTTGCTCCTCTTCGGGCTCGTCGCTGCTGCCGGGCGCGTCGACAATCCTCAGCCCGGCGGAGGCGAGAACTTCTCCGTCGAAGGTCTCCCCCTCCGCGGGTGCCCTTGATGAGGATGCCCACGGGACTTGGATAAAGACCCCGTTGGCGGCCTCCAGATAGACGCCCGACCCAGCCGCGGGGGCGGAGGGGTCGGCGGCCGGCGCAGCGTCCGGTGCTCCTGCGGCCTCAGGGCCAGCAGTGCGGTCGCCGGTCCCTTCCCCAGCTGCCGCGTCAGCGGTCGGGGCAGTCTCCTCAGCGGCTGGCTCGTCGGCGCTGGCCATTCCTTCAGCGTTGGTGGCGTCGCCAGCGTCGCCGCGCACTTCCTCCTCGGCGATGGTCTCCGTCTCCATCGGCTCCGGGGCGGGCGGATCTGACAGAAGAAAAAGAAAAGAAATAATCGTCAAGCAAAGATCCAAAAAGAAGAATCTAAGAAGAAGAAATTACAAGGGTTACCTGCGCGGGCCTCTTCGGTAACGGGGTCCCTCGCCGGGGAGTCCTCCCTTGGCGGCGTAGTAGTGGCCCCTGCTGGCGAAAGGCCGCTTGCGCCTTCCCTTGGCGGGGTGCTCACCCTTGGCGGGGTACTCGCCCTTGGCGGAGTACCCATCCTTGGCGGAGCGCTGTCCCTCGCCGGGGAGCTCCTCCTTGGCGGGGAGGGTGGAACAAGCGGCTCATCGGGGGCGGCCTCTTGGTGCTCCTGCGGCTGCGGCTCCACTTCTGCACAAGACAACAAGACATCAATAAGGGTAACAAGTTCAAGCGCGCCCATCAAGCGGAAAAGTGAACGCAAGGCTTACGCTGGGGGCTGCGCTGGGGGCTGCTCTCCGGAGCAGCAGGCTGGTCCGGCAAGTTTGTCGCTGGCGCATCCCCCGTCGCTGCGACAGGCTCGTCGTCCTCAAGGTCAACCACAGGGATCTTGGCCCTCTTCGCCATCCTCTGGGTCAAGGTCCTGGAAGCCAGACAAGATCAGAACCAAGCAAGAGAATTCAAGACAAGAACAAAAATCAAAGGAAATAGAAATTGCAAGTGCTTACTCTTCCTCCTCTTCATCGGAGCTGAGGGCGGAGAAGTCAAACTCAGCCTCGCGTGCTCCAGCGCGAGGAGCTGGAGGAGAAGGCTCCCTCGGGCGCTTTGCGGGCTCCGGAGCCGTGGGTTGTGAAGACCCCGCTCCGGTCGTCCCCGAGGACCGAGGGGCAGAAGGAACGCCAGAACCGCTCCGGGAAGATCCCCCTCCGCTTGCCGCTGGGACACGGGATGCCTCATTGACGACCTTGCTCGTCGTGGTGGCGCGCGTCGCACGACGCTTCGGCTGTTGTCGGGGCGCCGGTGGCCTCGCCGGCTTAGCGGTCTTGCGGAGGCGCTTCTTCTACGGCGGTGGAGGACTCGGTGGTGGCGGAGAGTTTTCCGAGGATGAGGAGGCGTCGTCAAGGTTTAGTGACCCGCCCGAGTCTTCGTCGGAATCGCCCGATTCGGCGTCCTCCTCGGCGGGCTCACTGGACTCAGTGCCTTGCCCGGCAGCCTCGCTCATCCCGGCAGGCTCCCCGGCGAACTCCTCGGGCGCAATCTTCAACAGCTTGAGGATTTCCTCCTCCTCGGCCTGACTCACCGCGTCCGCCGCTTCCGCTTCCTCCACGGTGTACCCAAACTCACCCGCGGCCGCCGCTGCGGCGGCCTCCTCCATCCTGTTGGCTATATATGCCACATCCCGGTCGGTGGTCGCCCGGGTGAGGCCCTTTTTCTCCTCGGGGTTGCGTGGCCGTTCGACCAGGCTGTCGAAGAAAGTCTGCACGGTCTCCTCTGAAGGCGTCAGCCAAGTAGGAACAACCCCGTGGGAGTCACACTCAGGCATTACCGCACGGATGGCACTGAGAGCAGTATTGTTGCACAACGGAACTACTCCCCGGGACGGGGTGAACCACTCCTTGTGCTTGGGGTCATGTTTGAACAGCTCCCAGACCATCCCCTTGAGTTCCAAGACGGCGAAGTTATAATTCAACCCGGGGCGCAGCCTCATGCGGTCTGCCGCGTTGCCAAACTCCCAGGCAGGTCTCTTCCTTTCCTGCAGAGGGGCAATGCGGCGGCGGAGGAAATCAGCCCCAATTTCACCTACAGTAAGGTTGGCGGTCCGGAGGCGAAGGATCCTAGTAAGGGCAATCTGCAGCTTGTCGTCCTCCGGGGCCAAGTCACTCCAATCCTTGCCGCGCACTATTGCAGTCCGGCGCGGCGAGGTAAACTGCTCGGGTTCATCATCTATAACCCAGCACCAATCAGACCTCGACTCCTCCCACTTGCCGCGGAGCTCTCCAATCAAGTACGTTTCCTTCTTGCCGAGCCTGAAGATCCAGGAGATACCGCCGGAGAGTGGAGATCCGGACTCTACTCTAGGTGTGAAGAAGTGGCGGAAGAGAGCTACGTTTGGGTGGACCCCGACATAGTTTTCACACAGATGTGCGAAAACGACCAAAGTGAGGACGGCGTTCGGGGTGAAATACAAGAGGTGGAATCCGTACGTATTCATCACATCGCAGAAAAACTCTGAATACGGAGGACAGAGACCGCAATGGAAGAACACAGCAAAGAAGTGGTAACCTCCCAGGTACAGGTCGATGGCTTCGGCGGGGAGGACCCTGGTGCGTGGGTGAGCTTTCGTCTCCCTCGCCCAGAATAGGTAATACTTGTCCCGCAGCTCCCTCGTGCCGAGCCTCGGCGGGAAGACCACCATCCTCCTCCGCATGGCTGCCAGCTTCGCCGCCTAGTCGGACTTCTCTTTCTTCGCCTTGTCGCTCTTCGCCTTGTCGCTCTTCGGGGCCATGGCGGGGACGGCGAGGGAGGTCGACGGCGCTGCGGAGGCTGGAGACGGCGGAGGAAGGGTGGAGCTCGGCTCTCTGTCGACCTTTGGGGAGGCGGAGAGCGGCGGGGGTTTCTGGAGATTGAAGACACAATGAAGGCAATGGGGGGAAACTGCCCCTGCTTCCTCTGCTTTTAAGGGGGAAGTGGGGGAAGTTCCGCATTTTCCCATTAAAGAAACAAGCCACGACCTCTCCCACGATGCCGCAATCGACGCGTGCCGTTAGGGAGAGATGCGGCGGATACGGAGAGGGATACGGCGCGCCGTGGGCCGCGTGTGCCCGTGCACTGTTTTGGGCCTGGCCCAACAGCGCTCGGCACCGTGTGTGGCCCAGGCCCGGGGGCTCCTGTCGGTGTACTAAAGTAGGGGTACCTTAGTATCCCGACTTGTGCACGGGCAGTAGCAGCGTCCCGTGGCCGGGCTTACCACGCGCCCGCCAAGGCCCGCTCTGGATCCTTTAGAACCATTCAAGAACAAAGTATACAAATCAGAAGAACAAGGCCCCGGCAAGAGGAGCTTGTCGGGGAGGCCGCGCCAGGCTCCAGGTTATCATTCTAGCACAAGACCCTGGCAAGGGGAGCTTGCCAGGAAGGCCAAAGAACAGCACCTCAGAAGATATCGCGGCGCATCATGCGCCCCGACAGGACCCGGAGAGCGACAAGCTTTCGGGCCCGGCAAGATAGCGACCCCGACAAGGTGCTTGCCGGGGGAGGCTCACACTGTGCGCCTGCGCTCCAGCTCATCTGGCCACGCGTCGCCCTGGGGCCCTTCCAGAGGCACGTGGCAGATGGCTGTGCAGCCTGGGGAACACGGTGGCAAGCTACGGTGACAAGGCCATCGCCGTGGCGAACGGAGACGCCCGGGCGGACGCTTTTGGGGTGACGGCGACGGGCATTCAATGCCCTTGTCCCCCACCGTCAGGGTTAGGTGTAGACCACTGTGCATACACTGTTCATGCACTGTTACAACTACCACCATTTTTACACTTTTACCCTCCTCTACGTTGACACCTGTCGGTGACCCCTTTGAGCTATAAAAGGAGGCCCATGCACAACGTAGAGGGGGTTCGATTCCAGAAACTTGAACACTCCCACGCTCGGTGTAGCTAGTACTGTAGATCTTCAAGCTCCCGAACTCGAGAACTCAATACAACCAAGGCAGGAGTAGGGTTTTACGCATCCGCGCGGCCCGAACCTGGGTAAACTGCCCACGTGTGCCCCTCGATCTGCTCTTCGTGCTCCCTCCGCTCCCTTGCTGTACCGAAAAGGGGCTCCGGTCCCATAGGTGTTCGTGGGCGACCAGTTTCCCCGACACTAGGAAGCGACCAACCATGAAACGAATAATCTCATAAGCAAACATTGAGCATAAATAACACCGAATAATGCACCACAAGTAGGATATAATTTCATTGCATAGTTAGTGACTTTCGTGCTTGCATAGGGAATCACAAACCTTAACACGAATATTCTTACTAAAGCATAATTACTCATTAACATGACTCACATATCATATCATCATGTCTCAAAACTATTACAAGGAATCAAGTTTATTTTGTCCAATGATCTTCATGAAAGTTCTTATTATATCCTTCTTGGATATTTATCACTTTGGGACTAATTTTCATGTGTTGCTTTTGATAAGCTTGAACAAATATAAGTGAAGATCATGAGCATAATAATTTTCTTTCTTTCAAAATAATTTAAGTGAAGCAAGAGAGAATTTCTCCAAAGATACTAAAGCACACCGTGCTCAAAAAGATAGAAGTGAAGCACTAGAGCAAATCCATAGCTCATAAAAATTTAAGTGAAGCATAGAGAGCTATTCTAACAAGTCATGGCATAATTTTGGATCTCTCAAATAGATGTGTACAACAAGGATTGATGACTTAAAAAGCAAAACAAAACAAGCAAAGACTCATATCATACAAGACGCTCCAAGCAAAACACATATTATGTGATGAATAAAAATATAGTTTCAAGTGAAATACCGATGGTCGTTAGAAGAAAGAGGGGATGCCACTCGGGGGCATACCCAAGCTTAGTTGCTTGCTTCTCTTTGTATAATAGCTTAGGATGCTGGGGCATCCCCAATCTTAGGCTTTTTCTTACTCCTTATTCCTTCATCCATCGTAAGATAACCCAAAACTTGAAAACTTCAATCACACAAAACTCGAACAAAACTTTCGCGAGATCCATTAGTATAAGAAAACAAATCACTACTATAAGTACTGTAGTAAACCATTTCATATTTTGTATTTGTATTATATATAATGTATTCCAACTTTTGTATGGCAAAAACTCATCAAAGAAAACCATAGAATCATCAAAACAAGCACATAACACAATAAAAACAGAATCTGTCAAAAACAGAACGGTCTGTAGTAATCTGGAAGTTAGGAATACTTCTGTAACTCTAAAAATCTTGAAAAAAATAGGGCCATGTGGGCAATTTGTATATTAATCTTCTGCAAAAAGAATCAACCAAAAATAACTCTTCTGTTAAAAATGAGAATTTTTCTCGTGAGCGTAGAAGTTTCTGTTTTTTCAGCAAGATCAAATCTACTAACACCCAACGTGTTCTTAAGGCTTTGCTTGACACAAACCTTTATTCAAACCTCGAAAAGAAACACATCTCAACAGGGATATTAAAGTTTTTTTTCTCAAGAATAGTAAATAAAAAACAAACATTTTTTTATTCGTTGGGTTGCCTCCCAACAAGCTCTTTCTTTATAGCCATTAAGATAGGCTTGGAATTTCAATGATGCTCACATGAAAGACAAGAATTGAAGCACAAAGAGAGCATCATAAAATACGTGACAAACATATTTAAGTCTACCATACTTCCTATGCATATGAATTTTATAAGCAAACAAATTATCAAGACAAGAAATGTCTAGCATATGCAAAGGAGAGGAATAAAACAGTGAAAATCTCAACATAACGAGAGGTGATTTAGTAACATGAAAATTTCTAGAACCATATTTTTCTCTCTCATAATAATTACATATATGATCATACTCAAATTCAACAATATAACAATCATATAAAATTTCCTTTTCATGACCCACATGTGTACACGTATTATAATCTTCCAAGATAGTGGGACAAACATCAAATAAAGTCATGACCTCTCCGAACCCACTTTCAATATTATTGCAAATATTATTATCAATATCATAATCATCATGAGTCTTAAATAAATTTTCAACATTACAAGAAGAATCACCCCAATCATGATCATTGCAATAAGTAGAGGACATATCGAAATTAGCATCCCCAAGCTCGGGGTTTTGCATATCATTAACACAATGGATACTAATAGAATTTATTATAACACCATTGCAATCATGATTTTCATACAAGGAGCTACCATTAATCACTTCATAAATTTCTTCTTTTATCACTTCATCACAATTATCTGATTCATGAATCTCAAGCAAAACTTCATAAAGATAATCTAGTACGCTCAATTCACTAGCAATTGGTTCAACATAATTGGATGTTTTAAAAAGATTGGCAAGTGGATGAGGATCCATAAACAATTTTCTTAAAATTTCCAATAAAATACCCAATTATACGAAACAACCAAGCAAAGTAAGCAAGTAAGACATAAGGGCAAACGAAAACAGATCTGACGAGAAAACGACAAACGAAAGAGAGGGCGAATAAAAAATGGCATTTTTTTGTGAAGTGGGGGAGATGAAAACGAGAGGCAAATGGAAAATAATGTAAATTGCAAGGAGATGAGATTTTTGATTAGGAACCTGGTATATGTTGAAGGTGCTCCCCGGCAACGGCGCCAGAAAATTCCTTTTGATGGCTGCTAAAGCGACGTCGGTTTTCCCCAAAGAGGAAGGGATGATGCAGTATAGCAGCGATAGGTATTTCCCTTAGTGATGAAACCAAGGTTATCGAACCAGTAGGAGAACCAAGCAACACAATGTAAGCAACATCTGTACACAAATAACAAATACTCGCAACCCGACGTGTAAAAAGGGGCTGTCAATCCCTTTCGGGTAACAGACATGAGAGAGATAAAAATATTGATAGATTGGACGGTAAATAAGATAAATTGCAGCAAGGTACTTTGGGTTTTTTGGTTTAATAGATCTGAAAATAAAAGCAAAGGAAAAATAGACCGGAAAGGCAAATAATATGAGGAAGAGGCCCGGGGGTCGTAGATTTCACTAGTGGCTTCTCTCGAGAAAATAGCAAACGGTGGGAAAACAATTACTGTTGGGCAATTGATAGAACTTCAAATAATTATGATGATATCTAGGCAATGATCATTATATAGGCATCATGTCCAATATTAGTAGACCGACTCTTGCTTGCGTCTACTACTATTACTCCACACATCGACCGCTATCCAGCATGCATCTAGTGTATTAAGTTCATGGAGAAACGGAGTAATGCAATAAGAATGATGACATGATGTAGACAAGATCTATTTATGTAGAAATAAACCCCATCTTTTTATCCGTAGTAGCAACAATACATACGTGTCGGTTCCCCTTTTGTCATTGGGATCAAGCACCGTAAGATCGAACCCACTACAAAGCACCTCTTCCCATGGCAAGATAAAGAGATCAAGTTGGCCAAACAAAACCCAATATCAGAGAAGAAATACGAGGCTATAAGAAATCATGCATATAAGAGATCAAAAAAAGACTCAAATAACTTTCGTGGATATAAAAAGATATATCTGATCATAAAATCAAAGTTCATCGGATCCCAACAAACACACCGCGAAAGTGTTACATCATATGGATATCCAAGAGACCATTGTATTGATAATCAAAAGAGAGAGATGAAGCCTTCTAGCTATTGACTACGGACCCGAAGGTCTACAAGGAACTACTCACGCATCATCGGAGAGGCACCAATGGAAGTGGCGAACCCCTCCGTGATGGTGTCTAGATTGGATCTGGTGGTTCTGGACTCTGGGGCGGCTGGATCGAAATTCCGTTTGCTCCCCTAGGGTTTCTGGAATATTGGGGTATTTATAGAGTAAAGAGGCGGTCCGGGGGGCACATGGGGTGGGCACAACCCACCAGGGCGCGCCTGGGCCTCCTGGCACACCCTAGTGGGTTGTGTTCCCCTCGGAGCACCCCCAGGTGCTACCTTGGTCCATTGGGTTTCTTCTGGTCCAAAAAATATCCAAAAAGTGTCGATGCGTTTGGACTCCGTTTGATATTAATTTCCCGTGATGTTAAAAACATGCAGAAAACAACAACTAGCACTTGGCACTATGTCAATAGGTTAGTACTAAAAAATGATATAAAATGACTCTAAATTGATTGTAAAACATCCAAGAATGATAATATAAGAGCATGGAACAATAAAAAATTATAGATACATTGGAGACGTATCATGTAACACCTCTTTTCCTCGCTATAATCTCTACTTAAAACATGGTGCTTTTCCCACATATTATTATCCAATGATGTGTTCTCATCCTATAACCTTGGAATGTATTTATTTTGGTCTACAGGTTAATTTTGGTATGGCGATTGATATAAGTTCTATGTTATACTGGTGTTGTCCTATGGTGCCCTCCGTGTCGCGCAAGCGTGTGGGATTACCGTTGTAGGGTTTTGCAATACATTCATGATTCACTTATAGTGGGTAGCGAGAGTGAAAAAAGCTTATACCGAAGTAAGGGGGTTGTTGCGTATGGGAGTAAAGAGGACTTATTACTTAATGCTATAGTTGGGTTTTACCATAATGATCTTTAGTAGTTGCGGATGCTTGCTAGAGTTCCAATCCAAGTATGGAAAGTATGTTAGCGTATATCTCTCCCTCGTTGCATATGATAAGTATATATTGTGTTATATTCAATTGCCTATGTATAATATTTCTCTTTGTGTTACAAATATCTTCTACTAAAACAAACAAACTTTTATTATCTAGCTAAGTACTTCTGGTTTTATTCTTGTAAACTTGTCCTATTACACCTACAAAGTAGTTTTATTCTTGTTCTAGCTAAAGCGAATGTTAAGTGTACGTAGATTTGTATCGATGGTTGATAGAACTTGAAGAGAATACAAATTCTACCTTTAGCTCTTCATTGGGTTCGACACTCTTACTTATCAAAAAAGGCTACAAACGATCCCCTATATTTGTGGGTTATCAACGAGCCACAGACGCAATGTACATGTGTGTGCCACTGACTCGCACATGACCATGTGACCATGAGGGTCAGCTCTGATACCATTATGTAACACCCTCGTACTAGCTACCAGGTATAAGGCAACTGCCCCAAGCTACTATGGGGGATCTAAACTGGACCCACAAACCAGCAATAGTTTATCTGCACACATAGTCCTCACTCGTGCACACCCGGGATTTTCACGATCATTCACCCATCTTCAAATTGCTTCAAGCCAAGCATGTTTAATTTTGAGTTCCTTGGGAATGGGCTCCCAGTAAATAAGGAATTCCTTGTTGATATGAATAGTTTATCAATCCTACCCGGATGTTATATAATTCTTAGCATAATCTTTAAGAAAAAATATGAAACATCTTAAGTTTAAAATATTCCTCTCTAACATATTTTTAAGGTTTTAGCAAGAAGATCAAATGTTCTAATATGACCAATAGTCTTTTCATTTTCATGGCCATGGAAAGCATTAGATCAAAGTAATAATTTCAAGATCAATCAGAATTCGTAAGAATCGTCTTTATTTTACATAGGAGAATTACAAAAATTATCTACATGTCAAAACATGTCTTCGAAAGCCCTTATTTTAAGTAGTTCAATCATCTTATGTCATCAACATCGATGGCCATAAAAGCTCTACCAAAGTTCACATAAAACTCAATAGGTGTCCTATCTATTATTGGTAGTCTATGGGCAGTTCCTGCAGTAGGTATTGCAGGTGAATCATCAAGATTTTCAAGTTCTTCAAGTTCTCTTGACTTCAAATTTGTTCATTTAAAAAGTCTCCAAGTGGGACAATTTTATCAAGCATGGTAGACGCATCAACATTAGAAGCATCATTTATAACATGTGTCATACAGAAGTGTGTGGATCATGCGTGTGTGAAGGTGGTTGTGATGGTGGTGGAGTTACTAGTTGACTCAAAATGGTGGGTGAACCAAGAGTAGAACTAGTACATAAGTTTGTATCAAAAGTTCTCTTGTCTTGGAAGCTACAATCTTGGGTTGGGGATCTTGAGTTTTTTTCATGATGGATAATTTTTTTAGTAAGAAAGTATCTCGAAAATAGTCTTGATAACCCACAAGTTTAGGGGATCACAACAATCTTCAATGGGAAATACCAGAATGCAAATATATTGATTCAACACAAGATGATCCAAAGTATATTTATAAGCTTTGGCAATTGAGCTGTCAACTCACACCTAAAAAAAATTGCTCGAGAGAATTTATTAGTAGCAAATGTGATGGAGTGATTATTATGTGATTGAAGTAAAGTAATAGAAAACAACAATACTCAATAGTTGCCAAGTATGCAGTATTTTAAAGAGGATAACAATGATCAAAAGCGTGGGCATAAGGATGGATAATGGGATGTTGCATGGATAGATATGTAATAGCGATAGTACAGGGTGGTAGTAATCTAGCTCAAATTCATTAACAGTTGCCAAGTATGCAGTATTTTAAAGAGGATAACAATGATCAAAAGCGTGGGCATAAGGATGGATAATGGGATGTTGCATGGATAGATATGTAATAGCGATAGTACAGGGTGGTAGTAATCTAGCTCAAATTCATTAACTAATGTAGACATGCATTTCATTTATAGTTGTATGCTTGCAATATGAACTTGCACACCATATTTTGCCCTACCTTTTAGTGGGATACAAATGAACAATAAGCGTAATTAAGTCACTCCTTTTACCAAGCACCAAAGAAAAGCATTGAACTTAATGAATACATGTAATCCTCAGGTTACAATCATTCACTGTGATACCCTGATTATTTTTACTCTGAGATCTCCAGTTCAGAACAACAACACATTCGTATTGTTGGAAATATGCCCTAGAGGCAATAATAAAATGGTTATTATTATATTTCTTTGTTCATGATAATTGTCTATTGTTCATGCTATAATTGTATTATCCAGAAACTGTAATGCATGTGTGAATACATAGACCACAACATGTCCCTAGTGAGCATCTAGTTGACTAGCTCGTTGATCAATAGATGGTTACGGTTTCCTGATCATGGACATTGGATGTCAATTGATGACGGGATCACATCATTAGGAGAATGATGTGATGGACAAGACCCAATCCTAAGCATAGCACAAGATCGTGTAGTTCGTATGCTAAAGCTTCTCCAATGTCAAGTATCTGTTCCTTAGACCATGAGATTGTGCATCTCCCGGATACCGTAGGAGTACTTTGGGTGAGCCAAACGTCACAACGTAACTGGGTGGCTATAAAGGTACACTACAGGTATCCCCGAAAGTATCTGTTGGGTTGGCATGAATCGAGACTGGGATTTGTCACTCCGTATGACGGAGAGGTATCTCTGGGCCCACTTGGTAAGACATCATCGTAATGAGCTCTATGTGACTAAGGAGTTGGTCACGGGATGATGTGTTACGGAACGAGTAAAGAGACTTGCTGGTAATGAGATTGAACAAGGTATCGGTATACCGACGATGGAATCTCGGGCAAGTACTATACCGGTAGACAAAGGGAATCGTATACGAGATTGATTGAATCATTGACATCGTGGTTCATCTGATGTGATCATCATGGAACATGTGGGAGCCAACATGGGTATCCAGATCCCGCTCTTGGTTATCGTCCAGAGAGATGTCTCAGTCATGTCTGCATGGTTCCCGAACCCGTAGGGTCTACACACTTAAGGTTCGATGACTCTAGGGTTATAGGGAATATATGTACATAGTCACCGAATGTTGTTCGGAGTCCCGGATGAGACCTCGGACGTCACGAGGAGTTTCGGAATAGTCCGGAGGTAAAGATTTATATATGGGAAGTCATATTTTGGTCACCGGAGTGATTTTGGGGTCACCGGTATTGTAACGGGACCACCAGAAGGTGTCCGGGGGTCCACCGGCTGCGGCCACCTACCATGGTGGGCTAAGTGGACCAAGTAAGGGGGGAGGGGAACCAGCCCCTGGTGGCCTGGTGCGCCCCCCAAGGGCCCAAGGCGCCTAGGGTTGGGAAACCCTAGGGGGTGGGGCGCGCCACCTGCTTGGGAGGCAAGTCCGCCCACCTGGCCGGCGCCCACCTCTTAGATTGGATCTGAGGGGGCCGGCCCCCCTCTCCCAGCCCTCCCCCTCCCAACTCCTCCTCTTCTCGAGTGAAGCTTGGCGAAGCCCTGCCGGAGTGCCACGCTCCTCCATCACCACCACGCCGTCGTGCTGCTGCTGGACGGAGTCTTCCCCAACCTCTCCCTCTCTCCTTGCTGGATCAAGGCGCGCGAGACATCACCGGGCTGCACGTGTGTTGAACGCGGAGGCACCGTTGTTCGGTGCTTAGATCGGATTCGACCGTGATCTGAATTGCTTCGTGTACGACTCCACCAATCACGTTCTTGCAACGCTCCTGTAAGGCGATCTTCATAGGTATGAAGATACACTCCCCTCTCGTTGCTAGTAACTCCATAGATAGATCTTGGTGATGCATAGAAATTTTTGTATTTCTGCAACGATCCCTAACAGTGGTATCAGAGCTAGGTCTATGTGTAGTTTCTATGCATGTGGCACCCTGATCCGCGTGGAGCAGGGGGCCTTCGCACGTCAGCCGAGGATAACGCCTGGCGCACGACAGGTCCAAGATACATCATTCCAGGTACAATAATATTCATCAAATAAACGTGTATATGATTACATCATTGATGAATACAATTATCTGGCATAGCCCTGAGGCTATTTAAATGGCGGCGGAAGTCTTGGTTTGGCGGCATAACAGCTCTGGCTGGGCTCCACAACTCATAGGACTGGCAAGATTACGGCCTAGCACGACGGAGCACGTGAACCATTCAAGTACCACCTACAAAACTGGCATGACACGCCAGGTCAATACATTGAATGTACTTGCAAGACAACCAAATGCATAGCATCCAAACAGGCAGAAGACAAGGCAAGAACCAAGCGCATGCAACAACCTATCTTATATCAATTACTACACATGGCATGGTATGGATCAACTGAGCATGAACAACATCATAACATCTACTAACATGGTAACAACATGGCATATCAAAGACGTGCTCAGAATATGGTAGTAACAAAACACAGCATACCATCTCAATCATGGCATAAAATAAATCAAAGCATGGCATCATGAGACTATGCTGAAAATAAACTACTGTACATGAATTCAAGGCAGACATGACATGTTAACTTTATTGAACCATCTCTTGTTCAACTATAGTTATTTAAATGCAACATATTACTCATGCAATGCAACCAAACTTGTGTACTGAGTCCATCAGACTCTCTTACCAACGGGTTGCCTCGCAATCGAACGGTGATCTTTCCGGCGATCACAACCATGACCAACACTTGGTCTCCAACACTCACCGAGACCTCGTCTCGTGATCATATCAAAACATCACCGTGACTTCTCACGACTATCTCATAGTCCAAGTCACCACATTCTTATGACTACATTAATTAACTTGATTATTACAAGTTTATCCTCCATTTCGATTAAGACCCAATAGTGTGACCTACTACGAACTGTGGGCTATCGATAGACTTTTTGAACACTCTACAGAGGTAGCACACTGTACCCACACCACGGAACCCATGGCCTCGTTATCCCATTCGGGTGGACCAACGGCGTTCCGACGAAACCGACCTACTGCCATGATACTCTCCCGGCCACTCCGACTCGCTCCCCACTGGGCTAGTCCTAGGTGGCCCCGTGTCTACCAAAGACACAACGACCACCGTCGTGGCCAAACATAAACGGTCCCAAACGGGGACCCGGTACCAATACAACAACAACGGGCACACAAGGCTTATGTCCGCCTACCTGATCTGGGTAGCGCGTGCCCATAACCTTCCCTAGTTCGAGGCACCGGCGAGAGGCACGATAATAGATCGCATTAAGGCCTTCCCGTAAAGGCAAATGTGGCTGCAGTGAAAAAGTTCGATTTGGTGGCCCTATGACTCGATCCCATCGATGATGGAGGAGTTTTGTTGTTATTAAGTCATCTTATTAACTTCTCCATCATCATGAGCATATTAACATGAATGCAATAATGAACATGTAGCATACAAAAGCATATACAAAATGTCGAACTTCTCAAGTGCACAACTATAGCATAAAGAGCATGACAATACCAAGCACTAGCATATTAACGGTGCATTAAAATACTTATAGCATTTTTATAACTATGTCAGAAAAATCAAATAAAGTGGTGACATGGCATTATTAATAACAACTTCTAGCTATCATGGCAAAAGATGTCATGAAACACAAACATGCATGAAAGACATAAAGAAATGACTGCAACTGAAAAATAATAAGAAAATAAATGCAACTACACACACGCACAAGGTACAAGCAAAGTCAACATGCGAGTTCGGGGCTTATGCTAAGAGGTTGGCTTGCCTGGGGCCAAAAAAATACTCCGGGAAGAAGTGGGGAACGATCGCGGAAAGATTTGCCAAAAACACTTCTCTCTCAAAAGAGGCTAGTTAACGGAAAGGGCAAAATGGTCATTTTCAGAATGTTGAAATACAATGAAAATGATTGCAACAAAACGGGCTCGACGAAACGAAGAAGTGGGCTTTGGATTCACCTCATTCGGAGTTACGGATAAAAAGATACGGATGTTTAAAGCTCAGGGACTAGTTTGTAAAAATATCTCTACAAACAGGTCCCTGGTAGTTTAAACATAACGTGTCTTTTCTGAGAATACGTTTTCCAAAGAGGAAAACGTATTTCCGGCCGAAGAAGAGGAAGAATACGCTTCTGTTAAGGGAAGACGTACTCTTGGGAGTACGCCTCCACTTAACCACGTCAGCGGGCCGGCCCGGTCAGCGCTGCGTGGCCGACAAGTGGGGCCCGCCACTTATCCACATCAGCACCCGAATGGGTCAATGCGGAGTGACTGACGTGCGGGGCCGGCGGGGTAGGGTCGTCGTCTTCGTCTCGCCCGCGTTCTCCCGCGGTCCAAAGGGAGATCGCCGGCGCGGGAGCTCGTTCGGCCGGCTCCGGCCATCTCTGGCGGCGCTCGACCCACCGGAGGCGCTTCCATCCCCGTATGAAACGGGCCTCGAAGAGGGCGGGGACAAGGGCACCATGGACCACGGCGAACAGCGGCTTCAGGCTCGGGTGGATACGGTGCTCCGATGGGGAAAGGAAGAGGCCGAGGCCACGGGGCGATTTGCCGGAGCATGGGGGATGCGGGGGTGATGGAAGAAAGGCGAGGGGAGTGTGGCATCGCCGGAATCGTGGAGGACAGAGGCGGCATCCATGGCGACAGAGAGGGGTGGGGAGCGACTCTGGAGCTCGAGGGAGAGGCTGGGGAGGGGTTGTGAGATGCGAGGGAGCTCGAGACGAGCTTAAATAGGCGTGTGGATGAGCTCTAGAGGGAGGGGCGAGGCGACACACGGCTCGCGACGTGTCCGTGCGCCGGTGACGATGCAGTGTCGGCAGACGCGGCCAACGTGCTTGGGAAGCAGCGGGAAGGCGACGAGGGAAGAGCGCACGAGCGTTAGAGGCTCACAGAGACGAGCAGCGCTCTGAGCCAGCAGAGGAAGAGGACAGAGGAGAATAAAGCGACGACGGCACAGTGGCGCACTGTTCGTCCATTGGCACGGCGCGCCGGAGAAGAAAACGAAGAGGGGCAGAGGTCCAGGGGAAGAGGACGTCGAGGGAGCACTGCTGGGCAACGGTGGTGAGGCCAGGGCTGGTCGGAGCAGCGCTGCCGACGACAACAGTGGCTAGACCACCATTTTGGCTGGCTGCTCTTGTGATCACCACGGACAAGGCGTGCTCTGATTTTTTTACTGATGTAAATTCTTGTCTACCGCATAGTACTTTGAAGGTAAAGAGTTACTATGGTAAAGAAACTGGTAGAGACAAACTGAGCTGAGTAAAATAAGCTTCACAAGTTTGCTGTTGCAAACTTGACAGCATCCCAGAGATAAAACCAGAGGAGTAGAAAGGTAAGAATGATGTCTGGGAGGCTTAGGGTAACAAGAACTATGATCCTGGGAGTTTTGAGGTCATTAGGACAAATATTTAGCATAATTGCTTTACAAGTGCTAAAATATGTCCAGAAACTGAATGAGGAAGAAGCACTCACTAGGAGTGATAGATTGAGCTAAGATTTGGTAAAGCTTGATGATTTGGTCATACAGTGATGCTGTAAAACTTTCATACCAAATGGACTTGCCAAATTGGTACTTGTTTCACAAACATCACTTCTGACCAAAAACTTAGGAAAATTCTAGGAAAATATTGGCTACATGAAATGAGCCAAGATCTTGGGAAGATGGGTTATATGAATAGGAGAAAGCTTAGGAATATTTTTAGCTATAATGGAGAAAGATAAAATGCACTTGCTTCACAAACTGAAAATTGGACAGAAAGCAAGAATTGCTTCTGTGCTCACATAGCTCAATAAAATGAGCTAAATTTAGGTGGAGGCTAATGATTTGGAATACTTGAGAAGGTGGAAAAGTTTCATCCCATTTGGATACTCTATGAAGGTGCTTCCTTCACAAAGTTGTATTCTGGTCAGAAACTTTAAAAAAATGCACAAGGAGCTAGGGTGAGAGGATTGAGCTCATATTTGGTATTCATGGGTGATTTATCAATGTTAATGACCCCACCAAATTTCAGCTCAATTGGAATTAGGAATAAAGCACTTCCTTTGCAAAATTTCAGAGAAGGCAGAAACTTGCATTGGATCATGTGCCGAAAAATTTAAGTGTGGAACATGAGCTAATGATGGAACTAGTGATTATATATCAAGGACAAGCTCCACAAATTGTTTGGGAATTTTCCTTGACATAAAAATAGTAGTTCCTTTGAAAAATGACACAAATGCAATATTGGCTTAAAATAGGAAAAATGCAATTTTCCTTATTTTAATGTGGCCAATATTTTTACCAGAGCTTGGATTAGGCATAAGTATCAACTCCATCAATTCTCATGAATTTAGGAGATGGCTAGCTATTCCTTTGGATTTTATTCCCCAGACAGACAAGAATAGGAATAAATCACAATTCAAAAATATTGCATGGAACTTAGCAATATTTTTGCATACTCAAGGGTTATGAGTATAGGAGGGTCTCTTGGAGTAGATGGAATGATCAACAGATCAAAGAAACTGATGGCTCCTTTGTAATCACAAAGGCCACATATAAATTCCAAAAGCTTGGGATTAGGGTTTGAGAGGATTTGAGGTGGTGCAAATGAGGTCTTGCCCACTGACAAAGACATGGGCAAGGTTTTGAAGAGTTGCAAATGAGCAGAAATCTCAGAGTCATCCAAAAATCCTCATGAGGAAATTTAAAAATGGTTACCAGGAAGAAATAATAGCACAAAATTGATAACCCAATTTTGAGGCTGTTACAGACCTTCCCCCCTTAAAAAGAATCTCGTCCTCGAGATTCCTAGGGTTACTGTAACAATTAAAAGATAGCCACTCCGGGGAAACACCCCTGGGTTAAATTTAACCCTTTGGTTGGATGCAGACGGGTTGGGGTACCGATAATTGGTACACCCAGAGAGAGTCATTGGCAAAACAGGGTTACCTCCACGGCTAGGGGCACTCGTGATCAGCCTCCTGAAAAATGCTGGATGCACCCCAATGAATAGTGGTTTCACCCACTGACACGTGGGTCCAGGGCCCACCGGCAGTCTCCTTCTTCTACCTCCAGCTGGCTGCTTCATCTTCCGTCGCTGCTCCGCGTGCGGCTTGGCACAGCGCGCATCTAGCTCCTAGGGCGAGGAGGACCATAGTGTCATAGTGCGCGGCGTGCAAGGCGGCGGTGCAACGAGCACTCACATCGCGGGCCAGCACCTTGTCGGCACTGCTCGCGGATTCGCCTCCTGGACGCTGGTGAACAAGCGACGAATGATTTTCCTGGACATCGCTCATCGTACACCGGGGTTAGGCTATAAAAGACGGCAGTGCGGCTTCCCTTCACCACACAACACCATGTCACTCTACTATCTCTTCGGTTTGGACGAGATCGAGCTGAGCTCCTTCGGCGAGGCTGTGTTTCTGGTGGCACTGTGGTGTTTCCTAGTGGCTCTGCTGGGCACACTATTCGGCTCGTCCTTCCTCCTGATGATACTCATTAGGAACGAGCGTGCTCGAAACAATGCGCGGCTCGGTGCGGTGGATCGAGGTGCGGGAGAAGATGGTGCACTGGGTGGTCCTCCGCCACGCTTGATCCTCTGCCGCTTTGCGCCGGCGGAGTAATTGCGTGCTGCGGTGGAGCAAGGTGGCGACTTGCCTGCGTTACGCAAGGCAGAGGGGAGGGTGAGGGGGTCCAGATGCATGTGAGGTGGTTGCACCAGCTCAGGATGCATACTGTGGTGCGGGAAAAATTTCGCGGATGATTCCACGAAAAATTAGGTGTCGAGGTAGAATCAGAGTGGAAATCTGTATTGCGGTCGATGTACTGGGTCAAGGGAAATAAAGTTGGCAGCGTTTCTCCGGAAATGAAACTAGAAGAAAGAATTTGGGACGAGAGTCTACCAGATGGAAAGGCCTCTGCGAGGTTCTGAGTTTGGGCACACGAGGTGTGCACCGATAGAGAGAGATATGCGACTTGGCATTCCCACGAGTACTGCCCGAAAGTACCCGTGGGTGCACCAGGCGTGCGTGTAATATGCAATATAATCAAAACTAGCAAACAGATGCAATAAACATGCAATGAAAAACACACCAGACAAATTATACTGAAGTGTTTTAATGCTAGTGGGTATATGTAATCATGGTACACATATACCTACACCAGCGTGCATTTTATTTTAGACTCGAGACGAGTCAATGTTATTTTAGTGTAGGTGATCTATTAATTAAAATTTGGTTAACAACATTTCGCCAACCCTGTCAAACATTTCTGTTTGACAGAGCAACAACAACACAAAAACCAAAAGCACGAAAACATACATAACATACTGATTACACCAGTGCAAGCATCCAACAAAGCATGAACGCGCTACACGCTACACGACACTACTTACTTCGGGATACAAAAGTTTATCCTCCTATCAAGGATGAACAAACTGACCGACCTACTTGTAGAAACACCTGACTGCGTGACTAAGGTCATGCAGAAGACTGTCCTTGCGGGGGCTCTCCGAGAGGGCGAATACTGAGCCAGTCTCCATCTTCATCATCCGACAACACGATGGGTGGAGATTCGGCTACTGGGAGTGTGGCTGAAGTTGATCCAAGTAAATCCTGCTGGTGGATCCGGTAAAGAGCCTGGTCGAAGGTGATGGGGGTTGGTCTAGGCCACATCACAGGCTGAGAGGGTAACACTGGTTCGGATGGCATGGGGTGGATAACTTGAGATGCGAATCTACGAGCTCCACAGTAAGCTTCCTTGACAACTCGTACTGCATCATTGTCCAGGGTTCTAAATTCGGCAAGTATCTTGGAGATCATCATCCCCTGGGCAGTGATATACCGCACCAGGCGAGCGATTGTGGGGTCATCTCCTTGGATAGCTGGAGAAGGTTGCATTCCTGCTTCTGCCATAGTGGGGAAAAGAAGAACTCCCGCTTTTCGGCCACTTGCGGGAACTTGGTTCGGAGGTGAAGAATGGCCTCCACAGCAGCGACCTGAATAGCCAAATCAGTGGTGGGCATGGCTCTGCCCTGAAGAACCAAGGGCTGACCATCTGCTGCACGACCTGGGTGGATCTGCACTCTAGCATCATAGCGGTGAAGGTGAGGGACGGGTGCTGATTGAAACACGAGGTATTCGGGGCTAGCATTACAGCCAAAGTCTGTACTGAGCATCCCAATCAGGAGCGGTGGAAAGCCTGGGTGGTTGACGGCAAAGGTGCGGGTGTAAAACTTGGGAGCTTTTAGGGCTCTAGTCATGGCTGGAGCGTTACTAGCTAGGCTTCTCTGCAAAGACATGGCGGACTGAGGAATGAGCAGTACGGCAAGCGGAAAGGGGGTTTTACAGGCAGCTATGCGGGGGATGCCCGCATGGTGCGGCCCCTTACCCTGAAGGGTAAGTGGTGCGCCCGACCAGAAAGGATAGGTGTGCTATTCGTCCCACAGATAACTAGGCGGGGACAGTGGGGTGGGGACGTGTCGGTCCCGACTATGCCACCTGTTGACTAGCAGTGGCCATGCCGGATGCCAGGGACGGGTCAAATCCCTTAGGGTCATTAGGGGTTGATGGTAGCGGTGATCTAATACTAGGATAATCTATGCCAGCCTGGCTGCTCTAATACCATGTCCTGTGGCACCCCGATCCGCATGGAGCAGGGGGCCTTTGCACGTTAGCCCAGGATAACGCCTGACGCACTACAGGTCCAAGATACAGCATTCCAGGTACAATAGTATTCATCAAATAAACGTGTATATGATTACATCATTGATGAATACAATTATCTGGCATATCCTGAGGCTATTTAAATGGCGGCTGTTGGAGATATGAACCAAGGGTACCCTCAGCGCCTACCATTGGTATTTTAAGACAAATAACAGCCGCGTGTTCTACCGCGGCCATCTGCTCCTCGAGCCGCCTCCTAGGGTAGCCTGCCCTAGGAGCTGGCTGCCAGCAGGCGGCAGGGACCCAACATGCGGCAATACTAAGCACCACCAGCTAGCAGGCGGCCCCGCACTCCACCCTCAGGGAACACACTGAGGTGAGTCCTGGTGTGGCGGGGGCATGGCTACAGGAGAACATGTCCTTAGAAGATCTATAAGGACGTGGCTACAGTAACCATGTACTTTGGGAATATCTCCTAAGCGGCGGGACGCTGTAGCCACGAAGCTCGTGACCAAGCAGTGGTCAGAGGAAGCCACGATCCCACTAACACAAACGGCAGGGCCAGCAGGCGGCTGGCCCCATCGGTCAGCGAGCAAGCTCAAGAGCAAACCGCCTCTGGCAGGCGGCCAGGGGAGACGGCCGTCTGGTAGCAGATGGCGCACCCCACCCTAGAAGTCTGAGCCCCATCAAGATGACGGGACAGGGCGAGGCGGCAGCGCACGGTGGGGGACAATGGCACTGTGGCCATCTCCTCCCCAACGAGGCTGTCGTCAGCAAAAGCACCCCCACAGTGAAAGGCCATCACGAGGGGCCCGCAGGCGGCGGGCCCCAGCAGACAGGCGGCGAAGCCGGCGCCAGAAGACACTGACGGCCGGGGGCCACGCCGTCGAGTTTACCATTGTACCACTGGGGGGTAGGCCTATATAAACCCCCTAGGGTCTTCCATGGGAGGGGGTTGGCTAGGGGATAGTTAGCTACTAGAAGATCACAAGACGAAACCCTAGATAGAGAGAAGAAGTGAGCTAGCCTTGTTCATCTTCTTCCTCCAGACCTCACAGCTCGAGGAGCAAACTTGTAGCTACTCTAGTGCTATTAGTCATGACGCGGAGCCCCCGCAGAGCAGGACTAGGGGTGTTATCTCCTCGGAGAGCCCCGAACCTGGGTAAGATCCGTAGGTGTCCTAAGTTTCGCCTTATCCCGCTTCCCGTGCCCGGCGACGTTCTATTGACCCCATGCATGATAAGCCATCATTTGACATATGTCGTCCCAAAACCCCGACATTTGGCGCCCACCGTGGGGCTAGGTGCACCGTCGTCCGGAGACATGTTTTGGACGGGAACCTTGTTCCTTCCTGGCGAGAGTAGCCAGCCCGGCACGCCCGCCGGCGTGGAGACCGGGATGCTTCGCAGCGCCGAGGCTGCATGCGCCGCGAGCGGGCTCGCCAATCTGCTCGGCGCCGCCCGCATCCACGACAAACCCTCTCCGGCAGCCGAGCCAGTGGCGCCGGAGAGCTTCCTCATCGAGCTCCTCGATGAGCTCCACCTCGTCGACGAGCGCGCCTCTGACGTGGAGTTAGTAGGCTCTTCTGACCCACCAATAGACATGATCGTCGACCCCGACGACTCCTTCCCTGAGCACATGGAGATCATCAACGACCCTCTTGCCGTTCTTCCGATCTGCGGTACCGTCGGCATCGTCACGCAGGTGCTCGTCACCGACCACGGCGAACCATCGTGTCGGACGATTCCAGACCCGCTCAAGGTCGCTCTACAGCACCTCGCCGCCCCTGTCGCGGCGGGGGCAGACGGCGCGGAGTTGGAGGCACTCCGCGTCTCGCTCCTCGACAGCGCCAACAAACTGGCCGCCTCCCGACGCCTCACTGAAGCTTACCGCCGCGAAATGGACCGCGCCATCTGTGGCACGCCGGCTACTGGCGAGCCTAGCCGAGCCGGTGCTCTCCGCGATCGCGGTGGGCTGCTAGCAGACATGCTGGGGGCCCCGCGGCCTGTGTACCTCACTTCGTCGGAGAACCTAAGGGCTGCCCAGGCGGCAGTCGATGAGATGGGCCACTTGGAGGGAGGCGAGCTCCGTTGCGTGACCCAGCGTGCCCGCCAGCTCCTCGACGCTGCCGCTATGCAGCAGGAGGCCCGTCGCCGGGCATCGGAGGTGGCTGTGCACGCCGATAACCGCCCTCTTCGGCGGGAGCAAGGAGCCTTGTCCCGCTCTCCAACGGTCGGCGCCACCAACCGGCGAGACTCAGAGCCCGCTGCCAGCCGCAGCCGGCAGACGCGCTTCACCATCGAGCGCGACGAAGACGGTCGCCCAAGGGCCGTAGAACGACGAGGGGAGGAGCCGCCTCCTCCCAGGCAGGAGAGGCGCGCGTCTCCTCCGCCTGTTGACCACCCCTCTCTAGCGGGCCGCCTGGGCCGCCGCGAGGGGGTTGGGGAGAACGACGCCCGCCACCACTTGGACCGTCTGGCTTGCTCCTAGGCGGTTGAAGAAGAAGAAGACCTCGGTCCGGCCTGCTTCGGCCCTCGCATCCGCAACGAGCCTTTTCCCAAGGGCTTCTCGCTCCCCAGAGACACCCCCAAGTACAACGGATCAATGAAACCAGAGGACTGGCTGGTGGACTACTCCACGGCTGTCAGCATAGCCACCGGCAATAGGCGTGTCATGATGAAGTACGTGCCTCTCATGCTCCAGGGCACGGCTCGGACGTGGCTGAACAGCCGCAATCCCAACAGCATCAACGGCTGGCTTGACTTCACCGACGCCTTCACACGCAACTTCACCAGCACCTACAAGCGCCCTCCCAAGCCGCGTCAGCTCTCCCTGTGTGTCCAAGGCCCGGACGAGTCGGCTTGTGACTATCTGACGCGTTGGGCGGAGCTGCGGAACTCTTGTGAGGGAGTGCATGAGGTGCAAGCCATTGAGTATTTCACGGACGGGTGCAGAGAAGGCACCTTGCTCAAGCACCGGCTCCTGTGCGACGAGCCGGCCACGTTGGATGAGCTGCTAAGCATAGCGGACAAGTACGCCACCGCTGACTCCTCCATGAAGACCGAGCTGCAAGTAGATGCTTATGGCAATATGACCCCTCCAACTCCCAAGACGCCGGCAGGAGAGTCCAGCCGGCGCCAGCAGACCAACGACTAGAAGCGCAAGGCCCAGGCATCGGCTGCCAACAGCCGGCTGGTGGCAGCGGTCGACGGACAGCAGCAGAAGCTCAAGTAGGGCCCAAGCGCCAGAAGGGCGGCAAACTGGTGTGGCAGCCGGCCTTCTCCTTCGATCAAGCCTTGGACGCCCCCTGCAAGTTCCACAGCGGCGCGAAGCCCTCCAACCACACCACACGAAAGTGTCATTGGCTCACAAGGATTGCGAGGGGAGAGGCTCTGCCCCCGCCGCCTGCCAGACAGCCGGCTCCGCCTCCTAATCCGCCGGTTGCTCGCCCTGGCGGCCAGGTCCAGGATGAGTTCCCAGAAGAAAATGGAGCCTATGTTGTCTTCACCAGTCAGACGGATGATAGGCACAGCCGGCGCCAGCAGCGCAGAGAAGTCAACACTGTTGCCGCCAAGAGCCCGGAGTTCATGCATTGGTCTGAAAGGTCTGTCAGCTGGAGCCGAGAGGATCACCCGACTGTCATGCCATCTCCAGGGGCCTATGCCTTGGTCCTGGACGCCACTCTCTCCACTGACAGGCGGGCCTACCGTTTCTCCCGGTCTCTGGTGGACTGCGGCAGCAACATCAACATCATGTATCGAGACACCATGGAGAAATTGGGCATCAAAGAGAAGCAGCTTCAGCCCACCAGGACCGTGTTCCATGGCATTGTGCCAGGTCTCTCTTGTTCGCCAATCGGCAAGGCCAGGGTCGATGTCTTGTTTGGTGACAAGACGCACTTCCGGAGGGAGCCAGTCTGGTTTGAAGTGGTGAACCTGGAAAGCCCCTATCACGTGATCTTGGGCCGGCCCGCTCTTGCAAAGTTCATGGCAGTCCCCCATTATGCCTACCTCAAGATGAAGATGCCTGGTCCCAAGGGAATAATCACCATAATCGGGACTACGAGAAGTCCATTGCATGCGCAACGGCCAGCAGTCACCTGGCAGAAACCCTTGTTGTGGCTGAGGAAAAGCGCCGTCTGGAGCGGTTGGTGGCAATGGCTGGCGAGCAGCCGGCCATACCAGCCGATCCCAAAGAGGCAGAGCCGCAAGGCTCGTTCCAGCCCTCCAAGGACACAAAGAAGATTGCCTTGGACCCATCTCACCCGGAGCGATTTGCTGTCATAGGGTCAAGCCTAGACAGCAAATAGGAAAGCGAGCTCGTCGATTTCCTCCGTGAGAATCGGGACATCTTCGCGTGGTCCCCCAAGGACATGCATGGTGTCCCGACGGAGTTCGCCGAGCACAAGCTGCACGTGAGAGAAGACGCAAAGCCTGTCAGGCAGCCGCTGCGCCGCCTGTCAGAAGAGAAGAGAAGAGAAGAGTCGTTGGGGAGGAGTTCGCCCGCCTGCTCGCAGCCGGCTTCATCATGAAAGTTTTTTTTTATCCCGAGTGGCTAGCAAATCCAGTCCTGGTGCTGAAGAAGAACAACAAATGGCGCATGTGCATTGATTACACCAGCCTGAACAAAGCTTGCCCCAAAGATCCATTTGCTCTGCCTCGAATAGATCAAGTGATTGACTCCACAGCCGGATGCGAGCTGCTGTCTTTCCTTGATGCTTATCCAGGATACCAGCAAATCAAGCTTGATCCAGCCGACCGTCTGAAGACTGCCTTCCTCACGCCGTTTGGGGCCTTCTGCTACCTGACCATGACGTTCGGCTTGAGAAATGCCGGCGCCACCTTTCAGCGTTGCATGCAGAAGTGTCTCCTCAAGCAGCTTGGCATGAATGCCCATGTTTACGTGGATGATATTGTGGTGAAGACGGAGAAGAGAGGAACCATGTTGGGAGATCTCCAAGAAACATTTGAGAATTTGTGCCGCTTTCGGATTAAGCTAAACCCAGAGAAATGCGTCTTCGGGGTACCAGCAGGCCATCTCCTTGGCTTCCTGGTGTCCGAACGCGGCATCGAGTGCAACCCTGCAAAGATCAAGGACATCGAGAGGATGGAACGACCGACCCGTATGCGAGATGTCCAGAGGTTCACAGGGTGCCTGGCATCTCTCAGCCGTTTCATCAGCCGTCTGGGAGAAAAATCACTCCCATGTACCAACTTATGAAGAAAACCACTTGCTTCGAGTGGAATGACCAGGCGGATGAAGCCTTCCAGCAGCTCAAGCGACTGCTGTCCACCCTGCCTGTCCTGGCGGCGCCAGCAGACAAGGAACCCGTGTTCCTTTACATAGCCGCCACCAGCCGGGTGGTCAGCACTGTCATCGTGGTCGAGCGCCCAGAGGACGGCAGAGCCTTGCCCGTCCAGCGGCCCGTCTATTACTTGAGCGAAGTGCTATCAGCGTCCAAGAAGAATTACCCCCATTAACAGAAGATGTGCTACGGCGTGTACTTCACCGCCAAGAAACTCAATCAGTACTTCCAAGAGCATTCTGTCATGGTCGTCTGCACGGCCCCGCTTGCTGAAATCATGGGGAAAAGAGACGCCTTAGGAAGAGTGGCCAAGTGGGCCATTGAACTGGACCCCTTCACCATATTCTACCAGCCGCACACCACCATCAAGTCGCAAGCATTGGCCGACTTCCTCGTCGATTGGGCCGAGACCCAATACCTGCCGCCTGTGCCAGACTCAACCCATTGGCGGATGCACTTTGACGGGTCAAAGATGCGCACTGGCCTAGGAGCCGGCATCATCCTCACCTCCCCCAAAGGCGACAAGCTCAAGTACACTCTGCAGATCCACTTTGCCGCCTCCAACAACATGGCGGAATACGAGGCACTTATACACGGGCTCCGGGTGGCCAAGGAGATTGGCATCCGCCGAGTGCTGTGCTACGGTGACTCAGACTTGGTAGTCCAACAGTCGTCTGGGGACTGGGACGCCAAGGATGCAAATATGGCAAGCTACCGCTACCTTGTCCAGCAGATCAGTGGACACTTTGATGGCTGCGAGTTCCTCCATGTGCCACGAGCTGATAACATGCAAGCGGACACCTTGGCACGAATCGGTTCCACCCGCCAAGCAATACCAGCCGGCGTATCGCTCCAGTGCCTGCGCAAATCGTCTATCAAGCCTTCACCAGAGTCGGAATCAATCTTCATACCAGCCGACCCCGGGGCAGGCGGGCCCGCGGTTTCGGCTGGTGGCCAAAAGACTGCCCCGGCAAGCGGCCACGACACTCCAACTCTAACAGACGGATCACCCACAGCCGCGCCAGCTCCTGGCCCGGGGACTGCTCCAGCAGACGACCAGCAGGCGCCGGCTCTAGTAGACGGCCAGGGGACTTCGGAGACACAGCAGGCGGCTCAGCCCAGTCCTCCACCTCCCAGCCCAACCACACTGGTGTTTCTGGCCGAAGCAACTGGAGTCTCAGCGCCGTCTTGGGCACAGCCAATCCTCACATTCCTGCTCAAAGGAGAGCTGCCAGCAGAAGAAACCTTGGCACGACAAGTTCAACGCCAAGCCTCAGCTTATACCATTGTCAACAAAGAGCTCGTTAGAAGGAGTGCCATGGGCGTCTTCCAACGCTATGTAGAAGCAATAAAAGGGCTGGCTATCCTGAAGGACATTCACCAAGGGGAGTGTGGCCACCACGCGGCCTCAAGATCTCTCATAGCCAAAGCTTTCCGCCACGGTTTCTTCTGGCCGATTGCTTTGGACGATGCCAAAGATTTGGTGAAGAAGTGCAACGGCTGCCAACGCTTTAGCTCCAAGCAACACCTGCCAGCTTCTGCACTCAAGACTATCCCGATCACTTGGCCATTTGTCGTCTGGGGTCTGGATATGGTAGGACCTTTCAAGACTGCCAGAGGAGGCCTGACACACTTGCTTGTGGCAATAGATAAATTTACCAAGCCAATCAAGAAACTCAATGGCCCAACTGCTGTGACATTCATTGCAGACATCACAATCCGGTATGGTATACCGCACAGCATCATCACCGACAACGGCACAAATTTTGCCAAAGGCGCACTTGCCTGTTTCGGTGCTACTCAGGGCATCCGGCTGGACCTAGCATCTGTTGCCCACCCACAGTCTAACGGCCAAGTCGAGCGCATCAACGACCTCATCCTATCTGGCATCAAGCCCCGGCTGGTCGAACCTTTGGAGCGGTCGGCCGGCTGCTGGATCGAAGAACTGCCGTCTGTCCTATGGAGCCTCGGAACCACTCCGAACAAATCCACCGGCTTCACACCTTTCTTCCTCGTCTACGGGGCCGAGGCCGTCATCCCAACAAACGTTGAGTTTGACTCACCTCGCGTCACCATGTACACGGAAGCAGAAGCCAAAGAAGCACGCGAAGACGGCGTGGACTTGCTGGAGGAGGCCCGGCTGGTAGCACTCAGCCGCCCTGCCATCTACCAGCAGGGTCTCCGCCGCTACCAAAGCCGGCGAGTGAAGACATGTTCCTTCCGCGAGGGAGACCTTGTGCTCCGGCTGATCCAGCGAACAGCCGGCCAGCACAAGCTCTCGGCTCCTTGGGAAGGACCATTCATCGTCAGCTAGGTACTAGGCAACGATGCCTACTACCTCATCGACGCCCAGAAACCAAGGGCGCTCAAGAGAGACGACTCAGGCAAGGAGTCAGAGCGCCCATGGAAAGCAAACCTTCTTCGTCGCTTTTGTAGCTAAGAGACAGTATGTGTCGTGCTATCTAAAGTTATTTTGAGAATCAGTGGGAACCCCGAGGAGTTCTCAGGGACTGCCCAACCCTTTATCTATATGATAATAATTATGCCTGTGAATGTTTGTCGTTCACTCTTCTGTCCGGCACCGGAGCTTACAAGACGGCCCGGGGACTGGCGCCTGGCCCTATGTCTAGAGAATTCTCCTTAAAAAGTCAGACAAGTAATGTGATGGCATCCGAGCCCTCTCCTGTATCCAGTCATAGACTCGCAGAACACGGCTGTCCGGCTGGCAGGAGCCAAAGGCAAGAAGCGGTGCCCACATGAAAAATGGCTAAGGAAAAAAGACATAGGTCCATCCAGCCCTTAAGATTAACTGCCGGCTGCCGAGCAGCCGGCCAGCCGGTTCTAGGCTTGGCCAGACCGTCTTCCAGAGGGCGAAATACTTGCCCACCTTGAAAACAGCCAAGTCCTTGACCCAGCCATAGAACCACAGAGTGACTGTCTGGCTGGCAGGACGGCAGTACTAAGGGGGCGGCAAGGAGAAAATCGCCACAAGGAACTAGGGCAAGGCTAATCCTAGGACTCGGCACAATTGCATATAAATGATGCAGCATTAACAAGAATATTTACATCCAAAAAGCCTTAAGAGCCGCATTGCAGTAATAACTTACTAAATACACCCAATGGGTGGAATTGTTCGGATTAACCTTACGAGTCTTACAGAAAGGCAGAAGAAACAAATGAGAATCCTAAGGAGCAGCAGGCTGGGCAGGTGGCACGACGGAGCCGGCTTCTGGGGCGGCCGCCTGGCGGGTCTCGATCTGGCTGTCTCCTGCAGCAGGCGGAGCCGTCACTCCTGGCCCACTTGTTGAGGACTGGTCAGGCTGGCGACCGCCAGCTGGGTCCGCCTCCTGGGAGCTGGTCTCCTCGTCGTTGCCTTCCCCTTCCTCATCACCGTCGCTGGAGGCGATCTCCTCCTCCGAGTCCTCCGACGCCGCCAAGTCCAGCCCGAAGTTGCCAGGCGGCACCACATGGCCCCTGTCATCCAACTCCGGGATGAAGAGGGAGGTATCGGCGTATTCGGGGCGGCAGCACGCTGGATGAGCTCCTTATGCTCGACAGCCAGCTCCGGCTGGGCCTCCGTGCGGAATGTCTCCAACTGTTCCAGGCTCAGGCCAGGATACCAGCTCTTGGCGAACTCCAGGGCAGTCCACGCGCCGGCCCTTGCTGCGGAGCCTTTCCAGGCCTCGAAGCACTGGCAGGCCGCCTCCAGCCAGACGGTCGTCCGGCTGGGGGTGCGAGGCATTGGCACACCTGGCCAGAGGGCGGCCAGGATCTGGGCGCCAGCTCGCTGCAGCTGGCGAAGAAGACGGCGGACTGGTACAAGACGCATCCGAATGGCAAGGAGCTCTTCGGCCGGGGTCCTGGGCGCGTTGAGTGCGATTTCCCGGCCCACTTGGCGCTTCACAGCACGCTCGGCCTCGATGGCCTGGGTGGCGGCCGTAGTGTAACCCGGGAAGAACTCTGAAAAGACTAGAACAAGGATCAGAAGAGAAGCAAAATGCCTGCTGCAAACGGCGGAAACAAAAGAGGGTAGATGACTCACCATCAACCATGTCTCCAATGGCTACATAGCCTTCTTGGAGAGCCGCCTCCTTCTCGGCCCAATTCGAGCGCTCAGTCTCGAATGCGGCCCACAGAAGGGACTCACCGTCAGACATTTTGCCAAGCTCGACCTTGTGAGCCGCCGCCTGGTCCGCCAGTTCCTTGGCCAGGCGATCGCGGTCTTGGGCAGCGAGGACACGCTCCTGCTCCTTTGCGGTCAGCTCCGTCTGGACCTCGCCAAGCTGGCTGCGGAGGCTGGCTGTGACCGCTGGTAGGTGAGCAAGAAAGAGAACAAAGGTCAGCAGCAGAAGACATAACCTTGGAGTTCCAAGCCGCCTGCTCAGCAGCCGGCTCGGAACTCGGGGACTACACCCAGCGGGTGCGCTGACGCGCCCCCGCAAGGAGAAGAAGATACACTCACCTTGGCTGTCTGCCAGGGCAGTCTGCAGCTATGCCAGCTCCTAGCGATGCGCGTTGTAGGAGGCCATGTGGGGGTTGTGGTACTCCTGCAACAAGAAGCAAGATCAGATCTAGGTGAACACTTTGGAGTTCCAAGCCGCCTGCTCAGCAGCCGGCTCGGAACTTGGGGACTACACCCAGTGGGTGAGCTGACGCGCCCCCACGGAAAAAGTGGAAGAAACAAAAACAAAGCAGAAATAAGAACACACTTACCCGAACGGAGGACCACGTGGCGATGAACTCCTGCATCGCCGTTTGTACGACACTGCCCAGGGAGTTCATGCGGTCCAAGACGTCCCGCGACGCGACGAGCCACGTGCCGCCTCCTCCGGATCTCCAGCTCGATGACGCCGTGCTGGTCGCCTCGTTCTTCGACGCGGATGAGCTGGCCCCGCCGACCTCCACCTGTTGGGGCATGGAAACCGCCCTCGCAAGGCGCCGGCGGGCTGGGCCTCGGGGGGCCGGTTGCTGGCCAATCACCAGCGCGCCCCCAACCAGCGGCACCTCCATTCCCGCCGGCCGGCCGCCCGGCTCCCCAGCAGGTGGCGCGGGGGGTGGTTGCGGCGTCTCCAAGATGACGCATTCGTCACCTCCATCTCCTGGAGCCGGATGCTCCTCAGCAGCCGGCGCCTGGGCGGACGACTCCTGAGACCATGGCGCCGGGCGGTCGGCGTGGCCCGCTGGCTGCTGGGGGCCCTTCCCCCGCTCTCGAACGCGGGCGTCGTCTACCTCGGCCTTCTTGGTAGCTTATTCCTCCGCCTGTGCGGCGGCGTCGGCCGCCGCTCGCTCACGCTCCGCGCGTGCCTCGCGGGCGTTCCTCTTTGTCGCCTCCCGGAGCGCGGCGGCAGGATCCACGCGAGGGGGCACAGGAGGGGTGTTTGTGCCTCCTACCACAGAGCCCACTGGCACCCGCGAGAGGGAGAGCGGCGCGCTGTGAGGACGTCCAGAAGAAACAAAGAATCAAGCAAGAAGGGATCAGCTGAGGAAAAAGAATAAGGCGCAAAGGAGGAGTAAGAGAAACTTACCCAGACACGACTGGCCTGGTCTTGGGCTTCTTCGGCATGTTTGCCCTGGCGGCTGCCTCCTGACGCCTCGTGGCGGCAGTCGACAGCCGAAGTTTCTTGGGTGGAGCGCCAGTCGGCCCTGACGAGGACCTCCGCTTCCCGCCGCCGGCTGTGCCAGACGGCCCTGCCTGCCGGCTGGCGCGGACGGACGCCTCCTCAATCCCCTCGTCATCGTCCAGCCAGCTCTCGAGGCCGCCTTCTGGCTAGGCGCCCGATAGCTGGTCCCCGCCGCCTATCACCTCCTCCTCCTCCATGGCGGCGGCGGCCCCAAGATTGGGGTCGCTCGTATCACTCTGGGAGCGATCCGGCTTGAGGGGGCGGCCCAGTTGGTAGGAGCCCGGCGCCGGCTGGCCTGGGAAGATCTGAGTCGGGTGTCAGCACCAGACGGCTACAGCAGCCGGACAAAGAAGAAAGAAAATAGAAGGACGGAAACTTACTACGGGCGGCTGGTTGTTGCGGCTGTACGTAGCCTTGCTGAAGGTCCAGCCGGCGTCGGAGACCTGGCAGCTGGAGATGTGGTTCACCAGCCGGGCCACTTCCCCGTGTGGCAGGGGCTTGGTGCAGGTCCGGCTGGGGTCCCGGCGCCCGCTCATATCACAGATGAGGTGGGGCCGGCGCTGCAGCGGCAGCACCCGGCGCTCGGCGAACGTCAGAAGCAGATCCGCAAACTCCAGGCCTTCCTCGTCTCTCAGCTCCCGGAGACGGTGCACGGCGACGGAGGCGCCTTCGGTCAGGGCGACGGGTCGGGTCTTCCAGGAGTTCTGAGGCTCAGCAGGCGGCCCTGGCACCCACTCCGGCAGGCAGATGAAATCTTCCTCGGGGTCTACGTTGGAGACGTAAAAATACGTCTTCTGCCACTACTTCACCGATCCGACGAGTTTTGACGCCGGGAAGAAGTTTCTCGCCCCGGTGTGCTTCATGGCGATGCATCCTCCGCACTGAGCGGCCACGCTCTGGACGGCAGTGCCCAACTTCACATAGAAGAGCTCCGTCCAGAGCTCGACGGTGGGGAGGATGCCAAGATAGGCCTCGTAGAGGACGACGAAGGAAGAAATTGTGGTTATCGTGTTCGGCGTGAGGTGGCGCGGTTGGATGTGGAAGAAGTCGAGGAACGAGCGGAAGAAGCCGATCGCCGGCAGGCCAAACCCGCACGGAAAGTGCGAGCGAAAAACGACCCGCTCGCCTTGTCGCGGGGCTGGTCTGATTTCCTCCGCCGGCGTGAGGCGCACGGCGACCCTGTCGGTCGGCGGCAGCTTCCGCGACCGCCGGAGAACGTCCACTTGCTCTTGCACGACCTCACTGCCGTCCCACTGGCCTTGGTGTCGGGTAGGCGCTAGAGCATCCATGGCTCGGGCGGTGTTTCGCTGTGACTGCGGCAAGGAGAAGCGAGGAAGAAGATGAAGGACGGGGGAGGGTGAGCGCGAGAGCAGCGCCAGCCCTCTCCCCCGGCCTATATATAGGCCCTGGCAACGAAGGCGAGGGGGCGGGCGTGGGCTTAACCACCCCACGTCCTGCACGACCTCCGATTTTCTAGCGCCTAATCCGCGCGCATTAAATGCGCGTGGGAGGGTAATCGATTACCCCTGCCACTGTGGATCCGCGCGGGGCCCGAGGCCCTTAGTGGCGGGCCCCGGCCCACTGTTATGTCCTGTCACGCGCGTGGGCTGGCAGGCCGACGCGACAGGGCGGTGAAGCGTGGGCGCTTCCAACGGTCCGCGGGTCTGTCCGGCTGCCCGCTGGCCAGGCAGCGCCTTCCTGCCGAAGATTCCGAGACGACGGTGCGGCTGCCAGAGGCTGGCCCTTGCAGCACAGAGCCAGCTGGCGGCAGACGGACTCCTTGAGCAGACAAGAGACAGATGAAAAGCAAGCATGAGGGGAGTAGCTACTGGAACCCCTCAGCATCTCCAACGTCCGCATCGGAGTTCGACCAGCTTCGGGGACTACTGTCGGAGATATGGACCAAGGGTACCCTCAGCGCCTACCCTTGGTATTTTAAGACAAATAACAGCCGCGTGGTCTACCACGGCCATCTGCTCCTCGAGCCGCCTCCTAGGGTAGCCTGCCCTAGAAGCCGGCTGCCAGCAGGCGGCAGGGACCCAACAGGCGGCAACACCAAGCACCACCAGCCAGCAGGCGGCCCCGCACTCCACCCTCAGGGAACACACTGAGGTGAGTCCCGGCGTGGCGGGGGCATGGCTACAGGAGAACATGTCCTTAGAAGATCTATAAGGACGTGGCTACAGTGACCATGTACTTTGGGAATATCTCCTAAGCGGCGGGACGCTGTAGCCACAAAGCTCGTGACCAAGCAGTGGTCAGAGGAAGCCACGATCTCACTACCCACAAACGGCAGGGCCGGCAGGCGGCTGGCCCCATCGGTCAGCAAGCAAGCTCAAGAGCAAACCGCCTCTGGCAGGCGGCTAGGGGAGACGGCCGTCTGGTAGTAGACGGCACACCCTACCCTAGAAGTCCGAGCCCCATCAAGATGACGGGATGGTGCGAGGCAGCAGCGCACGGCGGGGGACAATGGCACTATGGCCATCTCCTCCCCAACGAGGCTGTCGTCAGCAAAAGCACCCCTAGAGTGAAAGGCCATCACGAGGGGCCCGCAGGCGGCGGGCCCCAGCAGACAGGCGGCGAAGCCGGCGCCAGAAGACACTGACGGCCGGGGGCCACGCCATCGAGTTTACCATTGTACCCCTGGGGGTAGGCCTATATAAACCCCCAGGGTCCTCCATGGGAGGGGGTTGGCTAGGGGATAGTTAGCTACTAGAAGATCACAAGACGAAACCCTAGATAGGGAGAAGAAGTGAGCTAGCCTTGTTCATCTTCTTCCTCTAGACCTCACAGCTCGAGGAGCAACCTTGTAGCTACTCTAGTGCTATTAGTCATGACGCGGAGCCCCCGTAGAGTAGGACTAGGGGTGTTATCTCCTCGGAGAGCTCCGAACCTGGGAAAGATCCGTAGGCGTCCTAAGTTTCGCCTTATCCTGCTTCCCGAGCCCGGCGACGTTCTATTGACCCCATGCATGATAAGCCATCCTTTGGCATATGTCATCCCAAAACCCCGACAGCGGCGAAAGTCTTGGTTTGGCGGCATAACAACTCTGGCTGGGCTCCACAACTCACAGGACTGGCAAGACAACGGCCTAGCACGACGGAACACCTGAACCATTCGAGTACCACCTACAAAACTGGCAAGACACACCAGGGAAGTACATTGAATGTACTTGCAAGACAACCAAATGCATAGCGTCCAAACAGGCAGAAGACAAGGCAAGAACCAAGTGCATGCAACAACCTCATCATCACTAGCCGAGTCACCTTCACACTCTAAAGTGTTAATAGCAGGAGTAACCTTATCTTTGTTTTTGTTATCTCTAAACCGATTAGATTGCTTAACTTCCTTAGCTCGGTTTTCCTGTGCCAAAGCCTTCTGTAACACTTGGTTAACATCTAAAAATTCCTGCCCTTCTAGCTTATCTCTAATGTGAGCAAGCAAACCCGAAAAGGCTAGACCAGCCAAGTCCTTTTCGGCTATAGTTAAGCTGTAGCAGCGGTTCTTTACATCCCTAAACCTTCTAATGTAAACATGCACCGGCTCATTATACTTCTGCCTAACCATAGTTAGGTCGGAAAGCCGAAGCTCAGTTTCACCGTTATAGAAGTACTCATGAAATCGCTGCTCTAATTGTACCCATGAAGAAATAGAGTTAGGAGCAAGGGATGAAAACCAAGTGAATGCAGTGCCGGATAAAGACAAAGGAAATAACCTAACTCTATAAATATCCGAGTTACCAAACTCACTGCATTGTGCTAAGAACTGTCCCACATGTTCAACAGTAGATCCACCACCTTCTCCGGTGAATTTAACAAAGTCAGGGATCCTAACACCACGAGGATAAGGAGTGGAGTCAAAGTACTCGGGGTATGGTTTCCGATAGGCACGTGTTGTACCTTTCGGTGCTAAACTGTATTCTCTAAGTATGTCAACCAACTGATTTTTCCAACTATCGTTAGATGATGGAGCATGTGTTTGTGGAACAACAACATGTGGTGGATGCTCCGACATTAATATTTGAGCGTATGAAGTTTGCAATGGAGGACCATTAACATGTGAATCAAGTACCGGCCCATATGGAATACCGGTACTGGCAGCTGGCAGCATAGTCTCCGAGTTATTCGCAATTCGGTGAGGGTTCATACCGAGTTGATTGTAACCCGACGGGTTTACACCGAGTTGGTTGTAACTCGGTGGTGAGTTTGCTCCAAGTTGATTGTAACTCGGTGGTGTGGTATACGCTACTGTTTGATAGTAGGGCTGCTACAGATTTGAATTCAAAACCCTACTTCGGTTGTTGCTGCTGTAATTTTGTGCAACCGAAGTAGAAACCATAGGAGGAGTAGCAGCAGGAATAAAATTATGGGCCGAACTACTAGCATGGTTCCGGCCACTTTGATCATTATTTAGAGCAACATGAGTTTGATCTACGTTAGCCGATGCACCTGGCATATGAACATTAGACATGTTAACTACTCGGTTATGCCCATATGCATCAGTATTTTATCATAGTACTCGCGTTCGACATGTTGCCCTAACGATTGAGCATGATGAGATAAACTAATCCCTAAATCTTTACTAAATTGCTCTTTAAGCTCTTCAAATTTATTAGCCATGGATTTGAAAAGTGTGTGCATCGTACCTGTCATGTTGGATCCAAATTTGCTAGCTACGGATCCATCAATTAGATGAGCAAGGTCTTCGGTCGGTTGTTTTACCTCAGTACCAAGTAGATCGGAAGTATTCGGCACATCTACCTTCTTGATGACACCGTTCCTGGTCCTCTGGAATCCGGCCAATGTCTTCTTCCTCTGCTCGGCCTTCTGTTCTTCAAGCACGCGCTCAATCTCCAGCTGATCTTCCTCTGAGAGATCTTCCATGGTGGTAGGGATGCTGTTTTCTGAGTTGACGTCGCTCATGTTCTTGGGATCAGAGTCCATGGCGTCCGGGTTGATGTTGGGCTTGTTCTTCTTCTTCGTCTGAGTTAGATCTAACTCAGCCTCGTGTCCCCAACGGAGTCGCCAATTTGTGTTGGCGCAGAAAATTGCACCACGCAACACAAGATAATCCTTGCACTTTCGTGGCGAGGGACGGATGCTTTTCGAGCAAAGCAACAAAGGGGTTCCTCAATTTCGGAGAGGAGGACGACTGCTTTACGGCGCAAAGAAGCAAAGATGAACCGCGCTCTAGGGGTAGCTCGGCAAGAAAGACAGTAAACGAAAAGCAAAGGTACGTGAAAACAGTAGATTGAATTGGATGTAGATCGATTTATTTTTCCCAATTGGCCATGACCCTTTATATACAGGGCACACATGACTTGGCGTGCATGGCAGACTTGGCATACAAGAATAAAAATGTAAAGCTAAACCGAACATGATTTGCCCTTCCTAATTTGGTTACCATGGTGACCATGTATGAAACGATACCTGTCTAATCTATTTGCTGGCCGTTACTTAACAAATCCAAACAAGGTCACGTACAAATCCCTTTTGGCTCACAAGGAAAGGAATAATATATCCGGCCACAATGCTAATTACTATATCACCTAATGGAGATCTCATACGGCTGATGCATCATCGTGCAAATGTATGTTTACTTGTTGCATGTATCCTTGCATGATAGCCTTTGCAAACCTGAAACTTCAGCTTGGCATCTGAGAATGATTAGGACTTGTCCTTGGCAGTAGCGCACTAGCTCGACGTAAACGAGAATCTGGGTAGCTCTTGTCCCATGTAACTGCCAATCCATGCAAAATACCTGTTGTGACACTTGAGCAATATATCAGCTGATCAGCTTAATCAACAACTTAATTAATTTGGCCTATTAAAATATGCATCAGCCAAATTATAGCTCCAACACATGCCCCCTTGTTTTTGGTACAATATCATTTATCAAAAACATATATGCTCAGGGCGATATTCAGAATAACATACCGGCCATAGCACTACCAATTCTCAGGATATTTCACAAAAATTGTATCTTTCCGAATTGGTGTAACTCGGTGAACATCATTACTTAGGGCGATGTACAAAGAACACATCGGCCAAGTTTTCTTAGGGCGATATTTCAAACAACATATCGGCCACATCATCCTCAAGCCTCCTGCCACATGCTAGGATAATACTCATTCAAATATTTTCCATTGAGGGCTTTAGACAACTTCTCCCCTTGCAAAGATTGTACAAAATATGAATTGCCAGGAACAATCTCTACAACTTTATATGGACCTTCCCAACTCGGCGACCACTTGCCGAATTTTCTATCTTTAGCTCCAATGGGTAAAATCGTTTTCCATACTAAATCTCCTATTTGAAATGATTTTTATCTCACCCTTTTGTTATAAGCCTTGGCTACTCTTAATTTTTCTTTCTCAATCTCTCACAAAGCTTTCAGTCTTTCTTCTGGAATATCATCTATTTTGTCCATCATCAAATCAGTATACTCTACAGCCGACAAATCATTTTGTCTGGCTACTCTAAGAGCTTGCAACTTAACTTCCACGGGCAACACCGCCTCCTGGCCATACACTAGCTCAAAAGGTGATACTTGAGTAGCTCCATGCTTAGATATTCTATGAGCCCATAAAGCTTCCGAAAGCACCTCATGCCATCTTCTTGGATGTTCTTCAATCTTCTTCTTTATAAGTTTGATCAAAGTCTTATTGCTACATTCGGCATGTCCATTAGCTTGAGCATAATAAGGCGACGAATTCAACAACTTAATCCCATAAGATTCGGCAAATTCACGAAATTGATGGGACATAAAAGAAGCACCTTGATCAGTAGTCAAAGTTTGAGGAATACCGAATCTATGAATAATATACTCCAAAACAAAATTAATCACTTCCCTATGAGTCATATTTCTCAAAGGAATCGCTTCTGTCCACTTGGTGAAATAATCAGTTGCTACTAGGACAAAGCGATGTTGTTTAGAAGACGAAGGATGTATCTCACCAATAAAATCTAAGCCCCATCCTCTAAACGGCCATGGCTTAATTATGGGATTCAACATAGCTGCGGGTGCTAGTTGTATATTGCCAAACTTCTGACAAGCCTCACAGCCTTTATAATAACGGAAGCAATATTCTAACAAAGTCGGCCAATAAAACCCTGCTCTTTTTATCAACCACCGCATCTTATGAGCCGACTGATGTGTCCCACATATGCCTTCATGCACTTAACCCATGGCTAATCTAGATTGATTAGAATCCAAGCATTTTAACAGTAGTCCATCTATAGTTCGGCGATGTAACTCGTTATTCAACATAGTATATTTTAAAGCCTGCCGCCGAACCTTCCTATCCCTGGTCTGACTTGGATCTAATAAATGATTAATCAAAGGAACCCGCCAATCCACAGCCTCCGAATTATTAGCTAACTCGGTCACTGGTGATAATTCGCTCACTCGCTCCGAGTTATTTAACTCAGTCATTTGTCGTGCTGAATTTTCTTCTCCTCGCGCACTGCAACCCGGTGTGAATTCTGAGTTATCTGGCACTCGACATGTATTCCGAGTTATCTGTAACTCGATCTCATCCTTTGCAGCAACCAACATCGGTTTTTCCAAGATGAAGAACTTTCCTCTACTGATATTATAACCGGATGCCTGCTGTGCCAAAGAATTAGCCCTAGAATTTTCCTTCCTAGGTATATGACTAATAATGAAAGTATCCAGGGACTTGATTATATCTAAACATCGGTCCTTGTAACTATTTAGTAACCCATCAAAACATTGAAATTCACCTTTAATTTGTTGCACTACCATAAGCGAATCACCAAAAGCATCTACATCCTTAACACCCACATCCAGTAAATTTTGTAACCCAAACAAAAGAGCCTCATACTCAGCTTGGTTATTTGTGCAAGGATATTCTAAGCAAACCGATGTCTCATATAAAACATTACTAGGAGAAATCAGAACACTGCCGACGCCTTGTCCCTCTCTACAAACCGACCCATCAAAATAAAGTTTCCATGGGCATATGCTAACATAATTAATATCTTCCTCATCTTTAGCTCTATGATCAACAATGAAGTCGGCGATAATTTGACCTTTCATAGCACGCAACGATTCATATGTCAAATCATACTCTATTAGTGCATAAGCCCATTTACCAATCCTACCACTAAGAATCGGTTTTTGCAATATATATTTAACTACGTCGGCTTGACAAGCTACTACACAAGTACTGGACAGCAAGTAAGGTCGAAACTTGGTACATGCATAATATAAGGATAAGCATGACTTTTCAATAAACACATACCGAGTTTCGGCATCAATCAAACGGCGACTTAAGTATGTTATGATGTACTCCTTCCCGCCATCTTCTTGTGCCAACACCGCACCAATCACTCTATCTTGTGCATCAATGTATAATTTGAACGACGCGCCAGATTTGGGTGCATGCAATACCGGAGGATTCAACAAATATCTCTTTATGTTATCAAAAGCCTCCTGTTGTTCTGCCCCCCAAGTGAATTCGGCTTCATTCTTTAGCCGAAGTATTGGAGCAAACGATTCAATCTTCCCTGCCAAAGTTAGATATGAATCGTCTCAAGTAATTGATTTTCCCCAATAACTTTTGCACATCTCTTTTGCAAGTCGGCTGTTCCAGATTTTTAATCGCCTCCACTTTCTTAGGGTCAATCTCTATACCATCTTCATGAATTATAAACCCCAAGAATTTTCCAGCTGACACGCCAAAAGCACATTTAAGGGGATTCATCTTTAACCCATACCGGCACATTCATTCAAAACCGAGTCGTAAATCGGCAATATGATGTTCAAATCCATCGGATTTAACAACTATATCATCAATGTATATTTCTAATATAATGCCAAGAAGTTCAATGAAATATTAGATTCATGGCATGTTGATATGTAGCACCGGCATTCTTCAACCCAAAAGTCATGACTACCCACTCAAACAAACCGACAAAGCCAGGGCACCGAAAAGCAGTCTTAGACATGCCCTTTTCGGCCATAAATATCTGATTATAACCAGCATTACCATCTAAAAAACTGATTATTCTATGTCCCGAAGCATTATTAATAAGGATGTCAGCAATAGGCATAGGATATTCATCTTTCGGAGTAGCCTTATTCAGGTCCCTAAAATCAACACATACTCTAATTTTTCTAGTGTTCTTCTTTTCAACAGGAACAATATTAGACACCCAATCTGCATATCTACATGGCCGAATAAACCCTGCTTTTATCAACCGATCAACTTCTTCTTTGATGCGGTCATACATGTCAGGATTAAAATTTCTACGGGGTTGCTTATACGGCTAAAACCAGGTTTGATAGGTAACCTATGTTCCACTAAAATCTCTATTTAAGCCTGGCATCTCGGTATAGTTCCAAGCAAAGCAATCAACAAATTCTTTAAGTAACTCGGTTACCTTGCTTTTCTGATCGGCCTTTAAGTTAGCATTGATGAATGTAGGTCTCGGAGTGCTTCCATCACCAATGTCTATTTCTTCAAGTGGGCCAGCCGATGAGAACCCATGCCCAAGCTTGTCCATGTCTTCAAATTCTTCAATAGTTTCATGCATATCATTCTTTTCGGAACGATACTCTTCTGTACGTTTTTGTAACCATTTAATGCTATCTTCTTTATTCATCATTTACATAGATAGATCATTAAGCCGAGCTACATCAGCCGGCTGTACATTTACAGGTACAAAACCATCTCTACGTATACTAATGTAGTCATAGTCCGATAGATCTCTACCGGTCAAGCATTGCATATCACCAAGTTGCCAATCAACTGGCGCTTATGTCAAGGCTATGCAAGTCGAGCCGTCTGCCCCAATCACCTCCACAACATCATTTACCCATTGAATTAAGCACTGATGCAAAGTAGATGGGATGCAACAATTCACATGGATCCAGTCACGCCCCAACATAACATTGTAACGGCCTTTGACATCAACTACAAAGAAAGTAGTCGGCAATGTCTTGCTTCCAACTGTAAGCTCCATAGATATAACGCCCTTGGCTTCAGATAGCTCTCCTGAGAACCCACTGAGTGCCATATTGGTCCTCATTAGCTCGCTCTCCTTTCGGTTCAGCTTGGAAAACACCGAAAGAGGCATGATATTAACACCCGCGCCGCCATCAACAAGCATGCGCCCAATGGGCTTCCCATCAATATGTCCCCTGATGAATAACGGCTTCAAGTGCTGGTTGGGCTTCTCTCGTTTCTCAAACATAGCCTTACTCGGCCCAAGAACTAACTCGGCAACTTCAGACTCAGGCGCACGGAACTCAGCGGGCAATGCAAAAACCATGTTAATATCCATATCAGTGAATGTATTGTTGCCATTCTCCAAGTTGGTACTACCTTTCAAGTTGACGCCGTCAGCCTCATCATCTGCCATTTCATCGTGTGAGTACTTGTCATCATCTTCCGAGTTGTTGCCACCATCTTCCGGATCGTGGGCGGCATCTTCCGAATAACTGGTGACTGCATCAACCGAGCCTGCGGGAGCATCAACCGCGTTATCGGCAACTACATTTCCCTCTTTCGATACACACTTTTCTTTCCAAGCCAGTCGGGGTATTATTGGTTTCTCCTTATTGAATAGCTCTTCCCGCTTCTTCTCAGCTATCTCCTCTCTGATTTCCAACACTCACAGCCGCTGCACTCGGCGTTTCTGAGTGTGATTCAGTCCCGTCGGACACCATTGAGGTTTCGGTTTAGTCCCTAGAGCGACAGATTTGCTGCCCCCCGGGTTACTTGGTCCTGATTGGGTTACTGGAGCGACCGACTTGGCTCCGCTGCTCCCCAAGTTACTCGGCATATACTGATGTACTGTCCTGTTGCCCCCCGAATATCTCGGCATGTTGCTTTTCACGTAACTCGGCCTATTCCGAGTAGCCGAAACATCCTTCTGCTGATGCGATACAGCCCCTGCTGCAACCTTCTCGCTTCCATTAGTACTTGGGTTCCCATGCTGATTGAGAGAGCCAAAAATAACTGGAGACTGGCCAGGGGATGCACATGAGATGTTCTCTCTGATGAGTGGATCAATTATCACACCAACCGCTCCATCTTTCCGAGTTACGCTGGAAGATACAGTACGTGCATTGGCATATTCTCTCTGAACAGAATTATCTTTCAACTCGCCAGTACCCTCTATCCCTGAATTCTTCTCGGCAACTCCAGCCGATTGGCCTTCTCTGAGTTCTTTTGTAGACTTACGCACCCAAGTGAGCCCGCGACCAGTACTATTTCTGCCACCCACCTGGCGCACCGGTGACCGATTTCCTCGAATCGTGTCTTCATTGAACCGAGTTCTTTTCTGATGCACTGGTCCCCTATACATAGCACTCGGCTGATTCCATTCTGGCTGAAAATAACACGGTGGCTCCATAGGGTATGGTGCCCAAGGATTAAACCCCCATGGAGGACACAGAGGAAAATGTGGATGCATAGGAGGTGGGCATCCCCAATAAGCTGGTTCCATTGGGAAACACGGCTATTGCTCATATAAATTCCTCCCCCAATGCTCATGATCATTAGGTCCAGGAGGAGACCTCGGATGCTTAACTCCTCCAAGCCAATTGAACACATTGTTGTTTCTATGTGAAGTGTATTTTTCCAACAACATGTTAACAGTTGGCTTTGGTCTTGGACCTTGCTTTTTCCTTCCATTGACCTTCCACACTCCGACCTCTGGATTCTTGGGTTTAATCATCCTTAGTGGAGCATTCTCTTCAATAGTATTTCTTTTTTTGGCTGACTCGGTCTGATCCGACCGAATTAGCATCTTCTTGCCTTCAAACTCAATCACATTAATAGGGAAAGGATCACTATCGAGCTACATCTTGGCATCCTCTGTGAATGTCAATCGTCCCTCGTTGATGGCCGATTGCACCTGTCGACGAAAAATATTACAATCATTAGTAGCATGTGAAAAAGAGTTATGCCACTTACAGTAAGCTCTTCGTCCCGATTCTTCCGGAGAAGGGATCACATAACCTCCTCTCAATCTTATTTGTTTCCCTTGCAATAGCATGTCAAATATTCTATCAGACTTGCTAACATCAAAAGTATATTTAATCTCCTCTCTCTTAGCAGGTGTGGGTTTTAAGACAGGACACGCAAAAGGTTTGGACCTTGGCGCTTGGATCCACTCAGCTACACATATGTCTACCTCATCATCACTAGCCGAGTCACCTTCACACTCTAAAGTGTTAATAGCAGGAGTAACCTTATCTTTGTTTTTGTTATCTCTAAACCGATTAGATTGCTTAACTTCCCTAGCTCGGTTTTCCTGTGCCAAAGCCTTCTGTAACACTTGGTTAACATCTAAAAATTCCTGCCCTTCTAGCTTATCTTTAATGTGAGCAAGCAAACCCGAAAAGGCTAGATCAGCCAAGTCCTTTTCGACTATAGTTAAGCTATAGCAGCGGTTCTTTACATCCCTAAACCTTCTAATGTAAACATGCACCGGCTCATTATACTTCTGCCTAACCATAGTTAGGTTGGAAAGCCGAAGCTCAGTTTCACCGTTATAGAAGTACTCATGAAATCGCTGCTCTAATTGTAACCATGAAGAAATAGAGTTAGGAGCAAGGGATGAAAACTAAGTGAATGCAGTGCCGGATAAAGACAAAGGAAATAACCTAACTCTATAAATATTCGAGTTACCAAACTCACTGCATTGTGCTAAGAACTGTCCCACATGTTCAACAGTAGACCCACCACCTTCCCCGATGAATTTAACAAAGTCAGGGATCCTAACACCACGAGGATAAGGAGTGGAGTCAAAGTACTCGGGGTATGATTTCTGATAGGCACGTGTTGTACCTTTCGGTGCTAAACTGTATTCTCTAAGTATGTCAACCAACTGATTTTTCCAACTATCGTTAGATGATGGAGCATGTGTTTGTGGAACAACAACGTGTGGTGGATGCTCCGACATTAATGTTTGAGCGTATGAAGTTTGCAATGGAGGACCATTAACATGTGAATCAAGTACCGGCCCATATGGAATACCGGTACTGGCAGCTGGCAGCATAGTCTCCGAGTTATTCGCAATTCGGTGAAGGTTCATACTGAGTTGATTGTAACCCGGCTGGTTTACACCGAGTTGGTTGTAACTCGGTGGTGAGTTTGCTCCGAGTTGATTGTAACTCGGTGGTGTGGTATACGCTACTGTTTGATAGTAGGGCTGCTACAGATTTGTATTCAAAACCCTACTTCGGTTGTTACTGCTGTAATTTTGTGCAACCGAAGTAGAAACCATAGGAGGAGCAGCAGCAGGAATAAAATTATGGGCCGAACTACTAGCATGGTTCCGTCCACTTTGATCATTATTTAGAGCAACATGAGTTTGATCTACGTTAGCCGATGCACCTGGCATATGAACATTAGACATGTTAACTACTCGGTTATGTCCCATATGCATCAGTCTTTTATCATAGTACTCGCGTTCAACATGTTGCCCTAACGATTGAGCATGATGAGATAAACTAATCCCTAAATCTTTACTAAATTGCTCTTTAAGCTCTTCAAATTTATTAGCCATGGATTTGGAAAGTGTGTGCATCGTACCTGTCATGTTGGATCCAAATTTGCTAGCTACGGATCCATCAATTAGATGAGCAAGGTCTTCGGTCGGTTGTTTTACCTCAGTACCAAGTAGATCGGAAGTATTCAGCACATCTACCTTCTTGATGACACCGTTCCTGGTCCTCTGGAATCCGGCCAATATCTTCTTCCTCTGCTCGGCCTTCTGTTCTTCAAGCACGCGCTCAATCTCCAGCTGATCTTCCTCTAAGAGATCTTCCATGGTGGTAGGGATGCTGTTTTCTGAGTTGACGTCGCTCATGTTCTTGGGATCAGAGTCCATGGCGTCCGGGTTGGTGTTGGGCTTGTTCTTCTTCTTCGTCCGAGTTAGATCTAACTCAGCCTCGTGTCCCGAGCGGAGTCGCCAATTTGTGTTGGCGCAGAAAATTGCACCACGCAACACAAGATAATCCTCGCACTTTCGTGGCGAGGGACGGATGCTTTTCGAGCAAAGCAACAAAGGGGTTCCTCAATTTCGGAGAGGAGGACGACTGCTTTATGGCGCAAAGCAGCAAATATGAACCGCGCTCTAGGGGTCCTAGAGCTCGGCAAGAAAGACAGTAAACAAAAAGCAAAGGTACGTGAAAACAGTAGATTGAATTGGATGTAGATCGATTTATTTTTCCCAATCGGCCAGGACCCTTTATATACAGGGCACGCAGGACTTGGCGTACATGGCAGACTTGGCATACAAGAATAAAACTGTAAAGCTAAACCGAACATGATTTGCCCTTCCTAATTTGGTTACCATGGTGACCATGTATGAAACGATACCTGTCTAATCTATTTGTTGGCCGTTACTTAACAAATGCAAACAAGGTCACGTACAAATCCCTTATGTCTCACAAGGAAAGGAATAATATATCCGGCCACAATGCTAATTACTATATCACCTAATGGAGATCTCATACGGCTGATGCATCACCGTGCAGATGTAGGTTTACTTGTTGCATGTATCCTTGCATGATAGCCTTTGCAAACCTGAAACTTCAGCTTGGCATCTGAGAATGATTAGGACTTGTCCTTGGCTGTAGCGCACTAGCTCGACGTAAACGAGAATCTGGGCAGGACTTGTCCCATGTAACTGCCAATCCATGCTAAATACCTGTTGTAACACTTGAGCAATATATCAGCTGATCAGCTTAATCAACAATTTAATTAATTTGGCCTATTAAAATATACATCAGCCAAATTATAGCTCCAACACCTGGTACCCTTTGGCGGCAACCACGTCTTCATCGACAAGATTGGCGAACCGGGCCCTGAGTCGGACATCCTCCCCAACACCGTCGAGTCGGCTCAGCGTGCGAGACCTGCCCGAGTTCGGCCCGCCGTGAAGCACGTCTTCGTCGGAGCGGTTCATGGAGCGCAAGCTGAAGATGGATCGGACTCCGGTGGCGAGACCATTGTCTATTCCGGCGACGAGTCGTCCTCTGGAGAAACAGAATCTTTATACTTGCTGCAAGATGGCCGGTCTGGGGGCTGTTCCGATGGTGACAGTATTCCAGACCCCCTGGATCCGCCAAACCGGGTCGCAGTATTCATGGCCGGATCGCAACCTGTGCAACACTCTTCAACTGCGGCGATGTTAACATCGGACCTGGCGGCAGCAGCGGCTAGGGCTAGTGGCCCGGTTCAGTCACCGGTTCAGGTATTAACTGCCTTAGTTGACAAGTTGACAGCGTTGTTAACTGCAGAGGTGGCCCAGGCCGATAAGGAACAACATGATGCATAAGTTGCTTAGGTGAAGGGCCAGATAGATCAGGCGAAATTGGACTTAGCTGCTGAGAATACCAGGATGTTTGCAAGGCAGGCCGAGCTAGATGCTCAGGCTTACCGGCTCATGTTGGATCAAACGGCTTCGCATGATGTCATGAGGAGAAGGCAACAATCCCGACTGCCGCCGATTTACGAGGCGAGGAACCATTTCAATACGCCAGGAGCAAGAACCAGTAACCAGCCAGAGATAAACCGGGGAGGAGTGCCTGGCACGGGAGCATCAGTCCAGCCACAGGCCGAGGAGCCAACACGCCAGGTCGTTCCATCATAGCACGTACCTACCCCTCGACACAGCTGGTTCCCATTGAAGGAGCATCCCCTATAGCGGTGGAGGCACGACGGGCTAGGGAATTTCTGGAGACCGCTTTAACTCAGCAGCAAGCTTATGCGCAAAGCCGCGAGAGGATTCACTCCACCCCTCGCCCAAGCCAGAGTTATAGCAGGCACCTAGAGGAACTAGCTGTGTCGAGGAGCGCGCGGAAACGTAATCCGTCGCGGAAGGATAACCCGACGGGGGGGAGATGCAAATGCTCAAGACGTAGTGGATCAGGGCAGGCAGCGCCGGGAGGCCGAGTTAGCAGCGCAGTACGAAGCCCGTCCGCCGACGCCGGTTCGTCCATCTACCATAGTTGAACCGGGGGTTATGTCCAGCTCCTTTGGAGTACCATGCCTTACGCCCACTCTACGTAATGTACGGCTGCCCAAAGACTTTAAAGGGCCGCGCAAGGTGCCCAACTATACCGCAGATCTGTCCCCTGAAGCCTGGGTTGAAAGCTACGAGATGGCAACGGAGATGCTTGATGTAGATGATGCGGCGTGTGCAAAGTACTTCACCATGATGCTGGAGGGCACGGCTCGCGCCTGGCTAAAGGGATTACCACCGAATTGCATCAGATCATGGGCTGAGTTACGGCGCCGGTTTATCAATAACTTCAAAGACACGTGTAAGCAGCCCATGTCCATTGTAGACTTAGCGGCATGCGTTCAAGGTGAAAACGAGTCAATGAGTCATTGGGTGCGCCGGGTGTCAGAGATCTTACACTCCTCAGACCGCATCAATCCAGACACAACAGTAGTTACATTGGAGGGCAACAGCCGGGAGTCTTTGAAGCTGAAGCTGAAGCTGGGATGACTCAAACGTCATTGTGATGACATGGGCACACTCATGGGGGCCCTAGTGAAGTATGCAGATTCGAATAGTGCCAAATATCCAGAGTCTGATGATGAGAAGTCAGGGAAAGCAAAGAAGAGCGGTAAAGCACCACAGCCTAGCCAGGCGAGTCAAGGATATAACGGTAAGCGTAAAGCGGATAGTAATTCAGATTTTGTGGCTAACACTAATGCTCAGGAGAATGGCCAGCGCTGCAAGGGCAGACCGCCCCCACGAGATGTGTGACGCCCGAGACCGACGTCCCAGAAGATTCCAGAAGATTCCAGATGTTCCGGGTTGCCCGTGTGTTTCTTTTGCTTGTGTTATTTATTTTTGCATTGCATCATGCATCATGCCATCATCTCATTAATTTTTTGCATCTCAACCTAAATAATCCGTGTGGGCCTTCGGTCCATTTAAATCGAGGGAAGAATGTCTTCTCTTTAAAACATATAAAAGCCTCTCAATATTATTAGGGAGCTATATAATAATATTCCATTGCTTCGGAATAACCCAACACACTTGCATTTTCCCCCATGCCTTTTTCTTCTCAATCCCTTGCCAAGACCTCCTCCTCCTTTTTTTTCATGTCTTTTGGAAGTGCTTGGTTGGCTTAAAGATTTATGCAAGTTTGAGTTATTTCCGAACTCGCATAAATTTGTAGTCTCTAAAAATTGCCAAAGCATTTTTTTAAAATAGCCCACAATTCCAGGGTTGTAGGGATATTTTTATCTCAGTCAAAATCATCTCCAAACTCTCTGGGCATTTCTATTTCTTTGTTCTTTTTCTTTAAATGGGAAAAGAGCTGCAGCAGAAGAGCAGCAGCCCACCGGCCTCCTGGCCATCTGGGCCTCCTCCTTCCCAACCTCTAGGCCGCATCCTCCAGTAGGCCCAGCATCTCCTCCTTCTCCTCCCAGCCTCCCTCCTCCCTTCAGGCCCATCAGCCTCTTGGCCCATTTCCCTACCGAACCCTAGCATCGAGCCCCGCTCCTCCCGTTATCCCCTCGCGCCGCCGCCAGCCACTCGCTCACCCCGATTGCCTCTCCCCTCTGTCGCCTGACACCCCGATCCCCTTCCTCGCTCGACCCTCTCCCCGCTCGCCTCGCCTCTCGTCCAGTTCCTCTGGCCTTCCTCCGCCGTGCGCCAGGGCCTCGGCCCCGTCCTCCCCGAGCCCAGCGCCCCGGTGCGCCTCCAGCGTGCCCGGCCTCCTCCTCGCGCGGGAGCAGCCAGGCTGGCCAGGCCCTCGCCTCCAGAAGCCCGGCACCCCGAGCCCTCCGTGCGCCGCCCCGGCCCCTGTCCAGCAGCCTGGCCACCCCAAGACCTGCTGTTGTTGTCGCTGCGTGGCCTCGCCGCTGTCCCGTGCTGCTGTAGTTTTTGTTTTTGTTTTGTGTGCTTGTGTTGTTAACCTTAACAGAGAACCGAGAACGTCTACCGCCAAAGACCGCAACGACCCGAGTACAACTACGGTTTTTCGTCAAGTTCGACTACCGACGACTTGAACATCTACAGAAATGAGTACCCCTACGCTCGACGACCCCCCCGTGTACGACTACCATCGCCGGAAGCGCCAAGTACCACGACATGACGGATGAACATCTACAAAACGTGTACCACGACGACCGAGTACATCTACGACCGAGTACACCTACACGACGAACGCCAACGTGTTCCACTACCGTCGCCGAAGAACCGTGAACAACTACCGCCGACGGAACGACTACTTCCTCTACTTCCACTCCTTCCTCTACGATCTCGAACCGTCCCGAAACGAGGGTTTCGAAGGTATAACCCGAGACGATGACCCGTGGATGAATGTTGTGTTGTTTGAGTTGTGCTCCACTTGTGCTTCGTGTCCGTTTCGTCCGTTGTCATGTTCCTCGGTTGCCTCGTCACCGACTCGTGGGAACCCGGCAACGGGATCGCCCACCTTTCATCTCGTTTGACTCACCCACGCCATCTATCTTTTGCTCCGGACTCTCAACGAGTTACCGGAACCGAGATGTTGCGTTGCATCATTTTCGGATCGTTGCCGTGGCACCCTTTCATTCCCCCACGGTGACAACACTTCATATCCTCTTATGTTAACCTTTTAATAAAAATTGCATAAACTTGATCATGTCATCCGCATCATGTTAACAACCTTTAAATGTTTAATTGTTGTTTGCTTATAATTATTAAACATGCTCATGGGGATTTTCCGGATATGTTGTTGTTTTCCGGCCTCATTTAAATTGTTTAAATAGTGTAGTTTCTTTATGCTTCACCTCTTGCCATGTTAAAAACAATTAATCTTGTCTTGTAATTAAATGAGAGTCAACTAAATAATTAAATGTGGTCTTTCGTCAATATGCAACTCGTTGCATATTGAGCTCCACTTAACTTGTAGTGTTGTTTGTGCATTTTGCCATGCCATGCATATTTAAACCGGACATGCATCATGCTTGCTTGTGCATCGTATGCCATGTTTATGCTTGTGTGTTTACCGTGTTGTTTGCTTCTTTCCGGTTGCTTCTCTTGTTAGCTTCGGTTTCGTTCCGGAGTTGTGAGGATTCGCTCGACTGTGTTGCTCCGTCTTCTTCATGGATCCGTTCTTCTCCCTTGTGGAATCCCAGGCAAGATGATCATACCCTTGGATACCTTTACTACCATTGCCATGCTTAGTTGTCTTGATGCTATCGTTACATGTCGCGCTACCCATCTTTTATGTCAGCCTCTCCTTGTTGCCATGAAACCTCTAACCTTGACACCTTCGTAGCAAAACCACTGTTTGGCTATGTTACCCGCTTGCTCAGCCTCGCTTGCTCAGTCCCTCTTATAGCGTTGTTAGTTGCAGGTGAAGATGAAGTCTGTTCTAGGAGGGAACTTGTTGTTGGTATATCACAATATCTATAATTATTATTAACACACCTATATACTGGGCATGGGTGGAAGGCTTGGCCTTTCGCTCGGTGTTTTGTTCCACTCATGCCACCTTAGGCGCCGATAAACCGGCATTATGTTCCTTGATTTTGCGTTCCTTACACGATGGGTGGATGGGGACCCCTTGACAGTTCGACTTTGAATAAAACTCCTCCAGCAAGGCCCAACATTGGTTTTAATTTGCCTCATAATAACAACTTAATTATTTAATTAAATTTGCATAGGGAGTTAGCGCTACCCGAGGATTCTTAATTCTACATAGCAGGGGGGGCCAGTGCTGATGGTGTTGGTCCCAAACTAGAGTCACTTGCGGTACCACCCAGTTATCTGGGGTCTTCGGTACTGTACGTAGCGCTCATCCGGATGTGGCCTGAGACGAGATACGCGCGGCTACTATCAGGGTGTCGGCACGCCGGGAGGTCTTGCTGGACTTGTTTTACCATTGTCGAAATGACTTGTGCTACAGGGATTCCGAGCCTGATCGGATTTTCCCTAAGATAAGGAGTGATGATATTATATTTATCACTTCAGCTAATCGTGAGAGCTTGTGATGGGCTAAGTTGGAACACCCCTGCAGGGTTATGATCTTTCGAAAGCCGTGCCCGCGGTTATGTGGCAGATTGGATTTTGTTAATGTCCGGTTGTAGAAAACTTGATAGAGGATCCGAAGTAAAACACACAACTGTGTGAGTAACCGTGACTGTCTCTTTTCACTTTGAGAAGAGAACACGGCGGGGTTATGTTTGACCGTATGTAGTTAGGATCTTTAGCGATCACATCTTTTGCGACCGTTTGCGTAGATGCTCATCTTTTTTTTGTAGTCGTAAGCTAGCCACCATATTATGCTTAGCCGCTGCTGCAACCTCACCACCTTACCTCTTCCTACCCACAAAGCTTTGCTAGTCTTGTTACCCATGGTTATGGGATTGCTGAGTCCTCGTGGCTCACAGTTACTACAACAACAGATGCAGGTTCAGCCGAGTTTGAAGCAGGAGCTGGTTCAAGTTCTTCACCAGGAGCTCGATGAAGAGTGTGTTCGTTTGCTTGTGGCGTTTCGACGATCAGTAGTGGTTTCTACTAGGATTCGATCCGGACCTGTGGCTTTTCTTGTTTTGGTATCTTTCTTTTGGATCTTCACCCGTAGTCGGGTTGTGATGTTTTGAATGATGTTTTGTTTATGTAATGTATTGTGTGAAGTGGCGAGTGTAAGCCAACTATCTCCTTTTGCAATTTAATCTCTCTTTTACATGAGTCGTGCAAAGATACCAAACTTGAGATCATTCTAGGATGGGCTTATACCTTTAAGTCGTGCCTCGACACGTAGGAGGTATAGTCCCATCCTGGGCATTACAAGATGGGAGACCGCCTATTAATCTAGAACGCCAGATGAACATACCTTGCCCGAGGCATGGTATGCAGGAAAAGCTAGCTACGCACCTCTGGAAGGACTGCTTTATTATGAAGGAAATCATGAACCAGTCCTAATATGATCATGGACCGTCCGGCGGTTCAGGCCCTGGTTTTCACGGGCCGGGTTATCAAGGTGGTGGCTTCGGTTCAGGGTTCCTAGGTAATCGGAACAATCACAGCAACCAGAATGGGCATAATCAGCATAACCAGCAGCACGGCCAAGGTGGTTCTAACAATCAGGGCAATCAACAGCATCAACAGAGTCAGGATATCAGAGTAATCCGAAGCAGTTGAGTAGTGGGCAGTATCATGTCTTCACCACAAGTTTATGCAAACGTGATTAGAAAGTTTACAAGAGGGTAGTACATTCTGTTGAACCGGCGGTGCCACGCTACCTGCACTGGTCAGAGAAGCCCATTATGTGGAGTCGAGAGGATCATCCGCCCCGGGTTGATAATCTGGGTCAGCTAGCCCTAGTTGTGGCACCTCAGGTTGGGGGCTATAAGTTCACTAAGGTGATCATGGATGGAGGAAGCAGCATCAACATTCTATATTACGAGACTTTTCGTCGCATGGGTTTGACAGACAAAAAGCTTCGACAATCCAATACTATTTTTCACGGCGTGGTGCCTGGTAAATCGGCATATCCGGTCGGTAAGATAGACTTGGAAGTCACCTTTGGAGACGGGCAGGACTCAAGGTACAAAACTTTGACCTTTGAAGTGGTAAAAATCAAGAGCCCGTATCACGCCCTGTTTGGGCGGCCAGTTTATGATAAATTCATGGCGAGGTCTTGTTATGTTTATCTGCAGCTCAAGATGCCGGGTCACAAGGGAACTATTACAGTCCATGGGAGCCGTAAGATTGCTTTGGAGTGCGAGGAAGGTGATGCAACTTATGCGGAGGCGGTTTGTGCAACCGAGGAATTGAAATTTTATGAAGATAATGTTGATCCGGCAGATATGTCTCCGCTGAAGAAGCCAACCACGGAGCATGATCCGGCCTTGAAGTTTAAATCAGCTGATGAGACCAAGCAGGCTGACTTTGTCCCTGGCGATGCATCCAAGCAGTTCACTATCAGTGCTAACCTGGATCCAAAATAGGAAAGCGCGCTCATCGAGTTTATCCGTGAGAATCGGGACATCTTTGCACGGAAACCTTCTGACATGCCAGGTGTACCGAGGCAACTCGATGAGCACACTCTTAATATTGATCCCAAGATTAAACCGGTCAAACAGTTCCTCCGCCGGTTCAATGAAGAAAGGCGCAAAGCTATTGGTGAAGAAGTGGCTAGGCTCTTGGCGGTAGGTTTTATAGTTGAGGTGTTTCATCCAGAGTGGTTGGCTAATCTGGTGCTGGTGTTAAAAAAGGACGGCACTTGGCGAATGTGTCTTGATTACACAGATCTGAATAAGGCTTACCCAACTGATCCCTTTGCCCTCCCTCGTATTGATCAAATTATTGATGCTACGGCGGGTTGTGAGCGCTTAAGTTTTTTTGGGTGCATATTCCGGTAATCATCAGATCAAGATGGCAGTTACGGACCAGGAGAAGACAACCTTCATAACTCCCTTTGGAGCCTTCTGCTATGTATCTATGCCTTTTGGGCTCAAGAGTGCCCAGGCGGCCTATCAGGGTTGTGTGCAGAACTTTCTTCATGGCCAGATTGGGCGGAACGTTCATGCATATGTGGATGACATTGTGGTGAAATCCAGGAAGGAGGAAACACTGATAGATGATCTAAAGGAAACCTTTGATAATCTCTGAGTCTATAAGATGATGCTTAATCCGGCCAAGTGTGTTTTTGGTGTTCCGGCAGGCATGCTCCTGGGGTTCCTGGTTTCAAACATAGGAATTGAAGCTAATCCGGAGAAGATCAAGGCGATTACATCCTTGGCTAAACCGGCATGCATCAATGATGTCCAATGCTTGGCGGGCCGCATTGCGGCTCTTAGCCGGTTTATCGTCCGTTTGGGGGAGAAGGCCATCCCGCTTTATCAGATGATGAAGAAGACAAACCACTTTGTCTGGAGCGATGCTGCTAATGCTGCTTTCAAGGATTAGAGGAAGCAATTGGCAGAGCCGCCGGTTCTTGCTGCGCCAGTTCATAATGAGCCGCTGTTGCTATACGTGGCTGCTAATGCCTGAGCAGTAAGCATTGCCATAGTGGTAGAACGCAAGGAGGCAGGAAAAGAATATCCGGTTCAACGACCGGTTTACTACATTGAGTTGAAACAGAGATACCCGCATTGGCAGAAATTGGTATATGGAGTCTTCATGGCAAACCGGAGGCTGAAGCAGTATTTTCCGGGCCATCCAATCACTGTGGTCAGTTCAGCTCCTCTGGGAGACATAATCCAGAATAGAGAAGCGACTGGTCGGGTTGGAAAGTGGGCCATTGAGCTTAGTCCTCACGGGTTGAAGTATGTGCCTCGTACTGCAATAAAATCTCAAGCACTGGTGGATTTCATCAATGATTGGATAGAGTTGCAAGCACCAGAGGAAAAGTCGGATCGCACATATTGGACTATTCATTTTGATGGATCCAGGCAATTGGAGGGCTCGGGGGCTGGAGTCGTATTAACTTCCCCACGACGTGATAAGTTCTGTTATGTCCTCCGTTTAATGTTCCCTTATACTAACAATGCAGCTGAGTATGAAGCTCTCCTCCATGGTCTGAGAATGGCTAAGGAGATGAATTTAAGCCGGGTTAAATGTTTCGGCGATTCAGACCTAGTGGGTCAATAGGTGTCTGGTAAATGGGATTACAAAGATCCGCTTATGGCAGCATATCGACGAGAGGTGGACGTTGTTGCAGGACACTTCACGGGTATCAGGTGGACCATGTAGACCGGCGAAAAAATGAAGCGGATGATGCGTTAAGCCGGCAGGGTTCTCAACGTAAACCGGTCCCACCCAATGTCTTTCTGGACGTATTGGATAGTCCGTCGGTGAAATTACCTTCAGAAGAGGACTTGGATGTTCCTGATCCGGAGGCTCAATTGGTGGCGGTGCTTCATGTTATTCCGGATGGGACGTCCCCTTACCTGGCGTACATGAACCGAGGTGAGTTACCGGAGGATGATGTCTTGGCTAGACAGATAGTCCGGCGATCCAACTCAATGACCATTGTCAATGGAGAGCTACATCATTGCAGCGTCTCTGGGGCGTTTCAACGTTGTGTATCACCAGACGAAGGCCATGATATTCTTCGAGAGATCCACGAAGGAGACTGTGGTCATCATGCCGGTTCAAAATCTTTGGTAACTAAAGCCTTTCGTCATGGGTTCTACTAGCTGACGGCTCATGCCGGTGCAGAGGACTTGGTCAGAAAATGTGATGCTTGCCAGAAATTCTCAGGGCGTGCTCATATACCGGCTCAAGAATTGAGGATGATTCCAATTACTTGGCCGTTTGCGACTTGGGGGCTAGACATGGTCGGACCCTTTAAAAGTTCTCCAGATAAGAAGACCCACCTTCTGGTGGTGGTGGATAAATTTACCAAGTGGGTTGAGGCGGAGCCAGTCAGCAAGTGTGATGCGGCAACGACGGTTCAATTCATCGAGAAGGTGATTTTCCGGTTTGGCTTTCCACACAACATTATAACTGATAGTGGTACCAATCTATCCAAGGGAGCTATGGAGGAGTTCTGTCAACGACAACACATCCGCCTTGATGTATCATCAGTAGCTCACCCCCAATCCAATGGTCAAGCTGAGAGAGCCAGTCAAGAGATTTTGAGAGGCATCAAACCCCGGCTTATGATCCCCTTGCAGAGGACGCCAGGTTGTTGGGTGGAGGAATTACCCTCTGTGTTATGGAGCATCAACACCACACCTAATAGATCTACAGGTTACATGTCTTTCTTCATGGTATATGGAGCAGAAGCGGTCTTACCTAGTGACATCCGTCATGATTCGCCACGGGTGGCGGCTTACGTCGAAGCTGATAATGAGAAGGCATGGCAAGACGCGTTAGACCGGCTGGATGAGGAACGTGACACGACAGCAGCTCGATCGGCGATTTATCAGCAAGATCTATGTCGATACCACAATCACCGGGTTAAAACGAGAACGTTTCAAGAAGGAGATCTAGTGCTTCGGCTCATCCAAGACCAGACGGACATGCACAAGCTATCCCCGCCTTGGGAAGGACCCTTTGTGGTCAGCAAGAATCTACATAACGGATCATACTACCTCGTCGACGTTCGAGAACATAAGGACTCACGCACTGCGGAAGAGGAGACCCGACGGCCGTGGAACATCGCTCTTCTTCGGCCTTACTATACCTGAGCTATAGGCTCCTCTTTATGTACATAAAATTGCAATGTATATATTATGATCAATATAATAAACCAGCGTCCCCGTTAAAGCGGGGTATCTGCTGCTTTTTTCATAAGAGTTTGTCACATGGGGGCTTCTGTGTGCAAAGGACTTCCTATGGCCTCTTAAACCGGCTACTAAATCAAGACCATCATAAGATCATAGCTCTGGTTGCTTCGGCAATCTGGCTATCAAAGCCCACATGATGATGAGGGGCAAAAGAGAGTTTGATTCATAGCACAACTCAAACATAGGCACCCGAGGAGCATAGCTCAAATGCTACCTCGGGGCTCCTGACGCATAGCGTCAACAAGTTGACAACCCTTGTAGTAGGCTATCAAGCCACAACTTGGAAGCCTAGTGTATACACCTAAAACCCCGGATTAGCCTGCCTGCTTTAAGTAAGTCACTCCGCCCAGGTAAACCTGGTATGACCCGTTGAACGTTTCACAAGTCAATCTTTTTACAGACCCTGAACTTGGCAACGTTAAATTGACGGTTGGTTAAGGATTAAGGTCCATCTTAACATGCTTTTTGAAATGGTTAATTCAGTAGCCTGGCAGCTCATAAAAAGCCTCGAATTTGGAGCCTGGCAGCTCGTCAAAAGCCTCGACTACAAGGTTTTATTTGACAATGTTTCTTTTGATATTTGATAAAAAATATATCTTCGAGGTCCTTGGTGTTTATCCAAGTCCATTGATTCGGAGAGTGGATGACTATAAGTTGCCACTACAATACACCAGCATTTACAGAACTTGGTCTGGTTTGATTATAAATCACCAGCGCGGTCTACAGTTAAACCGGAGTTTATCATAACCCGGCACGGTTCCATCATGAACCGGCAAATGATCAAGGGAGTCATCAACACTTGCAAACTTGGATCATTGTCTTTACTACCGATTATTGATTAAGGCCAATAGCACAAAACTTAATCACATGTATGATATATATTTCATATTTTATATACAGTTCAGGTTATAAACCTAGACCATGTATTTGGGCATCATGACCCGTCTGGCGATAAGCCGCCAGGACACTTTAAACTTTGTTTTATGCAGAAACAGGTGGAATAAACTGTTAAAAACATCATGAGCAGTAATAATTATGAAGTTGCCAGATGAAGCAATATCATGCAAAGGAGAATATGCGTGAAAGCGTAATCCAAGTGTTTCAGCTACCCTATTACAAGGCGTTGGATAGCCCAAAAGAATATCTATTTTTTGTCTAAAGTGCTCGGACATAATATTTAAACTGGCACCGGTTTAGGAATCTGCATCAGCTCGGCTTGAAGGTTGTGGATCGTCCTGCTCCGACTCCTCGTCGTTCTCTTCTAGCTGCTGGAAGTCAGTGGTTGCCCAATTGATCTTGGTCAGCACTTTGAAAACTGCTTCATCGCTCACAAGTTCAGACGGATCAATACCAGGAGCATAAGTGTGCTTACGGACGGGAGGGATGAGATCTTCCACATCGTAAGCCGGAGGGTCGGCCCTCAAGTTCTCAGCATTATAACCCGGATGATAACAAGGCAGATCAGCCTCATTAGATAGTTCGCTGCTAGAGGCCGTATTTCTCTTGTTAAAGCACGTAAATCGTTGTCTGTGAATGCTGATCCGTCCTCCTTCATGCTGGGGTAGCCGTTCATCACTTCTGCCGGATCAAGGTCGGGCACCCAAGCTTGCGCTCGAGTTAAGGCCATCAAGGCACCTGCCCTTGCAAATGATTTCTTCAGATCTACGAGGTGGGCAGGTAGAATGGATAACTTTTCCGAAGTGCCCTTGATCGTTGTGGGAGCCGGTTTATTGTGGGAAGCAGTGCAGACAATCCGTTGAGCACCAGAATACAGCTACTCTATGAGAGTGTATGCAGTCTTCAATTTCCTCCGCATGTCAGTACCAAGATGAGCAATACGTTTTCCTACATCAAAAGAGTTTGAGTTAAATCGGAAAGTGCAGAAATATCATATTCATGATTATGTTAAGTATATTTACCGAAGACAGTAGCAGTCATGGCGTTTATCTGCTGTTTTAAACCGGACAGTTCTTCTGTCACGGGATGGAGAGCAGCCTCTGCATCAGTTGCCCTTTTTTCCAAAGCGGCTTTTTCAGCATCCCAATCCGCCCGCTCCTTCTGAATATCCTTCTTCAATTTTTCCATGTTTGCCAAAGCAAGGGTCAGTTCATCCTTGGCATTGGAAGCGGCGGTCTGTTGAAATTTCAGTGCATCTTGAAGTTCAGCCACCTGAGTGTCTTTCCGGATTAGATCAGCCTGTCAAGAGAAGAGCTTATTATATATTTATGAAACATATTCAAAGTCCCAAGCACATAACGAGTTATACACTTGGCACTCGGGGGCTAATGTGTATTTGCAGTTAACGGACATTTTTTAGTAAAGTCCCAAGCACATAACAAGTTATACACTTGGCACTTGGGGGCTAATGCGAGATTGTTCAGAAAATATTACAAACTAAAGTCCCGGTTCATCTTGAAGAGATAAACCGGCCCTTGGGGACTACATATGTGAAAAAACTATCTAATGGATATTCTGAAGTCCCGGTTCATCCTAAAGGAATAAACCGGCCCTTGGGGGCTACGATGGAGTAAAGGCAAGCTACAAGACTTATGCAGGAATAAAGTACAAGTTAAAGAAGAAAGTTACCTCATAGCGCTCCTTCATCATATTTACTAAACCGGCTTCATGATCACGGCTAGTGTACAGCTAGTTCAGATAACGGGAATGGAGCTCTTGGGCACTGAGTTGAGCGTAAATGGACAAGTTAGCACTCCGTTTTCCTTTGTCCTTGCCAGAAATTTCATCCTTCGCAGTATGCTTGGACAAGGCAACAGGTTCACTAGGAGCAGTGTAGCCGATTCCAGTGATCTCAACTTCTTCAGTTGAAGCGTCCGTGTGTTTAGCCGGGCTAGTAGGAGGATTGCTGGCTCGGACAAGACTGGCTGGATCAACGTCACGATCCATTGGAGCACTCCCTTGATCAACAAAGACTTCATGGTCCATGGGAGGAGGATAATCATGCAAAGTGTCAATGTTCTCTTCAGCAAGTTCAGGATCCTTCGCCGGTTCAGGAATCGCATCATCACCTGTCGGCTTATTCAGCTTAGCCTTTTTGCTAGGCTTGGGTTTACTGCACAAGTTAAAAGTGACGAAAGTCAGAGGAGTAAAGACAGAAATTAAACCAGCCAAATGAAAAAACTCACCCAGGAACAGTCTTAAGAGGAGGAATCTGCGTGGCAGTTGATTCGCCAGAAGACGAATGAGGAGTTTCCTGATAATTTGAATCAGACGGATTAAGAGGCTGTCGAATATGACCTGCTTTGGGATAAAGAGCGTCTGGAGTGTATAAAATCTCTAAGCGACGCCTTCGGGCTGGTGTGTGTGGTAAACTGGTGGATTCAATGGCATGGCCACTGTGCCGCGTGGTGCGGTGAGCTTCATGTTGCTGTTTCTTCAAAAGAAAGTTTGGGTCCAAATAAGCGAAAGGGTGAGAAAACTGTACTTTCCGGCTTGCTCGACGAATTTTTGGTGTTGGCAGAGGTTCTGAACCAGAAGAAAGAGTAATTACCTCAACATCATCCGCCTTGCTGCCTTCAGCATGTCCCTGAGTACAATCATTGTTAGTAAAGATGCTAATAAAGAAAGTGAAGAGAGTCAAGTAATACCTCCGAGGCCGGTTCATCATCCTCCGAATTGGATTCAGACACATCAATAGTTTTCTTCTTGACATTTTTCTTAACAGCTTTGGTTTTCTGGCGAGGCACCTTTGCCAGTTTATCCTGGACTTTCTTTTTCCAAAAAGGGTCATTATCCTGTTGAAGATTATGAAGGCATTCAAGAAGAGTATTAAAGATGGATTGAAATAGAGCAAAACAATATGAAAGAAGTATTTACCAATGGCAGTTTGTTGAGCTCACAGAAGGGAGCCAGTCCGGTTTGACTGCAAGTTTCTATTGGCTCGTTCAGCAGTTTCTTAACAGCCTCGTTGATCTCGTTCTCTGCTAGCACGACTTCGGTATGGCGCAGAGGATCTTTGGGGTTTCCAGTATATTCGCACATTAAACCGAAGCGCCGACTTAGCGGGAGAATACTCCAAGAAATCCAGCAACGAACGAAATCAACCCCTGTCAAGCCATTTGCGGTGAAGGCGCTGAGTTTTGAGAGCTGAGGAGCATACTTAGCCCGTTCCTGGGCACTTAGCCGTTGAGGAAGGGGATGTTTCTCGGAAAGCCAGTGGGAGCGATAACCCGGCAGAGGATTCTTATCTTCCAGAGAAGTATCTAGACAATAGAACCAAGTCTGATTCCATTCTTTGGGGTGATTGTGATGATTGGCGTGAGGAAAACTAACGTCCTTTCAATTCTGAATGGACATCTCGCCGAGCTCAGTATTTGGACCGTTAGAAAATTTCGTGCGACGGTTTAGATGGAAGAAATCCCGGAATAACTCAACTGATGGCTCCTCTTGCAGATAAACTTCACAGAAAACTTGGAAATTGCATGTGTTGGACACGGAATTGGGCCCAATGTCTTGAGGGTGAAGCTGAAAATCAGCTAGCACATCACGGAAGAATTTTGACCCGGGAGGACTAAATCCCCGGGCTAAATGATCAAGAAAAACAATAACTTCTCCATCCTTGGGTTCTGGAGGATATTCCGGTCCAGGGACTCTCCAGTGAAGGACGTTCTTTGGGCCTAAAGCGCCAATTTCAGCCCGGTTCTGCAACTCTGCCTCAGTAACCCAGGACTGGACCCAGTTGCAGGAAGTAAACTGTTTCGCTTGCTTTGCCATTTTTGACGGAAAAGCTGAAAATGTAGTGAATGGCCGGTTTATGATTTATGCAAAGTTAAACCGGCAGTGTTCGAAGGTATTTTACAAAACAGCGGTTTAAGTAAGGGCCTAATGGTGTCTACCGGTTTATAGTATTTTCTAAAAAGCTAAACCGCCAAAGAGAATATGAAAGATGCAGATCTAAAGTTATAGAGAAACAGGTTTTGTACAAACAGTGATGAAGCTATGGATCTACAGCATGTTAGAAATTCAGAAATATTCAGTTTATATTCAACAGACACAACAAGGGCTCTAACAGACGAAATCTAAACTAGTACTATTGAGGAAGAATAAGGGCATATTAACGAAGCGGGATTACTGCTACGGCTGTGAGACAAGAGGATTAGATCTACGCTGATTAATGGAGCCATCAGGAAGAACTACAAAGAACATCACCTACCGGTAAGCTCGTGAGGAGAAGAAACCCTAATAAGATCTATGTGTGCGGAAGGAAAGAACTTACCCGAGTTGATGGATGCGGAGGCGTGCCGGCAGTTTTCTGATCCAATCAGGTTGATGCACCGGCCAAAGCCCGATGAAGATGCAGAGCTCGACGGCGGCGGTGGAGCTTGAGCACGAGCAGGCACAAGGAAGAAGAAGAGGCAAAGGAGCAAGGGGAAAAAGGAGATGCCCCTCTACCCTATTTCTAAGCAGAGCAACGAAACGGTAGGCGCAAGAATCGAGGCGCCAGAAAGGTGGATATGGGATGATACTGTCGCCTCGATCTTCGGAGCTTTTAATGAGTAAAAAATAAAAACAGGTACAAGCATTAAATGGGCAGATGACGTCACACCGGTTTTAGGTGATTCAACAAGATGATGTCACGGCGGTTTATGAAGCATTTCGAAGCTACAAAAGGTGAAATCTTTACAAGATGTTGAAGATTGACATGAACAGGTTCAAATCAATCTGGGGCCTAATGTCAGGGATATTACTACTAGGTATAAACCGCCCAGGAGGGGCCGGTTTATACTTATCAAAGATTACTTCTGCAGAAGCCCAACAGAACATGGATCACGACGCTTTACACCCGAAGACTTAAAGCCCAAGATATGTTAGGGCCCATGATTTGTAAACCGCCTTATGGTGTGTAACTTGTGATGTAAGATAGGAAAGATAGAGACTGAGCCGGACAAGTTTATGAGCTGGCCTCGGGACTCTATAGACCGGACCGGGCGTCACCTCGTGTATATAAAGGGACGACCCGGTGATGGTTCAAGGACAAGAAACACAACTCGAGTCATAGGCAAAGCGGATTCGCTCCCTGGTCATCGAAACCCTAGCAATATTACACCAAACTAGATGTAGGCTTTTACCTTCATCGAAGGGGCTGAACTAGTATAAACCCTTGCGTCCTTGTCCGCTTTAACCCCTTTAAGCTAACCCGTAGCGATGGCCTCACGACTAAGTCCTTTTGCTAGGACATCTGCGTGACAAAACCACGATAAGGTCCCTGGTAGTTTAAACAGAACGTGTCTTTTCTGAGAATACGTTTTCCAAAGAGGAAAACATATTTCCGGCCGAAGAAGAGGAAGAATACGCTTCTGTTAAGAGAAGATGTACTCTTAGGAGTACGCCTCCACTTAACCATGTCAGCGGGCCGGCCCGGTCAGCGCTATGTGGCCGACAAGTAGGGCCCGCCACTTATCCACATCAGCACCTGAATGGGTCAATACGGAGTGACTGACGTGCGGGGCCAGCGGGGCAGGGTCGTCGTCTTCATCTCGCCCGCGTTCGCCCGTGGTCCAGAGGGAGATCACCGGCGCGGGAGCTCGTCCGGCCAGCTCCGACCATCTCTGGCGGTGCTCGACCCACCGAAACGGTTAGCAGACGGAGGCGCTTCCATCCCCATAGAAACGTGCCTCGAAGAGGGCGGGGACAAGGGCACCATGGACAACGGCGGACGGTGGCTTCGGGCTCGGGTGGATACGGTGCTCCGATGGGGAAAGGAAGAGGCCGAGGCCACGAGGCGATTTGCCGGAGCATGGGGGATGCGGGGGTGATGGAAGAAAGGCGAGGGGAGCGTGGCATCGCCATAATCGTGGAGGACAGAGGCGGTGGCCATGGCGATAGAGAGGGTTGGGGAGGGACTCTGGAGCTCTAGGGAGAGGCTGGGGAGGGGTTGTGAGCTGCGAGGGAGCTCGAGACAAGCTTAAATAGGCTCGGGGATGAGCTCTCGAGGGAGGGGCGAGGCGACACGTGGCTCGCGACGTGTCCGTGCGCCGGCGATGGCGCAGTGTCGGCAGACGCGGCCAACGTGCTTGGGAAGTGACAGGAAGGCGATGAGGGGAGAGCGGACGAGCGTCAGAGGCTCACGGAGACGAGAAATGCTCTGAGACGAGTAGAGGAAGAGGACAGAGGAGAAGAAAGCGACGACGGCACAGTGGCACACTGTTCGCCCATTGGCACGGCTCGCCAGAGAAGAAAACGAAGAGGGGCAGAGGTCCAGGGGGAAGAGGACGCCAAGGGAGCACTGTTGGGCAACGGTGGCGAGGCCAGGGCTGGTCGGAGCAGCGCTGCCGACGGCAATAGTGGCTAGATCACCGTTTTGGCTGGCTGCTCTCGTGATCACCACGGACAAGGCGCGCTTTGGAGTTTTTTACTGGTGTCATTTCTTGTCTACCGCATAGTACTTCGAAGGTAAAGAGTTACTATGTTAAAGAAACAGGTAGAGACAAACTGAGCTGAGTAAAATAAGCTTTACACGTGAAAGTGCAACTAATCCCCGGGTGGTTTTGGTAATTAATAACAACATATATATCATTGAACTAATATTTACTTGAGAATCATTTCAGAGAAGTTCGATGATATGGGTATGGAAATGTCTGAAGAAGTGGACCCCTCAAAATGCTAAGACAAGCATTGGCAAAAGCTCAAGACTCCATTTTTGGTTTAGTGATCAAAGATCACATTGAGTCCATAGGAAAAGCCAATACTATTAAAAGGGGATGAGGTTGTGTTGATGATCTGGTTGCTCAAGTGCTTAGTGATTTAGCTCCCTCAACTATCAGCACCTTTCACTACTTAACACACTCATAAGTAATCTCGGACAAACCGATTCTTCCAACTCAGTCCCACCGAGATGAACCACCTCAGTTATTCTTCCAAACCCTAATTTTTCGGTCCATCCGATTTTGAGTTCGGTCTCACCGAAACTGGACTGCCAACCTTCTGTAACCAATTGACATAATATCGGAATATCCGAGTTGTTAATTTCGGTCCCACCGAGAATGGCAAGCTCCTACCTTTGACTCATATCGGACACACCGAGATGGTATTTTCGGTCCCACCGAAAATCCCAACATTCACTATATTTGAACTTTCGGTCTGACCGAGTTTTCACTTCGGTCTCACCGAGATTACTCAAATATGTGTGTAACGGTTGGATTTTGTGTGGAGGCTATATATACCCCTCCACCCCCTCTTCATTCGTGGAGAGAGCCATCAGAAAGTCTACCACTCCTACCATACACTTTCTGAGAAGAGAACTACCTACCCTTGTGTTGAGATCAAGTTATTCCATTCCTACCATATGAAACTTGATTTCTAGCCTTCCCAAGTTGCTTTCCACTCAATCCTTTCTTCCACCACAGCCATATCAGTGAGGAGAGTTGAGTGTTGGGGAGATTATCATTTGAAGCACAAGAGCAAGGAGTTCATCATCATCAACAACATCTATTACCTTTTGGAGGGTGGTGCCTCCTAGATTGGTTAGGTGTCGCTTGGGAGCCTCTGTCTTTGAGATGTGGAGTTGAACCAAGAAGTTTGTAAGGGCAAGGAGATCGCCTACTTCGTGAAGATCTACCCCGAGTAAGGCTAGTCCTCCGTGGGCGTAGGCCATGATGGAATAGACAAGGTTGCTTCTTCGTGGACCCTTCGTGGGTGGAGCCCTCCGTGGACTCGCGCAGCCGTTACCCTCCGTGGGTTGAAGTCTCCATCAACGTGGATGTACGATAGCACCACCTATCGGAACCACGACAAAAATCTCCGTGTCTCCAAACTGCGTTTGATCTTCTCCACCTCTCTTTACTACATGTGCAATTTACTTTCCGCTGCTTATACTCTAGAATTGCATGTGTAGGGTGATACTTGAATTGATCTTAATTGTGAAACTGCCAAAAACTTTGCATGATCAAAAGGTAGATTTTTTATATTGTCAAGTAGTCTAATCACCCCCCCTCTAGACATACTTTCGATCCTACAAGTGGTATCAGAGCTTTGGTCTCCATTGTTTTGGTTTCCATTGCATTGGACTCCATAAGCTTGGTTTCACAACCTAGGAGAGTATGGCGTCTAGTGAGGGTAATTATCGTAGAGGTCCTTACTTTGATGGTACAAATTTTGCTAGTTGGAAGCATAAAATGAAAATGCATATTCTTGGTCATAACCCAGCCGCATGGGGCATTATTTGTGTTGGTATGCAAGGTGATTTCTTCGAGGAAGGAAAAGTTCCGGATCGTGAAGCTACACCAGAAGAATTGCGGATGTTGCAAAACAATGCTCAAGCTTGTGACATTCTCTTAAATGCTTTGTGTCCCGAGGAGTTCAACAAAATCAGCCGTCTTGAGAATGCTAAAGAGATTTGGGATACTTTGGTTGAAATGCACGAAGGTACTGAATCTGTGAAGGAATCAAAGCTAGATATTCTTCAAGGTCAACTTGACAAGTTTAAGATGAAGGATGGTGAAGGAGTCGCTAAAATGTACTCTAGGCTTGCTCTCATCACAAATGAGATTGCCGGCTTAGGAAGCGAAGAAATGACCGACCGATTCATCATTAACAAGATTCTCAGAGCTTTGGATGGAAAGTATGACACCGTGTGCACTTTGATCCAAATGATGCCAAACTACAAGACTCTCAAGCCAACTGAAGTCATTGGAAGAATTGTTGCTCATGAGATGACACTTAAGGATAAGGAAGAGCTTCACAATAAGTCAAGTGGTGCTTACAAAGCTACAAGTGATGCTCCCACTACCTCAAGTGACAAGCTAATTTCCAATGAAGAGATAAGCCTAATGGTCAAGAACTTCAACAAGTTCTACAAGAATAGAGGCAAAGAAAGAAGCTCAAAGTCTAGATCATATGATGAAAAGAGATCTTCTAGTCGTGATCGAAACTGCTACAATTGTGGAAGACCCGGACACTTCTCAAATGAGTGTACGGCTCCCCACAAGAGAAGAGAAGAATCTCCAAGAAGAAGAGCAAGAGATGAGTCACCTCGGAGAGAGAGAAGGAGTAGAGATGATCGTTATGAACGAAGACCCTCTCGGAGAAGCAAGGATTCGGAGAGGAAAGACAAGTCATCAAGGAGGTACACAAGAAGAAGACATCAAGCTCATGTAGGTGAATGGGTCTCCGGCTCCGACTCCGACAATCAATCCGATGGAAGCTATCACTCCGACTCCGACTATAGTCAAGATGAAGGTGTTGCCGGACTTGCACTCGTATCCTCCAACTCCAACTCCTACGACTTATTTGATTCACCAAATGAGGGAATTGGAAGATGCTTCATGGCTAAAGGCCCCAAGGTAACTCACCCTGAATTCATTGACTTTGATAGTGATGAGGATGACTTGCTTGGTGAAGATGAGCTCTTGCATGATAAATCTAGTGAGCTTAGTAATGATGAAAATGCTAGTAGTCTTTATAGTCGAGAAGAGTCGAATGACAATGCTATGAAGGAGATTGAGCGTCTAACTAAAGAACTAAACACTCTTAAGTTAGCTCATGAAACAACTCAAGAAGATCATAGAGAGCTCCTAAGATCTCATGAGAAGCTACGCTTCGAGAAGCTCACTCTAGAGCAAGAACATGAGTTTCTAAAAGCGATCAATGACGATCTTCGAAAGAAGAGTTCTTCATATCTTGCCAAACGACTTCTCTTGTCTAATTTCTTGCCACCTATTAAGACTAAGCATGACAAGCATAAGAAAAATTCTTCCTCTAGTAGTTACAATAACAATGTTAAATCCAATATTGTTGCTTCTAGTAGTTCTCTTGATTCCACTAACAATGTTTCAAGCCAAGTTACACTTGAGCAAGAAAATAGCTTATTGAAGGAAATCATAGAGAAAGGTGTCTACAAGAGTCTTGCCGGAAGCAAGAACTTTGAGGAGATTGTTCGCAAACAAGGAAGACACCGGAAGAATCAAGGGATTGGTTTTGAGCGAAAGTTCAACGCCGAAGGTGTTGAGTGGGAAGAAGGTCAATACCCTACTCCACAGTTTGTTTCACAAAAGGAGAAGTATGATTCTACTTCTTCCAATGTGGAACAAGCTCAAGATGACCTTCCACCACAAGACCACAAGCTAAAGGCCAAGGACAAGCTTCAAGAGGAGATTGATGCATTCATTGAAGCACCTCAAGCCATGGTCAAGTGGGTTCCCAAGGACACATCAAGTTCTACTTCGTCAAGCTCAACTACAACACCAAGGATTCCCATCAAGATGATGTGGATCCCGAAGAAGAAGAACTAGAAGGTTCTTGAGGGTGACTCCGCCAACATACTTCACTCATATTCATTTTGGCAAGAACTTGTGCAATCAACTTCCACATCATGCACTAGTTCATGGAGTCACAAACCCTCTTGTTGGTAAGTCAAGGGACAAGGTAATCATTGCTTTCATGGACATCATCTATTGTGAACTTCAATCTATGTCTATGGATATCCTTGTTTGTTCCTTGTGGGACTAACCCATGTAGGTATTGAAAGTGCCCTAATCCAAAGGATAGCTCCCAACTCTTGATGATCTACATCAATATTGAGCATCCACATCTTCAACATCTACATGAAGTCTTCTACGACAACCCAAGGTTAGTTTGACCCTTTAAAAGGGGTTCTCACATCTAGGGGGAGCTTTGCTCTAAAAATTGAGCTAAAGCATCTTCAAATGATGTGAACACATCAATGCTTTATGTAAAAGTGGTAACCCCACTTGTGCTTAAACGATGAGTATGACCTATGATCAAATGTTCTCATTTGGCTCCTAAGTCAATATACTCATATATAGATGACCTAGTCATCGACAAATTGTGTGCTAGTAGCTAGAGTTTTGGTTGTGCATGTTTGACACATATTTCATTTGCTATCTTATTGTGTGAGCATGTTGAATGCATGATTTTATCCATTCAAGGACATCCATTTGTTGTTTTGATTGCTTTGATTTTTCTGGCCAAATGGATGGACAAGAATGCCTAAGCACCTTCCCTAGCTATCTATGCTTTCTTGTCTCAAATTCTATTCATGCTCATATCACAACTTTGAACAAGTCATTTTCGGACCCTCCGAGTGAGGAGCACTCGGAGCCACCGATCCGTCTAAGGCTGACTTCCAAAACCTTCTAAGTCCATTTCGGTCTGACCGGCTTCTCCATCTCGGTCCAACCGAAACGCTTAGACTGATCTAGGTTTCATCTCGGTGAAACCGAGTTTAAAATCTCGGCGTGACCGATATGTGTAACTGCACAGCAGTTAGCCATTTCGGTGTCACCGAGTTTTTCAACTCGGTCCCACCGACAGTATGGGGATATATATACCTGAGGGCTGCGCGCGATTTAATTCTTCAAACCGTTTCGCCCCCAAGTCCCCTGCTGCCGTCGCCCTGGTCTTCGGATTGTCGCCGTCGTCGCCTGTGCGCCCTCGCCGCAGGTCTCCGCCGCCGTCAACGGTAATCCTCTCCGCGCCGTTGCCGCAGTAGAGGGACTCCACCAAGTTAGGGTGAGTCCCGATCCCTTTCGTGCTCCTCATCTGATTCTTGCACGATTGGCTTGCCATGAATCTATCCACGTTTGAGATATTCCCTAAACATCAGATCAGATCCTTTAGTTTCGAGCGAAATTCTTCGGTTTAGGTTTCCACGGAACACATCTCGGTGAAGCCGATTTTGAAAACTCGGAATGACCGATTTGGCCTTTGGCCATTGCACTGCACCGTTCGGTCTAACCGATTCGTGCAAATCAGTGTGACCGATGTAGAGTCTCAGTGAAACCCTAGTGTTTCGGTAGGACCAAAACCCATTTCGGTCTGACCGAAAGTGGTGTGTAAGTCTCTGTATACACTTCGGATTCACCGAAACTGAAAATCGGTTTGACCGAAATGCATTCTGTGAAAACTCAAAACTAAGATTTGAACTCATTTTTTTTGCAAAAACCTCTGCAGTTGTGATAACTCTTCTACTCTGCCTATACGTTATCTTTTCACAGGTTGTCAGCCATGTCAGATGTCAGTGACAGCCAGAACAGGTCTGAATCACCGTTTGCAGAGATTCCAGAGGCAGATACTAGTCCTGAGGCTAGCAGTTCCAGTGATGATGGTGAGAGGAGCACCCCTAGTGGTTTGCCTCCTGCAGCCACCAGAACCAGAAAGAAGAGAAATTCTGATGATGAGGACTCTGACTTCGTTGCTGAGGAAGTTACCTCCAAGCCCAAGAGGAATGTTGTTGCCAAAGAGCACCAAGGGCAGCAGTCGAGGAAAGGCACAAGCAAGGTAAAGCAGTCAGCTGTTGCAAAGAAGCTAAACTTGGAAGAGCCAGCTCCAAGTAAGGTGAAGAAAACTTCCAAGAGGAAGAGGGTAGTATATGCTGAACCTCAAGTTGATGCAGCTGCTGAAGAAGAAGAAGAAGATGCACCCCAGCCTCCTCCTCAGAAGGCTAAGTTCATGGGTGATGCTATTAGGGCTCAAGCCTCTTCTAAGCCCAAGAAGCCTGCTCAAGCCAAGGCAGCTCCAGCCAATCCCAAGAGAACAACCAGGAGCATTCCAGCTTCTGAGAAGAACAAAGGTGAGATGCCACCGTCTGAGTCAGATGAAGAGCATGTGTTACTAAAGCTCCGTCCTAAGTTGCCACTCCATAACGATGCTCATCCTCAAGCTGAGGACATGAAGGCAAGGAAGGATAAAGGTCTCAGGCTATGGAGACAGTCTGATCCATATGCAGTGAGGAGAAGGACTGCTGTGGACCCCAGATTCCACACCAGAGAGCAGCAGGACTTCTATGAGACCGTGCTGATGGATAAGAAGCCTATTGTTGCTGACACCAGGTATGTTGACTGGAAGTACATTGACAGTGAAGAGCACCGAGACTTCTTTCCCCATGTGCATGAGAGCTTTACTGCATGTGGAGTTGCTGATTTTGTGGGTCAAGAGCTGACAGCTTGGAATGACGAGATGATCATGCAGTTCTACGCCACAGCCCACTTCTACCCTGATGGCAAGATCACCTGGATGACTGAAGGTCAGAGGTTTTCTTCGTCTGTTGAAGAATGGGCAGAACTTTTGAATGCTCCAGTGCAGAGAGAGGACGACATTGATGTCTATGGGATTCCTAAGAAGAGTCATGATTCCATGAAGAACATGTACAAGGATATCCCCGCTGCTGATTTGGAAGGGTGGAAGCTTGGCTCAGTGTACTATCTCCAGGCAGGTCTGACCACCACAAACACTATTTTGAGGCATACCTTGATGCCCAAGTCTGGAGACCACCGCATGATTCGAGGCTATTCTATCAACATGCTGCACATTCTCGATGAGAAGGCACCTTTCAAGGTGATGGATTTAATGGTAGAGACCATTAAGAGGACTGCAGCTGACCAGAAGAGGTCGTGTGGATTTGCCCCGCAGATTCAGATGCTCATCAATGCCAAGTTTGGCATGGGCAAATTCATGTTGGATAGGAAGCACTTGCCACTGCAGCCAGAGCATGAGGATAACGTTGTTGTGATGGATGAGGAGGATCCAACCTCAGTTGAAGGACAAGCCAAAATTGAAGCTGCGAAGAAAGCCAAAGCTGACAAAGAGGCAGCAGCAGCAGCAGCTAAACCAAAGAGCTTCGGAGAGCAGATTCTTGAAGCTACCCAGAGGATTGAACAACGCCTGGCCAGCATTGAACAATCTCAGGAAAGCCTAGAGAGGATTGTTGAGGACAAGATCCACGCTCTGGACGTGAAGCTGACTGAGATTCAGGTGTCCGTCAACAAGCTTGAGGCAGACATGGAGGAAGCAAGGCAGGAGAGAGCAGAACTCATGCAGGATGATCTAGTCCAGGACTCTCATCGCCAGACTGCTCAGGTTCCCAGAGGATCCCGATCTGCAGCTATTCCAGTGACTGACTCCAGGGCTACAACTTCAGCACCAGCTACAGCTCCAGCAGTTACTCCAGCTCCAGCATCCACTCCTCCAACGCAGACATCAGCAGAAGTCTTCGCCGATGCCGTCATTTCTACTCCGACATCTACCCAGACGGGAGCCGCCAGCAGAGCTCGCAGTGACGCTTAGCTCTATACCTTTTCGAACTTTTTGGTAACTTGTTGCCAAAGGGGGAGAAATTGTATAGATCATAGGGCTTCGAGAGAGAGAGAGAGTGCTCTTTCGTTCTTTTGCCGGTTTCTCTGAGATACATTGGTTTCTTTCGGTCTGTCGATACTTTCAGTGTGCTTGCTACTACGTTTGATGCTACCTTAATGAGTGCTTGGTCATACTATGCTTTAATGTGTGCTTAATGCTTATCATATGCTATTCCTTATTGTATGGCTATTTACTCTTGTCTTGGTGATTGAGTGCATGTTATTCATTCTTATCATTTTGTGCGCTCCACCAAGATGTATGTGACATGGAAGAGTGATCCATAATCCTAATCGATTGTGCATTTGCATTCAAACGCAAATTTTAAATAATGCACAAATTTAGGGGGAGCTCTTGTTTATCACATACTTCTCAAAGCGACGATATTATTCATTGATTATATCTTTTGTCGAAGCTTTGATCTATATGTTGTCATCAATTACCAAAAAGGGGGAGATTGAAAGTGCAACTAATCCCCGGGTGGTTTTGGTAATTAATAACAACATATATATCATTGAACTAATATTTACTTGAGAATCATTTCAGAGAAGTTCGATGATATGGGTATGGAAATGTCTGAAGAAGTGGACCCCTCAAAATGCTAAGACAAGCATTGGCAAAAGCTCAAGACTCCATTTTTGGTTTAGTGATCAAAGATCACATTGAGTCCATAGGAAAAGCCAATACTATTAAAAGGGGATGAGGTTGTGTTGATGATCTGGTTGCTCAAGTGCTTAGTGATTTAGCTCCCTCAACTATCAGCACCTTTCACTACTTAACACACTCATAAGTAATCTCGGACAAACCGATTCTTCCAACTCAGTCCCACCGAGATGAACCACCTCAGTTAATCTTCCAAACCCTAATTTTTCGGTCCATCCGATTTTGAGTTCGGTCTCACCGAAACTGGACTGCCAACCTTCTGTAACCAATTGACATAATATCGGAATATCCGAGTTGTTAATTTCGGTCCCACCGAGAATGGCAAGCTCCTACCTTTGACTCATATCGGACACACCGAGATGGTATTTTTGGTCCCACCGAAAATCCCAACGTTCACTATATTTGAACTTTCGGTCTGACCGAGTTTTCACTTCGGTCTCACCGAGATTACTCAAATATGTGTGTAACGGTTGGATTTTGTGTGGAGGCTATATATACCCCTCCACCCCCTCTTCATTCGTGGAGAGAGCCATCAGAAAGTCTACCACTCCTACCATACACTTTCTGAGAAGAGAACTACCTACCCTTGTGTTGAGATCAAGTTATTCCATTCCTACCATATGAAACTTGATTTCTAGCCTTCCCAAGTTGCTTTCCACTCAATCCTTTCTTCCACCACAGCCATATCAGTGAGGAGAGTTGAGTGTTGGGGAGATTATCATTTGAAGCACAAGAGCAAGGAGTTCATCATCATCAACAACATCTATTACCTTTTGGAGGGTGGTGCCTCCTAGATTGGTTAGGTGTCGCTTGGGAGCCTCCGTCTTTGAGATGTGGAGTTGAACCAAGAAGTTTGTAAGGGCAAGGAGATCGCCTACTTCGTGAAGATCTACCCCGAGTAAGGCTAGTCCTCCGTGGGCGTAGGCCATGATGGAATAGACAAGGTTGCTTCTTCGTGGACCCTTCGTGGGTGGAGCCCTCCGTGGACTCGCGCAGCCGTTACCCTCTGTGGGTTGAAGTCTCCATCAACGTGGATGTACGATAGCACCACCTATCGGAACCACGACAAAAATCTCCGTGTCTCCAAACTGCGTTTGATCTTCTCCACCTCTCTTTACTACATGTGCAATTTACTTTCCGCTGCTTATACTCTAGAATTGCATGTGTAGGGTGATACTTGAATTGATCTTAATTGTGAAACTGCCAAAAACTTTGCATGATCAAAAGGCAGATTTTTTATATTGTCAAGTAGTCTAATCACCCCCCCTCTAGACATACTTTCGATCCTACAACACGTTTGTTGTTGCAAACTTGACAGCATCCCAGAGATAAAACCAGAGGAGTAGAATAGTAACAATGATGTCTGGGAGGCTTAGGGTAACAAGAACTATGATCCTGGGAGTTTTGAGGTCACTAGGACAAATATTTAGCATAGTTGCTTTACAACTTGTAAAATATGTCTAGAAACTCAATGAGGAAGAAGCACTCACCAGGAGTGATAGATTGAGCTAAGATTTGGTAAAGCTTGATGATTTGGCCATACAGTGATACTGTAAAATTTTCATACCAAATGGACTAGCCAAATTGGTACCTGTTTCACAAACATCACTTCTGACCAAAAACTTAGTAAAATTCTACGAAAATATTGGCTACATAAAATGAGCCAAGATCTTGGGAAGATGAGTTATATGAATAGGAGAAAGCTTAGGAATATTTTCAGCTATAATGGAGCAAGATAAAATGCACTTGCTTCACAAACTGAAAATTTGGATAGAAAGCAAGAATTGCTTCTGTGCTCACATTGCTCAATAAAATGAGCTAAATTTAGGTGGAGGCTAATGATTTGGAATACTTGAGAAGGTGGAAAAGTTTCATCCCATTTGGATACTCTATGAAGGTGCTTCCTTCACAAAGTTGTATTCTGGTCAGAAACTTTGAAAAAAAATGCACAAGGAGCAAGGATGAGAGGATTGAGCTCATATTTGGTATTGATGGGTGATTTATCAATGTTAATCACCCCATCAAATTGCAGCTCAATTGTAATTAGGAATAAAGCACTTCCTTTGCAAAATTTCAGAGAAGGCAGAAACTTGCATTGGATCATGTGCCAAAAAATTTAACTGTGGAACATGAGCTAATGATGGAACTAGTGATTATATATCAAGGACAAGCTCCACAAATTATTTGGGAATTTTCCTTGACATAAAAAAAGTAGTTCCTTTGAAAAATGACAAAAATGCAATATTGGCTTAAAATAGGAAAAAGGCAATTTTCCTTATTTTAACGTGGCCAATATTTTTGTCAGAGCATGGATTAGGCATAAGTATCAACTCCATCAATTCTCATGAATATAGGAGATGGCTATCTATGCCTTTGGATTTTATTCCTCACACAGACAAGAAAGGGAATAAATCACAATTCAAAAATATTGCATGGAACTTAGCAATATTTTTGCATATTCAAGAGTTATGAGGATAGGAGGGTCTCTTAGAGTAGATGGAATGATCAACAGATCAAAGAAAGTGATGGCTCCTTTGTAATCACAAAGGCCACATATAAATTCCAAAAGCTTGGGATTAGGGTTTGAGAGTATTTGAGGTGGTGCAAATGAGGTCTTGCCCACTCACAAAGACATTGGCAAGGTTTTGAAGAGTTGCAAATGACCAGAAATCTCAGAGTCATCCAGAAATCCTCATGAGAAAATTTTAAAATGGTTGCCAGGAAGAAATAACAGCACAAAATTGATAACCCAATTTTGAGGCTATTACAATGCACGTGTAGAACACAAGTTGTTTGGGCATAGATTTTGTCAATTTACTTGCCGTTACTAGTCTTATCTTGATTCGGTGGCATCGTGGGATGAAGCGGCCCAAACCGACCTTACACGTACGCTTACGTGAGACAGGTTCCACCGACTGACATGGACTAGTTGCATAAGGTGGCTAGCGGGTGTCTGTCTCCCCACTTTAGTCGGATCGGATTCGATGAAAGGGGTCCTTATGAAGGGTAAATAGTAATTGGCATATCACGTTGTGGTTTTGGCGTAGGTAAGAAACGTTCTTGCTAGAATCCTATGGCAGCCATGTAAAAACTCGCAACAACAATTAGAGAACGTCTAACTTGTTCTTGCAGCATGTGCCGTGTGATGTGATATGGCCAAAAGGATGTGATGAATGATATATTTGATGTATGAGATTGATCATGTTCTTGTAATAGGAATCACTACTTGCATGTCGATGAGTATGACAACTGGCAGGAGCCATAGGAGTTGTCTTATTTTATTGTATGACCCACGTGTCATTGAAAACGCCATGTAATTACTTTACTTTATTGCTAACCGTTAGCCATAGTAGTAGAAGTAACATTTGGGAGACAACTTCATGAAGACACGATGATGGATATCATGGTGTCATGCCAGTGATGATGATGATCATGGAGCCCCGAAGATGGAGATCAAAAGGAGCAAAATAGCATTGGCCATATCATGTCACTATTTGATTGCATGTGATGTTTATCATGTTTTACATCTTATTTGCTTAGAACGACAGTAGCTTAAATAAGATGATCTCTCTCTAAAATTTCAAGAATTGTGTTCCCCCTAATTGTGCACCGTTGCTAAGGTTCGTTGTTCCGAAGCACCACGTGATGATCGGGTGTGATAGGCTCTAACGTTCGCATACAACGGGTGTAAGCCAGATTTACACACGCAATACACTTAGGTTGACTTGACGAGCCTAGCATGTACAAACATGGCCTCGGAACACGGAAGACCGAAAGGTCGAACATGAGTCGTATAGAAGATACGATCAACATGGAGATGTTCACCGTTGATGACTAGTCCGTCTCACGTGATGATCGGACATGGCCTAGTCGATTCGGATCATGCATCACTTAGATGAATAGAGAGATGTCTATCTAAGTGGGAGTTCATTGAATTTGATTAGATGAACTTAATTATTATGAACATAGTCTAAAATCTTTACAATATGTCTTATAGATCAAATGGCCCACGCTAATGTTGCCCTCAACTTCAACGTGTTCCTAAAGAAAACCAAGCTGAAAGATGATGGTAGCAACTATACGGATTGGGTCCGTAACTTGAGGATCATCCTCATAGCTGCCAAGAAAGCATATGTCCTTGAAGCATCACTAGGTGACTCATGTCTACTACACAACCTTCTTCTTGTAGACGTTGTTGGGCCTCCAAGTGCAGAGGTTTGTAGGACAGTAGCAAATTTCCCTCCAGTGGATGACCTAAGGTTTATCAATCCGTGGGAGGCGTAGGATGAAGAAGGTCTCCCTCAAGCAACCCTGCAACCAAATAACAAAGAGTCTCTTGTGTCGCCAACACACCCAATACAATGGTAAATTGTATAGGTGCACTAGTTCAGCGAAGAGATGGTGATACAAGTGCAATATGGATGGTAGATATAGGTTTTTGTAAGCTGAAAATATAAAAACAGCAAGGTAGCAAGTGGTAAACGTGAGCATAAACGGTGTTGCAATGATAGTAGACAAGGCCTAGGGTTCATACTTTCACTAGTGCAAGTTCTCTCAACAAGGATAACATAATTGGATCATATTACTAGCCCTCGACATGCAACAAAGAGTCACTCCAAAGTCACTAATAGTGGAGAACAAATGAAGAGATTATGGTAGGGTACGAAACCACCTCAAAGTTATTCTTACTGATCAATCTATTCAAGAGTCCGTAGTAACGTTCAATCTATCATAGAGTTCGTACTAGAATAACACCTTAAGACACAAATCAACCAAAACCCTAATGTCACCTAGATACTCCATTGTCACCTCAAGTATCCGTGGGCATGATTATACGATATGCATCACACAATCTCAGAAACATCTATTCAACCAACACATAGAACTTCAAAGAGTGCCCGAAAGTTTCTACCGGAAAGTCAAGATGAAAATGTGTGCCAACCCCTATGCATAGGTTCCCAAGGTCACGGAACCCGCAAGTTGTTCACCAAAACATACATCAAGTGGATCACATGATATCCCATTGTCACCACAGATAAACACGTGCAAGACATACATCAAGTGTTATCAAATCCTTAAAGACTCAATCCGATAAGATAACTTCAAAGGGAAAACTCAATCCATTACAAGAGACTAGAGGGGGAGAAGCATTATAAGATCCAACTAGAATAGCAAAGCTCGCGATACATCAAGATCGTGCCATCTCAAGAACACGAGAGAGAGAGAGAGAGAGATCAAACACATAGCTACTGATACATACCCTTAGCCCCGAGGGTGGACTACTCCCTCCTCGTCATGGAGAGCGCCTGGATGATGAAGATAGCCACCGGAGAGGGATTCCCCCCTCCGGCAGGGTGCCAGAACGGGTGTAGATTGGTTTTTGGTGGCTACAGAGGCTTTCGGCGGCGGAACTCCCGATCTAGGTTAATTTCCGAAGGTTTCAGTATTTATAGGATTTTTGGCGTAGGGCACATGTCAGGGGGCTTCTAGGCTGTCCACGAGATAGGAGGGCGCGCCCCCTGCCCAGGGCGCGCCCCCCACCCTCGTGGGCTGCCCATGGCTCTCCTGGCCCAACTCTTTTGCTTCGGGGGCTTCTTTCGGTCCAGAAAAAATCATCAAAAATTGGCTCGTCAATTGGACTCCGTTTCATATCCCTTTTCTGCGAAACTCAAAAACAAGGGAAAAACAGAAATTGGCACAGGGCTCTGGGTTAATAGGTTAGTCCCAAAAATCATATAAAAGTGTATATAAAGGCCCATAAGACATCCTAGAAGGATAATATAATAGCATGGAACATAAAAAATTATAGATACGTTGGAGACCTTTCAAGCATCCCCAAGCTTAATTCCTGCTCGTCCTCGTGTAGGTAAATGATAAAAACAGAATTTTTGATGTGGAATGCTAACCAACATAATTTTCAATGTAATTCTCTTAATTGTGGCATGAATGTTCAGATCTGAAAGATTCAAGACAAAAGTCTATATTGACATAAGAAATAACAATACTTCAAGCATACTAACAAAGCAATCATGTCTTCTCAAAATACTATGTCCAAAGAAAGTTATCCCTACAAAATCATATAGTTTTGGCTATGCTCCCTCGTTATCACACAAAATATTCATATTATGCACAACGCCGATTTCAGCCAAGCACTTGTTTTCATACTCAATTCTTTCAAACCTTTCAACTTTCACGCAATACATGAGCGTGAGCCATGGATATAACACTATTGTGGAATAGAATGGTGGTTGTGGAGAAGACAAAAAGGAGGGAGATAGTCTCACATCGACTAGGCGTATCAACGGGCTATGGAGATGCCCATCAATAGATATCAATGTGAGTGAGTAGGGATTGCCATGCAACGGATGCACTAGAGCTAAAAATGTATGAAATCTCAACAAAAGAAACTAAGTGGGTGTGCATCCAACTTGCTTGCTCATGAAGACCTAGGGCATTCTGAGGAAGCCCATCGTTGGAATATACAAGCCAAGTTCTATAATGAAAATTCCCACTAGTATATGAAAGTGACAAAACAAGAGACTCTCTATCATGAAGATTATGGTGCTACTTTGAAGCACACGTGTGAAAAAAGATAGTAGCATTGTCCCTTTTTTTGGGCCTTTCCTTTTTTTTCTTTGGCCTTTCCTTCTTCTTTTCTTCTTCTTTTTTCTTCTTTTTATTTGGAGGGGTTTTCTTGATTTAGCCTTTCCTCACATGGGACAATGCTCTAATAATGATGATCATCACACTTTCATTGAATTGCAACTCGATATTACAACTCGATACTAGAACAAAGTATGACCTATATGAATGCCTCCGGCGGTGTACCGGGATGTGCAATGAATCAAGAGTGACATGTATGAAAAATTATGCATGGTGGCTTTGCCACAAATATGATGTCAACTACATGATCATGCATGGCAATATGACAATGTGAAGCGTGTCATATGAACGGAACAGTGGAAAGTTGCATGGCAATATATCTCGGAATGGCTATGGAAATGCCATGATAGGTATGTATGGTGGCTGTTTTGAGGAAGATATATGGTGGCTGTTTTGAGGAAGGATATATAGTGGGTGTATGGTACCGGCGAAAGTTGCGCGGTACAAGAGAGGCTAGCAATGGTGGAAGGGTGAGAGTGTGTAATATCCATGGACTCGACATTAGTCATAAGAACTCATATACTTATTGCAAAAATCTACGAGTCATCAAAACAAAGCAATCAACGCATGCTCCTAGGGGGAGGTTGGTAGGAGTTAACCATCGCACGCCCCCGACCTCCACACAAAGGTTGACACTTTACAAATACCTCATGCTCTAACTTCGTCACATAGCGGTTCACCATATGTGCATGCTACGGGAATCACTAACCTTAACACAAGCATTTCTCAATTTCATAATAACTCCACTAGCATGACTGTAATATCACTATCCTCATATCTCAAAACAATTATCAAGCATCCAACTTCTCATCATATTCAATGCACTTAGTATGAAAGTTTTTACTACATTCGCCTTGCATGCCTATCATGTGAAGGCTAGTTTTATAGCCAAAGCACATTACCATGCTGTTCTAATAGACTCTCAAAAGGATATAAGTGAAGCATGAGAGATCAACAATTTCTTCAAAATAAAACCACTGCCGTGCTCTAAAATATATAAGTGAAGCACTAGAGCAAAATACTCCAAAAGATATAAGTGATGATCAATGAGTAGTTGAATAAATATGTAACTATGTGAAGACTCTCTAACATTTTAGAACTTTAGATCTTGGGATATTATTCAAACAAAAAGCAAAACAAAATAAACTAAATTGACTGTCCAAGCAAAACACATATCATGTGATGAATAAAAATATAGCTCCAAGTATAGTTACCGATAGATGAAGACGAAAGAGGGGATGCCTTCCCGGGGCATCCCCAAGCTTAGGCTTTTGGTTGTCCTTGAATTTTACGTTGGGGTGCCTTGGGAATCCCCAAGCTTAGGCTCTTGCCACTCTTTGTTCCATAGTCCATCAAAGCAATACTCAAAACTTGAAAACTTCACAACACAAAACTTAGACAAAAATCTCGTGAGCTCCGTTAGTATAAGAAAGCAAACCACTACTCAAAGGTACTGCAATGAATTCATTCTTTGTTTATATTGGTGTTAAACCTACTATATTCCAACTTCTCTATGATTCATACTTTCCAATACTACTCATAGATGCATTAAAATAAGCAAACACCACACGAAAAACAGAATCTGTCAAAACAGAACAGTCTGTAGTAATCTGCAGTTTTCGCATACTTCTGTAACTCCAAAAAAATTTAAATAAATTGGTGAACGTGAGGAATTTTTCTATTAATCATCTGCAAAAAGAATCAACTAAATAGCACACTCTAGTAAAATCTGTTGACCATTCTAGCGAGCGCTAACGATTCTGTTTTTCACAGCAAGATCATATAAACTTCACACAAGTCTTCCCAAAGGTTCTACTTGGGAAAAACACTAATTAAAACATAAAACCACATAACAGAAGATAGATGCAATATTTATTCCTAAACAGAAGCAAAAAGCAAAGAACAAAGATAAAGTTGGGTTGACTCCCAACAAGCGCTATCGTTTAACGTCCCTAGCTAGGCATGATGATTTCAATGATGCTCACATAAAAGAGAAGAATTGAAACATAAAGGGAGCATCATGAAGAATATGACTAGCACATTTGAGTCTAACCCACTTCCTATGCATAGGGGTTTTGTGACCAAACAACTTATGGGAGAAATAATCAACTAGCATAGGAAAGCAAAACAAGCATAGCTCCAAGATTTTAAGCACGTAGAGAGGAAACTTGATATTATTGCAATTCCGACAAGCATATGTTCCTCCCTCATAATAATTTTCAGTAGCATCATGAATGAATTTAAAAAGATAACCAGCACATAAAGCATTCTTTTCATGATCTACTTGCATAGAAATTTTACTACTCTCCACGTAAGTGAATTTCTTCTCATGAATAGTAGTGGGAGCAAACTCAACAAAATAACTATCATGTGAGGCATAATCCAGTTGAAAACTAAAATCACGATGACAAGTTTCATGGTTATCATTATTCTTAATAGCATACATGTCATCACAATAATAATCATAAATAGGAGGCATGCTTTCATCATAATAAATTTGCACATCAAAACTTGGGGGACTAAAAGTATCATCTTCATCAAACATAGCTTCCCCAAGCTTGTGGCTTTGCATATCATTAGCATCATGGATATTCAAAGATTTCAAACTAACAACATTGCAATCATGCTCATCATGCACATATTTTATGCCAAGCATTCTATGTAATTCTTCTTCTAGCACTTGAGCACAATTTTCCTTCCCATAATTTTCACAAAAGATATTGAAAAGATGAAGCATATGAGGTAACCTCAATTCCATTTTTTGTAGTTTTCTTTTATAAACGAAACTAGTGATAAAACAAGAAACTAAAATATTCGATTGCAAGATCTAAAGATATACCTTGAAGCACTAACCTCCCCGGCAACGGCGCCAGAAAAGAGCTTGATGTCTACTACACAACTTTCTTCTTGTAGACGTTGTTGGGCCTCCAAGTGTAGAGGTTTGTAGGACAGTAGAAAATTTCCCTCAAGTGGATGACCTAAGGTTTATCAATCTGTGGGAGGCGTAGGATGAAGATGGTATCTCTCAAGCAACCTTGCAACCAAATAACAAAGAGTCTCTTGTGTCCCCAACACACCCAATACAATGGTAAATTGTATAGGTGCACTAGTTCGGCGAAGAGATGGTGATACAAGTGCAATATGGATGGTAGATATAGGTTTTTGTAAACTGAAAATATAAAAACAGCAAGGTAGCAAGTGGTAAACGTGAGCATAAACGGTGTTGCAATGATAGTAGACAAGGCCTAGGGTTCATACTTTCACTAGTGCAAGTTCTCTCAACAAGGATAACATAATTGGATCATATTACTAGCCCTCAACATGCAACAAAGAGTCACTCCAAAGTCACTAATAGCGGAGAACAAACGAAGAGATTTTGGTAGGGTATGAAACCACCTCAAAGTTATTCTTTCTGATCGATCTATTCAAGAGTTCGTAGTAACATTCAATCTATCATAGCGTTCGTACTAGAATAACACCTTAAGGCACAAGTCAACCAAAACCCTAATGTCACCTAGATACTCCATTTTCACCTCAAGTATCCGTGGGCATGATTATACGATATGCATCACACAATCTCAGAAACATCTATTCAACCAACACATAGAACTTCAAAGAGTGCCCCAAAGTTTCTACCGGAAAGTCAAGATGAAAATGTGTGCCAACCCCTATGCATAGGTTCCCAAGGTCACGGAACCCGCAAGTTGATCACCAAAACATACATCAAGTGGATCACATGATATCCCATTGTCACCATAGATAAACACGTGCAAGACATACATCAAGTGTTCTCAAATCCTTCAAGCTCAATCTGATAAGATAACTTCAAAGGGAAAACTCAATCCATTACAAGAGAGTAGAGGGGAGAAGCATTATAAGATCCAACTAGAATAGCAAAGCTCGCAATACATCAAGATCGTGCCATCTCAAGAACACGAGAGAGAGAGAGAGAGAGAGAGAGATCAAACACATAGCTACTGATACATACCCTCAGCCCCGAGGGTGGACTACTCCCTCCTCGTCATGGGGAGCGCCCGGATGATGAAGATAGCCACTGGAGAGGGATTCCCCCCTCCGGCGGGGTGCCAGAACGGATGTAGATTGGTTTTTGGTGGCTACAGAGGTTTTCGGCGGCGGAACTCCCGATCTAGGTTAATTTCCGAAGTGTTCAGTATTTATAGGATTTTTTGGCGTAGGGCACATGTCAGGGGGGCTTCTGGGCTGTCCACGAGATAGGAGGGCACTCCCCCACCCTCGTGGGCAGCCCGTGGCTCTCCTGGCCCAACTCTTTTGCTTCGGGGGCTTCTTTTGGTCTAGAAAAAATCATCAAAAATTGGCTCGTCAATTGGACTCCGTTTGATATTCCTTTTATGCGAAACTCTTAAACAAGGAAAAAACAGAAACTGGCACTGGGCTCTGGGTTAATAGGTTAGTCCCAAAAATCATATAAAAGTGTATATAAAAGCCTATAAGACATCCTAGAAGGATAATATAATAGCATGGAACAATCAAAAAATATAGATACGTTGGAGACGTATCAGTCACGCACCCGTTTTCCCAGCAACTCAAGACGTTATGAATGCCTGGCAGTCGCGCAATGATGATTACTCCCTGGTTCAGTGCAGCATGCTTTACAGCTTAGAGTCGGGGCTCCAAAAGCGTTTTGAGCAACACGGAGCATATGAGATGTTCCAAGAGCTGAAAATGGTTTTCCAAGCTCATGCCTGGGTCAAGAGATATGAAGTCTCCGACAAGCTCTACAATTGTAAGATGGAAGAAAATAGTTCTGTCAGCGAGCATATACTCAAAATGTCTGGGTTGCACAATCGCTTGTCTCAGCTGGGAGTTAATCTCCCAGATGACGCGGTCGCTGACAGAATCTTTCAGTCGCTCCCACCTAGCTACAAGAGCTTTGTGATGAATTTCAATATGCAAGGGATGGAGAAGTCCATTCCCGAGGTATATTCAATGCTGAAATCAGCGGAGGTGGAGATCAAAAAGGAGCATCAAGTGTTGATGGTGAATAAAACCACTAAGTTCAAGAAAGGCAAGTGTAAGAAGAACTTCAAGAAGGATGGCAAGGGAGTTGCCGCGCCCAGCAAGCCAGTTGCCGGGAAGAAGCCAAAGAATGGACCCAAGCCTGAGACTGAGTGCTTTTATTGCAAGCGAACGGGACACTGGAAGCGGAATTGCCCCAAATACTTAGCGGATAAGAAGGCTGGCTACGTCACAGGTATATGTGATATACATGTTATTGATTTGTATCTTACCAGCGCTCGTAGTAGCTCCTGGGTATTTGATACCGGTGCAGTTGCTCACATTTATAACTCAAAGCAGGAGCTGCGGAATAAGCGGAGGCTGGCGAAGGATGATGTGAAGATGCGCGTCGGGAATGGTTCCAAGGTCGATGTGATCGCCGTCGGCACGCTACCTCTACATCTACCTTCGGGATTAGTTTTGAACCTCAATAATTGTTATTTAGTACCAGCTTTGAGCATGAAAATTGTATCTAGATCTTGTTTAATGTGAGATGGCTACTCATTTAAATCTGAGAATAATGATTGTTCTATTTATATGAGCGAAATTTTTTATGTTCATGCCCCACTGGTCAAGGGTTTATTTTTATTAAATCTCGAACGTGATGTTACACATATTCATAGTGTGAATGCCAAAAGATGTAAGGTTGATAATGATAGTCCCACATACTTGTGGCACTGCCGACTTGGTCATATTGGTGTCAAACGTATGAAGAAGATCCATGCAGATGAACTTTTGGAGTCTCTTTATTATGAATCATTTGACACGTGCGAACCATGCCTCTTGGGCAAGATGACCAAGACTCCGTTCTCCGGAACAATGGAGCGAGCAACCAACTAGTTGGAAATCATACATACCGATGTGTGCAGTCCAATGAGCGTTGAAGCTCGCGGTGGCTATCGTTATGTTCTCACCCTCACTGATGACTTAAGTAGATATGGGTATGTCTACTTAATGAAACACAAGTCTGAGACCTTTGAAAATTTCAAGGAATTTCAGAATGAGGTTGAGAATCAACGTGACAGAAAAATAAAGTTCTTACGATCAGATTATGGAGGAGAATATTTAAGTCATGAATTTGGCACGCACCTAAGGACATGTGGAATTGTTTCACAATTGACGCTGCCTGGAACACCTCGGCGTAACGGTGTGTCCGAACGTCATAATCGTACTTGTTGGACATGGTACGATCTATGATGTCTCTTACCGACTTACCGCTATCTTTTTGGGGTTATGCTTTAGAGCGGCATTCACTTTAAATAGGGCACCATCTAAATCCGTTGAGACGACACCTTATGAACTTTGGTTTGGTAAGAAACATAAGTTGTCATTTATAAAAGTTTGGGGATGCGATGCTTATGTCAAGAAAATTCAACCTGAAAAGCTCGAACCCAAATCGGAAAAATGCGTCTTCATAGGATACCCTAAGGAAATTATTGGGTATACCTTCTACCTCAGATCTGAAGGCAAGGTTTTTGTTGCCAAGAATGGATCCTTTCTGGAGAAAGAGTTTCTCTTGAAAGAAGTAAGTGGGAGGAAAGTGGAACTTGATGAGGTGATTGTTACCCCTCTCGAACCGGAAAGTGGCGCAGCGCAGGAAGATGTTTCTGTGCTGCCTGCACCGACTAGAGAGGAAGTTAATGATGATGATCATGAAGCTTCAGATCAAGTTACTACTGAACTTCATAGGTCCACAAGGATACGTATCGCGCCAGAGTGGTACGGTAACCCTGTCTTGGAAATCATGTTGTTAGACAACGGTGAACCTTCGAACTATGAAGAAGCGATGGCGGGCCCGGATTCCAACAATTGGCTTGAAGCCATGAAATCCGAGATAGGATCCATGTATGATAACAAAGTATGGACTTTGGTTGACTTGCCCGATGATCGGCAGGCCATAGAAAATAAATGGATCTTTAAGAAGAAGACTGACGCAGATAGAAATGTGACCATCTATAAGGCTCGATTTATCGCTAAAGGTTATCGACAAGTTCAAGGAATTGACTAGGATGTGACTTTCTCTCCCTTAGCGATGCCGAAGTCCGTCCGAATCATGTTAGCAATTGCCGCATTCTATGATTATGAGATATGGCAAATGGACGTCAAAACGGCATTCCTTAACGGCTTCCTTAAGGAAGAATTGTATATGATGCAACCGGAAGGTTTTGTCGATCCTAAGAATGCTAACAAGGTATGCAAGCTCCAGTGCTCCATCTATGGGCTGGTGCAAGCATCTCGGAGTTGGAACATTCGCTTTGATGAGGTGATCAAAGTGTTTGGGTTCATACTGACTTATGGAGAAGCTTGTATTTACAAGAAAGTGAGTGGGAGCTCTGTAGCATTTCTCATATTATATGTGGATGACATATTGTTGATGGGAAATGATATAGAACTCTTGGAAAGCATAAAGGCCTACTTGAATAAGTGTTCTTCATTGAAGAACCTTGGAGAAGTTGCTTACATATTAGGCATCAAGATCTATAGAGATAGATCAAGACGCCTCATTGGTCTTTCACAAAGCACATACCTTGATAAGATATTGAAGAAGTTCAATATGGATCAGTCCAAGAAAGGGTTCTTGCCTGTATTGCAAGGTCTGAGATTGAGCGCAGCTCAATGCCCAACCTCGGTAGAAGATAGAGAAAAGATGAGTGTCATCTCCTATGCCTCAGCTATAGGTTCTATTATGTATGCCATGCTGTGTACCAGACTTGATGTGAACCTTGCCATAAGTTTGGTGGGGAGGTACCAAAGTGATCCCGGAATGGAACACTGGACAGCGGTCAAGAATATCCTGACGTACCTAAAGAGGACTAAGGATATGTTTCTCGTTTATGGAGGTGACGAAGAGCTCGTTGTAAAGGGTTACGTCGATGCTAGCTTCGACACAGATCCGGATGACTCCAAGTCACAAACCGGATACGTGTATATTTTGAATGGTGGGGCAGTCAGCTGGTGCAGTTGCAAGCAAAGCATCATGGCGGCATCTACATGTGAAGCAGAGTACATAGCTGCTTCCGAAGCAGCGCAGGAAGGAGTCTAGATGAAGGAGTTCATCACCGACCTAGGAGTTATTCCAAGCGCATCAGGACCGATGACTCTCTTCTGTGACAACACTGGAGCTATCGCCATTGCCAAGGAGCCCAGGTTTCTCAAGAAGACCAAGCACATCAAGCATCGTTTCAACTCCATCCGTAATTATATTCAAGATGGAGACATAGATATTTGTAAAGTGCATACGGATTTGAATGTCATAGATCCGTTGACTAAACCTCTTCCACGAGCAAAACATGATCAACACTAGAACTCTATGGGTGTTTGATTCATCACAATGTAACTAGATTATTCACTCTAGTGCAAGTGGGAGACTGTTGGAAATATGCCCTAGAGGCAATAATAAAATGGTTATTATTATATTTCCTTGTTCATGATAATTGTCAATTGTTCATGCTATAATTGCATTATCCGTAAACTGTAATACATGTGAGAATACATAGACCACAACATGTCCCTGGTGAGCCTCTAGTTGACTAGCTCATTGATCAATAGATGGTTACGGTTTCCTGACCATGGACATTGGATGTCATTGATGACGGGATCACATCATTAGGATAATGATGTGATGGACAAGACCCAATCGCAAGCATAGCACAAGATCGTGTAGTTCGTATGCTAAAGCTTTTACAATGTCAAGTATATGTGCCTTAGACCATGAGATTGTGCAACTCCCAGATACCGTAGGAGTACTTTGGGTGTGCCAAACGTCACAACATAACTGGGTGGCTATAAAAGTACACTACGGGTATCCCCGAAAGTATCTGTTGGGTTGGGACGAATCGAGACTGGGATTTGTCACTCCGTATGACGGAGAGGTATATCTGGGCCCACTCGGTAAGACATCATCGTAATGAGCTCTATGTGACTAAGGAGTTGGTCACGGGATGATGTGTTACAGAACGAGTAAACAGACTTGCCGGTAACGAGATTGAACAAGGTATCGGTATACCGACGATGGAATCTCGGGCAAGTACTATGCCGGTAGACAAAGGGAATCATATACGGGATTGATTGAATCCTTGACATCGTGGTTCATCTGATGAGATCATCGTGGAACATGTGGGAGCCAACATGGGTATCCAGATCCCGCTATTGGTTATTGACCGGAGAGATGTCTCGGTCATGTCTGCATGGTTCCCGAACCCGTAGGGTCTACACACTTAAGGTTCGATGACGCTAGGGTTATAGGGAATATATGTACGTGGTCACCTAATGTTGTTCGGAGTCCCGGATGAGATCCCGGACGTCACGAGGAGTTCCGAAATAGTCCGGAGGTAAAGACTTATATATGGGAAGTCATATTTTGGTCACCAGAGTGATTTTGGGGTCACCGGTATTGTACCGGGACCACCGGAAGGTTCTCGGGGGTCTACCGGGTGGGGCCACCTACCCCGGTGGGCCAAGTGGACCAAATAAGGGGGGAACCAGCCCCTGGATGGTCTGGTGCGCCCCCCAAGGGCCCAAGGCGCCTAGGGTTGGGAAACCCTAGGGGATGGGGGCGACCCACCTGCTTGGGGGGCAAGTCCCCCCCACCTGGCCGCCGCCCCCCTCTCAGATTGGATCTGAGGGGGACGACCCCCCTCTCCCTTGCCCCTATATATAGTGGGGAGGGGGGGTGGGAGGGCAGCCGCACCTCATAGCCTGGCGCAGCCCTCCCCTATCCCAACTCCTCCTCTTCTCTAGTGAAGCTTGGCGAAGCCCTGCCGGAGTGCCACGCTCCTCCATCACCACCACGCCGTCGTGCTGCTGCTGGACGGAGTCTTCCCCAACCTCTCCCTCTCTCCTTGCTGGATCAAGGCGCGGGACACGTCATCGGGCTGCACGTGTGTTGAACGCGGAGGCACCGTTGTTCGCTGCTTAGATCGGATTCGATCGCGATCTGAATCGCTTCGTGTACGACTCCACCAACCGCGTTCTTGCAACACTTCTGTAACGCGATCTTCATAGGTATGAAGATACACTCCCCTCTCGTTGCTAGTAACTCCATAGATAGATCTTGGTGATGCGTAGAATTTTTTTGAATTTCTGCAACGATCCCCCACACGTATAACTTGTAGGTTGATCCAAACACATAGATATTCCTGAAAACACATCCGTTTCAGATATGAAATCATGACACTCATGCCTTAGTGGCAAGCATTAAGCATAGCAAAGTCATATCAACATCAATCTCAAAATATATATGACGCCAATCATGAAACCAAACAATTATGAGAATTATTACATAAAGGATCTCATCCAATTCCGATCCGCCCCATGTGCCTATAGAGAAACGACTCACACATGGGTGGGGAGATCATGACGGTGATGATGGAGATGGTGTTACTGATGAATATGAAAAAGAACCCCCTCTCCGGAGGCCAGATCAGCCTCGAGAAAGCCCTTCAGGAAGAAGTCGGAGAAGGAGGTGGCTCCGCCTCTAAGAAAAATTACCAAAAAATTGTGTGGCTGTTTTAGGTTGGGGGGGGGGGGTATATGGGAGAAATAGGCAGGAGAGGCGGTGCCTCTGGGCCCCATGCAGTCTGCCCTTGCCCATGCCACATGGTAGCTATGGGCCACCCCTCCGTGGCTTTTTTCTTCTAATATTTTCGAAAAGATTTTTTTCTGGGACCTTTTCTGCATAAAAATAGCAACATGGAAAATTTGCTGAAAACAACGTAAGTCTTGTAGTTTTTATTCTAGCTATTCAAGTTAGGGTACAAAACAAATATCAAAGTGTTTAGAAAAGTAAATACATTTGAGACGTGCCACTGGGCTCTTCGGCGAGCTCCATGGCAGTGGTATGGGTTGCTCCGTAAGCCGAGTGGATGGCGAGAGGGTTGCGGTGGGTGAAAACCCTTGTCCGTTCCGACAGACGGTCTTTGCGTCTTGACCCTCTTGGGGGATTCGCCGGTTAGTGTGGGTATCTTTCGAGTCGCGGTAGCGTGTTTGGGGTGGTTGGGAGCTCTGAGCAACAACGCCTTGGTTCCGGCGGCTAGTGGTCTCACCTGCGCCTTTCCTTTACATGTGACATAGTCCTCTCTTTATCATTTCTACGTTGGTAGATTGACACTCTCGATCCGGAGCGAGACGGCAGAGGATACTCTTCGACAACAGTTTGATGGTGTTGGTGTGACAAAGTCCAATGATTTTGTCCAAGTGACGCGTGTTCGCTTGTCTTGAACGGCCTTGGTTGCGTCTTATAGTGGCCCGACCTCTCATGTGCCTTTTTTTGACGGTGAGACGTCCAATAGTTCCCTCGCGGTTATTGTTAACAGTCTTGCTAAGTTTCAGTCGACTAAGACTTCGTTAAGTCTCAGTCGATGATATATCCATAAGATTTACATTATGATTCGTGCAAAATTTTATTTTAGTTTTTTTTCTTTCCTTTTCTATCTTGCATGCTCTGTAAATCTCAGTCGACTGAGACCTAGGCACATCCTTTGTTAATCTGCTCGGTTTATTTTGTCGTGTTTTTCGTTGATTAATTTGTATGAGGATTATCTCCGCATCATGGTGTGACGTTTCTCTACCTTCCCAGCATCCTATATAACGAAATCTTCAGCTCTCCATGAAGTCCAGCCGCGAAAACTCACGCGTACACACACACACACACAGGCGCACAGCATCGAAGGGAGCCGGCGATCGAGATTCGAGAAGCCAGCATGGGCACTGCTGAGGAGGAGGATTTACCGGCAACGGACATGCCGCGGGTGGTGGGCGTCCTCTCCGCGCTCCTGGAGCGCGTAACGGAGCGCAATGACGCGGCGGCGGGGCCGGGAGCGCTAGAGCCGGCGTCGGCGTCGGCGTTCCGGGCGATGACAAAGCCCAGCATCTCGGTGCGCGCGTACATGGCGCGCATCGCGCGGTTCGCGGGCTGCAGCCCCGCGTGCTTCGTGGTGGGCTACATCTACCTCGACCGCCTCCTGCGCCGCCGCCGCGCCCTCGCCGTGGATTCCTACAGCGTGCACCGCCTCCTCATCACCACCGTGCTCTCCGCCGTCAAGTTCATGGATGACATGTGAGTTCTCGCCTAAACCTCACCCCCTGATCACGAATATGACTGGTGCGTGTATGATCGAGTTCCTAGTTTGTTTTGGAAGCACAATTTGGAAGTTATGCTGTTCTTGGGTCCAGTCAGTTTTCGGTCTGCTAATGCTCACCTCACAGCAGAGAATTTGATCAGAAACAGGCGGAATTCTCTAGATCAGGCTACTATTTAGGAAGACACAAAAATAATATTAGGACGATTGACTCAAATGGTGTGTGGGCACTGTCCTTTGCATATACTATATATTCCCCTTGAATCAAGAGGTTCGAGTTAATGGTAGGCATTGGACCATGAGACGAATTCAGAGACTCCAGACAGTAGTATGCGAACTGTAGTGCAAAGATAGCTTGATTCTCATATGAATTTTGTTCTTCTGTTCTCAACCTGGTTAGCTTTATCCGCTTGATTTTTTAGGCCAGGCATTATTGCATCTTATCCTGCTTCTTTGTGTGCTTGATGAAAAATCACTGTCAACCAGTTAATAGCTGGGACCTTAATCAGTCTAGCGTGTCAACACAACTTTGGGATTGCAAAGGGGCTGATTAGTCTGCCTCTCTAACTACTAACCGTGTCAATGTTGCATGTTTTATAGAGCCACTGTAGACAATTTGGTGAGTTGTGCTCATAGAAGGCTCTGATGGGATAAGATCGACATCTAATTCTGGAATCCAGATCACGTAGGTTGCATTGGCAGAGAACATTCTTTAAGAAGCAGAACCCAACAACCCCTTCCCTAAATCCTAACAAGTACAGGCAATCGAAGGCTGCACCTACTATCAAAAGAAAATACTACTCCTAAGTCCTAACGATTTGGATTTGGAGAATTCGTTCTGTCATCTGTTCATACTAGCACACCAGACACCAAGCAGATAGAGTATTATCTGCTCCTGAGGTGGTGCGTGTGGCGTTGGCAAAACTATACCTGCAAACAAAGAGGCGAGCGATGGTGGCTCCATCCACTGCTCCTTCCATCCACGTTCCAACCACATTTGCACCTTGGGGGGACCCAAGCCAAGATTTAAGATAGAGGCCCCCCTCCCTTTCAGCAACCTTTTTTCTCTTTTTGGAATTTAATTCACTGTCAAGTACTTGCCATATGATAGGACGGTGGCAACTTGGCCCTTGCTGATGGATGCACACTACCTATTCCAACTCCCTCCTGCCAGGAGCATCCAGCCCCATCTGTCCTTTTCCTGGAATCATTACCCAGTTGATGATTGGTTGGATATTTCTTCCTTGACACAATCACCATGGTTATTCTTAGTTTGGACGATTTGAGATTTTGATAAAGATTTGATTGTTTTTATAAGGTGGATTCTGAATAACTGATTTGGTGTGTGCCTCTCCGGCCAATTTGGTTTGCTCTGCACTGCACAAATGTTTGGTAGGCTACTGCCACTGCCAGTCTTGATGTCTCAAAAATAAAAAACTTAACCTGAGTGCTATGGATAACACATGAACTGAATCCTGATGCATATAACATGTTAACATATGTTGCCTTGCTGGTCTCACAGATGCTACAACAACGCCTACTTCGCCAAGGTGGGTGGGATCAGCCTGCCGGAGATGAACTACCTAGAGGTGGACTTCCTCTTCGGAGTTGGCTTCGAGCTGAACGTGTCGCCGGAGACGTTCGGCCACTACTGCGCCATCCTCCAGTCCGAGATGCTCTGCCTGGAGCTGGAGCCTGAGCCCCTTCTTCCTCCTACCGCCGCAGCAGCCGCCACTCCAGGCAGCAGGATGCACTGCTGCCTCTCTGAAGACGATGGCACAAGCGCCACCACCAGCAGCAACAGCAGCAGTACTCAGCAGCAGCAGCTGGCTGCGTAGGTGGTTAGAGGCATATATATACAGTACACTGTGTGAATGCGTACATGTACAGGGTCATGTTGCTCGGCCGAGCAGAGTACGCGAGCTTCTTCAGTGTGATGTGCTGCTGTTTGGCTCCTCTGGTATATAGCTTGTTTAGGTGACAGAGGTGGACACTGCACGAGTGCAGACCGACTGTGAGGGGGTTGAATACAAGGTGTGTGATGTGCTCTAGTCCACAACTGACATGTATATTGTTGGATCATTTTCTTCTCTTTGCTACTACATGGTGTGGCAATTGCTACTACATGGTGTGGCAATTAGAATCTCTAGCTCTTTTCCTCAAAAAGCTTTAACTCCTTAGAAGCATCTCTAGCTCTTCCCTCCAAAAGCTTTACCTACTTCAAATTTTCTGTTTTAAGGAGTTAGACTCAGACCACGACTAACCATTTTCCTCAAAATTTTGAGGAGTTACACCTCAAAACACTCATTGTGCTCAAATTTGAGCAGCTCCCACCAATTATGCTCAAATATTTATGGTTTTAGCTACCTGGTTCGGGCCACCGAGCGGTTTAAACCCTACTCTTGCTTGTTTGTGATTGCTATGGGGATAGTGCACTGGTGTTCCAAGGTAGACGAAGGTGGAATCACCCCCCTCTAAGGTAAAAGCACTGCCCCTTATATAGTTGTCTTGGTCATCTTCCCCGAAAATATTGGCGAGAAGGGTTGCCACACAACGGAAATTCAAGTGGGGACGGTTGCTCAGCCCTATCCTGACAAAAGCGGTCTTCAGCTGGAAAAGATGTCGTCCATGACGCGCTGATGGGCTCGCCAATGACATCTACCCTAGCATGTCGTGTCATCATGGCCTGCTTGGACCGAAGTGGTAAGCTTTGGAACTTGTTTTGCGGGCGGCAGTCGATGTTGCTCCTTTATCACGGAAGAGGAAATTTATCTTGGCCACGGTGCTAGCACAGCCTCTATTGTTGTCATCTTGTGCAGGCGCGTCAGCCACATGGTGGGCGCGCCACCACGCAACCAGTGGCGCGTGGTGGGCCTCGCAGGTGGCTGCCTCACGAGAAAGGCCTCACGAGGTTGTCTGTTGTAGGAGATGGTCTTTGATAGAGCCTCCACTTGCGGAGAGGGTCCTCGCGGGGTCGTGCCTTCGCGAGGTGTCTTATGTCGCAGCTCCCACGGCTAGGTCACCTGTTGAGCTCTTCACCGGGTGTCGCTTCCTGGGCCACAGGCAGAAGGCATGTGGTACCCTGGTTTCCACTGGGCCAACAGTAGCCCCTGGGCCCGCGGCATGCACGTATTCGCCCTTTGGGGACAAAACGGCGCAAGCCCTAAGTGGATTGTCGGGCCCAGGTAGGGATGCGTGCCAGCTCGATGGATGGAGGAGCCACCACTTCCTCCATGATGCATCGGTAGCCGCAAGGCCTGCCATAAAAATGACCCACGTGTGGCGTGGGCACCATCATTGTCTTCTGTTGCATGATTCGCCTCCCTCGTGCGCTGCTCCCTGCAATCTCCTCCTCCCACTCCCAAGCTTCCTCCGCAACCATGGTTCCCATCGCCAACAAGAATAAGGATCCGGCAATAGCAGAGTTAGAGCCGGCCCTACTGAGGTCCAACGTCCTCAACGAGGAGACACTGGACAAGGTGCGCCCCATGGTGGCCTGCGAGCACAACGAGTGGAAGGCCACGTGGATCTGGCATGCCTCGCGCGAGGCGTGCGGTCTGGAGGTCTCATCCTTCCCTTTCTTTGTCCACACCATTTTCGTCGGCTTGGTGCCGCCTTTCTCCAATTTCTTCTACGCCATCCTCGTGCCATTATGAAATCCACGTGCTCCACATCCAACCCAACTCCATCTTCCTCCTCTCCGTATTCGCCCATCTCTGCGAGGGATTCTTGGGCATGATGCCCATGGTGGATCTCTTTCGGTCCTTCTACAGCCTGCAGCTGACCGCAGTGAACCAACGCTCGGGATGCGCCTCATTTTGCATCGTTGACAGGATGGTGTCCCACATTATCCACATGAAGATGACGAAGAAGGTGGAGGGCTTCAGGTCACACTGGGCCTACATTGACGCGGGCTAGTTCATCCCCCTTCTCCTAGTCCCAACCGCCCTAGCGGAGAAGAGCTCTGGATGGGAGCATGGCACGATCACCGACGAGGGGCTGGCGCTGCTCGTGAAGAGAATGAGGGTCCTGAAGGGCGTAGGCCTCATGGGGATGATGGTTGCCAAGGAGTTTGTGCACCAGCGCATCGCTCCTCTCTAGAAGCACTCACGCCCAGTGTGGTCCTATACCGGCAGCGAGGACCCGATGAGGCTGAGCGCGGACAGCCTTGATGGGGCGATGGTGTGCGAGATCATGAAGACCTTGTATGCCAACGACGTGGAGAACCTGCCCGACGGTGCATACCCACTGTACCGCTACAACGACACAGCCGCGACCATCGCGGCGATGCCGCGGTTTGACTAAAGGGGGTTGGTCCCTGAGGGCCATGGGGGGGGGGGGAACCCCATCTTGGTGGTGCCCGGCTCAGGCAGCCGTGCAGGCTCCGGGGCCTCGGTGGGCGTCGACAAGGAGAGCGGTGGGGAGCGCCCCCACCAAGCCGCTGCCAGCTGCTGGTTGACACCAACGATGATGATGATGACAACAACTAGTTCATGACCGCGCCCTCCCGGCCCATGAGCACGGGGGTGGAGGAGACGCCAGCGAGCCTTGCGGGGGGGGGGACCCACATTGGCTCGGCGGGAGAAAATTCCGGCAAGCCTCGCGCCCAGCCCTCCGTGAGGGTGCTCGAGCGAGCCTCGCGGGAGCGATAGCGGCAGCCGCCCCCTACCGAAGCCGAGTAAGAAGCACGGGGCTCCTACGGACGAGTAAGTTCTCTCATCTTATTCATTGCCTTGCATTTTGTTTTCTGCCTCCAAAGATCTGGGGTTGAGCCCCCGCGCTATACAGGAAGCCAGCGGAAAAGAAGAAAAATACCCTTGGCTTGAGGGGCGCGCAATGCACACTGGGCCTATAAAAACTAGGGTTTGGGAAACTGCACGACACCCAATACAGGTGTGGCTATCTCACGTATATAAGGGTACTGTAATGCCCAGGATGGGACTATATCTCCTACGTGTCGAGGCACGACTTAAAGATATAAGCCCATCCTAGAATGATCTCAAGTTTGGTATCTTTGCACGACTCATGTAAAAGAGGGATTAAATTGCAAAAGGAGATAGTTGGCTTACACTCGCCACTTCACACAATACAATACATAAACAAATCATCATACAAAACATCACAACCCGACTACGGGCGAAGATCCAAAAGAAAGATACCAAAACAACATAAAGCCACAGGTCAGGATCGAATCCTAGTAGAAACCACTACTGATCGTCGAAACGTAACAAGCAACCGGCCACAATCTTCATCGAGCTCCCAGGGAAGCTCTGAACCAGCTCCAGCTTCATTCTCGGCTGAACCTGCATCTGGTGTTGTAGTATCTGTGAGCCACGAGGACTCAGCAATCCCATAACCATGGGTATCAAGACTAGCAAAGCTTTATGGGTAGGAAGAGGTAAAGTGGTGAGGTTGCAGCAGCGGCTAAGCATAATATGGTGGCTAGCTTACGAGTACCAGAATAAGATGAGCATCTACGCAAACGGTCACAAAAGATGATCGCTAAAGATCCTGAACTACATACGGTCAACCATAACCCCACCGTGTTCTCTTCTCAAAGTGAAAAGAGACAGTCACGGTTACTCACACAGTTGTGTGTTTTACTTCGGATCATCTGTCAAGTTTTCTACAACCGGACATTAACAAATTCCAATCTGCCACATAACCGCGGGCACGGCTTTCGAAAGATCATAACCCTGCAGGGGTGTCCCAACTTAGCCCATCACAAGCTCTCACGATTAGCTGAAGTGATAAATATAATATCATCACCCCTTATCTTAGGGAAAATCCGATCAGGCTCGGCATCCCGGTAGCACAAGTCATTTCGACAATGGTAAAACAAGTCCAGCAAGACCTCCCGGCGTGCCGACACCCTGATAGTAGCCGCGCGTATCTCGTCTCAGGCCACAACCGGATGGGCGAGGCTACGGGTTTATATCAATCCTCGAGTTTCCCCGTGGTGACCCCGCAGGCTCCCCGTTTGGGACCAACACCATCAGCACTGCCCCCCGTGCTATGTAGAATTAAGAATCCTCGGGTAGCGCTAACTCCCTATGCAATTTAATTAATTAATTAAGTTGTTATTATGAGCAAATTAAAACCAATGTTGGGCCTTGCTGGAGGAGTTTTATTCAAAGTCGAACTGTCAAGGGGTCCCCATTTCACCCATCGTGTAAGGAACGCAAAATCAAGGAACATAATGCCGGTTTATCGGCGCCTAAGGTGGCATGAGTGGAACAAAACACCGAGCAAAAGGCCAAGCCTTCCACCCATGCCCAGTATATAGGTGTGTTAATAATACTTATAGATATTGTGATATAACAACAACAAGTTCCCTCCTGGAACAAACTTCATCTTCACCTGCAACTAACAACGCTATAAGAGGGGCTGAGCAAGCGGTAACATAGCCAAACAGTGGTTTTGCTAGGAAGGTTTCAAATGTTAGAGGTTTCATGGCAACAAGGAGAGGCTGACATAAATGATGGGTAGCGCGACATGTAACGATATTATCGAGACAACTAAGCATGGCAATGGTAGTAAAGGTATCCAAGGGTATGATCATCTTGCCTGGGATTCCACAAGGGAGAAGAACGGATCCATGAAGTAGACGGAGCAACATAGTCGAGCGAATCCTCACAACTCCGGAACGAAACCGGAGCTAACAAGAGAAGCAACCGGAAAGAAGCAAACAACACGGTAAACACACAAGCATAAACATGGCATACGATGCACATCCAAGTATGATGCATGTCCGGTTTAATTATGCATGGCATGGCAAAGTGTACAAACAATACTACAAGTTAAGTGGAGCTCGTTATGCAACGAGTTGCATATTGACAAAACACCACAATTAATTATTTAATTGACTCTCGTTTATTTACAAGACAAGATTAAATGTTTGTTAACATGGCAAGAGGTGAAGCAAAAGAAACTACACTATTTAGGCATTTTAAATGAGGCCGGAAAATAACAACAACAAATCCGGAAAAACCCCATGAGCATGTTTAGTAATTATTAAAGCAACAACAATTCACACATATAATGTTGTTAATATGATGCGGATGACATGATGAAGTTTATGCAATTTTTATTAAAAGTTGACATGAAGAAGATAAGGAGAATTTGTCACCGTGGTGGAAGGAAAGGGTGCCACGGCAACGATCCGAAAATGATGCAACGCAACATATCGGTTCCCGTAACTCGTTGAGAGTCCGGTGCAAAAGGAAAGATGGCGTGAGTGAGTCAAACGAGATGAAAGGTGGAGTGATCCCGTCACTGGGTTCCCACGGGTTGGCGACGAGGCGACCGAGGAGCATGACAAAAGATGAGACGGCACGATGCACACAAGGGCAAACATCTCATACAACACAACAAGCATTCCACGAGTCATCCACGGGGTCGTCTCGTTATACCTTTGAAGCGTGCGTTTCGGGGCGGTTCGAGACGTAGAGGAAGAAGGCGTTCACGTTCGGAGAGGAAGTAGTCGTTTCGGCGTCGAGTTCGTAGATGTACTAGCGGTCTCGGCAAGGGTAGTGGTACACGGCGACGGTAGTTGTTCACGGAGCTCGTAGCCGTAGAGGTACACGGGGCGACGGTAGACGTTCGGGCGTCGGTAGACATTCGGGTCCAAAAGAAGATAACTTGCTGCTTCATGGTTATCTGAGATTAACAATAACAGCAACAAAACAACAAAACAAAAGGAAAAAAACTACGGGCGACGACGAGCTGGAAAAAGGACGGGGCCGTCGCTCGGAGCTGCTCATGGCCGCGGCCTTGGCGATGCAGACGCGGGGCGGCCGACGCTTGGCGCTAGAGGAGGTCAGCGGCGGCCTTGGGTCGGAGTGGGGGAGAGGCCTGGGAAGGAAGGAGGCGAGGCCGCGGCTGCAAGGACGGAGGGAGGCGCGGGATTCGGCCGTCTTGGCTGGAGAGGAGGGGCGACGAGGGTGCGGTCGTGGGCCGGCCTCCTGGCGCGCGGGAGGAGGAGGGCCCGAGGCGCGGTCGCTCCGGTGCCTGGAGAAGGAGGCGCTCCAAGGGGCGGGCGCTCGGGGCCGCGGTCGATGGGGTTCGAGCGGTGGAGTGGCGCGGGGGTGACTCCGGCGCTGGGAGATCGAGAGGGAGGAGATGCGGGATGAAGCCAGAGGGAATCGAGGGAAAAAGGGAGGTGCGGTCGAGCGAGCGAACGGGAGGAGGGAGGAGGCGAGCGAGAGGGTGCGGTGGCAGCTTGCGGGAGTAAGGAGCGATGGCTGCGGTCGAGGCCAGCTAGGTTTCGGTGCGGGAGGCTGGGCCGCGGGCTGCTAGATGGGCCAGGGAGGGAGGTTCGCTGGAGGCCTGGAGGCCAGAAGGAAAAGTGGCCGACTGGGCCTCTGTTGAAGGACCAAGAGGACTGGCCCCGGCTGGGCCTTAGGAAGGTCAGCTCCTCCCTTCTTTCTCTTTTAGCAGAAAACAAAAAGGAGAAAGAAGAAAGAAAGAGAGGGGTTAGGGAAAAAAATGCACAAGAGTATATTTTTCTCGGGCTCATAAAAATGAGCACGGTCCGAGAAAATAGAAAAAGGCATGATCGAAAATATAATTCAAACATATTTGAATTTAATTCAAACGGGTTTGAACTAAGACTTGAATATAGAAGTGTCCAAAAAATGTTCGAATTTTCGGAGGAACCTCGAAACAACGGAAAGGAATTATAGGGAGGGTTTAGATGGAGAAACTCGAGGTGAAATAGGCATGAGGAAATTATGCAAGTGTGTTGGGTTAATTCCAACGAATGGAATATTTAATATAGCTCCCTAATAATATTGAGAGGATTTTATATGTTATAAAGAGAAGACATCCTTCCCTCGATTTAAATGGGCCGAAGGTCCACACAATTTATTTTAGTTGAGATGCAAAAATTAATGATATGATGGCATGATGACATGATGCAATGCGAAAATAATAACACAAGCACAAAAGAAACACACGGGCAACCCGGAACATCTGGAATCTTCTAGAATCTTCTGGAATCTTCTGGAATCTTCTTTGACGTCGGTCTTCGGGCGTCACAACTCTCCCACACTAACAGAGGATCTCGACCCGAGATCCTAGAGATAGCACCGGGTAAAAAAAACGGAAGAGGAAGAGGTAAAACAAAGTTGCTTCTTTGACAGACAAGTGAAACGAAAGAACCTTGAGAGGTTGAACAATCTTGAAGGAAAGGATACAAAGGAGATGAACGTAGATGAAATACTCCGTTAGAAGAGAGGAACAAGGAGCATTATGAGAACCTTGTAGGTTGAAAGACATGAAACAAGAGCTTACGAACCAAAAGAATATGAAACCGCAACGGTATAGCCAAGGAATAAGAATGACAGAATTTGGACAGCACTCCGTCTGAAAAAGGAAGGAAAAGAACAAGAACTTGAGGAGATGGAGTGATACTTGATGAAAACAACAGCACACATCCTCTGAAACAATTGAAAGAATGGCACAAGGTTAAGAAAGATTCAGACAGCACTCCGGTTAAAAAGAGAGGCAAGACATGAAAAGATGAGAGAACTAGAATGGAGGACACAACACTCCGGTTAAATAGACAAGCAAGGGAGAATATGATCTCGATAAAACGATATGATGGTTTGGAGAGAGCAACATCACAATGCCTCCGGAATGAAAGAATAGCATATAACTCAATGAAAGAATTGAACGGAGAAGAAAAAACAACTTCTCTCAAAATTGAATTTGAAAGAGCATCCTTACGAAGAAGGGTTGAATGGAGTTGTTGGAAAAAATCAACAACGAAAACGAATAAGCTTGATGTGGGCTTATGGAAAACATCTCAACATTATGAGGTGACAATTCTGCCACTAACTTGACCAATTGATTTGATTGAGATCAACAAGGAGATGAAAAACGTATTTCACCGGAATGATAAATGAAGAACTTGGGTCATTTATAAGCACCATAATTAGCAACAATCCTTAGGGAAATCTTTTAGGTGAAATACAACCCAAGATAACTCCAACGAATAATTGAAGGGTTGAAAAGATCTCCTGAACAAGGAAAAATGATGGTTTTAAATATCTCATTCCTGACAACTCGTGAATCATAAAACATGAAGGAATTGTCAAGAATGACATAACACCATCTGAAAAGATAAGGTAGAAAGAATTGCAATTGGAATGCATGATGAAGAATGCTTGAGCTCCGACAAGAATCTTGATGAAAACTTCAAGGATGAATTAAAACATGATGAACCACCATGAGATCTCTGGTAATGAAAGCATGAGAAGTGAAAGATGAAAGAATAAGATTCAAGGCCTGCGATGAATTAGATGGAGCTTTGAAATGATAATTGAAATAACTTGGAGCTCCGGAAAACAAGAAGAACAACTTAGAACCAAGAATATGATATGATGAACAAACTCCAGACAAAAGAATTAAATCACCTTGAAGGAATAAGAATAAGAATTATGTCATGCATCTCCTTCACCAATTTAAATTGATGACAAACAAAGGATTTGGCATACTACTTATTCTCGTTGGAAAGAATTAAGAGAGATCTCACACAAGCTTGGATAAATCTTCAACGAACCACCAGTAGGATTATGAAAAGAACAAATGAATTAAAACGATAACAACGGAAGGGTAATCTTGAATGAACCACCGTAAGAATATGGAGACGAACGAAGAGACATCAATGAAGAATATTTGGAGGACGAAGTTGAAAACTGAGAACGAAGAAATCTTCTGAAATGATGGCCTTTGGAGAATCGCAAAGAAAAGAATACATGAAAAGCTTCGGAAGGGTATAAAAGAATTCCTCACAATCGGAACAATAATGAGGATGGCAAGAAGCTAGAACCACGAATCTTCAAGAAGACGGGCCAAGATTTAAGAGAAACACTTCTCCGGTCTCGAAATGTTGATAATGAAGACGAGAAATGCCATAAGAATTGTTGAGCACTCCGGAATGAAGAATTAAAAAGGTTGAAACAGTGATGAAAAAGAATTTGAAAGCGGTCCTGGAGAAGGCATGTGACTGATGTAATTTCATTCTTACGTCACACTTGAAAAGAATTTGAGTATAACTCCAGAAAATTAGAAGAGTCAGGTAAGATCCTGGGAAAAGACCTGTGGGTTAGGGCCCACTAAAGAAATCACCGTTGGAAAAGATTGCTTAAGAGATATTGCACCGGTTGAATTAAATGGCTTGAATAAGATGATAATCCTCAAAAATAACTTGAACGGATTAAGAATGGAATTATGAATCTTCTGAGATATGTTCAACACCCTGGATATGAATAACAAGAGAAGAATGATTAATTGGTGCACCGAAATAAGAAAGCATTGTGAAATGAGGAAAAAGGATAAGATGAACACCGAAATCTTGAATTACATGCACCGGTAGAATTTGAGAACAAAAGAATGATGAACTTGAAGCTCTTGAGCATTTTCACGATAAAACACCGGATAAGAACAAAGAAGGAAAAGAATGAAGAAATATCACATGAATAAAATGGATACTTCATTTACGAATTGCTGGCTCCATAAAGAAAAGGGAGGGAGGGTGGGGAAAAACAAAGACAACTTGAGATGAATGAAACAGACAATCGTCAGATTTCTCAACGGCGTCCGTATGGAATAACTTGAAGAGAAGGCACACCGGTTGAAAAAGGATTAACATGAAAAACTTGATGGTCAAGAAGAATTAGCACTCTCATAGAAATATGAGAACACCGATAAGGAAAGGTATGGAATCAACATTTAACATCGAAGCAACTCGAATACCAGAATCAGAACAAAAACAAAGGGTAGATGTGTTTATGAAGAAGATTATGTTGCAACACATCTATCCGAACAGAGAATTGAACCAACGAATTCCGCAGGTACATCAACTCGACGAGAAGCCACTTGGAGAACAAAAGTAAATAAAAAAGGAACAAGGATCAGATAGAACAAATGCAAGATAGAAGCTTCGTTCCGACATATTCGTGCTGAAAGCTCATGGAACATGTTACAAAAGGGTTTTGCAATCCCCGGATCAGCATAGCCAAGGACCCTTTAAGATGCAACTCCCGATCGGAACAAGTCCATAAAACCACTTCACTCAATGTAGAACCCCGAACTTCATATCATGCACTCGTTGGAAGAATGCCTAGAACTACTGGATGAAGCCACCTATTAATTTCCGAAAGTTTCCACTTATGCAATCAGGTGTTGGGGATACAGGGGAAGCACCGCGCACTCAACTCTAAACCTACATCCAGCTGTATCTATCCTTCAACACATAACCAGTTGTTCTCGGAAACCGTTTACCTCGGACCTTCGAAACGCATCCACTATACAAGCTATGGCAATACTCCCGAACTACCTCCCCAGTACTGGGTGATGTCGGGGTTATCTTGCCACTAACCGCATAGGAGAGTTTTCGATGTCGGCCGTCTTAAGTATTCTAGTACTGCCGCGATGGATTTGTGACGACAACACCTCGGAGCTCAACTCCCCGGGACACTGCCACAACCCCTAATGAGAGGAGGCATCGAGAACAATGTTCTCGTCACAAAGACATCGGAACAATCCAAACAATACTCGCGAGATCCTAAAAAAAATTTTGGTGCATTTTTTGAAAGTAGAAGAGATAAGAGTAATCGTCAGGAGTCCTCACCAGAGTGAAAAGAGATGAGGAGCAAAAGAAATCCTACTCTCCGATATAAATATAGGACTCAAAACATTTTCAAGTGTGTGCCTAGACTCAACCGTCAACGATTCGATCAATCAGTGGGGGCTTCTAGGTCGGAGAAGGCTCTGAATACCAACTTGTAATGCCCAGGATGGGACTATATCTCCTACGTGTAGAGGCACGACTTAAAGATATAAGCCCAGCCTAGAATGATCTCAAGTTTGGTATCTTTGCACGACTCATGTAAAAGAGGGATTAAATTGCAAAAGGAGATAGTTGGCTTACACTCGCCACTTCACACAATACAATACATAAACAAATCATCATACAAAACATCACAACCCGACTACGGGCGAAGATCCAAAAGAAAGATACCAAAACAACATAAAGCCACAGGTCAGGATCGAATCCTAGTAGAAACCACTACTGATCGTCGAAACGTAACAAGCAACCGGCCACAATCTTCATCGAGCTCCCAGGGAAGCTCTGAACCAGCTCCAGCTTCATTCTCGGCTGAACCTACATCTGGTGTTGTAGTATCTGTGAGCCACGAGGACTCAGCAATCCCATAACCATGGGTATCAGGACTAGCAAAGATTTATGGGTAGGAAGAGGTAAAGTGGTGAGGTTGCAGCAGCGGCTAAGCATAATATGGTGGCTAGCTTACGAGTACCAGAATAAGATGAGCATCTACGCAAACGGTCGCAAAAGGTGATCGCTAAAGATCTTGAACTACATACGGTCAACCATAACCCCACCGTGTTCTCTTCTCAAAGTGAAAAGAGACAGTCAAGGTTACTCACACAGTTGTGTGTTTTACTTCGGATCATCTGTCAAGTTTTCTACAACCGGACATTAACAAATTCCAATCTGCCACATAACCGCGGGCACGGCTTTCGAAAGATCATAACCCTGCAGGGATGTCCCAACTTAGCCCATCACAAGCTCTCACGATTAGCTGAAGTGATAAATATAATATCATCACCCCTTATCTTAGGGAAAATCCGATCAGGCTCGGCATCCCGGTAGCACAAGTCATTTCGACAATGGTAAAACAAGTCCAGCAAGACCTCCCGGCGTGCCGACACCCTGATAGTAGCCGCGCGTATCTCGTCTCAGGCCACAACCGGATGGGCGAGGCTACGGGTTTATATCAATCCTCGAGTTTCCCCGTGGTGACCCCGCAGGCTCCCCGTTTGGGACCAACACCATCAGCACTGGCCCCCCCTGCTATGTAGAATTAAGAATCCTCGGGTAGCGCTAACTCCCTATGCAATTTAATTAATTAATTCAATTGTTATTATGAGCAAATTAAAACCAATGTTGGGCCTTGCTGGAGGAGTTTTATTCAAAGTCGAACTGTCAAGGGGTCCCCATTTCACCCATCGTGTAAGGAACGCAAAATCAAGGAACATAATGCCGGTTTATCGGCGCCTAAGGTGGCATGAGTGGAACAAAACACCGAGCAAAAGGCCAAGCCTTCCACCCATGCCCAGTATATTGAAGGAAATATGCCCTAGAGGCAATAATAAAGTTATTATTTATTTCCTTAAATCATGATAAATGTTTATTATTCATGCTAGAATTGTATTAACCGGAAACTTAATACATGTGTGAATACATAGACAAAATAGTATGTCCCTAGTATGCCTCTACTAGACTAGCTCATTGATCAAAGATGGTTATGTTTCCTAGCCATAGACATGAGTTGTCATTTGATCAACGGGATCACATCATTAGGAGAATGATGTGATGGACAAGACCCATCCGTTAGCATAGCACTATGATCGTTTAGTTTTACTGCTATTGCTTTCTTCATGACTTATACATGTTCCTATGACCATGAGATTATGCAACTCCCGAATACCGTAGGAACACCTTGTGTGCTATCAAACGTCACAACGTAACTGGGTGATCATAAAGATGCTCTACAGGTGTCTCCGAAAGTATTCGTGGTGTTGGCATAGATCAAGATTAGGATTTGTCACTCCGAGTGTCGGAGAGGTATCTCTGGGCCCTCTCGGTAACACACATCACAATAAGCCTTGCAAGCAAAAGACTAATGAGTTAGTCACGAGATGATGTGTTACGGAACGAGTAAAGAGACTTGCCGGTAACGAGATTAAACTAGGTATAGAGATACCGACGATCGAATCTCGGGCAAGTAACATACCGTTTGACAAAAGGAACAACGTATGTTGTTATGCGGTTCTGACCGATAAAAGATCTTCGTAGAATATGTAGGAGCCAATATGAACATCCAGGTTCCGCTATTGGTTATTGACCAGAGATGAGTCTCGGTCATGTCTACATAGTTCTCGAACCCGTAGGGTCCGCACGCTTAACGTTTGATGACAATCGGTATTATGAGTTTTTGAGTATTGATGTACCGAAGGTAGTTCGAAGTCCCGGATGAGATCACGGACATGACGAGGAGTCTCGGAATGTCCGAGACATAAAGATTGATATATTGGACGGCTATATTCGGACACCGGAAGTATACCGAAAAAGTTTCGGATTTATCGGGAATGCCGGAGGGGGTTACCGGAACCCCCTACGAGAGGGGATGGTCCATAGTGGGCCTAAAGGGTGAGAGAGAGGCAGCCCATAGGGCTGGCCGGCGCCCCCACCTATGAATCCTAGTTGGACTAGGATTGGGGGGCGCCACCTCTCCTATTCCTTTCCCCCTTCTTCCTTTCGGTGAATCCTACTAGGAATAGGATTGCAATCCTATTCCTAATAGGACTCCCTCCCTAGCCGCACCAGGAGAGGTTGGCCGGCCTCTCTCCCCTGCTCCTTTATATACAGGGGCAGGGGGGCACCCAAAGACACACAAGTTGAATTGTTTTAGCCGTGTGCGGTGCCCCCCTCCACAGAATCACACCTCGGTCGTACCGTCGCAGAGCTTAGGCGAAGCCCTGCGCCGGTGAACACATCATATCCGTCACCACGCCGTCGTGCTGACGAAACTCTCCCGTGAAGCTCAACTGGATCAAGAGCTCGTGGGACGTCATCAAGCTGAACGTGTGCTGAACGCGGAGGTGCCGTACGTTCGGTGCTTGATCGGTTGGATCGCGAAGAAGTTCGACAACATCAACCGCGTCACTTGACGCTTCCGCTCCCGGTCTACGAGGGTACGTAGACACACTCTCCCCTCTCGTTGCTATGCATCTGGTAGATAGATCTTGCGTGATCGTAGGAAAATTTTAAAATACTACGTTCCCCAACAGTGGCATCATGAGCTAGGTCTATGCGTAGATGATATGCACGAGTAGAACACAATGAGTTGTGGGCGATACTAGTCATACTGCTTACCAGCATGTCATACTTTGCTTCGGCGGTATTGTGAGATGAAGCGGCCCGGACCGACATTACGCGTACGCTTACGCGAGACTGGTTTCACCGTTACGAGCACTCGTTGCTTAAAGGTGACTGGCGGGTGTCTGTCTCTCTCACTTTAGCTGAATCAAGTGTGGCTACGCCCGGTCCTTGTGAAGGTTAAAACAGCACATACTTGACGAAACATCGTTGTGGTTTTGTATGCGTAGGTAAGAACGGTTCTTGCTAAAGCCCGTAGCAGCCACGTAAAACTTGCAACAACAAAGTAGAGGACGTCTAACTTGTTTTTGCAGGGCATGTTGTGATGTGATATGGTCAAGACATGATGAGTTATACGTTTTTGTATGAGATGATCATGTTTTGTAATGTTATCGGCAACTGGCAGGAGCCATATGGTTGTCGCTTTATTGTATGAAATGCAATCGCCATGTAATTGCTTTACTTTATCACTAAGCGGTAGCGATAGTCGTAGAAGCAATAGTTGGCGAGACGACAACGATGCTACGATGGAGATCAAGGTGTCGCGCCGGTGACGAAGGTGATCATGACGATGCTTTGGAGATGGAGATCAAAAGCACAAGATGATGATGGCCATATCATGTCACATATTTTGATTGCATGTGATGTTTATCTTATTATGCTTCTTATTTTGCTTAGAACGACGGTAGCATTATAAGATGATCCCTTTGAAGGAAATATGCCCTAGAGGCAATAATAAAGATGTTATTTGTATTTCCTTATATCATGATAAATGTCTTTTATTCATGCTAGAATTGTATTAACCGGAAACTTAGTACATGTGTGGATACATAGACAAAACAGTATGTCCCTAGTATGCCTCTACTAGACTAGCTCATTGATCAAAGATGGTTATGTTTCCTAACCATAGACATGAGTTGTCATTTGATCAACGGGATCACACCATTAGGAGAATGATGTGATGGACAAGACCCATCCGTTAGCATAGCACTATGATCGTTTAGTTTAACTGCTATTGCTTTCTTCATGACTTATACATGTTCCTATGACTATGAGATTATGCAACTCCCGAATACCGTAGGAACACCTTGTGTGCTATCAAACGTCACAACGTAACTGGGTGATCATAAAGATGCTCTACATGTGTCTCCGAAAGTATTCGTGGTGTTGGCATAGATCAAGATTAGGATTTGTCACTCCGAGTGTCGGAGAGGTATCTCTGGGCCCTCTCGGTAACACACATCATAATAAGCCTTGCAAGCAAAGGACTAATGAGTTAGTCACGAGATGATGTGTTACGGAACGAGTAAAGAGACTTGCCGGTAAACGAGATTGAACTAGGTATAAAGATACCGACGATCGAATCTCGGGCAAGTAACATACCGTTTGACAAAAGGAACAACGTATGTTGTTATGCGGTTCTGACCGATAAAAGATCTTCGTAGAATATGTAGGAGCCAATATGAACATCCAGGTTCCGCTATTGGTTATTGACCAGAGATGAGTCTCGGTCATGTCTACATAGTTCTCGAACCCGTAGGGTCCGCACGCTTAACGTTTGATGACGATCGGTATTATGAGTTTTTGAGTATTGATGTACCGAAGGTAGTTCGGAGTCCCGGATGAGATCACGGACATGACGAGGAGTCTCGGAATGTCCGAGACATAAAGATTGATATATTGGACGGCTATATTCGGACACCGGAAGTATACCGGAAAAGTTTCGGATTTATCGGGAATGCCGGAGGGGGTTACCGGAACCCCCTATGAGAGGGGATGGTCCAAAGTGGGCCTACAAGGTGAGAGAGAGGCAGCCCATAGGGCTGGCCGGCGCCCCCACCTAGGAATCCTAGTTGGACTAGGATTGGGGGGGCGCCACCTCTCCTATTCCTTTCCCCCTTCTTCCTTTCGGTGAATCCTACTAGGAATAGGATTGCAATCCTATTCCTAGTAGGAATCCCTTCCCTAGCCGCACCAGGAGAGTTGGCCGGCCCCTCCTCCCTTGCTCCTTTATATACGGGGGCAGGGGGGCACCCAAAGACACACAAGTTGAATTGTTTTGCCGTGTGCGGTGCCCCCCTCCACAGAATCACACCTCGGTCGTACCGTCGCGGAGCTTAGGAGAAGCCCTGCGCCGGTGAACACATCATATCCGTCACCACGCCGTCGTGCTGATGAAACTCTCCCGTGAAGCTCAACTGGATCAAGAGCTCGTGGGACGTCATCAAGCTGAACGTGTGCTGAACGCGGAGGTGCCGTACGTTCGGTGCTTGATCGGTTGGATCGCGAAGAAGTTCGACAACATCAACCGCGTCACTTGACGCTTCCGCTCCCGGTCTACGAGGGTACATAGACACACTCTCCCCTCTCGTTGCTATGCATCTGGTAGATAGATCTTGCGTGATCGTAGGAAAATTTTAAAATACTACGTTCCCCAACAGTGGCATCATGAGCCAGGTCTATGCGTAGATGATATGCACGAGTAGAACACAATGAGATTGTGGACGATACTAGTCATACTGCTTACCAGCATGTCATACTTTGCTTCGGCGGTATTGTGAGATGAAGCGGCCCAGACCGACATTACGCGTACGCTTACGCGAGACTGGTTTCACCGTTACGAGCACTCGTTGCTTAAAGGTGACTGGCGGGTGTCTGTCTCTCTCACTTTAGCTGAATCAAGTGTGGCTACGCCCGGTCCTTGTGAAGGTTAAAACAGCACATACTTGACGAAACATCGTTGTGGTTTTGTATGCGTAGGTAAGAACGGTTCTTGCTAAAGCCCGTAGCAGCCACGTAAAACTTGCAACAACAAATTAGAGGACGTCTAACTTGTTTTTGCAGGGCATGTTGTGATGTGATATGGTCAAGACATGATGAGTTATATGGTTTTGTATGAGATGATCATGTTTTGTAAAGTTATCGGCAACTGGCAGGAGCCATATGGTTGTCGCTTTATTGTATGAAATGCAATCGCCATGTAATTGCTTTACTTTATCACTAAGCGGTAGCGATAGTCGTAGAAGGAATAGTTGGCGAGACGACAACGATGCTACGATGAAGATCAAGGTGTCAAGCCGGTGACGAAGGTGATCATGACGGTGCTTTGGAGATAGAGATCAAAAGCACAAGATGATGATGCCCATATCATGTCACATATTTTGATTGCATGTGATGTTTATCTTATTATGCTTCTTATTTTGCTTAGGACGACGGTAGCATTATAAGATGATCCCTTACTAAATTTCAAGGTATAAGTGTTCTCCCTGAGTATGCACCGTTGCGAAAGTTCGTCGTGCCGAGACACCACGTGATGATCGGGTGTGATAAGCTCTACGTTCAAATACAACGGGTGTAAGCCAGTTTTGCACACGCAGAATACTCGGGTTAAACTTGACGAGCCTAGCATATACAGATATGGCCTCAGAACATTGGAGACCGAAAGGTCGAGCGTGAATCATATAGTAGATATGATCAACATAAGATGTTCACCATTGAAAACTACTCCATCTCACGTGATGATCGGACATGGTTTAGTTGATTTGGACCACGTGATCATTTAGATGACCGGAGGGATGTCTATCTAAGTGGGAGTTCTTAAGTAATATGATTAATTGAACTTTAATTTATCATGAACTTAGTCCTGGTAGTATTAGCATATCTATGTTGTAGATCAATAGCTCGCGATGTTGCTCCCCGTTTATTTTTCATATGTTCCTAGAGAAAACCAAGATTGAAAGATGTTAGTAGCAATGATGCGGAATTGTTCCGTAATCTGAGGATTATCCTCATTGCTGCACAGAAGAATTATGTCCTTGATGCACCGCTAGGTGACAAACCTATTGCAGGAGCAGATGTAGACGTTATGAACGTTTTGACAAAAGCTCGATATGATGACTACGTGATAGTTTAAGTGCACCATACTTTACGGCTTAGAACCGGGACTTCAAAAACGTTTTTGTCACACCTTGATTTTCATGTCACATTGCTTAAGCTTGTTTTCATGTTAAAAATGTGGATTTGCAAAAACTTTTGAGTGCTTTTGACTTTGATTGATTTGACTTTTGTCTGCTGTTGATAGTGCTCTAAAAATCAAATAAATCCTCCAACTCTTATACTTCATCTCCTTGACCCAAAACCTTTTTCCAATGATCATGCCATGTGTATAGACCAGTATAGAATTTTCTTATAAAAATATTTTGGCCAAATGGTATTTTCTAAAATTAGTTTTTCCAAAAACCCCTGAATTGAGGTTTGCACTGCAAGTACCTTATTTAGGGTGTGAAAAATCTTTCAAAAAGTATATTTGAATCCTATTAGATATAGGACTCCCAGAAACCACAAAAGTATAATTTTAAAAGTTATTTTTATATTTTATTTAAAAGCTTTTTCTTCAGGCCAGAAATGGTCTTTAATAGGGAAAAATTATTTAAACATTTCAAAAATATTTGCCAAAATTCAGGGAGACTCATAGGACATATATTGTCCATATATAAGAGTTTCAACACATGGTCATGTTCAAAATATTGGACAAATCCTTCCAAAACCCTTTCTGGATATTTCAAGCTTTTGAAATATTTACAAAGGAAATATTCTCCAAAAATTCCAGGGAAATTCTATCATGTCATATATGACATATTTGATGATATTGCAAAGCCTCATGCATTGGAAATCAAGGAAACATCCTCAAACCCCTTCAAAACCATTCTGTCCATATTTGAAGTTTGAGCAACTCTACATTGCCAAACTTGTCCAAATGCTCTCAAATTTGGTGCACATGCTAGAATGGCCTAATAAGGCATCTAGACCAAATGGCAAAAGATTTGGAATAGAGCAACTTGATCAGATCACCCCAAAACCACTTCTGTTCAAATTCAAATTTGAACAACTTTACATTGTCAACTTTTTATCTGGAGCCTCAAACTTTGTGGGCATGTTCATATCCCCAAATGATGATGCTACACCAAGTGGTGCATCAAGGGGAGATGAATTGCTTGACTCAAACAAGGTGAAACCATTTCTGTTCATTTCTAGGGTTCACCAAAGTTACATTGGCCACTTTGCCCAAATGAGCTCAAATTTGGTGTAGGGGCCTAATTATATGTGACATTTGATCCTGTTAAGTCCCATGTCAAGAGGATGTCATTTGCATGACCAAACCTTGATCAAACACCTTCTGTTCATTTACCAAAACTAGTGGTTGAACCTCTTTTACTTTTCTCCATGGCCCCAAATTCTTACCACAGCTCCCCCTGATCACCCTCTACCCTCCAGTAACTCTCCTCTACCTTATCTCAATTATTGGAGGGTAAAAACCCTACTTTTACCCTTGTGGACAGCCACCTTCTTCTCCTCCTTCACCTCCCTCCTCATCCTAGTGGTTCCCTGGAGCATCCAAAGCCACAGGCCTCTTCTTTTATACTCCCTAACACTGCTAGACACGGTTGGACACAACAGGACACGGCCAGGATAGCACAGGCCCAACCATGCCGGCCAAAGACGTGCTCTGGAGCGCGCTACAGTGCGGCCGCCCCCAATCAGCTGCCTCCGACCACCTTGGGCAGAGGGAGCGTGTCCCCCGAGGCCCCTCGACGTCCTCAACACAATGGATGGTCGGCCCTATCCTCCCCGGTCCCCCTCCTCTCTCCATGAGCTCGCCCGGCACGTCCATGGGCGTCGCCCACGGTGCACCGCGGCTGCAGCTATAAAAGGGTCTCCCCCGAGCACCTCTTGCCTCTGCTGGATCCTCCCCTACCCCGTGCACCTCCTAGACACTCCCGCTCTCCCTCTCCGGCGCTCTTCCTCTCTCCACGGCCGAAGTGCCGCCGCCGGCCACCGCTCGGCATCGGGCACCGCGGTCGTTCCCTCCTCCCCCTTCTCTGTTGGCCGCCAGGAGGAGCACCCCAGGGCCATGGAGCTACCTCCCCACTCCTCTCTTCCTTCCCCCTAGCACCTCTGGCGCCGCCCTGTCTCGACCCGACGCCGCCGCTGATGCCTCGGCCGCCGGCGCTCCTGCTCCCCCCCGGCCAGCTTGGAGGCCAGGGATGGGCGCGGCTTGCTCCGTTGGGGCCTCCGGTGCGCCAGGCACCACCGGGGACGACCGGAGCCGCCGGGGAACGGCGCCGGCGTCGCCCCTGCCTCCTCCTCTGCGTCGGGCGGGGGGAGAACGACGAACCCGACAGGCGGGCCTCGCCTGTAAGCGCCACAGGCCCGGTAGGAGAAGCTGACGGGTGGCCCCCCCGTTAAGTGGAAACGGCAACGACGCAGTGCGCCTTCCCCGCGCGGAAGCGCATCGCCAAAAGCCGCCTTCGACGTCACCGCCTCCATCCCGCTGCTGAGCCACTGGGCTGAGCCTAGTGGGCGTTGGTTAGCTGGGCCTCGCCCAGAGCGCTGTATAAGGGTATAACCCTATTCTTTTTCTTTTTCTTTTTCTGTCAACTTCAAATATTTCCCAAATATTCATATAAACTCCAAATGGCATGATTCAAATTTATGGTAGCTTCTAAAATCATGCCCTATCACTTGGTGCTACATGCACATTATTCCAGAAACTTTTCCTATACAAACATTTATCAAATGCCCATTTTTCACTTTCTGTGATTAACTTTAGAAAATCACAGAGAGCTCATTTTTGATCCAAATGCAATGGTTCAAATTCCTAGATGCTTGTCATGTCCAAACTTAGTTTTGGAACATTTTTAATAATAGTTTCTGTGCCCCACCAATTATTGAGCCATTTCTTCCTATTTATCAGCTTTGGAAAATCCTAGGAAATTCATTTCAAATCCAAATCCAGTGAAACCAACTCCTAAATGCTTCTAAAATCATGACTTAATGATGGGTACCTTTGCTCATCATTCAAGGAATTATTTCTGTATACTTCTTCCAAATCCATAAACCCCTTTGGTTCCATCATATTGAAATGTTCCCAACTACCTATTGATCCAACACCTATGAAACCACCTTGGTCATTCCTAATATGACCAGAGGTATCCTAGAAAATTCCAACTCCTATTTTTAGAGCACTTTTATTGTTGCTTTGATTGTGTTGCTTATTATGATTATTTCCATCGTTAGTTGACGTGATAAACGGAGTATTCGGAGATGGACCAGAAGATTTGAAGACTCAGAAGAATAAGGCAAGCAGCCCTTTGACCATGTTCAAGAAACCCTTTTATGCATGTCTCATAGCACCTTATTATTCAATGCATCGGAATCATGTTGAGGTGGAAACCACTTTGGTTGCTACCATTGTTGCTTACTATTGATACTTGCATCAAACATGACCCTACCTTTCTATGAGGGTTATGTGGGTGGGAGTAGTTAGATTGCTTTAATAGTGGCTACGCAAATGGGACGGGTATATGCATGGTGACGGAGGCAGGATACTTTCAAAAGACTTTTCGAAAACCCCGTCGGGTGCCATTTATGCCCGAGGGAGATAGTGAGGTTGGTAACCACTTGATGACGAAGTGGTGTACCGAGGAAAGTGTGTGTGTTGTTTTGAAAAACGGATTGGTTTAAGTTGCGACCGTTATTCCAACCTTACATGCGCAACCACTCTACCCTTATATGGGAAAGGGCATTATTGAGTACCTAGGTCGATACTAGCATGGTGCCCACATTACTAGTGACGGGAGTGACATGAGGTCACTCTTGGGACGGGGTCGCGCTTGGATAGGCGGCCATGACTGTCTTTACAGGGCACCGGACACACCGTTGGTACCCCGTGCTTGTGATATGTGATGAATACGGAGCGAGTCTCCACAGACCTTGAGATGTGAAATGTTTGGCACAGGGGCTGTTACCAATCGAGTGGACTCCATATTAGTGTCGTCTAGGGAAAGATAGTGATCGGGTGCTTACCCCGGATACTTGAGGTATCGCGGGTCGTGGATGACACGGAAGTTCCCCGGATCTTGTGGGTAAAGTGTGCAACCTCTGCAGAGTGACAAACTATTCGAATAGCCGTGTCCACGGTCATGGACAGTTGGGTAACCGCTCTTGGGCTACGTCCAATGTTTGCGAAACCTGGTGTGTGTGTGTGAGGAAACAACATGGCTCAGTGATATTGTTGATGTGATTGTGAGGAAGTCACAATGAGTTTGAACATGAGTTGATTACAACTCTTCCTTGAAAATGATGTCTGTGACCTCCTGATACTTGTTACAGACACATGCATATCCTTGTTATATGTTGATCATACTTGCACATGAAAAACTAGCTTTCCGCAAAACTACCAATTTAGTAGTAGAGCCTTGCATAATTATTCTGTTACCACACTTGGGTTGCTTGCGAGTACATTCAATGTACTCATTGGCTTGCCACTGGTTATTTTATTGGCCAGGCAGGAGAGAACAGGTTATGATGAAGATTTCTTGGTGACGAGCATGCGAGCTAGGACGCTTCCCAGTCAGAATGCCTGTAGGGTTAAGGCAGATGGCATGGGTCCCAGTTGTCCTTGAAGATTTTCCGCTGCGATGATACTCAAGACTTGACCATTATGGTCCTATTTGTGTAACACGGTATGTAAGGATGTAAGACTCTTGTTATTCAGCTTCTGTGTGTTCAGTGAGCATTGATCTCTGGGATCACTGTACACGTGCATTTGGTGATCACGACTTATGAGTCGGGGTCCCCACAGAGCTGGTATCAGAGCCATCCTGACTGTAGGAAGCCTTAGTTAGCATGGTCGTTAGTTAAGGTAAAACTATTTTTCCAAAACTACTACTAGTTTTCAAAACTATCTATACTTCTCTTCCCTTCTCAGTTTTTCGAAAACTAGGTTATACTTGATCTCTTCCCCTTCAAAACCTTGGTCGCTAAAACCCCTATGCCCCTGACCACTGGATTTTCAGTAATCCTCGTGGAGTGCACCTTGCCGAACACTCACCCACCACTTTTGCACACAAGATTGATGACACCACGACAAGACGGTACCAGCAGAAAATCCATCCTCGATGGATGAGGACATGAAGACCCAGAAGATGGTGCAACCCTAGCCTACGATGACCAGGGTATAGGTTATGCAAAATCATGATATACATCGCTAATAGAGTTATCATGTCACTACCGTTGTTGTATCGGCAACCACCGGTGAATTGAGAACCTTGCCATTTGGTCCGCCTCACTATAGTGAGCAGGAAAACGGTTCTCTTCATTCCCCGCTCTTGGTGTCGATGTTTTCATCAACAGAACCAACATGGTAGACCTCTATTATGCCTTGTTACTATCATCACATATGGATTGCCTACCTGGTACCCTCGACGCCCCAGAAGGCACAAGGGATCGTCATGATTAAAGAGACAAGAGAAGACCAAGCCAACGCCAGCTACAAGGAGGCACCTTCACCCCATCACCTCATCAGGCGAGAAGATGTTGAAGATTCCCCAGGATCAACCCGGATCATTCATCAAGCAACTACAAGGGACATGGCAACACCTGAGGAAGCCCAGAAGACTGCACGAGGCACAAGTCACGGCACAGAGTCCGAGAACCCCTAGGGTAGGATGAGTCGTGTACCCCCTATGCGCAGTCGAGTCCATATGATGGTTCGGATGGAACCATGATTGTGTGTTGTTTGCTTTTATTTGCTTGTGTTTTGATATAAGTCGCACTTTTGCCCCAGGCAACAAGTGCATGGCTATATCACTTTCCTTGCCTTGTTTCTTTTGTTTCGGCCTTTTTGCACCTGTTTGCTGCACCTGCACTATAGAACCCCCTTTAGGCATTTCCCTCCTCTACGCTGCTTCTTCCCTCTATTCTCTCTCTCCCCAACGGAAGACCCGCAAGACAAGATGCACCAAGGATCCTACCTCGACAACCAACTGGCACTGAAGACTTCTGCTACAACCCCCGTGACTAAGTGCAACTCCGTAGAGTTATGCTTAACCCTCCAGACCAGTAACCCCATTCCTAGACCCTTTGAGACTTTCCGAGACATTCCAGCACGAATCCTTAACCATGTGCCTAGCCCATGGTAAAGCGAGAGAACCTGTTAAGCCTTTTTGTAACCATGCACAACACTGGGTTCGTAAAGGAACTAGTGGACACGATGAGTGAGCACATTTTCATCCTGATATAGCACAAGGTCTGACGATGCCATAGATGGACCAGTTCGAGGATATTGGACAGATGACTTGGTGGTTTATATCAGTAACTTCAAGGAACTATCTGAGACCTTGATGGATTGTGAGGTTTTCATGTTGGTTGGATCATGACTTTGGGAAGTATGTAGGAGTGCCCGTTGGACATGAGACTTAGATTTATGTAAGTGATTCTGGTCGGTATAATGCTGGATATGACTGCATGTTTCGAAGTAAGATTGGATTTAGGCCTATGATCCTGATTATGATATCATGCTTCTCGGTGGACAATAACCTAGGAGATTGGATTATTTGTCGGAGTTGATTTAGGGATCTATATAATCATGATCTTGAAGTTTACTTGACCCGGATGATGGGAATTTGGTGGACGTACTATCGTGATGCATAGTCCTTCCAAGTATTTGGGGATCATAGGGACTTGAGATCTTGTGGTACATCGTAGACATCGGATTTGTAGGAATTGTCGGATTATGTGGGATTGATGGTAATTACCGGGCTATCGGAGTTGATCCATAGGAAGGAAACAAATCTTGGAGTGGCATATGACGTGTTTCCTTAGAATAGAGATGCATTATCTTGAGCCTTGCAAGAATAGGTTGAGTGCTTGGATTATGGAGTTCAATCTCAGCTCAGCAGCATGTATGATCTACCTTCGGATTTTAGGGGTAGACGTGCATATGGATTTGGGGATCTTAGACAAGTTTAATTTCGTGAGACCGTCTCTTGAGAATCATGAGGATATGTATGGCAGTGAGTGGTGATTGACGTTGGTCTCTGCGAGAAGATGCTTTCGTTCCGAGTGCTACATAGAGCTATTGGCATCTCAGAAACTGTGCTTAAGGATAAGATGATATAAGTTCATTCACTCACTAGAAACCTTGAAACCCTTAAGCCCCACCGAGCCACGACCTGGTCAGATTCTGACCGCAGGGCCTTGACTTAGAGTCAGGAAGGCCTCTGCAATACTCCTTCGAGACCACCACCAATACCCCAGCTTGCCTTGTGTACCCCTTAGACCTCATGGAGTAAATGGACAAGATGGGTAACATCATTATTTGATGGCCTACTTGTCTGCCCGAAGACAAAGAAGAGACGGATAGCTGGATGGAAGACAATCGAAGACCGCCCTGAAGGAAGATCTACACCGACCATCATCATCAAGAAGAAACTTCCGCGTCAAAGACCGGGCGTATCTGCAAACCACTCCTCTCAATGGAGCCGAGCTTTTCCGTGTCGAAGGAACGCTCACACCAAGATTGTATCAAGGCTTGAAGGCACGATTCTGGTGGCACGAGATGAAAAGAGAGATTGCAACCTATGTTGCAAAGTGTGATGGGTGCCAAAGGGTCAAGCTGAATATCAGCGACCCGCTGGATTGCTTCAACCACTCAAGGCTTCTGAGTGGAAGTGGGATAAAGACGGAATGAACTTCGTCCCTGGATTACCAAGGTCGGATAAGAGGACATGGCTCTATCTGGGTCATAGTCGATCATCTGACCAAGGTGGTCTATTTCATTCCTGTCAAGACCACTTATGATGGCAACCGGCTGGCAGCTCTCTACATCGACCGAATCGTAAGTCTTCACGGCTTTTCCCAAGGAGATTGTGCCAGAATCGAGGAACCCAGTTCACCTCAAGGTTCTGGAAGAAGTTCCGAGAAGCCTTGGGAACCAAGTATCTTCCAGCACGGCTTTCCACCCACAGACCGGAGGTCAGACTGAGCGAGTCAAACGGATTCTCGAAGTCAAGACTCCGAGCCTGTGTCTTGGCATATGGAGCCAAGTGGGAGGATTGTCTCCCTTTCTGCCGAGTTCTCCTATAACAACAGTTACCCGTCGAGCCTTCAGATGGCACCATTTGAGGTGTTGTACGGACACAGATGTCACACACCCCTCAACTGGTCAAAGACTGGAGAAGGACTAGTCCTTGGACCGGATATTCTCCGCGCAGCGGAAGAGCAAGTCCAACTAGTCAGAGAACGTTTGAAGGCAGCCAAGTCAAGGCAAAAGAGCTATGCTGACCCTCACCGTCGGAACATGAGTTTCCATGTCGGGGACCACGTGTACCTGTGGGTAACTCCTCTGAAGGGAAACAAGCGTTTCCACGTCATGGGGAAGTTCACACTAAAGTACATTGGACCCTTTGAGATCACTGCAAGTCATGTGGTAGACAGCTCCCCAGCTAGATCTACCACCTGAGATACCCTTCGTGCACCAAATCTTCCACGAGCCCCCACTCTGGAAGTACTTCTTACCTCCTAGCTAGCCCGATGCCCGCAAGGACATCGACCACCGAGCCTTTTGACAGCTAACCCAACCTAACCTATGCAAGAGACCCCTCAGCAACCTCCATCAAGGACGGCATCAAGCAAGAAGCCATACCATCAAGCACATCAGGATTCCAAGGAGCACCGCTTGGAAGCAGAACCAACAAGAAGAAGTGAAGACTACCCCGTATCCAAGACTCCGCCTTTCTTTCCACGCCTAGCCTGGGAATCTCGGGGACGAGATTCTTGTAAGGGGGGTAGGTCTGTCACACCCTGATTTTCATGTCACATTGCTTAAGCTTGTTTTCATGTTAAAAATGTGGATTTGCAAAAACTTTTGAGTGCTTTTGACTTTGATTGATTTGACTTTTGTCTGCTGTTGATAGTGCTCTAAAAATCAAATAAATCCTCCAACTCTTATACTTCATCTCCTTGACCCAAAACCTTTTTCCAATGATCATGCCATGTGTATAGACCAGTATAGAATTTTCTTATAAAAATATTTTGGCCAAATGGTATTTTCTAAAATTAGTTTTTCCAAAAACCCCTGAATTGAGGTTTGCACTGCAAGTACCTTATTTAGGGTGTGAAAAATCTTTCAAAAAGTATATTTGAATCCTATTAGATATAGGACTCCCAGAAACCACAAAAGTATAATTTTAAAAGTTATTTTTATATTTTATTTAAAAGCTTTTTCTTAAGGCCAGAAATGGTCTTTAATAGGGAAAAATTATTTAAACATTTCAAAAATATTTGCCAAAATTCAGGGAGACTCATAGGACATATATTGTCCATATATAAGAGTTTCAACACATGGTCATGTTCAAAATATTGGACAAATCCTTCCAAAACCCTTTCTGGATATTTCAAGCTTTTGAAATATTTACAAAGGAAATATTCTCCAAAAATTCCAGGGAAATTCTATCATGTCATATATGACATATTTGATGATCTTGCAAAGCCTCATGCATTGGAAATCAAGGAAACATCCTCAAACCCCTTCAAAACCATTCTGTCCATATTTGAAGTTTGAGCAACTCTACATTGCCAAACTTGTCCAAATGCTCTCAAATTTGGTGCACAAGCTAGAATGGCCTAATAAGGCATCTAGACCAAATGGCACAAGATTTGGAATAGAGCAACTTGATCAGATCACCCCAAAACCACTTCTGTTCAAATTCAAATTTGAACAACTTTACATTGTCAACTTTTTATCTGGAGCCTCAAACTTTGTGGGCATGTTCATATCCCCAAATGATGATGCTACACCAAGTGGTGCATCAAGGGGAGATGAATTGCTTGACTCAAACAAGGTGAAACCATTTCTGTTCATTTCTAGGGTTCACCAAAGTTACATTGGCCACTTTGCCCAAATGAGCTCAAATTTGGTGTAGGGGCCTAATTATATGTGACATTTGATCCTGTTAAGTCCCATGTCAAGAGGATGTCATTTGCTTGACCAAACCTTGATCAAACACCTTCTATTCATTTACCAAAACTAGTGGTTGAACCTCTTTTACTTTTCTCCATGGCCCCAAATTCTTACCACAGCTCCCCCTGATCACCCTCTACCCTCCAGTAACTCTCCTCTACCTTATCTCAATTATTGGAGGGTAAAAACCCTACTTTTACCCTTGTGGACAGCCACCTTCTTCTCCTCCTTCACCTCCCTCCTCATCCTAGTGGTTCCCTGGAGCATCCAAAGCCACAGGCCTCTTCTTTTATACTCCCTAACACTGCTAGACACGGTTGGACACAACATGACACGGCCAGGATAGCACAGGCCCAACCATGCCGGCCAAAGACGTGCTCTGGAGCGCGCTACAGTGCGCTCCCGCACTGTAGCCGCCCCCAATCAGCTGCCTCCGACCACCTTGGGCAGAGGGAGCGTGTCCCCCGAGGCCCCCTCGACGTCCTCAACACGCTGGATGGTCGGCCCTATCCTCCCCGGTCCCCCTCCTCTCTCCATGAGCTCGCCCGGCACGTCCATGGGCGTCGCCCACGGTGCACCGCGGCTGCAACTATAAAAGGGTCTCCCCCGAGCACCTCTTGCCTCTGCTGGATCCTCCCCTACCCCGTGCACCTCCTAGACACTCCCGCTCTCCCTCTCCGGCGCTCTTCCTCTCTCCACGGCCGAAGTGCCGCCGCCGGCCACCGCTCGGCATCGGGCACCGCGGCCGTTCCCTCCTCCCCCTTCTCTGTTGGCCGCCAGGAGGAGCACCCCAGGGCCATGGAGCTACCTCCCCACTCCTCTCTTCCTTCCCCCTAGCACCTCTGGCGCCGCCCCGTCTCGACCCGACGCCGCCGCTGATGCCTTGGCCGCCGGCGCTCCTGCTCCCCCCCGGCCAGCTTGGAGGCCAGGGATGGGCGCGGCTTGCTCCGCTGGGGCCTCCGGTGCGCCAGGCACCACCGGGGACGACCGGAGCCGTCGGGGAACGGCGCCGGCGTCGCCCCTGCCTCCTCCTCTGCGTCGGGCGGGGGGAGAACGACGAACCCGACAGGCGGGCCCCGCCTGTAAGCGCCACAGGCCCGGTAGGAGAAGCTGACGGGTGGCCCCCCCGTTAAGTGGAAACGGCAACGGCGCAGTGCGCCTTCCCCGCGCGGAAGCGCATCGCCAAAAGCCGCCTTCGACGTCACCGCCTCCATCCCGCCGCTGAGCCACTGGGCTGAGCCTAGTGGGCGTTGGTTAGCTGGGCCTCGCCCAGAGCGCTGTATAAGGGTATAACCCTATTCTTTTTCTTTTTCTTTTTCTGTCAACTTCAAATATTTCCCAAATATTCATATAAACTCCAAATGGCATGATTCAAATTTCTGGTAGCTTCTAAAATCATGCCCTATCACTTGGTGCTACATGCACATTATTCCAGAAACTTTTCCTATACAAACATTTATCAAATGCCCATTTTTCACTTTCTGTGATTAACTTTAGAAAATCACAAAGAGCTCATTTTTGATCCAAATGCAATGGTTCAAATTCCTAGATGCTTGTCATGTCCAAACTTAGTTTTGGAACATTTTTAATAATAGTTTCTGTGCCCCACCAATTATTGAGCCATTTCTTCCTATTTATCAGCTTTGGAAATCCTAGGAAATTCATTTCAAATCCAAATCCAGTGAAACCAACTCCTAAATGCTTCTAAAATCATGACTTAATGATGGGTACCTTTGCTCATCATTCAAGGAATTATTTCTGTATACTTCTTCCAAATCCATAAACCCCTTTGGTTCCATCATATTGAAATGTTCCCAACTACCTATTTATCCAACACCTATGAAACCACCTTGGTCATTCCTAATATGACCAGAGGTATCCTAGAAAATTCCAACTCCTATTTTTAGAGCACTTTTATTGTTGCTTTGATTGTGTTGCTTATTATGATTATTTCCATCGTTAGTTGACGTGATAAACGGAGTATTCGGAGATGGACCAGAAGATTTGAAGACTCAGAAGAATAAGGCAAGCAGCCCTTTGACCATGTTCAAGAAACCCTTTTATGCATGTCTCATAGCACCTTATTATTCAATGCATCGGAATCATGTTGAGGTGGAAACCACTTTGGTTGCTACCATTGTTGCTTACTATTGATACTTGCATCAAACATGACCCTACCTTTCTATGAGGGTTATGTGGGTGGGAGTAGTTAGATTGCTTTAATAGTGGCTACGCAAATGGGACGGGTATATGCATGGTGACGGAGGCAGGATACTTTCAAAAGACTTTTCGAAAACCCCGTCGGGTGCCATTTATGCCCGAGGGAGATAGTGAGGTTGGTAACCACTTGATGACGAAGTGGTGTACCGAGGAAAGTGTGTGTGTTGTTTTGAAAAACGGATTGGTTTAAGTTGCGACCGTTATTCCAACCTTACATGCGCAACCACTCTACCCTTATATGGGAAAGGGCATTATTGAGTACCTAGGTCGATACTAGCATGGTGCCCGCATTACTAGTGACGGGAGTGACATGAGGTCACTCTTGGGACGGGGTCGCGCTTGGATAGGCGGCCATGACTGTCTTTATAGGGCACCGGACACACCGTTGGTACCCCGTGCTTGTCATATGTGATGAATACGGAGCGAGTCTCCACAGACCTTGAGATGTGAAATGTTTGGCACAGGGGCTGTTACCAATCGAGTGGACTCCATATTAGTGTCGTCTAGGGAAAGATAGTGATCGGGTGCTTACCCCGGATACTTGAGGTATCGCGGGTCGTGGATGACACGAAAGTTCCCCGGATCTTGTGGGTAAAGTGTGCAACCTCTGCAGAGTGACAAACTATTCGAATAGCCGTGTCCACGGTCATGGACAGTTGGGTAACCGCTCTTGGGCTACGTCCAATGTTTGCGAAACCTGGTGTGTGTGTGTGAGGAAACAACATGGCTCAGTGATATTGTTGATGTGATTGTGAGGAAGTCACAATGAGCTTGAACATGAGTTGATTACAACTCTTCCTTGAAAATGATGTCTGTGACCTCCTGATACTTGTTACAGACACATGCATATCCTTGTTATATGTTGATCATACTTGCACATGAAAAACTAGCTTTCCGCAAAACTACCAATTTAGTAGTAGAGCCTTGCATAATTATTCTGTTACCACACTTGGGTTGCTTGCGAGTACATTCAATGTACTCATTGGCTTGCCACTGGTTATTTTATTGGCCAGGCAGGAGAGAACAGGTTATGATGAAGATTTCTTGGTGACGAGCATGCGAGGTAGGACGCTTCCCAGTCAGAATGCCTGTAGGGTTAAGGCAGATGGCATGGGTACCAGTTGTCCTTGAAGATTTTCCGCTGCGATGATACTCAAGACTTGACCATTATGGTCCTATTTGTGTAACACGGTATGTAAGGATGTAAGACTCTTGTTATTCAGCTTCTGTGTGTTCAGTGAGCATTGATCTCTGGGATCACTGTACACGTGCATTCGGTGATCACGACTTATGAGTCGGGGTCCCCACAGAGCTGGTATCAGAGCCATCCTGACTGTAGGAAGCCTTAGTTAGCATGGTCGTTAGTTAAGGTAAAACTATTTTTCCAAAACTACTACTAGTTTTCAAAACTATCTATACTTCTCTTCCCTTCTCAGTTTTTCGAAAACTAGGTTATACTTGATCTCTTCCCCTTCAAAACCTTGGTCGCTAAAACCCCTATGCCCCTGACCACTGGATTTTCAGTAATCCTCGTGGAGTGCACCTTGCCGAACACTCACCCACCACTTTTGCACACAAGATTGATGACACCACGACAAGACGGTACCAGCAGAAAATCCATCCTCGATGGATGAGGACATGAAGACCCAGAAGATGGTGCAACCCTAGCCTACGATGACCAGGGTATAGGTTATGCAAAATCATGATATACATCGCTAATAGAGTTATCATGTCACTACCGTTGTTGTATCGGCAACCACCGGTGAATTGAGAACCTTGCCATTTGGTCCGCCTCACTATAGTGAGCAGGAAAACGGTTCTCTTCATTCCCCGCTCTTGGTGTCGATGTTTTCATCAACAGAACCGACATGGTAGACCTCTATTATGCCTTGTTACTATCATCACATATGGATTGCCTACCTGGTACCCTCGACGCCCCAGAAGGCACAAGGGATCGTCATGATTAAAGAGACAAGAGAAGACCAAGCCAACGCCAGCTACAAGGAGGCACCTTCACCCCATCACCTCATCAGGCGAGAAGATGTTGAAGATTCCCCAGGATCAACCCGGATCATTCATCAAGCAACTACAAGGGACATGGCAACACCTGAGGAAGCCCAGAAGACTGCACGAGGCACAAGTCACGTCACAGAGTCCGAGAACCCCTAGGGTAGGATGAGTCGTGTACCCCCTATGCGCAGTCGAGTCCATATGATGGTTCGGATGGAACCATGATTGTGTGTTGTTTGCTTTTATTTGCTTGTGTTTTGATATAAGTCGCACTTTTGCCCCAGGCAACAAGTTCATGGCTATATCACTTTCCTTGCCTTGTTTCTTTTGTTTCGGCCTTTTTGCACCTGTTTGCTGCACCTGCACTATAGAACCCCCTTTAGGCATTTCCCTCCTCTACGCTGCTTCTTCCCTCTATTCTCTCTCTCCCCAACGGAAGACCCGCAAGACAAGATGCACCAAGGATCCTACCTCAACAACCAACTGGCACTGAAGACTTCTGCTACAACCCCCGTGACTAAGTGCAACTCCGTAGAGTTATGCTTAACCCTCCAGACCAGTAACCCCATTCCTAGACCCTTTGAGACTTTCCGAGACATTCCAGCACGAATCCTTAACCATGTGCCTAGCCCATGGTAAAGCGAGAGAACCTGTTAAGCCTTTTTGTAACCATGCACAACACTGGGTTCGTAAAGGAACTAGTGGACACGATGAGTGAGCACATTTTCATCCTGATATAGCACAAGGTCTGACGATGCCATAGATGGACCAGTTCGAGGATATTGGACAGATGACTTGGTGGTTTATATCAGTAACTTCAAGGAACTATCTGAGACCTTGATGGATTGTGAGGTTTTCATGTTGGTTGGATCATGACTTTGGGAAGTATGTAGGAGTGCCCGTTGGACATGAGACTTAGATTTATGTAAGTGATTCTGGTCGGTATAATGCTGGATATGACTGCATGTTTCGAAGTAAGATTGGATTTAGGCCTATGATCCTGATTATGATATCATGCTTCTCGGTGGACAATAACCTAGGAGATTGGATTATTTGTCGGAGTTGATTTAGGGATCTATATAATCATGATCTTGAATTTAAATTGACCCGGATGATGGGAATTTGGTGGACGTACTATCGTGATGCATAGTCCTTCCAAGTATTTGGGGATCATAGGGACTTGAGATCTTGTGGTACATCGTAGACATCGGATTTGTAGGAATTGTCGGATTATGTGGGATTGATGGTAATTACCGGGCTATCGGAGTTGATCCATAGGAAGGAAACAAATCTTGGAGTGGCATATGACGTGTTTCCTTAGAATAGAGATGCATTATCTTGAGCCTTGCAAGAATAGGTTGAGTGCTTGGATTATGGAGTTCAATCTCAGCTCAGCAGCATGTATGATCTACCTTCGGATTTTAGGGGTAGACGTGCATATGGATTTGGGGATCTTAGACAAGTTTAATTTCGTGAGACCGTCTCTTGAGAATCATGAGGATATGTATGGCAATGAGTGGTGATTGACGTTGGTCTCTGCGAGAAGATGCTTTCGTTCCGAGTGCTACATAGAGCTATTGGCATCTCAGAAACTGTGCTTAAGGATAAGATGATATAAGTTCATTCACTCACTAGAAACCTTGAAACCCTTAAGCCCCACCGAGCCACGACCTGGTCAGATTCTGACCGCAGGGCCTTGACTTAGAGTCAGGAAGGCCTCTGCAATACTCCTCCGAGACCACCACCAATACCCCAGCTTGCCTTGTGTACCCCTTAGACCTCATGGAGTAAATGGACAAGATGGGTAACATCATTATTTGATGGCCTACTTGTCTGCCCGAAGACAAAGAAGAGACGGATAGCTGGATGGAAGACAATCGAAGACCGCCCTGAAGGAAGATCTACACCGACCATCGTCATCAAGAAGAAACTTCCGCGTCAAAGACCGGGCGTATCTGCAAACCACTCCTCTCAATGGAGCCGAGCTTTTTCGTGTCGAAGGAACGCTCACACCAAGATTGTATCAAGGCTTGAAGGCACGATTCTGGTGGCACGAGATGAAAAGAGAGATTGCAACCTATGTTGCAAAGTGTGATGGGTGCCAAAAGGTCAAGCTGAATATCAGCGACCCGCTGGATTGCTTCAACCACTCAAGGCTTCTGAGTGGAAGTGGGATAAAGACGGAATGAGAATAGCTCAACCAGTGAGCATGTGCTCATATTGTCTGGGTACTACAATTACTTGAATCAAGTGGGAGTTAATCTTCCAGATAAGATAGTAATTGACAAAGTTCTCTAGTCACTATCACCAAGTTAGTAGAACTTCGTGATGAACTATAATATGCAAGGAATGACGAGAGGAATTCCCAGCTCTTCGTGATACTGAAGTAGGCGAAGGTAGAAATCATGAAAAAGCATCAAGTGTTGATGGTTAACAAGACCACTTGTTTGAAGTAAAGGGCAAAGGGATAGAAGGGGACCTTCAACAAGAATGACAAGCAAGTTGTCACTCCCGTGAAGAAACCCAAAGCTAAACTCAAGCCTGAAACAAGTGCTTATACTGCAAAGGAAATGGTCACTAGAAGTGGAACTGCCCTAGATACTTGGCGGATAAGAAGGATGGCAAAGTGAATAAAGGTATATTTGATATACAGATTATTGATGTGTATTTTACTAGTGTTCATAGCAACCCCTCGGTATTTGATATTGGTTCAGTTACTAAAGAGTAGTAACTCAAAGTGGAAGTTGCATAATGAACATAAACTAGTTAAAGGATGAAGTGACGATGTGTATTGGAAGCAGTTCCAAGATTGATATGATCATCATCGCACACTCCTTATACTTTCGGGATTAGCATTGAACCTAAATAAGCGTTATTTGGTGTCTGCGTTGAGCATGAATGTGATTTGATCATGTTTATTGCAATACGGTTATTCATGTAAGTTAGAGAATAATTGTTGTTCTGTTTACATGAATAAAACCTTCTATGGTCATACACCCAATGAAAATAGTTTGTTGGATCTCGATCGTGTGATACACATATTCATAATATTGAAGCCAAAAGATGCAAGGTTTATAATGATAGTGCAACTTATTTGTGGCACTGCCGTTTAGGTCATATTGGTGTAAAACGCATGAAGAAACTCCATAATGATGGACTTTTGGAATTACTTGATTATGAATCACTTGGTGCTTGCGAACCATGCCTCATGGGCAAGATGACTAAAACTCCGTTCTCCGGAACTATGGAGCGAGCAACAGATTTGTTGGAAATCATACATACTGATGTATGTGGACCAATGAGTGTTGAAGCTCGCGGCGGGTATCGTTATTTTCTGATCTTCACTGACGATTTGAGCAGATATGGGTATATCTACTTAATGAAACACAAGTCTGAAACTTTTGAAAAGTTCAAAGAATTTCAGAGTGAAGTAGAGAATCATCGTAACAAGAAAATAAAGTTTCTACGATCTGATCGTGGAGGAGAATATTTGAGTTACGAGTTTGGTCTTCATTTGAAACAATGTGGAATAGTTTCACAACTCACGCCACCCGGAACACCACAGCATAATGGTGTATCCGAACGTCGTAACCGTACTTTATTGGATATGGTGCGATCTATGATGTCTCTTACCGATTTACCACTATCGTTTTGGGTCATGCATTAGAGACAGCTGCATTCACGTTAAATAGGGCACCATCTAAATCCGTTGATACGACACCTTATGAACTATGGTTTGGCAAGAAACCAAAGTTGTCGTCTCTTAAAATTTGGGGCTGCGATGCTTATGTGAAAACACTTCAACCTGATAAGCTCGATCCCAAGTCGGAAAAATGTGTCTTCATAGGATACCCAAAAGAGACTGTTGGGTACACCTTCTATCACAGATCCGAAGGCAAAATATTCGTTGCTAAGAATGGATCCTTTCTAGAAAAAGAGTTTCTCTCGAAAGAAGTGAGTGGGAGGAAAGTAGAACTTGATGAGGTAATTGTACCTTCTCCCGGATTGGAAAATAGTACATCACAGGAAATTGTTCTAGTGATTCCTATACCAATTAGTGAGGAAGTTAATGATAATGATCATGAAACTTCAGATCAAGTTTCTACTGAACGTCGTAGATCAACCAGAGTACGTTCCGCACCAGAGTGGTACGGCAACCCAGTTCTGGATATCATGTTACTAGACCATGATGAACCTACGAACTATGAGGAAGCGATGATGAGCCCAGATTCCGCAAAATGGCTTGAAGCCATGAAATCTGAGATGGGATCCATGTATAAGAACAAAGTATGGACTTTGGTTGACTTGCCCGATGATCGGCAGGCCATCGAAAATAAATGGATCTTCAAGAGGAAGACCGACGCAGACGGTAATATTACTGTTTACAAAGCTCGACTTGTTGCAAAAGGTTTTCGACAAGTTCAAGGAGTTGACTACGATGAGACTTTCTCACCTGTAGCGATGCTTAAGTCTGTCCGAATCATGTTAGCAATTGCCGTATTTTATGATTATGAAATCTGGCAAATGGATGTCAAAACTGCATTCCTAAATGGATATCTCAAAGAAGAGTTGTATATGATGCAACCAGAAGGTTTTGTCGATCCAAAAGGTGCTAACAAATTATGCAAGCTCCAGCAATCCATCTATGGACTGGTGCAAGCATCTCGGAGTTGGAATATACGCTTTGATGAGGTGATTAAAGCATATGGTTTTTACAGACTTTTGGAGAAGCCTGTATTTACAAGAAGTGAGTGGGAGCACTACAACCTTTCTGATAAGTATATGTGAATGACATATTGTCGATCGGAAATGATGTAGAATTTTCTGGAAAGCATAAAGGAGTGTTTGAAAAGAGTTTTTCAAAGAAAGACCTCGGTGAAGCTGCTTACATATTGAGCATCAAGAATCTATATAGATAGATCAAGACGCTTGATAAGACTTTCGATGAGTACATACCTTGATAAGATTTTGAAGTAGTTCAAAATGGATCAGTCAAAGAAGAAGTTCTTGCCTGATTTGTAAGGTGTGAAGTTGAGTAAGACTCAAAGCCAGACCACGGCAGAAAAATATAGAGAGAATGAAAGTCATTCCCTATGCCTCAGCCATAGGTTCTATAAAGTATGCCATGTTGTGTACAAAACACGTTGTGTACCTTGCCAAGAGTTTGACAGGGAGGTACAATAGTGATCCAGGAGTAGATCACTGTACAGCGGTCAAAATTATCCTTAGTAATTGGATGACTAAGGAAATATTTCTCGATTATGGAGGTGATAAAGCGTTCGTCGTAAAGGGTTACGCCGATGCAAGCTTTGACACTAAATCCAGATGACTCTAAGTATCAATCTGGATGCGTATTGAAAGTGGGAGCAATTAGCTAGAGTAGCTCCATGCAGAGCATTGTAGACATAGAAATTTGCGAAATACATAGGGATCTGTATATGACAGACCCGTTGACTAAACTTCTCTCACAAGCAAAACATGATCACACCTTATTACTCTTGGGTATTAATCACATAGCAATGTGAACTAGATTATTGACTCTAGTAAACCCTTTGGGTGTTGGTCACATAGCGATGTGAACTATGGGTGTTAATCACATAACGATGTGAACTATCAGTATTAAATCACATGGCGATGTGAGCTAGATTATTGACTCTAGTGCAAGTGGGAGACTGAAGGAAATATGCCCTAGAGGCAATAATAAAGTTATTATTTATTTCCTTATATCATGATAAATGTTTATTATTCATGCTAGAATTGTATTAACTGGAAACTTAATACATGTGTGAATACATAGACAAAACAGTATGTCCCTAGTATGCCTCTACTAGACTAGCTCATTGATCAAAGATGGTTATGTTTCCTAGCCATAGACATGAGTTGTCATTTGATCAACGGGATCACATCATTAGGAGAATGATGTGATGGACAAGACCCATCCGTTAGCATAGCACTATGATCGTTTAGTTTTACTGCTATTGCTTTCTTCATGACTTATACATGTTCCTATGACCATGAGATTATGCAACTCCCGAATACCGTAGGAACACCTTGTGTGCTATCAAACGTCACAACGTAACTGGGTGATCATAAAGATGCTCTACAGGTGTCTCCGAAAGTATTCGTGGTGTTGGCATAGATCAAGATTAGGATTTGTCACTCCGAGTGTCGGAGAGGTATCTCTGGGCCCTCTCGGTAACACACATCACAATAAGCCTTGCAAGCACAAGACTAATGAGTTAGTCACGAGATGATGTGTTACGGAACGAGTAAAGAGACTTGCCGGTAACGAGATTGAACTAGGTATAGAGATACCGACGATCGAATCTCGGGCAAGTAACATACCGTTTGACAAAAGGAACAACGTATGTTGTTATGCGGTTCTGACCGATAAAAGATCTTCGTAGAATATGTAGGAGCCAATATGAAAATCCAGGTTCCGCTATTGGTTATTGACCAGAGATGAGTCTCGGTCATGTCTACATAGTTCTCGAACCCGTAGGGTCCGCACGCTTAACGTTTGATGACGATCGGTATTATGAGTTTTTGAGTATTGATGTACCGAAGGTAGTTCGGAGTCCCGGATGAGATCACGGACATGACGAGGAGTCTCGGAATGTCCGAGACATAAAGATTGATATATTGGACGGCTATATTCGGACACCGGAAGTATACCGGAAAAGTTTCGGATTTATCGGGAATGCCGGAGGGGGTTACCGGAACCCCCTACGAGAGGGGATGGTCCATAGTGGGCCTAAAGGGTGAGAGAGAGGCAGCCCATAGGGCTGGCCGGCGCCCCCACCTAGGAATCCTAGTTGGACTAGGATTGGGGGGGCGCCACCTCTCCTATTCCTTTCTCCCTTCTTCCTTTCGGTGAATCCTACTAGGAATAGGATTGCAATCCTATTCCTAGTAGGAATCCCTTCCCTAGCCGCACCAGGAGAGTTGGCCGGCCCCTCCTCCCTTGCTCCTTTATATACGGGGGCAGGGGGGCACCCAAAGACACACAAGTTGAATTGTTTTAGCCGTGTGCGGTGCCCCCCTCCACAGAATCACACCTCGGTCGTACCGTCGCGGAGCTTAGGCGAAGCCCTGCGCCGGTGAACACATCATATCTGTCACCACGCCGTCGTGCTGACGAAACTCTCCCGTGAAGCTCAACTGGATCAAGAGCTCGTGGGACGTCATCAAGCTGAACGTGTGCTGAACGCGGAGGTGCCGTACGTTCGGTGCTTGATCGGTTGGATCGCGAAGAAGTTCGACAACATCAACCGCGTCACTTGACGCTTCCGCTCCCGGTCTACGAGGGTACGTAGACACACTCTCCCCTCTCGTTGCTATGCATCTGGTAGATAGATCTTGCGTGATCGTAGGAAAATTTTAAAATACTACGTTCCCCAACACGACCACTGCAGAAGATAGAGAGAAAATGAAAGTCATTCCCTATGCCTCAGCCATAGGATCTATCATGTATGCAATGCTGTGTACCAGACCTGATGTGTGCCTTGCTATAAGTCTAGCAGGGAGGTACCAAAGTAATCCAGGAGTGGATCACTGGACATCGGTCAAAAACATCCTAAAGTATCTGAAAAGAACAAAGGATATGTTTCTCGTATATGGAGGTGACAAAGAGCTCGTCGTAAACGGTTACGTCGATTCTAGCTTTGACACTGATCCGGATGACTCAAAGTCACAAACCGGATATGTATTTTTATTGAACGGTGGAGCTGTCAGTTGGTGCAGTTCCAAGCAGAGCGTCGTGGCGGGATCTACGTGTGAAGCGGAATACATAGCTGCTTCGGAAGCAGCAAATGAAGGAGTCTGGATGAAGGAGTTCATATCCGATCTAGGTGTAGTACCTAGTGCATCGGGTCCAATGAAAATCTTTTGTGACAACACTGGAGCCATAGCCTTGGCGAAGGAATCCAGGTTTCACAAGAGAACAAAGCACATCAAAAGACGCTTCAATTCCATCCGCGATCTAGTCAAGGAGGGAGACATAGAAATTTGCAAAATACATACGGATCTGAATGTTGCAGACCCGTTGACTAAGCCTCTTCCACGGGCAAAACATGATCAACACCAAGACTCCATGGGTGTGAGGATCATCACTTTGTAATCTAGATTATTGACTCTAGTTCAAGTGGGAGACTGAAGGAAATATGCCCTAGAGGCAATAATAAAGATGTTATTTGTATTTCCTTATATCATGATAAATGTCTTTTATTCATGCTAGAATTGTATTAACCGGAAACTTAGTACATGTGTGGATACATAGACAAAAACAGTATGTCCCTAGTATGCCTCTACTAGACTAGCTCATTGATCAAAGATGGTTATGTTTCCTAGCCATAGACATGAGTTGTCATTTGATCAATGGGATCACATCATTAGGAGAATGATGTGATGGACAAGACCCATCCGTTAGCATAGCACTATGATCGTTTAGTTTTACTGCTATTGCTTTCTTCAAGACTTATACATGTTCCTATGACTATGAGATTATGCAACTCCCGAATACCGTAGGAACACCTTGTGTGCTATCAAACGTCACAACGTAACTGGGTGATCATAAAGATGCTCTACAGGTGTCTCCGAAAGTATTCGTGGTGTTGGCATAGATCAAGATTAGGATTTGTCACTCCGAGTGTCGGAGAGGTATCTCTGGGCCCTCTCGGTAACACACATCACAATAAGCCTTGCAAGCACAAGACTAATGAGTTAGTCACGAGATGATGTGTTACGGAACGAGTAAAGAGACTTGCCGGTAACGAGATTGAACTAGGTATAGAGATACCGACGATCGAATCTCGGGCAAGTAACATACCGTTTGACAAAAGGAACAACGTATGTTGTTATGCGGTTCTGACCGATAAAAGATCTTCGTAGAATATGTAGGAGCCAATATGAAAATCCAGGTTCCGCTATTGGTTATTGACCAGAGATGAGTCTCGGTCATGTCTACATAGTTCTCGAACCCGTAGGGTCCGCACGCTTAACGTTTGATGACGATCGGTATTATGAGTTTTTGAGTATTGATGTACCGAAGGTAGTTCGGAGTCCCGGATGAGATCACGGACATGACGAGGAGTCTCGGAATGTCCGAGACATAAAGATTGATATATTGGACGGCTATATTCGGACACCGGAAGTATACCGGAAAAGTTTCGGATTTATCGGGAATGCCGGAGGGGGTTACCGGAACCCCCTACGAGAGGGGATGGTCCATAGTGGGCCTAAAGGGTGAGAGAGAGGCAGCCCATAGGGCTGGTCGGCGCCCCCACCTAGGAATCCTAGTTGGACTAGGATTGGGGGGCGCCACCTCTCCTATTCCTTTCCCCCTTCTTCCTTTAGGTGAATCCTACTAGGAATAGGATTGCAATCCTATTCCTAGTAGGACTCCCTCGCTAGCCGCACCAGGAGAGGTTGGACGGCCTCCCTCCCCTGCTCCTTTATATACGGGGGCAGGGGGGCACCCAAAGACACACAATTTGAATTGTTTTAGCCGTGTGCGGTGCCCCCCTCCACAGAATCACACCTCGGTCGTACCGTCGCAGAGCTTAGGCGAAGCCCTGCGCCGGTGAACACATCATATCCGTCACCACGCCGTCGTGCTGACGAAACTCTCCCGTGAAGCTCAACTGGATCAAGAGCTTGTGGGACGTCATCAAGCTGAACGTGTGCTGAACGCGGAGGTGCCGTACGTTCGGTGCTTGATCGGTTGGATCGCGAAGAAGTTCGACAACATCAACCGCGTCACTTGACGCTTCCGCTCCCGGTCTACGAGGGTACGTAGACACACTCTCCCCTCTCGTTACTATGCATCTGGTAGATAGATCTTGCGTGATCGTAGGAAAATTTTAAAATACTACGTTCCCCAACATATATAGGTGTGTTAATAATACTTATAGATATTGTGATATAACAACAACAAGTTCCCTCCTGGAACAAACTTCATCTTCACCTACAACTAACAACGCTATAAGAGGGGCTGAGCAAGCGGTAACATAGCCAAACAGTGGTTTTGCTAGGAAGGTTTAAAATGTTAGAGGTTTCATGGCAACAAGGAGAGGCTGACATAAATGATGGGTAGCGCGACATGTAACGATAGCATCGAGACAACTAAGCATGGCAATGGTAGTAACGGTATCCAAGGGTATGATCATCTTGCCTGGGATTCCACAAGGGAGAAGAACGGATCCATGAAGTAGACGGAGCAACATAGTCGAGCGAATCCTCACAACTCCGGAACGAAACCGAAGCTAACAAGAGAAGCAACCGGAAAGAAGCAAACAACACGGTAAACACACAAGCATAAACATGGCATACGATGCACATCCAAGTATGATGCATGTCCGGTTTAATTATGCATGGCATGGCAAAGTGTACAAACAATACTACAAGTTAAGTGGAGCTCGATATGCAACGAGTTGCATATTGACAAAACACCACAATTAATTATTTAATTGACTCTCGTTTATTTACAAGACAAGATTAAATGTATGTTAACATGGCAAGAGGTGAAGCAAAAGAAACTACACTATTTAGGCATTTTAAATGAGGCCGGAAAATAACAACAACAAATCCGGAAAAACCCCATGAGCATGTTTAGTAATTATTAAAGCAACAACAATTCACACATATAATGTTGTTAATATGATGCGGATGACATGATGAAGTTTATGCAATTTTTATTAAAAGTTGACATGAAGAAGATAAGGAGAATTTGTCACCGTGGTGGAAGGAAAGGGTGCCACGGCAACGATCCGAAAATGATGCAACGCAACATATCGGTTCCCGTAACTCGTTGAGAGTCCGGTGCAAAAGGAAAGATGGCGTGAGTGAGTCAAACGAGATGAAAGGTGGGGTGATCCCGTCACTGGGTTCCCACGGGTTGGCGACGAGGCGACCGAGGAGCATGACAAAAGATGAGACGGCACGATGCACACAAGGGCAAACATCTCATACAACACAACAAGCATTCCACGAGTCATCCACGGGGTCGTCTCGTTATACCTTTGAAGCGTGCGTTTCGGGGCGGTTCGAGACGTAGAGGAAGAAGGCGTTCACGTTCGGAGAGGAAGTAGTCGTTTCGGCGTCGAGTTCGTAGATGTACTAGCGGTCTCGGCAAGGGTAGTGGTACACGGCGACGGTAGTTGTTCACGGAGCTCGTAGCCGTAGAGGTACACGGGGCGACGGTAGACGTTCGGGCGTCGGTAGACGTTCGGGTCCAAAAGAAGATAACTTGCTGCTTCATGGTTATCTGAGATTAACAATAACAGCAACAAAACAACAAAACAAAAGGAAAAAAACTACGGGCGACGACGAGCTGGAAAAAGGACGGGGCCATCGCTCGGAGCTGCTCATGGCCGCGGCCTTGGCAATGCAAACGCGGGGCGGCCGGCGCTTGGCGCTGGAGGAGGTCAGCGGCGGCCTTGGGTCGGAGTGGAGGAGAGGCCTGGGAAGGAAGGAGGCGAGGCCGCGGCTGCAAGGACGGAGGGAGGCGCGGGATTCGGCCGTCTTGGCTGGAGAGGAGGGGCGACGAGGGTGCGGTCGCAGGCCGGCCTCCTGGCGCGCGGGAGGAGAAGGGCCCGAGGCGCGGTCGCTCCGGCGCATGGAGAAGGAGGCGCTCCAAGGGGCGGGCGCTCAGGGCCGCGGTCGATGGGGTTCGAGCGGTGGAGTGGCGCGGCGGGTGACTCTGGCGCTGGGAGATCGAGAGGGAGGAGATGCGGGATGTAGCCAGAGGGAATCGAGGGAAAAAGGGAGGTGCGGTCGAGCGAGCGAACGGGAGGAGGGAGGAGGCGAGCGAGAGGGTGCGGCGGCGGCTTGCGGGAGAAAGGAGCGATGGCTGCGGTCGAGGCCAGCTAGGTTTCGGTGCGGGAGGCTGGGCCGCGGGCTGCTAGATGGGCCAGGGAGGGAGGTTCGCTGGAGGCCAGAAGGAAAAGTGGCCGACTGGGCCTCTGCTGAAGGACCAGGAGGACTGGCCCCGGCTGGGCCTTAGGAAGGTCAACTCCTCCCTTCTTTCTCTTTTAGCAGAAAACAAAAAGGAGAAAGAAGAAAGAAAGAGAGGGGTTAGGGGAAAAAATGCACAAGAGTATATTTTTCTCGGGCTCATAAAAATGAGCACGGTCCGAGAAAATAGAAAAAGGCATGATCGAAAATATAATTCAAACATATTTGAATTTAATTCAAACGGGTTTGAACTAAGACTTGAATATAGAAGTGTCCAAAAAATGTTCGAATTTTCGGAGGAACCTCGAAACAACGGAAAGGAATTATAGGGAGGGTTTAGATGGAGAAACTCGAGGTGAAATAGGCATGAGGAAATTATGCAAGTGTGTTGGGTTAATTCCAACGAATGGAATATTTAATATAGCTGCCTAATAATATTGAGAGGATTTTATATGTTATAAAGAGAAGACATCCTTCCCTCGATTTAAATGGACCGAAGGTCCACACAATTTATTTAAGTTGAGATGCAAAAATTAATGACATGATGGCATGATGACATGATGCAATGCGAAAATAATAACACAAGCACAAAAGAAACACACGGGCAACCCGGAACATCTGGAATCTTCTGGAATCTTCTGGAATCTTCTCGGACGTCGGTCTTCGGGCGTCACAGGTACATAAAGTGTACAAATTCAAGATATGGGGGTATGCACATAAACTACGTATAGACAATATCTAACGCCCTCTCTCAATTCTAACAGGGCCCTCGTGGGCGTCGCAGACCAAGGGGGCCCACGCGCCCCGTGCAGGCTTCGAGGGGCACGAGGAGGCCATCTATCGCCCTAAGGAGGAGACAGGGCGCGCTACTACGGGAGAGGAGTGTGTGGCTTCTCCTAAGCCGCGTGAGGACTTGCCTCCCTCGTCTGGGGGGAGCGAGCCTTGGGAGTAAGCCTGTAGGGGAGAGGTGGTGCCGCCAGCGGCGCCTGGCGCCGGAGGTGACGCGGTGATGGAGGGGGCCGAAGAGCTAAGCCATCCACAAAGCTCCACACCCTCTAGGGAGGCCAACACCAATGAGGGGGATATGGCGAGCCCGCGGCCCGCGTCGGTGCGACAGGCCAAAGAGGAGGCCACGGGGCGCCCCCGGCGCTCGACGGGGGACGCGGCCTCTGCGAGGAGTGAGAGCAAGGAACCTTGGAGGCGTTCTGACCCCGGGACCTCGCAAGCCATGACATGGGACGGTGATGCAGAGCCGCACACCGACTGGGCCTTGTGGCTAGTGAGCGACAACACTGTGCTCAAGTGTGGAGCCTTGCGCAGCACCAGGGCGGCCCTCGACGTGATCAATAAGGATCTTCAGGTGGAGGAGGCGCGCCTTGCCGATGAATGCCTGCGCCTCACGGAGGGGTGATGCCAACTCAACATGTCTATCAAGCTAGGCCGCCTAACGGAGGATGCCACTCGGCAGCGGTGCAACAAAATTGCCAGGGACGTCATGGAGCTCTTCAAGGGGGGCATTAGGACAGCGCGGAGGCCGACATGCGGCTTGCAGAAGCGGATGACCACGAGCTTCCCTGGATGCCACTGTGACCGAACACTCTTGAAAGTAGTGTCGTAGCTTTCGGGATGCCATGAAGACAGTGTAGGCTATCTTTTGGTAGTGTGGGTATCGAGATTTGCACGGTGTGAGTACTTCGGACACATAGTAGACCGGCTTCTAGACTTGGAATTTGTGGCCTTCAGATCCCTGTTCCACGACAAGAACCGCACTAACCACTTGATTGGTGGCTAAGATGTATAGCAGCATGGGCTCGCTAATGCTTGGAGCGGCCATGATAGGATTGCGGGCGAGATGTGTTTTGATCTCTTCCAGCGCCTCCGTTGCTTCGTCTGCCCACTTGAAGTTCTTGGTCTTTTTTAGCAATCTATAGAGCGGCAATGCCTTTTCTCCAAGGCGAGATATGAAGCGTCTCAAAGCTACTATGCATCCTGCCAACCTCTAGACGTGTTTGAGCTTTGTTGGTAATGCAAATTGGGACAGAACTCTGATTTTGGCCGGATTAGCCTCGATTCTCTATGAGAGATGATAAATCCGAGTAGTTTTCCCGTGGGGACCCTGAAGACGCATTTATCCGGGTTGAGCTGTATATCATAAGCTCGTAAGTTATCGAAGGTTTGGCGGAGGTCATCTACGAGTTGGTCGGTGTTTTTGGTTTTAATGACCACATCGTCCACGTATGCCTCGACTGTTTTGCCGATTTGTTTTTCAAGGCATGTTTGAATCATGCACTGATATGTGGCTCCTATGTTTTTCAGCCCGAAAGGCATTGCGTTAAAGCGGAAGGGTCCATAAGGAGTGATAAACGCGGTTGCCGCTTGGTCGGACTCCTTTATTTTAATCTGATGGTATCCGGAGTATGCGTTGAGGAAGCATAGCGAGTTGTGTCCGGCGGTAGCGTCAATGATCTGGTCTATTCTTGGCGGGGGGAAGGGTCCTTGGGTAAGGCCTTGTTGAGGTCTTTCAAATCGACACGGAGCTGCCAGGACTTGTCCTTCTTAGGCACCATGACCAGATTTGATAGCCACTCGGGATGCTTAATCTCACGGATGAATCCGTCCTCCAGTAGTTTTGCCAGTTCCACGCCCATCACTTGCCGCTTAGGTTTGGAGAACCGGTGTAGCGCCTATTTAACTGGCTTGAAGCCCTTTAGGATGTTCAAGCTATGCTGTGCTAGCCTGCGTGGGATTCTCAGCATATCTGAGGGGTGCCATGCGAATATCTCCCAGTTCTCATGTAAGAACGCTCTGAGTGCTTCGTCGACTGCGGGGTCCAGCTGTGCTCCTATAGACGCTGTTTTGTTAGGGTCCGTCGGATGCACCTGAAATTGATTATTTCGTCTGCTGGTTTAAGTGACATGGAATTCGACCTTTTACTGAGGATCACGTCATCCCTGTTGTAATGCCTCGGATGTAATACTTTCCCTTTTGGGTATATAATATATCTCCGGCTTCATCTATTTCCTTTCCGGGTTCTTTGTCCTTCGGGTTTTCGTCGTGTTGTTGTGTGAGTGTGTGGCATTCATTCATATCATGTAGACATGTGCATCGCATTGCATTTGTGTTGTCGGTTGCATCCGGTTCCACGCGTTCCTTCCCGTTGTCCGTTTCGCGTTACGGAGCTCCCTCACGTGTCCGTGACGTCCCGTAGGCCTACTTTGTTGTTTGGGCGTGTAACGTTACCGGTGTGCCGCGAGGTTGTTGTGTGTGTTGTTGTTTTGTTGTGTGCAACCCGCCTCTCAAATCTCGTCGCGTTTGGACTCCGTTGCTTTTCCCAACAGTTATTCGTGTGGGTCTAAAGTGCCTCCACTTGTGGCCTAGAAACACCCCCTCAGCAGTCCTCTACCTTCTCCTAGGCCCTTCTAAACTTCCCCCGCGATCGGATCCGTCGGATCGCGATCGGAGGGCTCCTAACACCCCCCACAAACCTAACCCTAGCAGATCTGCTATATAATAGACCCCTAGGTCCATTTTTGGCATCCTACCTTCCTCCACCTACCTCTAGATCCCTCCCCCTCATTTTATTCCGTGCCTGGCCAGGCTCCCGAGGAACCAGCCACCGCCCGACCAGATCCCTCCGTTCCCCGATCGGGTCAACGCAGCTTCCAGCGCTGGCCTCGATCGAGCGCTCCGACCGGCCTCCCTCCTCTGAGCGAAGCGACCGAGCCTTCCGCGCCTCCCCTCCTTCGAGCCGCCGGGTCAGCCCCACTGGATCGAGGGATCCAGTGCCTGGACCACATCATCGCCGCCGCAGGCCCGCTTCTCCGCACTCCCTCCGGCCTCCCTCGTCGATCGCCCTCCTGGGCCCCGAGCCAGGCGGCCCGGTCACCACTCCCTCCGACCGCGCCCGGACTGGGCCTTCGCCTCGCCTCTGCCACCAGGCCGCTGCAGCGGGCCGGCCGTCCCGCCGATTCACAGCCGCGCCGCCCCATCCGGCCGGGCGCCAGTGGGCCGCCGCATCGCCGCGGGCCCAAGGCCATCTCCACCAGCTGCTGCCGCGCCGGATCCACCGCTGGGCCGGATCCACGTCCCATGCCCGTTCGGGCTGCAGATATGAGGAGGTTGACCCCCCTAAAAACCACTAAGTCCCTGTTTGTATTGATCTGTGATGCTATTTTCAAACTGCTCTATCTTTTAATGTGGTGCTCCGTTTCGCGCAAATAGCATGTCCAGACGTTCGTGGTGAATAGCACTACGTTTTATCTTTTGGTGTCATGCATGTTAGAGATCATCTAGGTGCTTGTTTTGCTGTTGCAAGAGTGCATCGTGATATAAACTGCTGTTATGTGATGTTTTTATGCCATCTTTGCCATGTGATAACTTTTAGCTCGTTTGTCCGAATAATGCAAATGACATGTCCACGTGTTCGTCTTGCCGTGCTCTACATGTTGTATGTGATAGGTTGCATGATAGATTTATTCTTGCCATGTTTATCATCGTTGCAAAGTGCCATGTGGCTGTGATGTTGTTTCACTTGTTATGAAATGCCATCTTGTTGAGCTCATTGTTATCGTTGTGTTTACCTCAATGATGCATGCTTGTGTGTTTCGGAATCACCATCATGTGTACTTTGATGAGGTGCTTACCACTTGACATGTTTAGTTTAGAGGTGACTTAGACTTGCCCTTTTAGATGCCATGATGAAATTGCTGTTTTAGGACTTAGTGGATTTTCACTAAGTCTGAAATCTGTAACGTTCCGATGCCATGTTCGTGTGATGTTCTAGGACAAAGCATGATAGTTTTGGATTTGATCTTGATTGTTCCTTGTAGTATATATTGTTGTCTTTCCATTCATGTTCTCACATGTTTATTTGAGTGGCTTTAGCATGTTTATCTTTTGCTCCAAAGTTTCAATAAAATTCTGCTGCCAGAATTTTATTGTCAAGTTCAATATGTCCAGGCTTATTGCTATTGAACCGTGGCTCCTTTGGGGGTGCACCTTTGGACTTAGTTGTTGTAGTATATGTCTAGTTTGTGTTCATGTCCTTTGCCATGTTATTTGAGTGCTGTAGCTTAATTATTTTGTGCTCCGAAGTTGCTATGTTGCTGTAATTTTCAGCTTTCGCTCATTTCTTGTTTCGGGCATAACTTTTAGCCCGTAACTCCGATTTCAGCGAATCTTATATGAAACTTGATTGATTTTATGTGTAGATTAATAATATCAGATTGTTATCATGTTTTGAGGTGTTTTGCTTGAGTGCTATTTTCCGTGCTCCGTGTGCATCCTTAGTGCATCCATCATGCATCCATCATTTTTCGAGTGCGCATTACATCTTGTTGATTTGTGCTTGGTGTGATTGTTTTGTTTAGAGCCGGAAGCAGAGACCGAGTACGAGTACGAGCACGAGGTTTCCAACGAGGTTGAGCACGAGGACCCTTCTTACGATCCGAACGACTTCTCTTCAGGCAAGATGACCGAACCCCGATAACATTACTATCTTTGCCTATTGCTAGTAGATCCGCTCTATAGTTTTTGCCTCGATGCCCATGATTCTTCTTGTCAGCCTCCTACTTGTAACCATTGCCATGTTTAACCAACCTACCTATGCAAACCGTTGCTTGGCTAAGTACGCTTCGCTCAGCCCTTCTTATAGCGTTGCTAGTTGCAGGTGAAGATCGAAGATGCTTGCTTCATGTTGAAGTTTGGTTGGGTTTTATCACACTATATAAATGCTTAAATGAAATCATCTATATATTGGCAAGGGTGGAAGGCTAAGCCTTTTGCTTGGTGATTTGTTCCGCTCATGCCGTTAGGAACCGTATAAACCGGTGTTATGTTCCTTGATTATGCGTTCCTAACACGGTTGGGGTGTATGGGACCCCCTCGATAAACCGCTAAGTGCTAAGTCTTTTCCAGCAAGTCCCAACATTGGTACTATTTGCCTAATAACTAAATAACTTGCATAGGGAGTAATTAACCCGAGTTCTTAATCAACAACCCCGGGCCAGTGCTCCACATGAGTGTTGGTCCGAAACGGGGAGCCTGCGGGGTCACCACGAGGGAACTCGAGGATTGATATAAACCCGTAGCTTCACCCATCCGGACGTGTCCTGAGACTTAGATATGCGCGGCTACTATCAGGGTGTCGACACGCCGGGAGGATTTGCTGGATTAGCCTTACCTTAGTTCGGTATATCTTGAGCACGGGATTCCGAGAATACTCGGGTCTTCCCACTTTGGAGTTGCGACTCCGCGGATCGTGGGCTTGTAATGGGTCAAGTTGGAACACCCCTGCAGGGTTATGAACTTTCGAAAGCCGTGCCCGCGGTTATGTGGCAGATGGGAGCTTGTTAATATCCGGTTGTAGATAACTTGACACAATGTTTCTAATACACTACCAGCATGCGTTCCGTGACTGTCAATTTCCGAATAGGGATTCGGGAGTTGAACACGGAGGGGTTATGTTTGTGGAGCTTGTAGCTAGGATCACTTCGTGATCACTTCTCGTCCGAGGCTTTCTCTTCTCGCTCTCACTCACGTAAGCTAGTTGCTAGTTGCTGCTGCAGACACTTATTCTTTTCTTCAGCCTTATCCTCTCCTAAGGCTTAAATAGTCTTGTTACCCGGGAACGGGATTGCTGAGTCCTCTGTGGCTCACAGTTACTTCACCACACCAGATGCAGGTCCAGCTATGAGCTATCCAGGCGATGGCACCGAGCTAGACTAGGAGTACGACGAGGAGCGTAGTCGGTACTATGTTCGTTATCCGGATGATCAGTAGTGGAGACTCCTACTAGGATTCGATCCGCCTGTGGTTTATTTATTTAAGTTTGGTATCTTGACATTTGGGTTTTGCCCTTAGAGGGTTGTGATATTCTTAATGTATGATGTTTGAGACATGTTATGTAATTGTGTGACGTGGCGAGTGTAAGCCAACTATTTATGTTTACAATCCCCTCTTTTACATGAGATGTGCAAAGATTACCAAACTTGAGATCATTCTAGGATGGAATTATGCCTTTAAGTCGTGCCTCGACACGTAGGAGGTATAACTCCATCCTGGGCATTACAAGTTGGTATTCAGAGCCTTCTCCGACCTAGGAGCCCCCACTGTTTGATCGAATCGTTGACGGTCGAGTCTAGGCACACACTGAAAATATTTTGAGTCCTATATATTTTCGGAGAGTAGGAATTCTTTGCTTCTCATCCCCTTTCTCTTTGGTGAGGACTCTTGACGACTACTCTTGTCTCTCCTACTTTCAAAAATTGCACAAATTTTTTTTTAGGAATCCCGCGAGTATTCTGGGATTGTTTCGATGTTCTTGTGACGAGGATATTGTTCTCGATGCCTCCTGACATTAGGGGTTGTGGCAGTGTCCCGGGGAGTTGAGCTTCGGGGTATTGTCGTCACAAGCATATCGCGGCAGTACTAAATACTTAAGACGGCCGACATAAAAAATCTCTCCTATACGGCCAGTGGCAAGATAACCCCGACATCACCCAGTACTAGGGAGGTAGTTCGGGAGTATTGCCATAGCTTGTTATAGTGGATGCTTTTCGAAGGTCCGAGGTACACAGTTTCCGAGAAAGACTGGTTATGTGTTGAAGGATGGATACACCTGGATGTAGGTTTAGAGTTGATTGCGCGGTGCTTCCCGTGTATCCCCAACACCTGATTGCATAACTGGAATCTTTCAGAAATTTATAGGTGGGTTTATCCAGTAGATCGTAGGCATTCTTCCAACGAATGCAGGTTAGTGAGTTCGGGGTTCTACATTGAGTGAAGTGGTTTATGACCGATGTTACTATCAGGAGTTGCATCTTAAAGGATCCTTGGCTATGCTGATCTGGGGATTGCAAAACCTTTTCGTAACGCGTTCATATGCTTTCAGCACAAAGATGTTAGAACGAAACTCCTCTCTTGTGTTTGTTCCTTCTGTACCTTGTTGTTTCTTATTTTATCCTTTTGTCCCCTATGTGGCTTCTCGCGAAGATTGATGTTATCATTTAATTGAGAATTTCATTCGTTCCTCTTGTTCGAATGATTTCATTCGTTCTTATTGTTCGAATGATTATTGTGAAGACTTGTTGCAATTCATTCCATTGATTCAGCTTATACCTTTTGTCAATCAATTGCTGATTCGTGGTCATCTCTTACAGGATGGCTCCGAAAAAGGTTCCCAACGCTAACCCAGAGGTGGAAGAGGTCCCAGATCGTCCTCCTTCCCCTCCTCCTCCGCCTGAGGCTTGGAGAGCGATTATGCAGACTACATCTCAGAACACCCAGTTGTTGATGCAGATGATGCAGCAGATGCAAGCTAATCAAGCTAATCAGGGTGTTCCAGGGAACCAAGGCAACTTCTTAAACCAGCAGCACCATGCTACTCTCAACCAGTTCCTGGCCAATAATCCAAAAGCTTTCAGTTACTGTGTCGACCCTCTTGATGCTGAAGATTGCTTAACCGACATAAAGAAGCATTTTGAGTGCAGTAACGTGAAGGAAGATGATTATGTGTAGTTCGCAGCTTTCCAACTGAAAGATCAAGCAGCTGATTGGTGGCAGCAGTACAAAGACTCCAGGCCAGGTCAAGTGATCTCTTGGGAGAATTTCTGCAAGGATTTTCGCTCGCACCACATTCCTACAAGTGTCATCGAGGGTATGCGTGAGCAATTCCGCAACCTGAAGCAGGGCTCCATGACAGTCTATCAGTATAATGTCAAGTTCCAAAACCTCGCTCGTTATGCTAAGCAAGACATTCCTGATGCCAAGAGCAAAATCTACCAGTTCCGTGGAGGTCTCAAAGATGAACTTCAACTTGCTCTCACCTTGTTCGAGCCGGATGAATTCAACAAGTTCTATAACATGGCTTTGAAACAAGAAGCAGCTCAGCTTAAGATGGAGGCTTCTAAGAAGAGAATTCGAGATGCCGTTCACTCTTCCTCATCGTCTCAGATGGTCTCGAAGCATCAGAAATTTTGGCTTCCTCCTCCTCCTCCAGTGATTCGAGCTCCATACAACAACTCCAACAACTCCAACAACAAGAACTCTAGTGGACGTGGTTTCTCCCACCCACCCAACTCCAACAAGCAGTCCAAGCAACAGTTCCAAGCTCCAAGACTAAGTGCTCCTCCTACTCGTCCACTTTCTGAGGTGACTTGCTACAAGTGTGGCCAGAAGGGTCATTATTCCAACAAGTGCAACAACCCAAGGCGCCTTCCGCCTCCTCCTCCTGTCGGTACCGCTATGGTCAAGCATGATCCAAAGGCAGCAAGGGTCAATCTGATGAATGCAGCATAAGCGGAGAATTCTTCTGATGTCATTTTGGGTAACCTTCCAGTTAACTCCATCCCCGCTAAAGTGTTATTTGATTCGGGTGCTTCATGTTCTTTCATGTCTCAACCATTTGCATCCAAGTATAATGTTGACGTCCAAAGTCTGCCTCAGAAGTTACAAGTTATTTCTCCGGGGAGACGTATGTCTTCTAGTGTCTATGCTCCGGATGTGTCTATTCGCATGGGTGACTATCGATTGTTGGCTTCTCCGGTGGTTCTTGGTAATTCCGACATCGACCTCATCCTCGGAATGGATTGGCTTTCTCAGCATGATGCTCACATTGATTGTGCACAGAAGGAAGTCAAGATGACTCATTCTGATGAAGATGTGATTATCTTCGCCTCCAGGGATAACACTATCAGGCTTTTCTCTCTCAATGATAAGGGCGAGATTAATTCCATATCTCAAATTCCGGTGGTTAACGAATATCAAGACGTCTTTCCTGAAGAACTTCCAGGCATGCCTCCACACCGTCAGGTGGAATTTGTCATTGAACTCGAGCCGGGTACTGAGCCAGCATGCCGGCATCCGTACAAGCTCTCTCCGGATGAATTGAAGGAATTGAAGAAGCAGCTTGATAAACAGGAGAGTATGGGTCTCATCAGGCCTAGTACGTCTCCTTGGGGCTGTGGTGTCTTGTTTGTCAAGAAGAAAGATGGCACAGAGCGAACAAGAAGATGATTAAGAACAAGTATCTGCTCCCCAACATCAACGAACTCTTCGAGCAGCTCAAGGGAGCTAAAGTGTTCTCTAAGCTCGACCTTCGAATGGGCTATCATCAAATTCGCATTCGCGAGGAAGACATTCCCAAGACGACCTTCAGAACGAGCTACGGTTCATACGAGTATACCGTCATGTCTTTTGGTCTCGCCAATGCTCCTCCTACCTTTTCGAGGATGATGCATTACATCTTCAACCCCTATACTGGCGAGTTTGTGCTTGTGTATCCGGATGATATTCTGGTGTTTTCCAAGAATGAAGAAGATCACGAAAAGCACTTACGTCTGGTTCTTGATCGACTCCGAGAGCATAAGTTTTATGCCAAGTTCTCCAAGTGCGAGTTTTGGCTCGATAAGGTTTTGTACCTGGGCCACATCATCTCAGCTGACGGTATTGCGGTTAATCCCGAGAAAGTTGAAGCAATTGTCAACTGGGAAGCTCCTCAGAACGTCAAGGAGCTCCGCAGTTTTCTGGGTCTTGCCAGCTATTGCAGAAGGTTCGTTGAGAACTTCTCCAAGATTGCCAAGCCTCTTTCCAACTTGCTTCAGAAGAATGTCAAATACTTTTGGTCTCCAGAGTGTGAAGTGGCATTCAAAACTCTCAAAGAAAAGCTTGTCTCTGCTCCAGTTCTGACTCCTCCAGATGAGTCCAAGCCCTATGAAGTATTCTGTGATGCTTCTCTTCAAGGTCTTGGTGGTGTGCTTATGCAAGATAAGAGAATTGTGGCATACACCTCTCGTCAGCTCAAGCCAAGTGAGAAGAACTATCCCACACATGATCTCGAGCTAGCTGCTGTGGTACATGCTTTGATTACGTGGAGACATCTGTTGTTGGGCAGAAAGGTCGACATCTTCACTGATCACAAGAGCTTGAAGTACATCTTCACACAGCCGCATCTGAACCTCCGCCAGACTCGTTGGGTTGAGATGATCCAAGAGTATAATCCCAGCATTGAATACACTCCTGGCAAGGCGAATGTGATTGTAGATGCTTTGAGCAAAAAGGCATATTGCAACAGCCTTCTTATCAAGCCGTACCAGCCTGAGCTTTGTGAAGCATTCAGGAAACTCAACCTCCAAGTTGTTCCGCAGGGTTTTCTTGCAAATCTTCAAATTGCTCCTACCTTGGAAGATCAAGTCCGTAAGGCCCAGCTCAGTGATACCATGGTGAAGAAGGTGAAACTTGCTATTGCTAAGGGCATTCCGAAATACAAGTGCTTTCGTGTTGATGAGAGAGATACCTTGTTCTTCGAGGACAGACTCGTTGTTCCCAAAGGTGATCTCAGGAAGCTCATAATGGAAGAAGCTCATGATTCTCTCCTTTCCATTCATCCTGGCAGTTCCAAGATGTACCAAGACCTCAAGCAGTCTTACTGGTGGACACGCATGAAAAGGGAGATTGCCCAATTCGTGAACGAATGTGATGTGTGCAGAAGAGTGAAAGCAGAACATCAACGTCCAGCCGGTCTTCTCCAACCTCTTCCTATTCCCGAGTGGAAGTTCGACCACATTGAAATGGACTTCGTCACTGGCTTCCCTAAATCCAAGAAAGGGAATGATGCTATCTTTGTGGTGATTGACAAGCTTACCAAAGTCGCTCACTTCCTGCCAGTCAAAGAATCAATCAATGCAGCTCAATTGACAGAGCTGTACACTTCCAGAATTGTGTCTTTACATGGCATTCCTCAAGTTATATCCTCAGACCATGGAAGCTTGTTCACATCAAGGTTCTGGGACTCCTTTCAGTCCGCCATGGGCACGAAGATCAGGTTCAGCACTGCTTTTCACCCTCAGACTAGTGGTCAAGTCGAGCGCGTGAATCAGATTCTAGAAGACATGCTCAGAGCCTGTGTCATATCCTTCGGCATGAAATGGGAAGACTGCCTTCCATTTGCCGAGTTCTCTTACAACAACATCTTTCAAGCAAGTGCAGGCAAAGCTCCGTTTGAAATCCTCTATGGCAGAAAGTGCCGTACCCCTCTCAACTGGTCTGAAACAGGCGAACGTCAACTTCTTGGCAATGACTTGATCTCAGAAGCCGAAGAAATGTGCAAAGTCATACGTGAGAATCTCAAGGCCGCTCAGTCGCGTCAGAAGAGCTACTATGACGGCAAGCATCGTGATTTGGCTTTCAACATTGATGATCATGTCTATCTCCGTGTGTCTCCGATGAAAAGCACCCAAAGATTCGGTATCAAAGGAAAGCTTGCTCCTAGATACGTCGGGCCTTTCAAGATTCTTGGCAAAAGAGGCGACCTAGCCTATCAACTTGAGCTCCCTTCAAACTTCGCCAATGTTCATGATGTCTTCCATGTGTCTCAACTTCGCAAATGCTTCAAGGCACCTGAGCGCATGATTCCGTTTGAAGAGATTGATCTTCAACAAGACCTATCCTACTGAGAGCATCCCGTTGCCATTCTCGAAGAAACCGAACGCAAAACCCGCAACAAGTCCATCAAATTTCTGAAAGTCAAGTGGTCACATCACACCGACTGAGAGGCTACCTGGGAACGAGAAGATCATCTTCGTTCCGAGTACCCTTCCTTTTTCCAGTCCTAGATCTCGGGACGAGATCTTTTTGTAGTAGAGGAGAGTTTGTAATGCCCCGGATGTAAAACTTTCCCTTTTGGGTATATAATATATCTCCAGCTTCATCTATTTCCTTTCCGGGTTCTTTGTCTTTCGGGTTTTCGTCGTGTTATTGTGTGAGTTTGTGGCATTCATTCATATCATGTAGACATGTGCATCGCATTGCATTTGTGTTGTCGGTTGCATCCGGTTCCACGCGTTCCTTCCCGTTGTCCGTTTCGTGTTCCGGAGCTCCCTCACGTGTCCGTGACGTCCCGTAGGCCTACTTTGTTGTTTGGGCGTGTAACGTTACCGGTGTGCCGCGAGGTTGTTGTGTGTGTTGTTGTTTTGTTGTGTGCAACCCGCCTCTCAAATCTCGTCGCGTTTGGACTCCGTTGCTTTTCCCAACAGTTATTCGTGTGGGTCCAAAGTGCCTCCACTTGTGGCCCAGAAACACCCCCTCAGCAGTCCTCTACCTTCTCCTAGGCCCTTCTAAACTTCCCCCGCGATCGGATCCGTCGGATCGCGATCGGAGGGCTCCTAACACCCCCCACAAACCTAACCCTAGCAGATCTGCTATATAATAGACCCCTAGGTCCATTTTTGGCGTCCTACCTTCCTCCACCTACCTCTAGATCCCTCCCCCTCATTTTATTCCGTGCCTGGCCAGGCTCACGAGGAACCAGCCACCGCCCGACCAGATCCCTCCGTTCCCCGATCGGGTCAACGCAGCTTCCAGCGCTGGCCTCGATCGAGCGCTCCGACCGGCCTCCCTCCTCCGAGCGAAGCGACCGGGCCTTCCGCGCCTCCCCTCCTTCGAGCCGCCGGGTCAGCCCCACTGGATCGAGGGATCCAGTGCCTGGACCACATCATCGCCGCCACAGGCCCGCTTCTCCGCACTCCCTCAGGCCTCCCTCGTCGATCGCCCTCCTGGGCCCCGAGCCAGGCGGCCCGGTCACCACTCCCTCCGACCACGCCCCGACTGGGCCTTCGCCTCGCCTCTGCCACCAGGCCGCAGCAGCGGGCCGGCCGTCCCGCCGATTCCCAGCAGCGCCGCCCCATCCGGCCGGGCGCCAGTGGGCCGCCGCATCGCCGCGGGCCCAAGGCCATCTCCACCAGCTGCTGCCGCGCCGGATCCACCGCTGGGCCGGATCCACGTCCCAGGCCCGTTCGGGCTGCAGATCTGAGGAGGTTGACCCCCCTAGAAACCACTAAGTCCCTGTTTGTTTTGATCTGTGATGCTATTTTCAAACTGCTCTATCTTTTAATGTGGTGCTCCGTTTCGCGCAAATAGCATGTCCAGACGTTCGTGGTGAATAGCACTACGTTTTATCTTTTGGTGTCATGCATGTTAGAGATCATCTAGGTGCTTGTTTTGCTGTTGCAAGAGTGCATCGTGATATAAACTGCTGTTATGTGATGTTTTTATGCCATCTTTGCCATGAGATAACTTTTAGCTTGTTTGTCCGAATGATGCAAATGACATGTCCACGTGTTCGTCTAGCCGTGCTCTACATGTTGTATGTGATAGGTTGCATGATAGATTTATTCTTGCCATGTTTATCATCGTTGCAAAGTGCCATGTGGCTGTGATGTTGTTTCACTTGTTATGAAATGCCATCTTGTTGAGCTCATTGTTATCGTTGTGTTTACCTCAATGATGCATGCTTGTGTGTTTCGGAATCACCATCATGTGTACTTTGATGAGGTGCTTACCACTTGCCATGTTTAGTTTAGAGGTGACTTAAACTTTCTCTTTTAGATGCCATGATGAAATTGCTGTTTTAGGACTTAGTGGATTTTCACTAAGTCTGAAATCTGTAACGTTCCGATGCCATGTTCGTGTGATGTTCTAGGACAAAGCATGATAGTTTTGGAGTGGATCTTGATTGTTCCTTGTAGTATATATTGTTGTCTTTCCATTCATGTTCTCACATGTTTATTTGAGTGGATGTAGCATGTTTATCTTTTGCTCCAAAGTTTCAATAAAATTCTGCTGCCAGAATTTTATTGTCAAGTTCAATATGTCCAGGCTTATTGCTATTGAACCGTGGCTCCTTTGGGGGTGCACCTTTGGACTTAGTTGCTGTAGTATATGTCTAGTTTGTGTTCATGTCCTTTTCCATGTTGTGTGAGTGCTGTAGCTTAATTATTTTGTGCTCCGAAGTTGCTATGTTGCTGTAATTTTCAGCTTTCGCTCATTTCTTGTTTCAGGCATAACTTTTAGCCCGTAACTCCGATTTCAGCGAATCTTATATGAAACTTGATTGATTTTCTGTGTAGATTAATAATATCAGATTGTTATCATGTTTTGAGGTGTTTTGCTGGAGTGCTATTTTCCGTGCTCCGTGTGCATCCTTAGTGCATCCATCATGCATCCATCATTTTTCGAGTGCGCATTGCATCTTGTTGATTTGTGCTTGGTGTGATTGTTTTGTTTAGAGCCGGAAGCAGAGACCGAGTACGAGTACGAGCACGAGGTTTCCAACGAGGTTGAGCACGAGGGCCCTTCTTACGATCCGAACGACTTCTCTTCAGGCAAGATGACCGAACCCCGATAACATTACTATCTTTGCCTATTGCTAGTAGATCCGCTCTATAGTTTTTGCCTTGATGCCCATGATTCTTCTTGTCAGCCTCCTACTTGTAACCATTGCCATGTTTAACCAACCTACCTATGCAAACTGTTGCTTGGCTAAGTACGCTTCGCTCAGCCCTTCTTATAACGTTGCTAGTTGCAGGTGAAGATCGAAGATGCTTGCTTCATGTTGAAGTTTGGTTGGGTTTTATCACACTATATAAATGCTTAAATGAAATCATCTATATATTGGCAAGGGTGGAAGGCTAAGCCTTTTGCTTGGTGATTTGTTCCGCTCATGCCGTTAGGAACCGTATAAACCGGTGTTATGTTCCTTGATTATGCGTTCCTAACACAGTTGGGGTGTATGGGACCCCCTCGATAAACCGCTAAGTGCTAAGTCTTTTCCAGCAAGTCCCAACATTGGTACTATTTGCCTAATAACTAAATAACTTGCATGGGTAGTAATTAACCCGAGTTCTTAATCAACAACCCCGGGCCAGTGCTCCACATGTGTGTTGGTCCGAAATGGGGAGCCTGCGGGGTCACCACGAGGGAACTCGAGGATTGATATAAACCCGTAGCTTCACCCATCCGGACGTGTCCTGAGACTTAGATACGCACGGCTACTATCAGGGTGTCGACACGCCGGGAGGATTTGCTGGATTAGCCTTACCTTAGTTCGGTATATCTTGAGCACGGGATTCCGAGAATACTCGGGTCTTCCCACTTTGGAGTTGCGACTCCGCGGATCGTGGGCTTGTAATGGGTCAAGTTGGAACACCCCTGCAGAGTTATGAACTTTCGAAAGCCGTGCCCGCGGTTATGTGGCAGATGGGAGCTTGTTAATATCCGGTTGTAGATAACTTGACACAATGTTTCTAATACACTACCAGCGTGTGTTCCGTGACTGTCAATTTCCGAATAGGGATTCGGGAGTTGAACACGGAGGGGTTATGTTTGTGGAGCTTGTAGCTAGGATCACTTCGTGATCACTTCTCGTCCGAGGCTTTCACTTCTCGCTCTCACTCACGTAAGCTAGTTGCTAGTTGCTGCTGTAGACACTTATTCTTTTCTTCAGCCTTATCCTCTCCCAAGGCTTAAATAGTCTTGTTACCCGGGAACGGGATTGCTGAGTCCTCTGTGGCTCACAGTTACTTCACCACACCAGATGCAGGTCCAGCTGTGAGCTATCCAGGCGATGGCACCGAGCTAGACTGGGAGTACGACGAGGAGCGTAGTCGGTACTATGTTCGTTAGTAGTGGAGACTCCTACTAGGATTCGATCCGCCTGTGGTTTATTTATTTAAGTTTGGTATCTTGACATTTGGGTTTTGCCCTTAGAGGGTTGTGATATTCTTAATGTATGATGTTTGAGACATGTTATGTAATTGTGTAACGTGGCGAGTGTAAGCCAACTATTTATGTTTACAATCCCCTCTTTTACATGAGATGTGCAAAGATTACCAAACTTGAGATCATTCTAGGATGGAATTATGCCTTTAAGTCGTGCCTCAACACGTAGGAGGTATAACTCCATCCTGGGCATTACACCTGTTGACTGTAGTACGGAGTATTGTTAACTCTTTGGTGGTGAGGGCTCCGTATAGTGCTTCAAGGGCGAGATATACCATTTTGTTTTCGGCCCGCAGTGCTTTGATAGGATCGCTTTCCAGCAAGATCACCCCATTGGTCCGTGGCATTTTGAGTTTCATGTACCCGTAGCGTGGTATAACCTGAAATCGAGAATGCCTCTTGTCCTAATAAGGCGTGGTATCCGCTGCGGAAGGGCACGATGTGGAATGACAGGGGTTCGGATCTATAGTTGTCTGATGTACCGAACACAACCTCAAGGGTTATGCGTCTGGAACAACGCGCCTCCCTGCCGGGGATTATTCCTTGGAATGTGGTATAACTGTATTTGACACGAGATCTATCGAACTGCATTTTGTCAAGAGTATCCTCATAGATGAGGTTGAGGCTGCTACCTCTATTCATCAGCACCTTAGTTAGCCTGAAGCCATTGATGATGGGGTCGAGGACTAGTGCGGTGGTTGCGTGATTGGGATGGTGTCTTGGCTCGTCCTTCTCGGCGAAGATGATAGGCGTGTCTGCCCATGATTGTGCGACCGTCACTTGCTAGATTTGGCCAAGCTCTTGAAAAGCCGTTTTCCTTTATTGTTCTAAGAGAACGTCTCGTAGACCTTCAAGACACTGTGGTCCTATTGTGGCATTGCGGACCGCCTATCTGGAGGTGTAAGGCCCAAGATTGGTTCGCCATGTTTGTCCACCCAGAAGGCTCGAAGTATGTGGGTTGGGTTTGTGTCTAGCAGGGCCGAGTGTATTGGGCATGGTTTATCCAGCAACTCGTCCATGACCGATCTAGGTCTGGTTTTCTTTTTGGCGGGCTCGTGTTCGGCCGACCGACGTGTGTACGTCCGTTTAACATGAGCCTTTCTGTGTTGTATGGCAGGTGGCGGCTGATACGTCTCCAACGTATCTATAATTTTTGATTGTTCCATGATATTATATTATCCTTCTAGGATGTCTTATGGGCTTTATTATACACTTTTATATGATTTTTGGGACTAACCTATTAACCCAGAGCCCAGTGCCAGTTTCTGTTTTTCTCCTGTTTTAGGGTTTTACAGAAAAGGAATATCAAACGGAGTCCAATTGACGAGCCAATTTTTTATGATTTTTTGTGGACCAAAAGAAGCCCCCGAAGCAAAAGAGTTAGGCCAGGAGAGCCACAGGCTGCCCACGAGGGTGGAGGGCGCGCCCTGGGAAGGTGGTGGCGCCCTCCTATCTCGTGGACAACCCAGAAGCCCCCCTCACGTGGGACCTACGCCAAAAATTCCTATAAATACTGAAACCTTCAGAAATTAACCTAGATCGGGAGTTCCGCCGCCGAAAGCCTCTGTAGCCACCGAAAACCAATCTAGACCCCGTTCCGGCACCCTGCCAGAGGGGGGAACCCTCACCGGCGGCCATCTTCATCATCCCGGCGCACTCCATGACGAGGAGGGAGTAGTCCACCCTCGGGGCTGAGGGTATGTACCAGTAGCTAGTGTTTGATCTCTCTCTCCCTCTCGTGTTCTTGAGATGGCACGATCTTGATGTATCGCGAGCTTTGCTATTTTAGTTGGATCTTATGATGCTTCTCCCCCTCTACTCTCTTGTAATGGATTGAGTTTTCCCTTGAAGTTATCTTATCGGATTGAGTCTTTAAGGATTTGAGAACACTTGATGTATGTCTTGCACGTGTTTATCTGTGGTGACAATGGGATATCATGTGATCCACTAGATGTATGTTTTGGTGACCAATTTGCGGGTTCCGTGACCTTGGGAATCTATGCATAGGGGTTGGCACACGTTTTCGTCTTGACTTTCCGGTAGAAAATTTGGGGCACTCTTTGAAGTTCTCTGTGTTGGTTGAATAGATGTTTCTGAGATTGTGTGATGCATATCGTATAATCATGCCCATGGATACTTGAGGTGACAATGGAGTATCTAGGAGACATTAGGGTTTTGGTTGATTTGTATCTTAAGGTGTTATTCTTGTACGAACTCTATGATATATCGAACGTTACTACGGACTCTTGAATAGATCGATCAGAAAGAATAACTTTGAGGTGGTTTAGTACCCTACCATAATCTCTTCGTTTGTTCTCCGCTATTTGTGACTTTGGAGTGACTCTTTGTTGCATGTTGAGGGCTAGTAATATGATCCAATTATGTTATCCTTGTTGAGAGAACTTGCACTAGTGAAAGTATGAACCCTAGGCCTTGTATCCTATCATTGCAACACCGTCTATGCTTGCGTTTACCTTTAGTTACCTTGCTGTTTTTATATTTTCAGTTTACAAAAACCTATATCTACCATCCATATTGCACTTGTATCACCATCTCTTCGCCGAACTAGTGCACCTATACAATTTACCATTGTATTGGGTGTGTTGGGGACACAAGAGAGTCTTTGTTATTTAGTTGCAGGGTTGCTTAAGAGAGACCATCTTCATCCTACACCTCCCACGGATTGATAAACCTTAGGTCATCCACTTGAGGGAAATTTGCTACTGTCCTACAAACCTCTGCACTTGGAGGCCCAACAACGTCTACAAGAAGAAGGTTGCGTAGTATACATCAAGCTCTTTTCTGGCGCCGTTGCCGGGGAGGTTAGTGCTTGAAGGTATATCTTTAGATCTTGCAATCGAATATTTTAGTTTCTTGTTTTATCACTAGTTTAGTTTATAAAAGAAAACTATGAAAAATGGAATTAAGGTTACCTCATATGCTTCATCTTTTTAATATCTTTCGTGAAAATGATGGGAAGGAAAATTGTTTTCAAGTACTAGAAGAAGAATTACATAGAATGCTTGGCACTAAAAACTTGAGTGATGAGCATGCTTGCAATGTTGTTAGTGTGAATCCTTTGAATATCCATAGTACTAATGATGATTGCACTAGTCATGATGAAAATATCTCTTATAAGCATGTCGATTTCTGTGGAGTGCATAGAGTTTGCAAGTACATACCAAATAGGGAAGATAGATTTTGCAAGAGGCATAAGTATTTAGAAACTAAATGGTTGCTATAGAGGCTAGATGATTGTGCTGAAAATTTAAAATATCTTTGCCATCCTTGTGAACTTTGTAATGAATGTGATCATTTAAATCCCCAATGTGAATTGTTTCATGATCGAATCGTGTCCAAAAATTGTGATGACTTGATATCCCTTGCACATCATAATGAACTTAGTTTGCTTGTGGGTTATGAAGAAATAAAACGTTTAACTAAGGATCTTCAAGAATTTGTCCTTGATAAAGTGCTTGATTTTGATCTAGAGGAAATTTATATGTATTGTGCTGTGAATTGCGTTGAAAATCCTTATATTGCCAATTACATAAAGTCAAGAAAACAAATAGGAGATGAAGAGAATACTAATGAAAGGGAAGATATTTCCCAATATCCTCCTACTCTTTCTTATGATGAATCAGGTAACGAGGACGAGCCTTCTATTCTACCAATCTCATTTATAAGGAGTTCCAAAAAGAAGATTAAACCCTTACCTAATGTGAAGAAGAAAAAGAAAAGACGGAGAGGCAAAGATAAAAAGGTATCCCTCCGAAATGATGTTGCTCCTATTACTCATTGTGATGATAATAATTGCTATGCTATCGGTTCTATCCATACTATTAATGATGAGAGTGGTTATGCCTATGATATGAAAAGGCCCAAGCTTGGGGATGCTATGTTTGATGAGAACGATATATTTGAGAATTTATTTGCTGCAATTAATGTTTGTCCCAAGCTTGGGGATGCTACGCTTGATGAAGATGATATTTTTAGCCTCGCAAGTCTTGATATGCAAATCTATTATGATGAAAGCATGCCTCCTATTTATGATGATTATTGTGATGACACTTATGCTATAAAAAGTAGTGATGATTATATTTATCGAACTTGTCATGATTATGATTACCCTTTCTCTGAACATTACTCTTTTAATGTGGAAACAATCTATAGTATCCAAGTCTCTTATGATACTCCCACTATTCCGAATGAGAAGAATTTTGCTTATGTGGAGAGTAGTAAAATTTCTATGCAAGTAGATCATGAAAAGAATACTTTATGTGCTGGTTATATTGTTGAATCCATTCATGATGCTACTGAAAATTATTCTGAGAGAGGATCGTATGCTTTTAGGAATTGCAATAATATCAAGTTTCCTCTCTATGTGCTTAAAGTTTTGAAGCTATGCTTGTTCTGCCTTCCTATGCTAGTTGATTATTGTTCCCATAAGTTGTTTGCTCACAAAATCCCTATGCATAGGAAGTGGGTTAAACTGAAATGTGCTAGTCATATTCTTCATGATGCTCTCTTTATGTTTCAATTCTTATCCTTTATGCGAGCATCATTGAAATCATCATGCCTAGCTAGGGGCGTTAAATGATAGCGCTTGTTGGGAGGCAACCCAATTTCATTTTAGTTTCTTTGCTTTTTGCTTCTGTTTAGGAATAAATATTGCATATAGCTTATGTTTAGATGTGGTTTTATGTTTTAGTTAGTGTTTGTGCCAAGTAGAACCTTTGGGAAGACTTGTGAGAAGTTTATGTGATCTTGCTGTGAAAAACAGAATCGTTAGGACTCGCTAGAATGGTCATCAGATTTTACTAGAGCGTGCTATTTAGTTGATTCTTTTTGCAGATGATTAATAGACAAATTGCTCACGTTTACCAATTTACTTTGAATTTTCTGGAGTTACAGAGGTATGCGAAACCTGCAGATTACTATAGATTGTTCTGTTTTTGACAAATTCTGTTTTTTGTGTGTTGTTTGCTTATTTTAATGCATCTATGGGTAGTATTGGGAAGTATGAACCATAGAGAAGTTGGAATACAGTAGGTTTAACACCAATATAAACAAAGAATGAATTCATTGCAGTACCTTTGAGTAGTGATTTGTTTTCTTATACTAACGGAGCTCACGTGATTTTTGTCTAAGTTTTGTATTGTGAAGTTTTCAAGTTTTGAGTATTGCTTTGATGGACTATGGAACAAAGAGTGGCAAGAGACTAAGCTTCGGGATGCCCAAGGCACCCCAAGGTAAAATTCAAGGACAACCAAAAGCCTAAGCTTGGGGATGACCCGGGAAGGCATCCCCTCTTTCGTCTTCATCTATCGGTAACTATACTCGGAACTATATTTTTATTCACCACATGATATGTGTTTTGCTTGGAGCGTCAATTTAGTTTATTTTGTTTTGCTTGCTGTTGGAATAATATCCCAAGATCCGAAGTTCTTAAATGTTAGAGAGTCTTCACATAGTTACACAATTATTCAACTACTCATTGATCTTCACTTATATCTTTCGGAGTAGTTTGTTATTGCTCTAGTGCTTCACTTATATCTTTTAGAGCACGGTGGTGATTATATTTTGAAGAAATTGTTGAACTCTCATGCTTCACTTATATCTATTTGAGAGTCTATTAAAACAATATGGTAATGTGCTTTGGCTATAAAACTAGCCTTCGCATGATAGACACCCAATATCAATGTAGTAAAAACTTTCACACTAAGTGCATTAAATATGATGAGAAGTTGGATGCTTGATAATTGTTTTGAGATAAGAGGATAGTGATATTAGAGTCATGCTAGTGGAGTTATTATGAAATTGGGAAATGCTTGTGTTAAGGTTAGTGATTCCCGTAGCATGCATGTATGGTGAACCGCTATGTGACGAAGTTAGAGCATGAGGTATTTGTAAAGCGTCAACCTTTGTGTGGAGCATGAGGTATTTGCGATGGTTAACTCCTACCAACCTCCCCCTAGGAGAATGCGTTGATTGCTTTGTTTTGATGACTCGTAGATTTTTGCAATAGGTATATGAGTTCTTATGACTAATGTTGAGTCCATGGATTATACACACTCTCACCCTTCCACCATTGCTAGCCTCTCTTGTACCGCGCAACTTTTGTCGGTACCATACACCCACTATATATCCTTCCTCAAAACAGCCACCATACCTACCTATCATAGCATTTCCATAGCCATTCCGAGATATATTTCCATGCAACTTTCCACCGTTCCGTTCATATGACACGCTTCATATTGTCATATTGCCATGCATGATCATGTAGTTGACATCGTATTTGTGGCAAAGCCACCATGCATAACTTTTCATACATGTCACTCTTGTTTCATTGCACATACCGGTACACCGCCGGAGGCATTCATATAGAGTCATACTTTGTTGTAGTATCGAGTTGTAATATCGAGTTGTAATGAAAGTGTGATAATCATCACTATTAGAGCATTGTCTCATGGGAGGAAAGGCTAAATCAATAAAGCCCCTCCGCAAGAAAAGAAAAAGAAAGGCCAAAGAAAAAAAGAAAGGCCCAAAAAAAGAGAAAAAAGGGACAATTGCTACTATCTTTTTTCCACACTTGTGCTTCAAAGTAGCACCATGTTCTTCATTGTAGAGAGTCTCATGTTTAGTCACTTTCATATACTAGTGGGAATTTTCGATATAGAACTTGGCTTGTATATTCCAACAATGGGCTTCCTCAAATGCCCTAGGTCTTCATGAGCAAGCAAGTTGGATGCACACCCACTAGTTTGTTTTGTTAAGCTTTCATACATATTTAGCTCTAGTGCCATAATGCCCAGTACGTGACTATGTCTCCCACGTGTCGAGGCACGACTTATAGACATAATCACATACTAGAATGATCTCAAGTATGGTATCTTTGCACAACTCATGTAAAAGGAGGGACGAAAGTGTAAAATAGTAGTTGGCTTACACTTGCCACGTCACACAATGAAATACATTAACATACATCATCCAAATAACATCAGAGTCCGACTACAGACGAAATCCAAATGAAAGATACCATAATTAAAGCAACACAAGGTCCCGATCATCCTAGTAAGAGCCCTACTGATCATCGGGATAAGACACATAGTAACGTACGTGCTCTTCATCGAACTTCCAATACAACTCTGAACCACCACCTGTGTAGTTCTCCACGGTACCTGCATCTGATGTTGTGTTGAATCTATGAGCAACAAAGGACTCAACAATCCCGTTCCCAGGTAGCAATACTATCAAAGCCTTAGGTGTGGAAAAGGCTTAAAACAAGGTTGCAGCAACACTAGCACTAACTTACGGGTTTAGAGCGAGGAGAGAACAAGTGCCAACGATCGCCAAAGTGATCACGAACTGATCCTAACTACTCACGGCCAAACATAACCCCACCGTGTTCACTTCCCGAACCCCTTCAGAAAGAGACCATCACGGTTACTCACGCTGGTAGTGTATTATGAACATGGTGTCAAGTTATCTACAACCGGATATTAACAAATTCCCATCTGCCACATAACCACGGGCACGGCTTTCTAAAGATCAAACCCTGCAGGGGTGTCACAACTTAGCCCATCACAAGCTCACGATCTGCGGAGTTGCAACTCCAAGGTGGGAAGACCCGAGTATTCTTGGAATCCCGTGCTCAAGATATTTCGACAAAGGTAACACTAATCCAGCAAAACCTCCCGGCGTGCCGACACCCAGATAGTAGCCGCGCGTATCTCGTCTCAGGACACGATCAGATAGGTCAAGCTACGGGAGCCAGAACCTCGAGTTGCCTCAAGTCTGCCCCGCAGGCTGCCCAGTTTGGACCAACACTCATGAGGAGCACTGGCCCGGTTTGTAAAATTAAGTCCTCGGGGCCCGGAAAGTCCATATGCAAGTTATTTAGTTAAGGCAAATGGTAAAACTAAAGTTGGGCCTTCCTGGAAAAGCTTTAGCACTGAGTGAATCATCAAGAGGGGCCCATAAACCCCAACCGTGTTAGGGACGCAAAATCAAGGAACATAACACCGGTTTATCGGTTCCTAGGGTGGCATGAGTGGAACAAAACACCAAGCAAGAGGCTTAGCCTTCCACCCATTACCAATATATAAATGATTTAGATTAACAGATTATATGTTGTGAAATCCCAAAACAACTTCATCATGGAGCAATCTTCAAAGCTTCACCTGCAACTAACTACGCTATAAGAGGGGTTGAGCGACGCGTACTTAGCCAAACAACGGTTTGCTGGGAAGGTGGTTAGAGTGTTTCATTGCAACAATAGGAGGGCTGACAAACAGGAATAGGTATCGAGGCAATATCTAAAGAGCGAGACATTTAGCATAGGCAAAGATAGAAGTGATATCTGGGAATGGTCATCTTGCCTGTTGATTCCACGGAGGGATCGTAAGACGGCTCCTCGTACTCAGTCTCGGAAAGGCCTCAAACTCAGTCTTGGATCCCGGTTGTACTCAACACAAGAACACAACACGACACAAGATCAAACACGGTGCAATGCACAATTAACATGATGCAAGTACGATGCGCATATGCATGAGGATGCTCTTGAGCCTAAGGAGAAGAAGATGGAAGAGGCCTCATCTTGGGAAACCAAGCAAGCCACTATATAGAGGGGAAGATTTCGGTTGAAATCGATATAAAGATCACCGGAAACGGACGCACGGTTTGCAAATGACAAGCGAAACAATATTCAAGCAAAAATGCAGTTTAGAGCAACATGGCATCTTTTGAGCAAGAAATAATTATGCTACAGCACTCAAACATAGATACAAAGGGCATGGATGTGAAATAGACATGATACTTAACAAGCATGAACTTAGAACACACCCAAAAACCTACTGGAACACAATTAACCAAGCATGGCAAGTTGCAATAAATTTACAGAATTCTCACACTTAGTGAAAATTACAAGGCATGGCAGAATTACAACGCAATGGCATGTTTACAAGCTTGTGCAACTCATCTCAAAGCATGGCATGGCAAGTTAAGGTAACCAACAGCAAGAAGACATATTTGAGAAGCTACTCAAAGCAAGAACATGCTCATAGGATGCTTGGAACACTAGCTACACTCATGGCAAAACTGAACTTGTTGATAACATGCTGACAGATACATTTTATAGCCTCTTGAGAGCATGAAAACAACAAGTTACAGCAAGCCATCATGCAAACAAAAGGCATGGCAATAACATACATAACATGCTCTTCAAGAATAACCAAATTGCTTCTTCTACCACATACTAGAACATGCCCCAAACACCATGGCAAAATTGCAAAAGTTTAACTAGACTTAGCAAAATCTGGGCATGGCAGGATTTACAACATGAAGGCATGTTAACGAGCTTGTTGCACTCATATCAAGACATATCATGGCATGGGAATGGATCTAACATGTAGAGCACATACTCAAGAGCAAAACTCATGTTGACACCTAGCTCATATGACACATGGATGAATAAGCACAAGCATGTCAAAACATTATCTCATAACAAGTGCAGAAACTTATCAGCCAAATGCACTTTTGCAACAGAGATAAACATGGCAATAAGACACCTAACATGCATGCTACAGCAACCATTATGTAGAGAATTTCGTAACGAAGATCTAGACATATTGTTCATTCCATTCGGACCAACATGCACAAAGTTATCAACTCACGAACATGGCAACAAATTTACACAGACAACAAGTTACATCAACATGCACTCTTGCCACGAAGATTAAGTCAACAAGATGAACTCTAACATGCATGAAACTGGTACTAACACGTAGAGCACGACGAGATGAACATTTTGACATATGATACACGCAAAACGGAGCTACGAGCACGAAGTTATTGCATGGCAAAGGAGGCAACAAAATTACAGATCTGGGGACTTAGTGGAAATATACCCTCCAAAAAGTCAACGGGATGATGATATCTGAGACGAGACGGAGCGGATCGGGGCGAGACGTTTGGTACGGGGAACCGGTGGATCTGGTCCAATCTTCTTAGATCCGACCGGACCCTCACCGGAGTTCGTCGGAGAGGTCGACGGGGCGGTTGCCGGTGGCGGAGGAAGAGGCGGCGGGCGTGGGGGCGCCGGGGGCGGGGCGCGGGTGCGCCGGCGGTCACGGAGGCGCGGCCGGCCGGGGCGAGAGGCGGCGGCGGCCGACGGTGAAGGGCCGCGGCTGCGGCGGTCGACGCGAGGGCGGACGGGCGCCGGGAAGGAGTAGGCGCGGCTGCTCCACGGGCTGGCGGCGGCGGCGATCCGGGCCGGGCCTTTTTATAGGCAAATGGAGCTAGGAATGTCCAAATGAGGAGCGGTTTTCGCCCACACGATCACGATCCGACGACCGAGAGGGTGGGAGTGGTTGTGTTGGGTTAGTGGGCTGTTGTGGAGGGGGTCTTGGGCCAAAAGGAAGAGGAGATTTTAGCCCACTAGGTTAACCGTTGGAGTATCAAACGACCTCCAAACGCGATGAAACTTGACAGGCGTCATACACATACTAAAACAACAACGCATGACAAGTCTCGCCTCATTCCGAGAACGTTTCACAGCCACATACGAAAGAAGGACTCGGGGGTGCGACGGACACGTGTATGAGTATCGGAACTCGAAATGAACAACGGGAAGAGAAGAGCGGGACCGAGTGCAAGTGACAACACGAATGCAATGCAATGCACATGATAACATATCATGGATGAAATGCACACCGCAGGCGACAAAATGAAGAAACCCGAAATGAAAGAAGATCCCAAAATGGAATTGATGAAATCAACGTTTCATATATTGCCATAAATGGAAGGTATCACATATGGGGTGTTACAAACTCTCCTCCACTACAAAAAGATCTCGTCCTGAGATCTAGGACTAGAAGAAGGAAGGATACTCGAAACGAAGGTGATCTTCTCGTTCCCACGTAGCTTCTCGATCGGTATGGTGTGACCACTTTACTTCCAAGAACTTGATGGACTTGTTGCGGGTCTTACGCTCAGTTTCTTCAAGAATAGCAACAGGGTGCTCACGATAAGACAAGTCTTGTTGAAGATCAATCTCTTCGAACGGAATGGTGCGTTCAGGCGTCTTGAAGCACTTGCGGAGTTGAGACACGTGAAACACATCATGAACATTTGCAAAGTTGGAGGGAAGCTCGAGTTTGTAGGCTAGATCGTCTCTCTTGCCAAGAATCTTGAAAGGGCCAACATATCTAGGAGCAAGCTTGCCTTTGATACCAAACCTCTGAGTGCCCTTCATAGGAGAAACACGAAGATAGACATGGTCTCCTATGTCGAAATCCAAATCACGATGCTTGCCGTCATAGTAGCTCTTTTGACGCGATTGCGCGGCTTTGAGATTCTCACATATGACTTTGCACATTTCTTCGGCTTCTGAGATCAAATCATTACCAAGAAGTTGACGTTCACCAATCTCGGACCAGTTGAGAGGGGTACGACACTTTCTGCCATAGAGGATTTCAAAAGGAGCTTTGCCGGCACTTGCTTGGAAGCTGTTGTTGTATGAGAATTCGGCAAACGGGAGACAATCTTCCCATTTCATACCGAAAGAGATGACACAAGCTCTCAGCATGTCTTCGAGGATCTGGTTCACTCTTTCGACTTGACCACTAGTCTGAGGATGAAACGTAGTGCTGAAGCGAATTTTTGTGCCCATGGCTATCTGAAAGGAGTCCCAGAACTTGGATGTGAAAAAACTTCCACGGTCCGAGGAGATGACTTGAGGAATGCCATGCAAAGAAACAATTCTGGAGGTGTACAGCTCTGCCAGCTGAGCTGCGTTGATGGATTCTTTGACGGGAAGAAAGTGAGCTACTTTAGTTAGCTTGTCAATCACTACAAAGATAGCATCATTTCCCTTCTTGGACTTAGGAAACCAAGTGATGAAATCCATTTCAATGTGATCGAATTTCCACTCGGGAATAGGTAGAGGTTGAAGGAGACCGGCTGGACGTTGATGCTCTGCCTTCACTCTTCTACAAACATCACATTCATTCACGAATTGGGCAATCCCCCTTTTCATGCGACTCCACCAATATGATTGCTTGAGGTCTTGGTACATCTTAGAATTTCCGGGATGAATCGAGAGGAGGGAGTCATGTGCTTCGTTCATTATGAGCTTCCTGAGATCACCCTTGGGAACCACAATTCTGTCCTCAAAGAACAAGGTGTCTTTCTCATCAACGCGATAGCACTTGTATTTGGGAGTACCCTTAGCAATACCATGTTTCACTTTCTACACCATAGCATCACTGGGTTGGGCCTCACGGATTTGATCTTCCAAGGTAGTACCAACTTGAAGGTTTGCAAGAAAGCCTTGCGGAACCACTTGGCGGTTGAGCTTCCTGAATGATTCACAAAGTTCAGGCTGGAACGATTTGAGAAGGAGACTGTTGCAATATGCCTTTCTGCTCAAGGCATCTGCAATGACATTGGCCTTGCCAGGTGTGTACTCAATGCTTGGATCATATTCTTGAATCATCTCAACCCAACGAGTCTGGTGAAGGTTAATTTTTGGCTGTGTGAAGATGTACTTCAAGCTCTTGTGATCGGTGAAGATGTCCACTTTTCTGCCCAACAGAAGGTGTCTCCACGTGATCAAGGCATGTAGAACCGCTGCTAGCTCGAGATCATGTGTGGGGTAATTCTTCTCATTAGGTTTCAACTGACGAGAAGTGTATGCCACAATCTTCTTGTCTTGCATGAGAACACCACCAAGACCTTGCAAAGAAGCATCACAAAAGACTTCATAGGGCTTGGACTCATCCGGAGGAGTAAGAACTGGAGCAGAAATGAGCTTCTCTTTCAGTGTTTTGAATGCCACATCACAATCAGGAGTCCAGGAGTACTTGGCATTCTTCTGCAACAGGTTGGAAAGAGGCTTGGAAATCTTGGAGAAGTTCTCAACGAACCTTCTGCAATAGCTAGTGAGACCAAGGAAGCTTCGGAGTTGCTTGACATTCTACGGGGGTTACCAGTTGACAATAGCTTCAACTTTCTCGGGGTTCACAGAAATGCCCTCGGCAGAGATAATATGGCCAAGATATAAGACTTTATCCAGTCAGAATTCACATTTAGAGAACTTCGCATAGAACTTGTGTTCACGGAGCCTGTCCAGGACCAAACGGAGGTGCTTGGCATGGTCTTCTTCATTCTTGGAGAATACCAAGATATCATCCAGATAGACGAGAACAAATTCATTGGTGTAGGGGTTGAATATGAAGTGCATCATCCTTGAGAAAGTGGGTGGAGCATTTGCAAGGCCGAAAGACATGACCGTGTATTCATAGGAGCCATAGCTTGTTCTGAATGCGGCCTTGTGAATATCCTCTTCACGGATACTAATCTGATGGTAACCCATCCGGAGATTGAGCTTCGAGAACACCTTTGCTCCTTTGAGCTGCTCGAACAATTCATTGATATTGGGGAGCGGGTACTTATTTTTTATTGTCTTCTTGTTCAATGGCCGGTAATGAACGCAAAGGCGTTCCGTGCCATCCTTCTTCTTGACAAATAGAACACCACAGCGCCAAGGAGAGGTACTAGGCCTGATTAGACCCATATGTTCTTGCTCATCGAGTTGTTTCTTCAGCTCCTACAACTCATCAGGAGAAAACTTGTACGGACGCTGACATGCTGGCTCGGTACCGGGCTCGAGTTCAATGACGAATTCAACTTGACGATGGGGAGGCATGCCTGGAAGATCTTCAGGGAAAACATCCACATATTTATTAACCACCGGAATATGAGAAATGGCATTAATCTCGCCCTTGTCATTGAGAGAGAATAGCCTGATTGTGTTATCTCGAGCTACGAAGATAATCACGTCTTTGTCAAGATGAGTAAGCTTGACTTCCTTGTTTGCGCAATCAATGTTTGCATCATACTTGGAGAGCCAATCCATCCCAAGAATAAGATCAATATCGGAGTTGCCGAGAACAACCGGAGAAACCAGAAAACTATAATCACCCATATGAATAGTGACATCCGGAACCACCAAACTAGAGCTCATACGTTTGCCCGGAGAGACGATATCCAAAGGTTTACTCAAATGTGAAGAGGTGAACTCATGCTTGGCAAAGAATGGTCTTGACATGAAGCAAAGTGATGCACCCGAATCAAATAACACTTTTGCCGGTTTAGAGAACTGGAAGATTACCAATTATCACATCAGAAGAATTCTTTGCTTGAGCTGCATTCATCAGGTTCACTCTTGCATGCTTGGGATTGTGCTTGACAATAGCATTGCTGACAGGTGGAGGAGGCGGAAGGCGCCTCTGGTTGGTGCACTTTTTGGAATAGTGGCCCTTCAGACCACACTTGTAGCAAGTGACCTCAGAAACTAGACAAGAAGGAGGAACACTTGGTCTTGGAGCTTGGAACTGAGGCTTGGAATGGTTTCTTGGGTTGGGTGGGTGGGAGAATCCACGACCACCTGAGTGCTTGTTGTTGCTTAGAGGACGGATCACTGGAGGAGGCGGTAGCCAGAATTTCTGCTGCTTGGCAACCACTTGGGAAGAAGAGGAGGAGTGAACAACATCTATGATCCTCTTTTTGGAAGCTTCACTCTTGAGCTGAGCTACCTCTTGCTTGAGAGCCATATTGTCCGGCTCGAACAAGGTGAGAGCTAGTTGGAGTTCATCTTTCAAACCACCTTGGAACTGTTAAATCTTGCTCTTGGCATCGGGGATTTCTTGCTTGGCATAACGGGCAAGATTCTGGAACTTGACATTGTATTGATAGACCTACATGGTGCCTTGCTTCAGGTTGCGGAATTGCTCACACATGCCTTCAATGACACTGGTTGGAATGTGGTGAGAGCGGAAATCTTTGCAGAAGTCAGTCCACGAGATCTCACGTCCACCTCTGGAATCTTTGTACTGTTGCCACCAATCAGCAGCTTGATCTTTGAGTTGGAAAGTGGCAAGCTTGACATAATCCTCACGTCTCACGTTACTGCATTTAAAGTGCTTTTTGATGTGTGTGATCCAGTCTTCAGCATCTAGCGGGTCCACACAGTAACTGAATGACTTCGGTTGGTTTGCTAGGAATTGGTTGAGAGTCGCGAAGTGAGGTTGATTGAACAGATTGCCTTGGCCTTGGTTCCCATGATTGCCTTGATTTGCTTGGTTGGCTTGAAAGTTCTGCATCATTTGCATAAGCATCTGGGTGTTCTGGTTGGTCGCTTGCATAATTGCTCTCCATGCCTCAGATGGAGGAGGAGTGGAAGGAGGACGTTCAGGAACACGCTCTTCTTCACCCTCTTGGTTAGGGTTGGGAACCTTCGTAGGAGCCATCCTGAATGAGATGACAACTATTAGCCATTGATGGAAAATATATATAAGCTGAATCAACGGCTAGAAATTGCAACATAAGTCTTCACAAGAACATTCAAACAAAATGAACGATTGAATTCCACAGTTTACTGGTGTCGGGGGAAACTGTCCACCATGAGCACCTATGGGAGCGGAGCCCCTTGTTCGTACGGTAAGGGAGCGGAGGGAGCACAAAGAGCAGATCGTGGTGAGCACGCGGGCAGTTTACCCAGGTTTGGGCCGCGATGGACGCGTAAAACCCTACTCCTGCTTTGTTTGTATTGAGTTGGAGAGCTCGGGAGCTTGAAGAACTAGCTACACCGACCGAATGAGCGATCTAGGTTCCGAACCCCTTCTACGTTGTGCATGGGCCTCCTTTTATAGCTCCAGGGGTCACCGACAGGTGTCAACGTAGGAGAAAGGGTAAAAAAATGTAATAGTGGTGGTAGTTGTAACAGTGCGGGAACAGTGGATGAACAGTGCGTGAACAGTGGTCATCACCTACTTTGACAGTGGGGGACAAGGGCATTTAATGCCCGTCGCCGTCGACCCCAAAAGCGCCCGCCCTTGCGTCTCCGTTTGCCACGGCGATAGCTTTATCACCGTGGAGTGCCACCGTGTCCCCCAGGCTGCACAGCCATCCGCCACGCGTCCCTGGAGTGGCCCCAGGGCGACGCGTGGACCGATGAGCTGGAGCGCGGGCACACAGCGCAACTCTCCCCCGGCAAGCACCTTGCCGGGGTCTTGACCTTGCCGGGCCCGGAAGCTTGCCGGGCTCTAAAGCTTGTCGCTCCCCGGGCCCTGCCGGGGCGCATGTTGCGCCGAGGCATGTCTTCTGGTCTTCCTGGCGAGCTCCTCTCGCCAGGGTCTTGTGTTAGTGAGGTAATCTTGAGCCTGGGACGGCCTTCCCGGCGAGCTCCACTTGCCGGGGCCTTGATTTTCTGTCTTGCATACTTTGTTTTGAAAGGTTTTATATGGAGCGGGAAGGTCTCCGGCAAGCACGTGGTGAGCCCTGCCGCGGGAAGCTGCTACTGCCCGTGCACAAGTTGGGGTACTGAGGTACCCCTACCTTAGTACACCGATAGGAGCCCCCGGGCCTGGGCCACACACGGTGCCGAGCGCTGTTGGGCCAGGCCCAAAACAGTGCACGGGCACACGCGGCCCACGGCACGCCGAATCCACCTCCGCATCCACCGCGTCCCTCCGTAACGGCACGCGTCGATTGCGGCGTCGTGGGAGGGAACGTGGCCACGTTCTTTTAATGGAAAGAGCGAAACGTCCCCCACTTCCCCATAAAAGCAGAGGAAGCAGGAGCGGTTCCCCTCCTACGCTTTCATTGCTTCTTCTTCCATCTCCAGAAATTCCCCTTTGCGCTCCGCCTCCACACCTCCTCCGCCGTCTTCCGCATCTGCGGCGCCGCCGTACTCTTCGCTCCCCTTCCCTCGCCGCCCCCGCCATGGCCCCGAAGACCGAGAAGGCGAAGGCGGAGAAGGCCAAGAAGGAAAAATCCGAGCAGGCGGCGAGGCTTGCTCTGCTGCGGAAGCGGAACGTCGTCTTCGCGCCAAGGCTCAGCGCGCGGGAGCTCTGGAACAAGTATTACTTGTTCTGGGCCAAGGAGACCAAGGCGCATCCTCGAACCAGAGCTTATCCCGCCGCCGCCAAGGATTCGTACCCCGGCGGGTATTTCTTCTTCGCCATTTTCTTCCACTGTGGTCTTTGTCCTCCCTTTTCCGAATTTTTCTGCGACATCATGAACACCTACAACCTCCATCTTCTAGACTTCACCCCCAACGCCATCCTTATGATGGCGGTTTTTGCACATCTGTGCGAAAACTATATTGGGATCTATCCGAATGTAGCACTGTTTAGGCACTTCTTCACCCCTAGAGTAGAGGCCGTCGCCCCCCTCTCCGGGGGGATTTCTTGGGTCTTCCGCTTGAACAAGAAGGAGTCCTATCTGCGAGGAGAGCTCCGCGGCAAGTGGGAGGAGTGGCGCGCGGACTGGTGCTGGATAGTAGAGGACGAGCCGCATCCCTTCACCGCGCCGCGCATAACTGCCATAGTGCGCGGCAGGGACTGGAGTGAGCTGGATTCGGACGACGTCAAGCTCAACGTCGCCCTTGTCAGAATTCTTCGTCTTCGGGCAGCCAAGTTGTCCATGGGAGAAGTAGGAGCAGATTTCCTCCGCCGCCGCATTGCCCCTCTACAGGATAGGAAGAGGCCGGCATGGGAGTACGGCAATGCGGCGGACATAATGAGACTGCGCCCAGGGCTAAACTTCAACTTCACGTCGCTGGAGCTGAAGGGGATGGTCCGGGAACTTTTTAAGCACGACCCGGCCCACCCAGAGTGGTTTAGAGCTCCCCGAGGAGTGGTGCCCCTATGTAACAGCACGGCCCGAGATCCCCTTCGCGCAATGATGCCCGCGTGCGACTCGCACGGCGTCGACCGCACATGGATACCGCCCAAACCAGCAGACACCATGAGCTTCTTCGACAACCTAGTGGAGGTGCCGAAGAACAAGGAGGAGATGAAGGGGCTCACCCGGGAAACCACTGACCAGGAGGTTGCTTATATAGCTTCCCGGGTAGAAGAGGCCGCCGCAGCCGCAGCGGCAGGAGAGTTTGGATTCACGATCGAAGAGGCAGAAGCTGCGGATGCGTCCTGCCAAGCAGAGGAGGCGGAGATCCGCAGGCTGCTGAAGCTTCCTCCCGACGAGCTCGCCGGGGTCCCTTCTTTGAGACATGCCGGGATCCCCGGAATTGTGACCGAGGCCGCGGCGAGAGGCGAGGCTGCCGGAGGAAACAGAGGCGCCGGAGGGAGTGGAGGCGCCGAAGGGAGCACGGCCGTAGGGCAGGGCGCCGGGCCCAGCGAGCCGGCCGAGGAGGAGGAGGAGGATGTCGGGGCCGGCGAGGACTCCGATGGATCTCTGGGGCTCTACAACGATGACCTTTCTTCGTCATCGGAGACCTCCCCGCCCCGGGCAAGTCCCAGGCGATCTCCGCTGAAGCGCCTCCGCAAGGCGACGACGGGGACGAGGGCGCAGGCGCCCCGACAACAACCAGCTCGCCGGGCGGCGCGAGCTACCCGGGGGAGCCAAGCCGCGACGGGAGCGCCCGGCGCGCCAACCGTGCCGGAGGCGCCCCGCACACAGGCTACGGCGGAGGCGCCCCGCACATCAGTGCCAAGCGGAGGAGGGTCTTCGCAGAGCGGAGCGGCTGCTCCGCCCGCTCCCCGGGCCTCGGCGTCCACGGGGGCCGGGTCTTCGCAGCCCCCAGCCCCGGGGACCGCCAAGCGCCCGAGGGAGCCTTCGCCTCCTGCTCCTCGCGCGGAAGCGCCTCAGGTGGCGTTCGACTTCTCCGCCCTGAGCGACAACGACGATGACCAGGAACAGGAGTAAGGACTTAAAGCTTTGTATTTTCTTCAACTTTGTCTTGATTCTTCTTTCGATGATTCTGATTTCTGCTTCTTGCTTTGATTTCAGGACCCTGGCCCAGCAAGCGGCGAAGAAGGCCAAGGTTCCCGTGGTCGAGGTCGCGGACGACTCGCCCGTCGCGGCGAGCGGGGACGTGCCGGAGACGAGCTTGCCGGATCCGAGCGCTGCCCCGAGGAGCAGCCCCCAGCGCAGCCCCCAGCGTAAGTTTGGTTTCAATCTTTTCGCTCGTCGGGCGCACTTGAGGGTTTTGTTTATGCTAACAGCTTGTTGTTCTTGTTTCGCTTTGATTGTCTTGTGGAGAGGTGGAGCTGCAGCCACAAGAGCACCCGGAGATCACTCCCGAGGAGCTGCATGCCCCGCCGTCCCCGCCAAGGACGAACTCTCCGGCAAGAGAGAGTGCTCCGCCAAGGGCGGGTACACCGCCAAGGGCGAGTACCCCGCCAAGGGCGAGCAGCCCGGCGAGGGCGGCCACCCCGCCAAGGCAGAGCTCCCCGGCGAGGGAGCCCGCCGTCGACGAAGTCCGCCAAGGTAAGTTTTGTAATCTTGTCTTCTTGGATTCGTCTTTTTTTGGATATTTGCTTGAACTTCTACTTCTTTTTCTTCTTCTTCTAGATCCTCCTCCCCCAGAACAGATGGAGACGGAGACCATCGTCGTGGAGGAGGGCGTGCAGGGCGACGGCGGCAACGTCCCTGTTGTTGAGGACACGGCGGGAACCGCCGAGCCGGCTGCGGAGGAGACTGCTCCGACCGCAGACGCAGCGGCCGGGGAGGGGGACGGCGGCCATACTGCCGGCCCGGAGGCGGCAGGAGCATCGAGCGCTGCGCCGGCCGCCGACCCCTCCACCGAGAAGGAGCCGTCCGCCTACTATCTTGAGGCTCCCAACGGCGTCTACATCCAGGTGCCGTGGGGATCTTCGTCGCGAGCTCCCGCGGAGGGAGAGGCCTTTGATGGGGAGGTCCTCGCCTCCGCGGGTCTGAAGGTTGTCGAGGCGCCCGGCGGGAGTGACGAGCCCGAGGAGGAGAAGCTGCTCCACCGGCTCCTGGCCCTTTACCGGGCCAGGCAGGCGAAGCTCGCGTCTCGGGAGGTCCTCACCGCCAAGGCCGCCGCTGACATGGAGAAGCGCGCGGCGGAGCTCCGCGCCGCCAACCAGGCTGCCCTCCGCGACGTGGCGGAGGAGCGCGAGAGGCTCGCCGGGGAGTACCAGGAGTGGCTCTTGGAGAAAGCCGAGGCCGAGGAGCAGCAGCGGCTCGCCGGAGAGGAGCTGTCCCGGCGAGAAGGAGAGCTCACCCAACGGAAGGTCAACCTCGACTCTCACGAGGAAGACCTTGCCGCCCGGGAGCAGGCCCTCGGCGGAGAGCTGAAGGAGGCGAAGGCCGCCGCGGCCGCCGCGGAGACTGCCAAGAAGGAGCTCGAGGCCAAGGTTGCGCAGCTGGAGGAGTTTCTGAAAGCGAGCGTGGAGAGGGTCACCGCGCTCAACACAGAGCGCGAGAAGGACGCCCACACTAACTTTGAACTCCAGGTGCGTCTCTCCAAGCAGGGCGACGAACTGAAGGCCGCCAAGGATTCAATTGACGATCTGGAGCTGAAGGTTTCCACGTTGAAGGACTCGCTCGACGCCGTCCGGGACCGGGAAACCAAGCTGAAGGAAGAGCTCCGCAAGGAGCGAGGCTTGGTGGAGAGCGCCACCACAGCGGCCAACAACTTCCGCCAAACCGTCGAGGTATGGACCGAAGACTTGGTGGCCTCTGCAGCTAACATCGACAAGGAGCTGATGGCGCTGATGGTTGAGCATCTCATATACTCTCCGGATCCAAACCTCCCCCACAGCGCCAAGCTCAGCCTCTTCTTCAGAGGGATCGCGCCGGCTCTTGCAGATCTTCAGAAGAAGCTCCCCGCGCAACTGGCCGAGGAGTCAAGCCAGCTCTGCGCGGGAAACTTGGAGCGCGTTCTGACGAAGATAGTATACCGCAATCCTGGTATAAACCTCGCCAACGTTCTCCGTAGCTTGCCGGCCGACGCGGATATGGAGGCGCTGAAGGCGCAGGTCGCCCACATTATCGCCAAAGTGAACAAGATCTCCAGGATCGAAGGCGAACGCGTAGACTAGGCCTCATTTTCCTTTATCTTTTTTGTTGCTGCATATTGTGCCATGAACTTATTAGTCATCGCGACTAGTTATCATTTGTAATATATTATCTTATTTTGATCAATCAGTGCAATGTTATCTTCCTTGTCTTGGTCCTTTACTTTGTATGCTTTTCACCCTACACTTCCAGGGAGCTTGCCGGCAAGGGGCCTTTGCCGCGAGCGCTGAGTACCGGACTCTGAGCAGCCTGCTGGCCAAGGTCTTACCGGCAAGCAACCTTGCCGCAACTAGTCGCAACACACTTAGCTTGCTGAGTGAACTCGAAAACGAAGCAAGGGCGCGACACTTGTCGCAGCTCACTTAAGTCGTTGAGCGTACTTGAACAACACTTGGTTCACCTTCCATCTCCTTCCCTCCCGGCAAACTTGTGCGCGAGGAACATTCCTTCTGCTTAAGAGGCAAGGAAAAAGAAGAGGGAAACAAGTATATGGCCTTTCGGCGTGCTAATGCTTACCGGATACGTGTGTTGCACAAGATGCCAAATAACGCATGCAAATAGCGAAGAAAAGCATGGAAAAGGCAAATAGCGCAAAACACAAAAGCTTTACTGATGCACGGGGTCTGCGCCCGGCTTTGTACAAAGGGTTACATGCAGCAGCGGCAAGGCTTGTACAAAAGGTGGTTGCCGGAGCGGATTACGGCAACCGCGCCTTATGGGTGAAACTTTCGAAGATGCTCTATGTTCCAGGAATTGCTCACCGGTAAGCCTTCTTCGGTCTCAAGGCGGACAGCGCCAGGCCTTGTTACTTGTCTCACCAGATAAGGGCCTTCCCACCTCGGCGTCAACTTGTTGGAATTCTTGGCGGACTGAACACGCCGAAGAACAAGGTCGCCTTCCTCGAGACTCCTGGCCTTGACCTTGCGGCTATGATAGCGACGCAAGGCTTGCTGGTATCGAGCAGCTCGTACAGCAGCCTGGAGACGTTCCTCGTCGAGGAGCAATGCATCATCTTGTCGCAGTTGCTCTTGCTCGAGCTCATCATAAGCGAGCACTCGAGGAGATCCGTATACGAGTTCCGTGGGGAGAACTGCCTCTGCTCCATAGACTAGAGCAATGGGTGTCTGTCCGGTGGCTCGACTTGGTGTCGTTCTGATTGACCAAAGAGCCGCCGGTAGCTCCTCTATCCAGTTTCTTCCGCACCTACGCAGCCTGTCAAAGGTCCTTGTCTTGAGTCCGCGCAGCACTTCAGCATTGGCCCTCTCCGCTTGACCGTTGCTCCTCGGGTGAGCAACAGAAGCGAAACAGACCTTGGCGCCAAGGCCTTGGACGTACTGCATGAAGGTGCGACTAGTAAATTGTGTACCGTTGTCGGTGATGATCCTGTTAGGTATTCCTAAACGGCAAACAATCGACCTGAAGAACCTGACCGCTGACTGTGCTGTCACCTTTCTCACCGGTTCCACTTCTGGCCACTTTGTGAACTTGTCGATTGCAACGTACAAGTACTCAAAGCCCCCGACAGCTCGGGGGAAGGGGCCGAGGATATCGAGCCCCCAGACCGAGAAGGGCCAGGACAAAGGAATCGTCTGGAGAGCTTGAGCTGGCTGATGAATTTGCTTTGCATGGAACTGGCACGCTTCACACTTGGTTACTAGTGCTGTCGCATCTTGGAGGGCTTCTTGCCAGAAGAACCCTTGCCGGAAAGCTTTCCCGGCAAGTGCCCTTGCGCCAACGTGGTGGCCGCATATGCCTCCGTGTATCTCTGCCAACAGCTTCTGTCCATCTTCCCTGGAGATGCACTTCAACCTGACACCATTGAGTCTTCTTCTGTACAGCTCGTTATCCACGAACTGGTACATACTTGACTGCCTGGTTATCTTTTCTATCTCTTCTGGGTCGTCGGGAAGTTCTCCAGTTTGCAGAAAACGGACGATTTGCTGTGCCCACGCCGGAGCCTGGGGCTCAACGGCAAGGACTAAAGGCTCGAGGGCCGCTGCGGGAACCTCAGCTTCTACGGCAAGAACCTCTGGTTCTGCCGGAGCTGATGGTCCCCCGGCAAGCTCGCCGGGGCGAGGCTTGTCGGGAACGTTTGCTTCAACTGTACAGATCCGAGGATCTGCAGGAGCAAACTGTTCCTCAGTGTTCTGATCATTGATCTTGGGGACCTTGGCGGTGGTTTCAGGAAGATCCACCGGCAAGTAGTCGCCGGATACCAACTTTCTCTTCTTGGACTGCCCAAATGATGGTGTAATGGATGGCTGAGTTAGCTTGAGCAAGAAGGTCCCTGGTTTCACAGGTAACTTCATCACAGCACACTTTGAAAGGCCATCTGCAATGTCGTTCTGAGCTCTTGGAACGTGCTCCATTTGCAGACCTTCAAAGTGTTCTTCAAGCTTTCTCACTTCATCTACATAAGCTTCCATCAAAGGGCTCTGGTAACTCTTGTTGACTTGTCGGACCACCAACTGAGAATCTCCCCGCACAATCAGCTTCCTGATCCCAAGTTCGGCCGCAATCTTGAGGCCGGCAAGCAAGCCTTCATACTCAGCAGTATTGTTAGTCGCTTGCTCCCTGGGAAAGTGCATCTGGATAACATACTTGAGGTGTTCCCCGGTGGGTGCTATGAGTACCACACCGGCTCCAGCGCCTTGCAGCGAGAAGGCACCATCAAAGTACATTATCCATTCACTTGTCGCTTCTTGCACGGGTACACTTGTTTCTGGAACTTCTTCATCGGGTGTCGGGGTCCATTCAGCTATGAATTCTGCCAAAGCTCGGCTCTGGATAGTTGAAGTACTTTCAAACTTGAGTCCGAAGCTCGACAGCTCTAGTGCCCACTCAACAATCCTACCTGTTGCTTCCGGATTGTGCAATATCCTCTTCAGCGGAAAGCGAGTGACCACTGTTATCTCATGTGCCTGGAAGTAATGGCGCAGCTTTCTCGAGGCCATGAGGAGGCCGAAAAGCAACTTATGCACCCCGGAGTATCTTGATCTAGCCCCTTGTAAAAGAGAGCTTACAAAATACACCGGGCACTGCACCATCTTCTTTCGCACTTCTCCTTGCTCCTGCGCAGAGTTGTCCTTGTCGGGTCCAGAGCTTGTCGGAGTAGCCCCCTGCTTGTCGCTGGATTCGCTTGCCGGTGGTGCTGGCTCCTCGTCGACCTCCCTCTCCGCTACTAACGCAGCACTAACCACCTGGTTGGTTGCTGCTAGGTACAGCAGCAACTTCTCCTGTGGTCTAGGTGCGACAAGTATTGGGGTGGAGGATAGGTACCGTTTCAAGTCCTGCAGCGCTGCCTCCGCTTCCGGAGTCCATTTCATAGGGCCTGCCTTCTTCAAGATTTTGAAGAAAGGAAGGGCGCGCTCTGCAGACTTTGAAATGAACCTACTGAGGGCAGCCACACAACCTGCAAGTCTCCTGACATCCTTGACTCGCTTCGGGGCTTCGATCTGCTCGATGGCTTTTATCTTGTCGGGGTTGGCCTCGATCCCCCTCTGTGACACAAAGAACCCGAGAAGCTTGCCAGAAGGGACTCCAAAGACGCACTTCTCGGGGTTCAACTTAAGCTGTATCTTGCGCAGGTTCTGAAATGTTTCTTCCAGATCCTGGATTAGGGTATCCTTGCTCTTGCTCTTCACCACGATATCATCCATGTAAGCCTCCACATTTCTGTGGATCTGTGGCTCAAAAGCAGTGTGCACTACCCTTGCAAATGTTGATCCTGCATTCTTCAGTCCAAATGGCATGCGTATGAAGCAATACGTTCCACACGGAGTGATAAATGCAGTCTTCTCTTCATCTTCCTTGGCCATGAAAATCTGATGGTAGCCTGAATACGCATCAAGGAAAGAGAGTAGCTCACATCCGGCAGTGGAGTCAACAATCTGGTCAATGCGCGGCAAGGGAAATGGATCCTTGGGACATGCTTTATTCACATCAGTGAAGTCTATACACAGTCTCCACTTCCCGTTGGCCTTACGCACGACGACTGGATTTGCCAACCACGTCGGATGGATCACGCCCCTAACTAGGCCTGCTGCTTCTAGCTTCTTGATTTCTTCGGCAATGAATTCTTGGCGCTCCACGGCTTGCTTTCTGACCTTCTGCTTGACGGGCCGCGCATGAGTACAAACAGCAAGCTTGTGCTCAATTACCTTCCTGGGAACACCGGGGATGTCAAATGGTTGCCAGGCAAACACATCGACATTCGCCCGCAGGAAGGCAACAAGCGCGCTTTCCTATTTGCTGTCAAGCGTGGCACTGATGGTGAAAGTACCACCAGTGCCGTCCTCGTTGGCGGACACCTTCTTGGTTGCCGGAGGAGCGGCCATCCCTTTCTTGCACTTGCCGGTGGAGCTCGATGGAACGTCCTCAACGGCAGCGCAGCACTCCGAAGAGGTGTGGTTGCCGGAGTGGGCCCCAGAGCACTTGCCGGACTTGGTCTTCGTCTTCTTCCCCCCGGGAGCTTCAACGGTAAGTGTATCCTTCTCTGCTGCGGCTGCTGCATCCCGGTAGATCTTGTCGGCACAGACAAGCGCATCTTTCTTGTCGCCATGGACAGTGATGACGCTTATTGGCCCCGGCATCTTGAGTACGTTGTAGGCGTAATGGGAAGCTGCCATGAACTTGGCGAGGGCGGGGCGGCCGAGTATCCCATTATATGGTAATGGGATATCGGCGACGTCGAATGTGATGCGCTCAGTTCTGAAGTTGAGATCCCCGCCAAAGGTCACCGGCAAAGTGATCTTCCCCTTGGGCTTGCTCCTCCCCGGGTTTATTCCTTGAAAAGAACCGGTCTCTTCGAGCTCGCCATGTGGGATCTGGAGTTTCTTGATCACAGCAGAGGAGATCAAGTTCAGCCCGGCCCCGCCATCAACCAACATTTTGGTGACCTTGAGGTTGCGGATGGTGGGTGAGACCAGCATCGGCAAGCACCCGACCGCAGTGGTGCGGTCAGGGTGATCCTCAAGATCAAAAATGATGGGCGTGCTGGACCATTTGAGGAGCCTGCGCGACTCCACGGGCGGCTCTGCTGCATTCACTTCCCGCACCCACTGCTTGAGTTGGCGGTGGGAAGTGTGCAGAGAGGCGCCGCCGTCGACGCACAGGACCTCCGTGGCCTTCTGGAACTCCTGCTCGCTGTTATCTTCATCTTCCATGTCATCGTCGTCGTCTTCTTCATCCTTGTCGCGGCCCCGGGGAGGTCGGTCACCTTGCCGCTGCTTGGCCTTGCCGCGGCGTCCTCCCCGGCCATTGAATGGCCGCTTCTTGCTTGGTTCTCCTCCGCCACCTTGGGCCTTCTCCTTGTCGCGCCGCTCGTACTCAGCTTTCTGCTGCTCGACGAGGTACTCGACGCGTTTGCAGTTGGAGAGGTCGTGGCCCTTGGTGCGGTGGATCTTGCAGTATTGCTTGTCGGAGCCGTCCTGCTTGTCGGCTGCCACTACAGGGGCAGGCTCCTTGCCAGAGCCGCCAGCCTGTGTTTGCTTGGCGGCAGCCTCCTTGCCGGACTTCTCGACGGCAAGCACCTCCTTCCTGTTCTTCCTTCTGTTGTTCCGCCGCCGGCTCTTCTTTGCCGGGGCGGCGTCGTCGCTGTCGCTTCCCCCTGCGCCAGTATCCTCCCCGGGGAGTCTCCTCCCCTCTTCGGCGCGTGCGCACTTATCAGCCAGAGCGTAGAGCTCGCTGACATCCCGTATCTTGGTCATGGCCATCTCCTCGCGCATGCGGCGGTTACGCACGTTCTGATGGAACGCGCTGATAACCACGGCAGGGTGGACGTCGGGGATGTTGTGCTGCACACGACTGAAGCGTTGGATGTACTTGCGCAGGGGTTCTCCTTCCTTCTGGGCCAGAATGTGGAGATCGCTCTCCTGGCCGTGGGGTTTGTGGCCGCCCGTGAAGGCGCCAACAAACTGGTGGCAAAGATCTGCCCAAGAAGAAATGGAGCCTTCCGGCAAGTGCATAAGCCAAGAACGGACGTTTGGCTTAAGCACTAGCAGGAAGTAGTTCGCCAGTATCTTCTCGTCGCGCCCCCCGGCAGCCTGCACCGCGATGGTGTATATGCTGAGGAACTCCGAGGGGTGCGTCTTGCCGTCGTACTTCTCCGGTACGTCGGGCTTGAAGTTCTTCATGTTGGGCCACTGGACGCGCCGCAACTCACGGGTGAACGCAGGGCAATTTGCCGCGTACGGCAAGTCGCCTGGTTCACCGGGCGCGTGCGTGTCGATAGCGTTCCCAGCTCGCTGATCTGATTGTCGCCGAGCTTCTCGGCGGCGCTCGATCGTCGTTCGGGCGTCTTCTTGTCGCCGGTCGTCAAGGACTTGGCGCTGGTCCCGACGAGCCCGCGGATCCGACGACGCAGTGGAGTCGTCGTCGACGTTGATCCGGCGGGGAGGCATCTTCTGCTTCCGCGGTGGGGAGTGCACGGTGGTTGCACCCCCGGCGGTCTTGTCGCCGTCGGCCTTCGTCTTCTCGACTTGCCGCGGCCGCGACGTCGCTGGCTGCTGCGGCGTATCGTTGTTGGCGAAGGCGATCAGGCTCTGGATGGTTGCCCTCCAGTCTTCGGCCTTGTCTGCCGCTGGAGGGAAGTCGAGGAGCAGTTGCGCCCTTGCGAGCGCTTCTGCTGGAGAGGAGGGGAGCGGGGGCGAGCGGTGCGAGGAGCGGGATATGCTCGGACTCCTAACAGGGTTAGAAGGAGCAGGGTCCCGCCCCGGCGACCGTGCCTTGCTCGTGCCAGGACATTGGCCCGGAGCGTCCCGCGAGCCTCCGGTTTGCCCTTGGCCCAGCAAACGGATGCCACCTCCTGTGGCATGGCGCTGCTGGGTTGTTGTTTGCTGAGATGGACGTGGCGCGTCCACGGAGACCGAGGCTCGGTCGTCCGTCTTGTCCTTGGATTTGGTGGCGCCGCGAGTTTCCTCGCCGGCGACCACCCTTCCGACGGCGTCTCCCCCGCCCACCGTTAGTTCCGGTGGCGGCGGATGTGACGCAGACGGGCCTGCGACCTCCGAAGCCTTCTTCTTCGGGGCCATGCTGTTGTTGATGAGGTTGTTGATGAAACTGGAGAGGTTGATGAAGACTGCGCCCGCGTGAACGCCGGATCAGGTTCACACAACCTCGACGCCCCCTACCTGGTGCGCCAAAGATGTCGGGGGAAACTGTCCACCACGAGCACCTATGGGACCGGAGCCCCTTGTTCGTACGATAAGGGAGCGGAGGGAGCACAAAGAGCAGATCGTGGTGAGCACGCGGGCAGTTTACCCAGGTTCGGGCCGCGATGGACGCGTAAAACCCTACTCCTGCTTTGTTTGTATTGAGTTGGAGAGCTCGGGAGCTTGAAGAACTAGCTACACCGAGCGAATGAGCGATCTAGGTTCCGAACCCCTTCTACGTTGTGCATGGGCCTCCTTTTATAGCTCCAGGGGTCACCGACAGGTGTCAACGTAGGAGAAAGGGTAAAAAAAATGTAATAGTGGTGGTAGTTGTAACAGTGCGGGAACAGTGGATGAACAGTGCGTGAATAGTGGTCATCACCTACTTTGACAGTGGGGGACAAGGGCATTTAATGCCCGTCGCCGTCGACCCCAAAAGCGCCCGCCCTTGCGTCTCCGTTTGCCACGGCGATAGCTTTATCACCGTGGAGTGCCACCGTGTCCCCCAGGCTGCACAGCCATCCGCCACGCGTCCCTGGAGTGGCCCCAGGGCGACGCGTGGACCGATGAGTTGGAGCGCGGGCACACAGCGCAACTCTCCCCCGGCAAGCACCTTGCCGGGGTCTTGACCTTGCCGGGCCCGGAAGCTTGCCGGGCTCTAAAGCTTGTCGCTCCCCGGGCCCTGCCGGGGCGCATGTTGCGCCGAGGCATGTCTTCTGGTCTTCCTGGCGAGCTCCTCTCGCCAGGGTCTTGTGTTAGTGAGGTAATCTTGAGCCTGGGATGGCCTTCCCGGCGAGCTCCACTTGCCGGGGCCTTGATTTTCTGTCTTGCATACTTTGTTTTTGAATGGTTTTATATGGAGCGGGAAGGTCTCCGGCAAGCACGTGGTGAGCCCTGCCGCGGGAAGCTGCTACTGCCCATGCACAAGTTGGGGTACTGAGGTACCCCTACCTTAGTACACCGACAACTGGTACAACAATCTTCTCGAGAAGCCACTTGGGAGAACAAAAGGTAAATAAAAACAACAAGGAGCAGATAGAACAACTACATGATAGAAGCTTCGTTCCACATGTTCGTGCTGAATGCTCATGGAACGTGTTACAAAAGGGTGTTGCAATCCCTGGATCAGCATAGCCAAGGACCCTTTAAGATGCAACTCCCAATTGGAACAACGCCCATAAAACCTCTTCACTTGATGTTGAACCCCGAACTTCATACCATGCACTCATTGGAAGAATGCCTACGAGCTACTAGAAGAACCCACCTATTAATTCCCGAAGGTTTCCGGTTATGCAATCGGGTGTTGGGGATATAGGGGAAGCACCACGCACTCAACTCTAATCCTACATGCAGCTGTATCCATCCTTCAACACATAACCAGTCATCCTCGGAAACTGTTTACCTCAGACCTTCGAAACGCATCCGCTATACAAGCTGTGGCAATACTCCCGAACTATCCCACCGGTACTGGGTGACGTCGGGGTTATCTCACCACTAACCCCATAGAAGAGTTTTCGATGTCGGTCGTCTTAAGTATTCTAGAACTGTTGCGATACATTTGTGACGACAACACCTCGGAGCTCAACTCCCTGGGACATTGCCACAACCCGTAAATGACAGGAGGCATCGAGAACAATGTTCTCATCACAAAGATATCGGAACAATCCAAACAATACTCGCGTGATCCTAAAAAAAATTAGTGAATTTTTGAGAGTAGAAGAGATAGAACAACGTCAGGAGTCCTCACCAGAGCGATGAAGGGATGAGGAGTAAAAAGAAATACTACTCTCTGATATATATATAGGACTCAAAACATTTTTATGTGTGTGCCTAGACTCAACCGTCAACGATTCGATCAATCAGGGGGGCTCCTAGGTCGGAGAAGGCTATGAATACAAACTTGTAATGCCCAGTATGTGACTATGTCTCCCACGTGTCGAGGCACGACTTAAAGACATAATCACATACTAGAATGATCTCAAGTATGGTATCTTTGCACAACTCATGTAAAAGGAGGGATGAAAGTGTAAAATAGTAGTTGGCTTACACTCGCCACGTCACACAATGAAATACATTAACATACATCATCCAAATAACATCAGAGTCCGACTACGGACGAAATCCAAATGAAAGATACCATAATTAATGCAACACAAGGTCCCGATCATCCTAGTAAGAGCTCTACTGATCCTCGGGATAAGACACATAGTAACGTCCGCGCTCTTCATCAAACTCCCAATACAACTCTGAACCACCACCTGTGTAGTTCTCCACGGTACCTGCATCTGGTGTTGTCTTGAATCTGTGAGCCACAAAGGACTCAGCAATCCCGTTCCCGGGTAGCAATACTATCAAAGCCTTAGGTGTGGAAAAGGCTTAAAACAAGGTTGCAGCAGCACTAGCACTAACTTACGGGTTTAGCGCGAGGAGAGAACAAGTGCCAACGATCGCCAAAGTGATCACGAACTGATCCTAACTACTCACGGCCAAACATAACCCCACCATGTTCACTTCCTGAATCCCTTCGGAAAGAGACCATCACGGTTACTCACGCTAGTAGTGTATTATGAACATGGTGTCAAGTTATCTACAACCGGTGTCGGGGGAAACTGCCCACCACGAACACCTATGGGACCGGAGCCCCTTGTCGTTGCGGTAAGGGAGCGGAGGGAGCATGAAGAGCAGATCGAGGAGAGCACGCGGGCAGTTTACCCAGGTTTGGGCCGCGCGGACGCGTAAAACCCTACTCCTGCTTGGTTTGTGTTGAGTGTTGGAGCTCGGGAGCTTGAAGAACTAGCTACACCGAGCGAATGAACGATCTAGGTTCCGAACCCCTTTCTACGTTGTGCATGGGCCTCCTTTTATAGCTCAAGGGGTCACCGACAGGTGTCAACGTAGAAGAAGGGCAAAAATGTAACTTTAGTGGTAGTTGTAACAGTGCGGGAACAGTGCGTGAACAGTGGATGAACAGTGGTCATCACCTACTTTGACAGTGGGGGACAAGAGCATTAAATGCCCGTCGCCGTCGACCCCAAAAGCGCCCGCCCGTGCGTCTCCGTTCCTCACGGTGGTAGCTTCGTCACCGTGGAGTGCCACCGTGTCCCCCAGGCTGCACAGCCATCCGCCACGCGTCCTTGGAACGGCCCAGGGCGACGCGTGGGTCGATGAACCGGAGCGCAGGCACACATCGTAACTCTCCCCGGCAAGCACCTTGCCGGGGCCTTGACCTTGCCGGGCCCTGAAGCTTGTCGCTCCTCGGGCCCTGCCGGGGCGCATGTTGCGCCGAGGCGTGTCTTCTGAGATGTAGTCTTCTGGTCTTCCTGGCAAGCTCCTCTTGCCAGGGGCTTGTGCTTAATGTAACAGTCTTGAGCCTGGAGCGGCCTTCCCGGCAAGCTCCACTTGCCAGGGTCTTGATCTTCTGACTTGTATACTTTGTTTTTGAATGGCTTAATAAGGACCAGAGAGGTTTCCGGCAAGCACGTGGTAGACCCCGCCGCGGGAAGCTGCCACTGCCCGTGCACAAGTTGGGGTACTAAGGTACCCCTATCTTAGTACACCGACAGGAGCCCCCGGGCCTGGGCCACACACGGTGCCGAGCGCTGTTGGGCCAGGCCCAAAACAGTGCACGGGCACGCGCGGCCCACGGCGAGTCGTAATTCCCCTTCCGCATCCGCCGCGTCCCTCCCTAACGGCACGCGTCGATTGCGGCGTCGTGGGAGAGATCGTGGCCACGTTCTTTAATGGGAAATGCGGAGCGTCCCCCACTTCCCCCTTAAAAGCAGAGGAAGCAGGGGCCGTTACCTTACTTCGTCTTCATTGCTTCTTCCACCTCCGGAAATCCCCCGCCGCGCCTCTTTGCCTCCACACCTCCTCCGCCGTCTTCCGCATCTGCGGCGCCGCCGAACTCCTCGCCCCCCTTTCCTCGCCGCCTCCGCCATGGCCCCGAAGACCGAGAAGGCGAAGGAGGATAAGGCCAAGAAGGAGAAATCTGAGCAGGCGGCGAAGCTTGCTCTTCTGCGGAAGAGGAACGTCGTCTTCGCGCCGAGGCTCGGCGCGAGGGAGCTCTGGAATAAGTATTATCTCTTCTGGGCCAAGGAGACCAAGGCGCATCCCCGCACCAGGGTCTACCCGGCCGCCGCCAGAGATCTGTACCCCAGCGGGTATTTCTTCTTTGCTGTCTTCTTCCACTGCGGCCTGTGTCTTCCATTTTCGGAGTTTTTCTGTGATATTATGAACACCTACAATCTCCATCTCTTAGACTTCACCCCCAACGCCATCCTTACGATGGCGGTTTTCGCACATCTGTGCGAAAACTGCATAGGGATCTATCCAAACGTAGCGCTCTTCCGCCACTTTTTCATGCCTAGAGCAGAGGCCGGCGCTCCCCTCTCCGGAGGTATCTCTTGGGTCTTCCGCTTGAACAAGAAGGAGTCATATCTGAAAGGAGAGCTCCGCGGCAAGTGGGAAGAGTGGCGCGCAGACTGGTGCTGGGTAGTGGAGGACAAGCCGGAGCCTTTTACTGTGCCGCACACAGCAGCCACAGTGCGCGGCAGGGACTGGAGCGAGTTGGCCCCGGATGACATCAAGCTCAACGCCACCCTTGTTAGGATTCTTCGTCTCCGGGTAGCCAAGTTGACCATCGGAGAGGTAGGAGCAGATTTCCTCCACCGCCGCATCGCTCCCTTACAAGAAAGGAAAAGGCCAGCATGGGAGTTTGGCAATGCGGCGGACATAATGAGGTTGCGCCCGGGGTTGAACTACAACTTCACGGCGCTGGAGCTGAAGGGGATGCTCCGGGAACTTTTCAAGCACGACCCGGCCCACCCGGAGTGGTTTAGACCTCCCCGGGGAGTAGTACCGCTATGCAACAGCACCGCCCGGGACGCATTGCGCGCAATGATGCCTGCATGTGATTCTCACGGCGTCGACCCCACCTGGATAGTGCCGACGCCGGATGCCATTATGAGCTTCTTCGATAACTTGGTGGAGGTGCCGAAGAACTCCGAGGAGATCAAGGGTCTCACCCGGGCCACTACGGAGCGGGACATAGCCTATATTGCTTCCCGGATGGAAGAGGCCGCCGCAGCCGCAGCAGCAGGGGACTTCGGATTCACCGTTGACGAGGCAGAGGCCGAGGACGCGTCGTGCCAGGCCGAGGAGGCAGAGATTCGGAGACTTCTCAAACTTCCGCCCGACGAGCTCGCCGGGGTCCCTTCTCTGAGGCATGCCGGGATCCCCGGGGTTGTGAGCGAGGCCGCGGCGAGAGGCGAGGTTGCTGGAGGAAGCAGAGGTGCCGGAGGGAGCGGAGCCGCGTGGCAGGGTGCTGGGCCCAGCGAGCCCACCGAGGAGGAGGAGGAGGACGCCGGAGCCGACGAGGATACTGGCGGATCTCTGGGGCTAGACGATGTCTCCTGGTCCTCGGAGAGCTCTCCGCCCCGGGCAAGCCCCAGGCGAACTCCGTTGAAGCGCCTCCGCAAGGAGCCTACAGCGACGAGGACGCAGGCGCCCCGACAACAGCCTGCTCGCCGGGCGACGCGAGCCACCAGGGGGAGCCAGGCTGCGACGGAGGCGCCCCGCACGTCAGCCGCGACGGAGGCGCCCCGCGCAACAGCTGCGGCGGGGGCGCCCTATGTGCCAGCGCCAAGCGGAGGGGGATCCTCCCAGAGCGGAGCGGCCGCTCCGCCTGCTCCTCGGGCCTCGGCGTCAACGGAGGCTGGGTCTTCGCAGCCCCCAGCCCCGGAGACCGCCAAGCGCCCGCGGGAGCCTTCTCCTCCTGCTCCTCGCGCGGGAGCGCCCCAGGTGGAGTTTGACTTCTCCGTCCTGAGCGACGACGACGACGAGGAACAGGAGTAAGCACTTGTACTTTGTAGCTTCTTCAATTCTGTCTTGATTCTTTCGTTGATGATTCTGATCTTGTTTCTTGATTTGATTTCAAGACCTTGGCCCAGCGGGTGGCGAAGAAGGCCAAGGTTCCCGTGGTAGTGGTCGAGGACGACTCGCCCGTCGCGGCGACGGGGGACGCGCCGGCGACGAACTTGCCGGACCCAAGCGCTGCTCCGAGGAGCAGCCCCCAGCGTAAGTCTGGGCTTGATCTTTCCGCTCATCGAGCGCACATGGGGTTTTTACTTCTACTAATCATCTTGTTGCTCTGTTTGCCTTGCTTGTCTTGTGCAGAGGTGGAGCCGCAGCCACAGGAGCGCCCGGAGACTACTCCCGAGGAGCCGCAGGCCCCGCCATCCCCGCCAAGGGCGAACTCCCCGGCGAGGGAGAGCGCTCCGCCAAGGGCGGGTACTCCGCCAAGGGCGAGTACCCCGCCAAGGACGAGCAGCCCGGCGAGGGTGGCCACCCCGCCAAGGGAGAGCTCCCCGGCGAGTGAGCCTGTCGTCGACGAAGTCCGCGAAGGTAAGTCTTGCAACCTCGTCTTCTTGGACTTGTCTTTTTTGGATATTTGCTTGAACTTTTTCTTTTCTTCTTCTTCTAGATCCTCCCGCGCCGGACCGGATGGAGACCGAGGTCATCGGCGAGGAGGGCGCGCAAGGCGACGGCGGCAACGCCCCTGTCGTTGAAGACATGGCAGGAGCCGACGAGCCTGCCGCGGAGGAGACTGCCCCGACCGCAGACGCAGCGGCTGGGGAGGGGGACGACGGCCACACTGCCGGCCCGGAGGCGGCAGGAGCGTCGAGCGCTGCGCCAGCCGCCGACCCCTCCGCCGGCAAGGAGCAGTCGGGCTTCTATCTTGAGGCCCCCAACGTCGTCTTCATACAAGTGCCGTGGGGGTCTTCGTCGCGAGCCCCCGAGGAGGGAGAGACCTTTGATGGAGAGGTCCTCGCCTCCGTGGGGCTGAAGATCGTCGAGGCGCCTGGCGGGAGCGATGAGCCCGAGGAGGAGAAGCTGCTTCACCGGCTCCTGGCCCTTTACCGGGCCAGGCAGGCGAAGCTGGACTCCTGAGAGGCCCTCGCCGCCAAGGCTGGAGCAGAACTGGAGAAGCGCGCTGCTGAACTCCGCGCCGCCAACCAAGCGGCCCTCCGCAACTTGGCGGAGGAGCGCGAGAGGCTTGCCGGAGAGCAGCAGGAGTTTCTTGTGGAGAAGGCTGAGGCCGAGGAGCAGCAGCGGCTAGTCGGTGAAGAGCTGTCCCGGCGAGAAGGAGAGCTTACCCAGCGGAAAGTCGACCTCGACGCCCACGAGGAAGACCTTACCGCCCGGGAGCAGGCCCTTGGCGGAGAGTTGAAGGAGGCGAAAGCCGCCGCAGCCGCCGCAGAAACCGCCAAGAAGGACCTCGAAGCTAAGGTGGCGCAGCTGGAGGAGTTCCTGAAGGCGAGCACGGAGAGGGTTACCGCGCTCAACATAGAGCGCGAGAAAGACGCCCATACCAATTCAGAACTTCAGGTACGCCTCTCCAAGCAGGGCGACGAGCTCAAGGCCGCCAAGGACTCAATTGCTGATCTGGAGTTGAAGGTCTCCATGCTGAAAGACTCACTCGACGCCGTCCGGGACCGCGAAACCAAGCTGAAGGACGAGCTCCGCAAGGAGCGAGGCCTGGTGGAGAGCGCCGCCACTTCAGCTGACAACTTCCGCCGGACCGTCGAAATATGGACTGAAGATCTGGTGGCTTCTGCTGGTAACATCGACAAGGAGCTGATGGCGCTGAGGGTGGAACACCTCATATACTCTCCTGATCCAAATCTCCCCCACAGCGCCAAGCTCAGTCTTTTCTTCAGGGGGATCGCGCCGGCGCTCGCACGTCTGCAGCAGAAGCTCCCCGCGCAGCTGGCCGAGGAGTCGCGCCAGCTCTGCGCGGGGACCCTGGAGCGCGTCTTGACCAAGATTGTTTACCGCAATCCTGGTATTAATCTCGTCAACGTCCTCCGCAGCTTGCCGGCCGACGCAGATCAGGAGGCCCTGAAGGCGCAGGTCGCCCACATCATCGCCAAGGTGAACAAGATCTCCAGGCGTGAAGGCGACCGCGTAGATTAGGCCTCTTTCTTTTTTTATTTCCTTTGCTGCTGCAAAGTGTGCCATGGACATGAATCTATTAGTGATTGCGACAAGTTATCCCTTGTAATATATTATCTTATTTTGAGCAATCAGTGCAATGTTATCTCCCTTGCTTTGGTCCTTTACTTTGTATGCTTTTAACCCTACGCTTCCAGGGGGCTTGCCGGCAAGAGGCCCTTGCCGCGAGCGCTGAGTGCTGGACTCTGAGCAGCCTGCTGGCAAAAGGCCTTACCGGCAAGTAACCTTGCCGCAGCTAGCCGCAATGCACTTAGCTTGTTGAGCGAACTCGAAAGCGAAGCAAGGGCGCGACACTTGTCGCAGCTCACTTAAGTCGTTGAGCATACTCGAAAACAAGGTAAGGGTGCGGCTAGCCACGGGTAGGTTCCTCCGCGCACAGGTTTACAATACAAAGTGTGGATGTTCAAGGAAGATAACTAAGATTTAAAAAATTTGAACTGCTCAAATTCTGGTAACTTAGCTTTCATATATTGCTCGCTTCCCCGACGAGGCTTTTCTTTCTTGGACAGCACTTGGTTCATCCTCCATCTCCTTCCCCCCCGGCAAACTTGTGCGCGAGGAATGCTCCTTCTGCTTAAGAGGGAAAGAAAAAGAGGAGGGAAAACAAGTATAGGGCCTTTCGGCGTGGTAGTGCTAACCGGGTACGTGTGTTGCACAAGATGCCAAACAATGCATGCATATAACGAAGAAAAGCATGGAAAAGGCAAATAGTGCAAAACACGAAAGCTTTACTGATGCACGGGATCTGCGCCCGGCTTTGTACAAAGGATTACATGCAACAGCGGCAAGACTCGTACAAAAAGGTGGTTGCCGGAGCGGATCACGGCAACCGCGCCTTATGGGTGAAATTTGCGAAGATGCTCTATGTTCCAGGAGTTGCTCACCGGTAAGCCTTCTTCGGTCTCAAGGCGGACAGCGCCGGGCCTTGTGACTTGTCTCACCCGATAAGGGCCTTCCCACTTCGGCGTCAACTTGTTGGAATTCTTGGCGGACTGAACACGCCGAAGAACAAGGTCGCCTTCCTCGAGACTCCTGGCCTTAACCTTGCGGCTATGATAGCGGCGCAAGGCTTGCTGGTATCGAGCAGCTCGTACAGCAGCCTGGAGACGTTCCTCCTCGAGGAGCAATGCATCATCTTGTCGCAGTTGCTCTTGCTCGAGCTCATCATAAGCGAGCACTCGAGGAGATCCGTATACGAGTTCCGTGGGGAGAACTGCCTCTGCTCCATAGACAAGAGCAAAGGGTGTCTGTCCGGTGGCTCGATTTGGTGTCGTTCTGATTGACCAAAGAGCCGCCGGTAGCTCCTCTATCCAGTTTCTTCCGCACTTGCGCAGCCTGTCAAAGGTCCTTGTCTTGAGTCCGCGCAGCACTTCAGCATTTGCCCTCTCCGCTTGACCGTTGCTCCTCGGGTGAGCAACAGAAGCGAAGCAGACCTTGGCGCCAAGGTCTTGGACGTACTGCATGAAGGTGCGACTAGTGAACTGTGTGCCGTTGTCGGTGATGATCCGGTTAGGGATTCCAAAACGGCAAACAATTGACCTGAAGAACCTGACTGGTGACTGTGCTGTCACCTTTCTCACTGGTTCCACTTCCGGCCACTTTGTAAACTTGTCGATTGCAACGTACAAGTACTCAAAGCCCCCGACAGCACGGGGGAAGGGGTCGAGGATATCGAGCCCCCAGACCGAGAAGGGCCAGGACAAAGGGATTGTCTGGAGAGCTTGAGCTGGCTGATGAATTTGTTTGGCATGGAACTGGCACGCTTCACACTTGGTTACTTGTGCAGTTGCATCTTGGAGGGATTCTGGCCAGAAGAACCCTTGCCGGAACGCCTTCCCGGCAAGTGCCCTTGCGCCAATGTGGTGGCCACATATGCCTCCATGTATCTCTGCCAACAGCTTCTGTCCATCTTCTCTGGAAACGCACTTCAACCTGACACCATTGAGTCTTCTTCTGTACAGTTCATTATCAACGAACTGGTACATACTTGACTGTCTGGTTATTTTTTCTATCTCTTCTGGGTCGTCGGGAAGTTCTCCAGTTTGTAGAAAACGGACGATCTGCTGTGCCCATGCCAGAGCCCGGGGCTCAACAGCAAGGACTAAAGGCATGAGGGCCGCTGCGGGAACCCCAGCTTCTACGGCAAGAACCTCTGGTTCTGCCGGAGCTGATGGTCCCCCGGCAAGCTTGCCGGGGCGAGGCTTGTCGGGAACGATTGCTTCAACTGTACAGACCCTTGGGTCTGCAGGAGCAAACTGTTCCTCAGCATTCCGGTCGTTGATCTTGGGAACCTTGGCGGCGGCTTCGGGAAGATCCGCCGGCAAGTAGTCACCGGAGACCAACTTTCTCTTCTTACTTTGCCCAACTGATGGTGTAACGGATGGCTGAGTTAGCTTGAGCAGGAAGGTCCCTGGTTCCACAGGTAACTTCATCGCAGCACACTTTGAAAGGCCATCTGCTATATCATTCTGAGCTCTTGGAACGTGCTCCATTTGCAGACCTTCAAAGTGTTCTTCAAGCTTCCTCACTTCATCTACATAAGCTTCCATCAAAGGGCTCTGGTAACTCTTGTTGACTTGTCGGACCACCAACTGAGAATCTCCCCGCACAATCAGCTTCTTGATCCCAAGTTCGGCCGCAATCCTAAGGCCGGCAAGCAAGCCTTCATACTCAGCAGTATTGTTTGTCGCTTGCTCCCTGGGAAAGTGCATCTGGATAACATACTTGAGGTGCTCTCCGGTGGGCGCTATGAGTACCACGCCGGCACCGGCGCCTTGCAGCGAGAAGGCACCATCAAAGTACATTACCCATTCACTTGTCGCTTCTTGCACGGGTACACTTGTCTCTGGAACTTCTTCATCGGGCGTTGGGGTCCATTCAGCTATGAATTCTGCCAAAGCTCGGCTCTGGATAGTTGAAGTACTCTCAAACTTGAGACCAAAGCTTGACAGCTCCAGTGCCCACTCGACGATCCTGCCTGTTGCTTCTGGATTCTGCAATATCCTCTTCAACGGAAAGCGAGTGACCACTGTTATCTCATGTGCTTGGAAGTAATGGCGCAACTTTCTCGAGGCCATGAGGAGGCCGAAAAGCAACTTCTGCACCCCGGATTATCTTGATCTAGCCCCCTGCAAGAGGGAACTCACAAAATACACCGGGCGCTGCACCATCTTCTTCCGCACTTCTCCTTGCCCCTGCGCAAAGTTGTCCTTGTCGGGGCCAGAGCTTGTCGGAGCAGCCCCCTGCTTGTCGCTGGATTCGCTTGCCGGTAGTGTAGACTCTTCCTCTGCCTCCCTCTCCGCTACTAACGCAGCACTAACCACTTGATTGGTTGCTACTAGGTACAGCAGCAACTTCTCTTGTGGCCTAGGTGCGACAAGTATTGGAGTGGAGGATAGGTATCGTTTCAGGTCTTGCAGCGTTGCCTCCGCTTCCGGAGTCCATTTCATAGGACCTGCCTTCTTCAAGATCTTGAAGAAAGGCAGGGCGCGTTCCGCAGACTTCGAAATGAACCTACTGAGGGCAGCTACACAACCTGCAAGTCTCCTTACATCCTTGACGCTATTCGGGGCTTCGATCTGCTCGATGGCTTTTATCTTGTCGGGATTAGCTTCAATCTCCCTCCGGGACACAAAAAACCCGAGAAGCTTGCCGGAGGGGACTCCAAAGACGCACTTCTCGGGGTTCAACTTGAGCTGAATCTTGCGCAGGTTTGCAAATGTTTCTTCCAAATCTTGGATCAGGGTATCTTTGCTCTTGCTCTTCACCACTATGTCATCCATGTATGCTTCTACATTTCTGTGGATCTGTGGCTCAAAAGCAGTGTGCACTACCCTTGCAAATGTAGAGCCTGCATTCTTCAATCCAAAGGGCATGCGTATGAAGCAATATGTGCCGCATGGAGTGATAAATGCAGTCTTCTCTTCGTCTTCCTTGGCCATGAAAATCTGGTGGTAGCCTGAGTATGCATCAAGGAAAGAGAGCAGCTCACATCCGGCGGTGGAGTCAACAATCTGGTCAATGCGCGGCAAGGGAAATGGATCCTTGGGACATGCTTTATTCACATCGGTGAAGTCTATACACAGTCTCCACTTCCCATTGGCCTTACGCACGACAACTGGATTTGCTAACCACGTGGGATGGATCACACCTCTAACCAGGCATGCTGCTTCTAGCTTCTTGATCTCTTCGGCAATGAATTCTTGGCGCTCCATGGCTTGCTTCCAGACCTTCTGCTTGACGGGCCGCGCATGAGGACAAACAGCAAGCTTGTGCTCAATTACCTTCCTGGGAACGCCGGGGATGTCAGATGGTTGCCATGCAAACATATCGACATTCGCCCGCAGGAAGGCAACGAGCGCGCTTTCCTATTTGCTGTCAAGGGTAGCACTGATGGTGAAGGTACCACCAGTGCCGTCCTCCCTGGCGGACACCTTCTTGGTTGCCGGTGGAGCGGCCATCCCCTTCTTGCACTTGCCGGTGGAGCTCGATGGAACGTCCTCGACGGCAGCGCAGCACTCCGAAGAGGTGCGTTTGCCGGAGTGGGCCCCAGAGCACTTGCCGGACTTGGTCTTGGTCTTCTTCCCCCCGGGAGCTTCAGCGGCAAGTGGGTTGCTCTCCGCTGCGGCTGCTGCATCCCGGTATATCTTGTCGGCGCAGATAAGCACGTCCTTCTTGTCGCCATGGACAGAGATGACGCTTATCGGCCCCGGCATCTTGAGTACATTGTAGGCGTAGTGGGAAGCTGCCATGAACTTGGCGAGGGCAGGACGTCCAAGTATCCCATTGTATGGCAATGGGATATCGGCAACATCAAAGGTTATCCTCTCCGTCCTGAAGTTAAGTTCCCCGCCAAAGGTCACTGGCAGAGTGATCTTCCCCTTGGGCTTGCTCCTTCCCGGGTTTATTCCTTGGAACGAACCAGTCTCTTCGAGCTCGCCATCTGGGATCTGGAGTTTCTTGATCACAGCTGAGGAGATCAAGTTCAGGCCGGCCCCGCCGTCAACCAACATTTTGGTGACCTTGAGGTTGCGGATAGTTGGTGAGACCAACATCGGCAAGCACCCGACCGCAGTGGTGCGGTCCGGGTGATCCTCAAGATCAAAAATGATGGGCGTGCTGGACCATTTGAGGAGCCTGCGTGACTCAACGGGCGGCTCGGCTGCATTTACTTCCCGCACCCACTGTTTGAGTTGCCGGTGGGAAGTATGCAGAGAGGCGCCTCCGTCGACACACAGGACTTCCGTGGCCTTCTGGAACTCCTGCTCGCTGTTATCTTCTTCCTCCATGTCATCGTCGTCGTCTTCTTCGTCCTTGTCGCGGCCCCGGGGAGGTCGGTCACCTTGCCGCTGCTTGGCCTTGCCGCGCCGTCCTCCCCGGCCATTGAATGGCCGTTTCTTGCTTGGCTCTCCTCCGCCACCTTGGGCCTTCTCCTTGTCGCGCCGCTCGTATTCAGCTTTCTGCTGCTCTACGAGGTACTCGACGCGCTTGCAGTTGGAAAGGTCATGACCCTTGGTGCGGTGAATTTTGCAATATTGCTTGTCGGAGCCGTCCTGCTTGTCGGCTGCCGCTACAGGGGTAGGCTCCTTGCCGGAGCCGCCGGCCTGTGCTGTCTTGGCGGGAGCCTCCTTGCCGGACTTCTCGACGGCAAGCACTTCCTTGCTCTTCTTCTTCCTATTGTTCCGCCGCCGGCTCTTCTTTGCCGGGGAGGCATCCTCGCTATCGCTTCCCCCTGCGCCAGCATCCTCCCCGGGGAGTCTCCTCCCCTCTTCGGCGCGCGCGCACTTGTAAGCCAGAGCGTAGAGCTCGCTGACATCCCGGATCTTCGTCATGGCCATCTCCTCCCGCATGCGACGGTTACGCACGTTCTGGTGGAACGCGCTAATAACCGCGGCAGGGTGGACATCGGGGATGTTGTGCTGCACGCGGCTGAATCGTTGGATGTACTTGCGCAGGGGTTCTCCTTCCTTCTGGGCCAGAATGTGGAGATCACTCTCCTGGCCGTGGGGTTTGTGGCCGCCCGTGAAGGCGCCCACAAATTGGTGGCACAGATCTGCCCACGAAGAAATGGAGCCTTCCGGCAAGTGCATAAGCCAAGAACGGACGTTCGGCTTAAGCACTAGCGGGAAGTAATTTGCCAGTATCTTCTCGTCGCGCCCCCCGGCAGCCTGCACCGCGATGGTGTAGATGCTGAGGAACTCCGAGGGGTGCGTCTTGCCGTCGTACTTCTCGGGTACGTCGGGCTTGAAGTTTTTCATTCTGGGCCACTGGACACGCCGCAGCTCGCGGGTGAACGCAGGGCAACCTGCCGCGTACGGCAAGTCGCCTGGTTCACCGGGCGCGTGCGTATCGACAGCAGTCCCAGCACGCTGATCTGATTGTCGCCGAGCTTCTCGGCGGCGCTCGATTGTTGTCCGAGCGTCTTCTTGTCGCCGGTCGTCAAGGACCTGGCGCTGGTCCCGACGAGCCCGCGGATCCGACGACGCCGTGGAGTCGTCGTCGACGTTAATCCGGCGGGGCGGCGTCTTCTGCTTCCGCGGCGGGGAGTGCTCGGTGGTCGCACCCCCGGCGGTCTTGTCGCCATCGGCCTTCGTCTTCTCGACTTGCCGTGGCCGCGAGGTCGCCGGCTGCTGCGGCGTGTCGTTATTGGCGAAGGCGATGAGGCTTTGGATTGTCGCCCTCCAGTCTTCGGCTTTGTCCGCTGCTGGAGGGAAGTCTAGGAGCAGTTGCGCTCTTGCGATTGCTTCTGCTGGAGAGGAGGGGAGCGGGGGCGAGCGATGCGAGGAGCGGGATATGCTCGGACTTCTAACAGGGTTAGAAGGAGTAGTTTCCCGCCCCGGCGACCGTGCCTTGCTCGTGCCAGGACGGTGGCCCGGAGCGTCCCGCGAACCTCCAGCTTGTCCTTGCCCCAGCAAGCGGATGGTACCTCCTGTACCACGGCGCTGCTGGGTTGTCGTTTGCTGCGATGGACGTGGCGCATCTACGGACACCGAGGCTCGGTCGTCCGTCTTGTCCTTGGATTTGGTGGCGCCGTGAGTTTCCTCGCCGGCGACCACCCTTCCGTCGGCGTCCCCTCCACCCACCGTTGGTTCTGGTGGCGGTGGAACAGACGCAGACGGGCCTGCGACTTCCGAGGCTTTCTTCTTCGGGGCCATACTGTTGTTGCTGATGAAGAATGCGCCCGCGTGAACGCCGGATCAGGTTCGCACAACCTCGACGCCCCCTACCTGGCGCGCCATGAACACCTATGGGACCGGAGCCCCTTGTCGTTGCGGTAAGGGAGCGGAGGGAGCACGAAGAGCAGATCGAGGAGAGCACGCGGGCAGTTTACCCAGGTTCGGGCCGCGCGGACGCGTAAAACCCTACTCCTGCTTGGTTTGTATTCAATGTTGGAGCTCGTGAGCTTGAAGAACTAGCTACACCGAGCGAATGAACGGTCTAGGTTCCGAACCCCTTTCTACGTTGTGCATGGGCCTCCTTTTATAGCTCAAGGGGTCACCGACAGGTGTCAACGTAGAAGAAGGGCAAAAATGTAACTTTGGTGGTAGTTGTAACAGTGCGGGAACAGTGCGTGAACAGTGGATGAACAGTGGTCATCACCTACTTTGACAGTGGGGGACAAGAGCATTAAATGCCCGTCGCCGTCGACCCCAAAAGCGCCCGCCCGTGCGTCTCCGTTCGCCACGGTGGTAGCTTCGTCACCGTGGAGTGCCACCGTGTCCCCCAGGCTGCACAGCCATCCGCCACGCGTCCTTGGAACGGCCCCAGGGCGACGCGTGGGTCGATGAACCGGAGCGCAGGCACACAGCGTAACTCTCCCCGGCAAGCACCTTGCCGGGGCCTTGAACTTGCCAGGCCCTGAAGCTTGTCGCTCCTCGGGCCCTGCCGGGGCGCATGTTGCGCCGAGACGTGTCTTCTGAGATGCAGTCTTCTGGTCTTCCTGGCAAGCTCCTCTTGCCAGGGGCTTGTGCTTAATGTTACAGTCTTGAGCCTGGAGCGGCCTTCCCGGCAAGCTCCACTTGCCGGGGTCTTGATCTTCTGACTTGTATACTTTGTTTTTGAATGGCTTAATAAGGACCAGAGAGGTTTCCGGCAAGCATGTGGTAGACCCCGCCGCGGGAAGCTGCCACTGCCCGTGCACAAGTTGGGGTACTAAGGTACCCCTATCTTAGTACACCGACAACCGGATATTAACAAATTCCCTGTAACGACCAAACCTCGAAGGATTTGAGTCTCTGTGCTTACCGTGCTAGTCCCTGGATCGAACTCGCTAGCACACACAGTATAGATGGATACCAGAATACAAGTGCATCATTTATTACAACGTATGATCCAGAGTATATAAAGTAAAACAATCTGCATAGCCCATGGATAGCTATTATTCAATCACACAGCGGAAAGTAGCAGAAAATAACGATGAGTCCCATCATAGCCCAACTGGCGATGCTGAGTGCAGACTCGTGACCCTAACGGTACCTTACTCCTCATCTGAAAATCCTGCAACATGAGACGTTGCAGCCGTATAGGTCAATACATTGAATGTATTGGCAAGCTACACAGGAGAAGTAATAAATCAGACCTACATGTATATGCATAGAACAAAGGAAGGCTTGGGGGTTTATTTTGCAGAAAGCTGATTTTTATCCTCATAACTACCTAATAGTAAATTCTTTTCATTAAGTTACTTTAATACTACAATTAAATGCACAAGCTTGAGTTGGCAAAATCAACTCCAACCTACCCATTTATTAAGTTGCCCACAAATATTATTAAGTGTCACATCTGTCAAGATCATCCAACAACTGTAATGGCATAGTCGCTCAAAATTACCCATAACCGGGGGCACGGCTAATCATGATTAGTTTTATTACTCTGCAGAGTTTTGCACACTTTACCCACTAGACTCAACCCGAAGATTGAGACGAAGCCTTTCAGAAGTAGTCACCTCCACCCCCGGCAACCGGTACACCTATCCATATCTACATCTGCTAGCATACCTGGGCGAGGATCCCACAACCTACTCAACTAAGCCAGAGCCCATATAGCTAGTGGTCGCGCATGGAAGCTACTAGTCATTAAGTCTGTCTGATCTTTTTGAGCCTGGGCGGCCGTCCACTTACATTCAGAGGGTATAAACCATGATGTTCTTAAGACCACCCATCAATACCACTTCCACCCAGAGGTGAGTTAAGTCCTGAATTACTACTCAGTTTGTTAAATATTAGTAATCCTCACATAAGCTCAATGTATTCAGGAACCAACCCCGTCTACAAGCATAGCAAAACTATACCTACCACGATTTGCAAAAGACGGGAGATAACTCAACAATATAGCTCAATTTATAACAATCCTACAATGCATAAGTTTATTGTGTGGCATAACCTACAATGCATAGAAAAACAATAGGTAAAGGATGATCAACATGTAACTTGCCTTGGTTCTGGTTCAAAAGGTCACACTCCTGACAATAGCTCGCGTCGCACTCCGGACAATCTACACGTTTCACACAATATAACAGATCAATCACCGAAACTCCAAAGAAACCAAAATAAATCCAACAGCAAGAAAATCATTTTAAAATTCAACAACAGCAGCAAACAACATGTACAGATCATCTACACAGCACTACGATCACAATGCAAAAAGAATCACTCGATTCCGATAAACGGTTTAAAAGATATGGCCTCCGGAAGTTTTAATTCAAATTCAAATGAATTCAAATTTGAATTGTGCAAACATGTGCAAACTTGGTATTGTGATGAAGAGGTGATTTTTGTGAGTGCATAGGAAAAAGAATCACCTAATTTGGAATTACAGAATAAAAACTACAGCTATTTGAAGTTTTGAGGAAAAACTGAAAAAGTCAAAAAGAAAAACAACAGAAATCGCCTGGAACTCCTGTAGACGCCCTGTGGCGAACTGCCACGTGGCAGCAGCCCATTGGCTCGAGGCGCGTGGCTCACCAACGACAAAAGGAGCGGCGGCGGCGATCGGGCGGCGACGGCGGGGCTCCTCCGGTGGGTTTCCGGCGACGCTGATGCTACGGGCGGAGGCGGCGGTGAGTGGCGGAAGTGGCGGTGGTGTCGGACGGCGGTGGGGCGGTCTGTGGCGGCGGCGACAACGAGATGAACGGCAGTGCTCCGGCGGCGGCGGGTGTCGACGGTGGCGATCCTCCGGTGGCCTCCTGGTCACTCAACCATGTCAAGAAGCTGCGCATAAGAGAGGAGGTTCTAGGAGAGGGGAGCGGCGCGGCTGAGGGTGCTTACAGTGGCGAAATCGTCCGGTGAACGGCGGCGGACACGGAGCGCTGGGGCGAGATCCGTTCTGCCCTAGCGGCGCGTGCAGGTGGCGAGAGGGGTCAGGGAAAAGAGGGTCGGGCGCGTCGGGGCTTGGCTATGTGCTAGACAGCTCCGGCTGCGCCAGGGTGGCCCGAGTCGGCCTCGGCGTGCGCGCGTGCATGCGGTGCGGCGCGGCGGTGTCCGGCTCGGTGGAGGAGAAGAACAGGGGCAGGGTCCACGGTCAGTGAGGGAAGCGGCTGGTCGGGTTAGGTGCGGGTCGGGTCGGGCGAGCGGTGGCGTACCGCTTCGCGTGGGAAAGCTGGGCCGCGGACGACGGCGTCTTCGTGGGCCGCCGCTGTGGCTGGCTGGCTGGCTGGCTACGGCTAGCTGGCTGGCTGGCCTCTTTTTGTTTTTTTTTCCAGCAGCAAAACCAAAATAGATAAAATAAAACACAAAGTATAAAATCTAGATAAAAATACCTACGCACACAGTAAAAATAGCCCTATCTATATAAACTACAGGAACACTAGTTCCCAAGCTAATGCAATTTTGTAAAATCATTTTGATGCATTTGGCCATTCAAACAGCAATTAAAACCACAAATAAAATATTTTCAAGATTGTAAAAATTACCAGAACATATCAAATCAACTGGAAACATTATTCTGGACATTATGAACATTTTTAAACAGGGGAGAAGTCATGTTATCTCCACTCCAATTAAATTGCCTTTAGTTGCATAATGAAAAGAATATTGCAGAAAGACAAATAATGCAATAAAAATATGATATGCAAGTGAATGATCTATTAACATCCAAATTAGAAAAATTGGGATGTTACAAACCTACCCCCCTTAAGATGAATCTCGCCCTCGAGATTCGGGCTGGCTAGGAAATAGGTGTGGGTGCTCCTGCCTGAGATCTTCCTCTCGTTCCCAGGTAGCTTCTTCCTCTGTATGATGATCCCACTGAACCTTGCATAACTTAATTGTCTTGGTGCGAGTAACTCTCTCTGCTGTCTCCAGAATCTTAACAGGTTTCTCCTCGTATGTCAAATCACTCTCGAACTGAATTGCATCAAGTGGCACTGTGTCCCTCAATGGAACATCCATCATCTCTGCGTGACACTTCTTCAGCTGAGATACATGAAACACATTATGAACTCCAGACAAAGATTCTGGCAACTCCAGCTGATAAGCTACCTCTCCCCTACGCTCCAAGATCCTGTAAGGCCCCACGAAACGTGGTGCTAACTTACCCTTAATTCCAAACCTCTTAATTCCACGAAGTGGTGAAACTCGAAGGTATGCATGGTCTCCTACCTCATAGGTCACCTCTTTGCGCTTTGCATCTGCATAACTCTTCTGTCTGGACTGTGCTATCTTCAACCTGTCACGAATCAGCTTGACCTTCTCCTCAGCATCTCTGATCAAGTCTGGTCCAAAGAACTGTCGCTCTCCAACTTCATCCCACATCAACGGTGTCCTGCACTTCCTGCCATACAATACCTCAAACGGTGCCATCTTCAGACTAGCCTGATAACTGTTATTATATGAGAACTCTGCATAAGGTAAATTATCATCCCAACTGGACCCATAGTCCAAAACACAAGCTCTCAACATATCCTCCAAAATCTGATTTACCCTCTCTGTCTGCCCATCAGTCTGTGGATGGAAAGTTGTACTGAACTCCAGCCTGGTGCCCAAGGATTCATGCAACTGACGCCAAAATTTAGAGGTGAACTGAGTACCTCTATCAGACACTACCTTCCTTGGAACTCCATGCAGACAAACGATTTTAGACATATAAACTTTAGCTAGCTGAGCACTGGTATAAGTAGTCTTTACCGGAATGAAGTGAGCAACTTTAGTCAAGCGATCAACAATTACCCAAATAGAATCATAACCTGACCGAGTCCTGGGTAAACCTGTAATGAAATCCATACCAATCTCGTCCCATTTCCACTCAGGTATAGGCAATGGCTGTAACAAACCTGCTAGCCTCTGATGTTCTGCTTTAACTCTCTGGCACACATCACATGTAGCAATATATCCAGCAATCTCCCTCTTCAGGCTAGGCCACCAAAATCTTTCCCTCAAGTCCAAATACATCTTAGTATTACCTGGGTGAATAGAATAAGGTGAATCATGTGCCTCCTGAAGAATTAATTTCCTGATGTCTGCATCTTGCGGTACACAAACACGCTTCTCAAACCATATGGTCCCATGTTCATCCTCATGGAAACCTTCTGCCTTACCTTTAGTCATATTCTCTTTTATTGCAGCAATCTCTTCATCATCCTTTTGAGCTTCCCTGATCCTGTCAAGCAAAGTAGGCTTTACCTCAAGTGTTGCCAAATATCCCTTAGGAACCATCTCCAACCTGAGATCCCTGAACTGATCACATAACTCTTGTGGCATATCATTAATATCAACTGCATTAACATGGCTCCTACGACTCAATGCATCAGCAACAACGTTAGCCTTACCAGGATGATACTGCACATTGAAATCATAATCCTTAATAAGCTCCAACCATCTCCTCTGCCTGAGGTTCAAATCTTTCTAAGTAAAAATATACTTCAAGCTCTTATGATCAGTAAATATATCACAATGATTACCAATAAGATACTGCCTCCAAGTTTTCAATGCATGCACAACTGAGGCTAACTCCAAATCATGTGTAGGATAATTATGCTCATGATTCTTAAGCTGACGTGAAGCATATGAAAAAACTTTACCTTCCTGCATCAAAACACTCCCAAGTCCCTAACGAGAAGCATCACAATATACCAGGAAGTCCTTATGTATATCAGGCAGAATTAAGACTGGTGCTGTAACCAAACGCTGCTTCAATTCCTGAAAGCTGGATTCACATTCATCAGTCCAAGCAAACTTCTTCTCCTTCTTCAACAATTCAGTCATAGGCTTTGCAATTTTAGAAAAGTTCTCAATAAACCTCCTATAATAACCTGCAAGGCCCAAAAAGCTGGAATCTCCCCAACTGTTGTGGGTGCCTCCCACTCTGTAACTGCAGCAACCTTAGATGGATCAACTGCAACTCCATTACCTGACACAACATGTCCAAGGAATGCTACCTCATCCAGCCAAAATTCACAGTTGCTGAACTTGGCATACAACTGATGTTCCCTCAGCTTCTCCATCACCAAATGCAGATGTACCTCATGCTCTTGCTTATTCTTGGAGAACACCAATATATCATCAATGAAAACAACCACAAATTTATCCAAGTACTCCATAAACACCTTGTTCATCATATTCATGAAGTATGCAGGAGCGTTAGTCAATCCAAATGACATAACAGTATATTCATACAACCCATACCTCGTAGTAAAAGCAGTCTTTGGAATATCTTGCTCACGAATCTTTAATTGATGATAACCAGAACGAAGATCAATCTTAGAGAACACAGTAGCTCCCTCCAACTGGTCAAACAAATCATTTATCATAGGCAAGGGATATTTATTCTTAATGGTTACCTCATCCAGAGAACGATAATCAACACACATCCTCAAGGTACCATCTTTCTTCTCCACAAACAAAACTGGAGCTCCCCAAGGTGATGAACTTGGGCGAATAAATCCTTGTTCCTGCAATTCCCTTATCTGCTTCTTCAATTCCTCCAACTCCTGAGGAGGCATTCTATACGGTCTCTTTGCAATAGGTCCGGTGCCTGGTATTAAATCAATAAGAAACTCAATATCTCTGTCTGGTGGCATACCTGGCAACTCCTCTGGAAACACATCTGGGTAGTCCCTCACAACTGGCACATCTTCCAGACTACCCCCCTTAAGAGAGTTCACTTGCACCTGATTATGCTTATACTTACATACATATCTGATCCTCTTACCTCCTGGTGCACTGAGAGTAATAGATCGACTGGCACAATCAATGAGACCTTTATATTTAGTCAACCAGTCCATACCCAAAATAACATCAATACCCTGTGACTTCAATATAACCAAATCTGTGGGGAAAACATGCTTCCCAATGGACAAAGGCATCTGAAAACATCCCAAACTTGTTGCCATCTCAGGCCCCGGAGAACTTACTAGAATAGGTGTCTTAAGTGCTACGGTAGGCAACTTATGTTTATCCACAAATACCCATGAGATGAATGAATGCGATGCACCAGAATCAAAAAGAACAAGTGCAGGTACCGAATTAATCAAGAACTTACCAATCACGGCATCAGGTTCATCATAAACCTCCTCCACATTAGCATGGTTAACATGACCCTTTTGGAAGGGGTTTGGCTTGCTGACTCCAGAATTTCCATTACCGTTCTTGCTCTCTGGGCAAGCGTTGGAGTAGTGGCCCATCTGTCTACACTTATAGCACTAAACCTGGCTAATGTCCCTCTACGTAGGCACACTCTGGTGGTTCTGGTTATTACTCCCTCCATTACCATTACTATTACCATTACCTTTGACATTGCCATTGTTACTCTTGTGCCCATTGTGATTATGATGGCCATTATGGTTGTGGCCATTCCCTCCATGATGATTATGTCCATTACCTCCATGATGATGATGATGCCCATTACCTCCATTACCCTGATATGAAGTGCGTGGCTTCTGTTGTGGTCCTGAATTATACATGTTATTGTTGTTGTACTTCCTCTTGCGATTCTCTATGGCCTGATGCTTCCCCTCTAGCATAATAGCCTTATCAATTAGCTGCTGGCAATTATCAAAAGTGGCCACTGTCAACTGAAGGCTCAACTCATCATTTAGGCCCTCCAAGAATTTCTCCTGCCTAGCTGCATCAGTGTTAACATCATTAGGAGCATAGCGTGCAAGATTATTAAATTCATCCACATACGCATTAACTGTGCGTCCTCCCTAACGCAAACTGCGAAACTCCTTCTTTTTCAAACTCATAGCACCAGCAGACACATGTGCAGAACGAAAAGCAGTCTGAAACTGAGTCCAAGTGATACCAGCAATGGGATAAGAGACCAAGTAGTTGTCCCACCAAGCTACGGCAGGACCCTCCAACAAATGTGCGGCAAGCCTCACTCTTTCTGCATCTGAGCATCCAACTGTCTCTAGGTTCTTATTGACTCCACGGAGCCAATCATCAGCCACAATAGGTTCAGGGGAACTGGAGAACCTTTGAGGATTCAACCTCAGGAACCTGGTAAGCATATCCACGGGTGGCGGGTTGTTGTTGTTGTTGTTGTTCTGGTTGTTCTGGTTCTGCACAAGCAACTGGATCAACTGCGTCTGCCCCTGAAGCAACTGCTGCATGTATGGCGGTATGTCATTGCCATTGTTCTCTCCTCCTGCAGCATTGCGCCTATTCTCACGCCTCGGCGGCATCTGGTGGGCAAGCATAGAAGAGTTTTAGATACAATAGGGCCAAAGCTATAGATATAAATATATTCTACCCATATGCATATATGATCAAGGCAATAAAACACAACAACGAATAACACAACAAACAAACAGACAAACAATCACAATAATATAGTAGTATATATATATATATGCATATATAGTCAAATAATTTTGACGAGATAAAACTTAACATGCAAGCTACCAATCAAGCAAACAATCTAGTATCTTCATACCACGAAAGTGGACATAATCAGATACGCTAACACGATAACCTTGCAAAATAAAACAAGCATATATGGTGGTCTCAGCACTAGTTCCTACTTAACTGTTCAAGATACTTGAGGGGATGAACTAATAAACAGTAAGAAGTATAACTAGTTTATAAAATAATTTTCACTCCTATGGCTTTTCTAATCCATTTTCTAGGGTCACGTCCTACAGTCAACACACTGCTCTGATACCATCTGTAACGACCAAACCTCGAAGGATTTGAGTCTCTGTGCTTACCGTGCTAGTCCCTGGATCGAACTCGCTAGCACACACAGTATAGATGAATACCAGAATACAAGTGCATCATTTATTACAACGTATGATCCAGAGTATATAAAGTAAAACAATCTGCATAGCCCATGGATAGCTATTATTCAATCACACAGCGGAAAGTAGCAGAAAATAACGATGAGTCCCATCATAGCCCAACTGGCGATGCTGAGTGCAGACTCGCGACCCTAACGGTACCTTACTCCTCGTCTGAAAATCCTGCAACATGAGACGTTGCAGCCGTATAGGTCAATACATTGAATGTATTGGCAAGTTACACATGAGAAGTAATAAAGCAGACCTACATGTATATGCATAGAACAAAGGAAGGCTTGGGGGTTTATTTTGCAGAAAGCTGATTTTGTCCTCATAACTACCTAATAGTAAATTCTTTTCATTAAGTTCCTTTAATACTACAATTAAATGCACAAGGTTGAGTTGGCAAAATCAACTCCAACCTACCCATTTATTAAGTTGCCCACAAATATTATTAAGTGTCACATCTGTCAAGATCATCCAACAACTGTAATGGCATAGTCGCTCAAAATTACCCATAACCGGGGGCACGGCTAATCATGATTAGTTTTATTACTCTGCAGAGTTTTGCACACTTTACCCACTAGACTCAACCCGAAGATTGAGACGAAGCCTTTCAGAAGTAGTCACCTCCACCCCCGGCAGCCGGTACACCTATCCATATCTACATCTGCTAGCATACATGGGCGAGGATCCCACAACCTACTCAACTAAGCCAGAGCCCATATAGCTAGTGGTCGCGCATGGAAGCTACTAGTCATTAAGTCTGTCTGATCTTTTTGAGCCTGGGCGGCCGTCCACTTACATTCAGAGGGTATAAACCATGATGTTCTTAAGACCACCCATCAATACCACTTCCGCCCAGAGGTGAGTTAAGTCCTGAATTACTACTCAGTTTGTTAAATATTAGTAATCCTCACATAAGCTCAATGTATTCAGGAACCAACCCCGTCTACAAGCATTGCAAAACTATACCTACCACGATTTGCAAAAGACGGGAGATAACTCAACAATATAGCTCAATTTATAACAATCCTACAATGCATAAGTTTATTGTGTGGCATAACCTACAATGCATAGAAAAACAATAGGTAAAGGATGATCAACATGTAACTTTCCTTGGTTCTGGTTCAAAAGGTCACACTGACAATAGCTCGCGTCGCACTCCGGACAATCTACACGTTTCACACAATATAACAGATCAATCACCGAAACTCCAAAGAAACCAAAATAAAGCCAACAGCAAGAAAATCATTTTAAAATTCAACAACAGCAGCAAACAACATGTGCAGATCATCTACACAACACTACGATCACAATGCAAAAAGAATCACTCGATTCCGATAAACGGTTTAAAAGATATGGCCTCCGGAAGTTTTAATTCAAATTCAAACGAATTCAAATTTGAATTGTGCAAACATGTGCAAACTTGGTACTGTGATGGAGAGGTGATTTTGGTGAGTGCATAGGAAAAAGAATCACCTAATTTGGAGTTACAGAATAAAAACTACAGCTATTTGAAGTTTTGAGGAAAAACTGAAAAAGACAAAAAGAAAAACAACAGAAATCGCCTGGAACTCCTCTGGACGCCCTGTGGCAAACTGCCACGTGGCAGCAACCCATTGGCTCGAGGCGCGTGGCTCACCAACGACAAAAGGAGCGGCGGCGGCGATCGGGCGGCGACGACGGGGCTCCTCCGGTCGGTTTCCGGCGATGCTGATGCTACGGGCGGAGGCGGCGGTGAGTGGCGGAAGTGGCGGTGGTGTCGGACGGCGGCGGGGCGGTCTGTGGCGGCGGCGACGACGAGATGAACGGCGGTGCTCCGGCGGCGGCTGGTGTCGACGGTGGCGATCTTCCGGTGGCCTCCTGGTCACCCAACCATGTCAAGAAGTTGCGCATAAGAGAGGAGGTTCTAGGAGAGGGGAGCGGCGCGGCTGAGGGTGCTTACAGCGGCGAAATCGTCCGGTGAACGGCGGCGGACACGGAGCGCTGGGGCGAGATCCGTTCTGCCCTAGCGGCGCGTGCAGGTGGCGAGAGGGGTCAGGGAAAAGAGGGTCGGGCGCGTCGGGGCTTGGCTATGTGCTAGACAGCTCCGGCTGCGCCAGGGTGGCCCGAGTCGGCCTCGGCGTGCGCGCGTGCGTGCGGTGCGGCGCGGCGGTGTCCGGCTCGGTGGAGGAGAAGAACAGGGGCGAGGTCCACGGTCAGTGAGGGAAACGGCAGGTCGGGTTAGGTGCGGGTCGGGTCGGGCGAGCGGTGGCGTACCGCTTCACGTGGGGAAGCTGGGCCGCGGACGACGGCGTCTTGGTGGGCCGCCGCTGTGGCTGGCTGGCTGCGGCTGGCTGGCTGGCTGGCCTCTTTTTGTTTTTTTTTCCAGCAGCAAAACCAAAATAGATAAAATAAAACACAAAGTATAAAATCTAGATAAAAATACCTACGCACACAGTAAAAATAGCCCTATCTATATAAACTACAGGAACACTAGTTCCCAAGCTAATGCAATTTTGTAAAATCATTTTGATGCATTTGGCCACTCAAACAGCAATTAAAACCACAAATAAAATATTTTCAAGATTGTAAAAATTACCAGAACATATCAAATCAACTGGAAACATTATTCTGGACATTATGAACATTTTTAAACAGGGGAGAAGTCATGTTATCTCCACTCCAATTAAATTGCCTTTAGTTGCATAATGAAAAGAATATTGCAGAAAGACAAATAATGCAATAAAAATATGATATGCAAGTGAATGATCTATTAACATCCAAATTAGAAAAATTGGGATGTTACATTCCCGTCTGCCACATAACCGCGGGCACGACTTTTGAAAGATCAAACCCTGCAGGGGAGTCCCAACTTAGCCCATCACAAGCTCACGATCTACGGAGTCGCAACTCCAAGGTGGGAAGACCCGAGTATTCTCGAAATCCCGTGCTCAAGATATTTCGACAAAGGTAAAACTAATCCAGCAAGACCTCCCGGCATGCCGACACCCTGATAGTAGCCGCGCATATCTCGTCTCAGGCCACGACCGGATAGGTCAAGCTACGGGAGCCAGGACCGCGAGTTGCCTCAAGTCGTCCCCGCAGGCTGCCCAGTTTGGACCAACACTCATGAGGAGCACTGGCCCGGTTTGTAAAATTAAGTCCTCGGGGTCCGAAAAGTCCCTGTGCAAGTTATTCAGTTAAGACAAATGGTAAAACCAAAGTTGGGCCTTGATGGAAAAGATTTAGCATTGAGCGAATTACCAAGGGGGGCCCATAAACCCCAACCGTGTTAGGGACGCAAAATCAAGGAACATAACACCGGTTTATCGGTTCCTAGGGTGGCATGAGTGGAACAAAACACCAAGCAAGAGGCTTAGCCTTCCACCCATTACCAATATATAGATGATTTAGATTAACAGATTATATATTGTGATATCCCAAAACAACTTCATCATGGACCAATCTTCAAAGCTTCACCTGCAACTAACAACGCTATAAGAGGGGCTGAGCGACGCGTACTTAGCCAAACAATGGTTTGCTGGGAAGGTGGTTAGAGTGTTTCATGGCAACAATAGGAGGGCTGGCAAACATGAATAGGCATCCAGGCAATATCTAAAGAGCGAGACATCTAGCATAGGCAAAGATAGAAGTGATATCTGGGAATGGTCATCTTGCCTGTTGATTCCATGGAGGGATCATAAGACGGCTCCTCGTACTCAGTCTCGGCAAGATCCTCGAACTCGGTCTCGGCTCCCGGCTCTACTCAACACAAGAACACAACACGGCACAAGATCAAACACGGTGCAATGCACAATCAAAATGATGCAAGTATGATGCGCGTATGCATGAGGATGCTCTTGAGCCTAAGGAGAAGAAGATGGAAGAGGCCTCATATTGGGAAACCAAGCAAGCCACTGGATAGAGGGGGAGATTTCGGTTAAAATCGATATAAAGATCACCGAAAACGGACGCACGGTTTGCAAATGACAAGCGAAACGATATTCAAGCAAAACTGCAGTTTACAACAACATGGCATCTTTGGAGCAAGAAATAATCATGCTACGAAACTCAAACATAGAAAAAAGGGCATGGATGTGAAATAGACATGATACTTAACAAGCATGAACTTAGAACACACCCAAAAACCTACTGGAACACAATTAACCAAGCATGGCAAGTTGCAATAAATTTACAGAATTCTCAGACTTAGTGAAAATTACAAGGCATGGCAGAATTACAACGGAATGGCATGTTTACAAGCTTGTGCAACTCATCTCAAAGCATGGCATGGAAAGTTAAGGTGAAGAGCCCAGAATGGAATTGATGAAGTCAACATTTCATATATTGCCATAAATGGAAGGTATCACATATGGGGTGTTACAAGTGCATACGTGACATGGCAATCCCTACTCACTCAAATTGATATCTATTGATGGGCATCACCATAGCCCATTGATACGCCTATTCGATGTGAGACTATCTCCCTCCTTTTTGTCTTCTCCACAACCACCTCTCTATTGAACCCATAGTGCTATGTCCATGGCTCACGCTCATGTATTGCGTGAAAGTTGAAAGGTTTGAAAAGATAGAGTATGAAAACAAATGCTTGGCTGAAATCGGGGTTGTGCATAATATGAATATTTTGTGTGATGAAGAGGGAGCATAGCCAGACTATATGATTTTGTAGGGATAACTTTCTTTAGCCATAGTATTTTGAGAAGACATGATTGCTTTGTTAGTATGCTTGAAGTATTATTATTTCTTATGTCAACATAGACTATTGTCTTGAATCTTTCAGATCTGAACATTCATGCCACAATTAAGAGAATTACATTGAAAAAACTATATTGGTTAGCACTCCACATCAAAAATTCTTTCTTTATCATTTACCTACTCGAGGACGAACAGGAATTAAGCTTGGGGATGCTTGATACGTCTCCAACGTATCTATAATTTTTTATTGTTCCATGCTATTATATTATCCTTCTAAGATGTCTTATGGGCTTTATTATACACTTTTATATGATTTTTGGGACTAACCTATTCACCCAGAGCCCAGTGCCAGTTTATATTTTTCTCCTGTTTTAGGGTTTTACAGAAAAGGAATATCAAATGGAGTCCAATTGACGAGCCAATTTTTTATGATTTTTTCAGGACCAAAAGAAGCCCCCAAAGCAAAAGAGTTGGATGAGGAGAGCCACGGGCTGCCCACGAGTGTGGAGGGCGCGCCCTGGGAAGGTGGTGGTGCCTTCCTATCTCGTGGACAGCCCATACGCCCCCCTGACGTGGGACCTGCGCCAAAAATTCCTATAAATACTGAAACCTTCGGAAATTAACCTAGATCGAGAGTTCCGCCGCTAAAAGCCTCTGTAGCCACCGAAAACAAATCTAGACCCCGTTCCGGCACCCTGCCGGAGGGGGGAACCCTCACCGGCGGCCATCTTCATCATCCCGGCGCTCTCCATGACGAGGAGGGAGTAGTCCACCCTCGGGACTAAGGGTATGTATCAATAGTTATGTGTTTGATCTCTCTCTCGTGTTCTTGAGATGGCACGATCTTGATGTATCGCGAGCTTTGCTATTTTAGTTGGATCTTATGATGCTTCTCCCCCTCTACTCTCTTGTAATGGATTGAGTTTTCCCTTGAAGTTATCTTATCAGATTGAGTCTTTAAGGATTTGAGAACACTTGATGTATGTCTTGCACGTGTTTATCTGTGGTGACAATGGGATATCATGTGATCCACTTGATGTATGTTTTGGTGATCAACTTGCGGGTTCCGTGACCTTGGGAATCTATGCATAGGGGTTGGCACACGTTTTTGTCTTGACTTTCCGGTAGAAACTTTGGGGCACTCTTTGAAGTTCTATGTGTTGGTTGAATAGATGTTTTTGAGATTGTGTGATGCATATCATATAATCATGCCCACACATACTTGAGGTGACAATGGAGTATCTAGGTGACATTAGGGTTTTTGTTGATTTGTATCTTAAGGTGTTATTCTAGTACGAACTCTATGATAGATCGAATGTTACCACGGACTCTTGAATAGATCGATCAGAAAGAATAACTTTGAGGTGGTTTCGTACTATACCATAATCTCTTTGTTTGTTCTCCGCTATGAGTGACTTTGGAGTGACTCTTTGTTGCATGTTGAGGGCTAGTAATATGATCCAATTATGTTATCCTTGTTGAGAGAACTTGCACTAGTGAAAGTATGAACCCTAGGCCTTGTCTCCTATCATTGCAACACCGTTTATGCGCACGTTTACCTTTAGTTACCTTGCCGTTTTTATATTTTCAGTTTACAAAAACCTATATCTACCATCCATATTGCACTTGTATCACCATCTCTTCGCCGAACTAGTGCACCCTATACAATTTACCATTGTATTGGGTGTGTTGGGACACAAGAGACTCTTTGTTATTTTGTTGCAGGGTTGCTAGAGAGAGACCATCTTCATCCTACACCTCCCATGGATTGATAAACCTTAGGTCATCCACTTGAGGGAAATTTGTTACTGTCCTAGAAACCTCTGCACTTGGAGGCCCAACAACGTCTACAAGAAGAAGGTTGCGTAGTAGACATCAGCGGCTCTTTGTTCATCTGTTGCATCCTCCATGCGCTTTCCATGGCGCAGTAGTTCCGTACCATGTCCAATAGTTCGGTGAAGCTTTGGACTTGGCGACAAGCGAGGGCATTCAGGAGACCCTCGTCTTTGCAGGTGAATCAGAAAGCTTTGATTCCCTCTTTGTCGTGGCAGGCCACCATCTTGGTTTTCACTAGGAGAAATCTAGCCCGGTAATGATGGACTGCCTCGTTTGGTTGTTGTTTGACGTACGTGAGGTCCCATGCATCCGAATTTACTGCTACCGGGGAGTATTTTGCGTGGGAGGTGGGTGGGAAAATTTGGAGATTCCCATCTGCGGCGGATCCGGATTTTCCTCCGTTGGAGGTCTGTTTGTGTCTGGTTCTGATCGCGTGGGGTTTGGATTCAGGCCGATGTCCGGCCGGGTCAGCTTGAGGCCGGATCTCTATGGCCCGAGTCAGGGCTTCCTCCCGGGCCGGTGTCCGACTCCAAGCTAGCGACCCGGGTGTACACCATTTTCAGCTTAGGGGGTTGCAACCCTTCCTCTGCCTCTTCGACGGTGGCGATGAGATGTGTGACCGGAGGGGTATTGATTTCTCGATTGTCGGCTTTAAGCCTGATCCGATCATAGGCCGCTGGTCTGCTAACAGGGATTCTCATAGCGTGGAATCGATTCACCAAGTGGTCTACCAGATAAGCACACGTGGGAAATAGACCCTCCGGATCTTCGACAAGAGATCCTGCACGCGATCCATCGGTGTTAGGTTTTATGGCCAAGATTTGGGTGGCATGTCACAACCCTAGTTAGTACTTGCATTAGGACTAGCTAGAGTGATGCATCATGTTTAATTTTCCTTTAAACTTGAAATGGGGATCAACAAACCTAGCACCCCTTGGAAATATGATACGTCCAAAACGTATCTATAATTTCTGCTTGCTCCATGCCACTTTTGGGGTGATATTGCTATGATATTCATACACTTCCATACACTTTTGATCATATTTGGACTAACTTACTAATCCAGTGCACCCCAGTGCCAGTTTCTGTTTTCGGCTGTTTTTGTATTTCAGGTTTTCACGTTTCGAGAACTGCCCAGAAAAATCCAGAAAAATTATATAAAAAATCAGCGATCCGGAAACAACACTGCGTCCGAAGGGCAGCCTGGGGGGGGGCACAGGGGCTCTAGGCGCCCTGTGGGCGCGCCCCCCCTGGGCCGCGCCGGGGGGGCGCCTAGGCCCCCCGAAACTCCCCCGGTGCCCTACTTTGGCATATATTTAAAGGACCCTCCAAAACCCTCAGAACAGGAACTCTTTTCGCGATCCCATCTCTGTTCCACCGCCGCCGCCGCTTCCAAGATCAGGAGCACCGGGAGAACTCTTCCCGGCACCCTGCCGGAGGGGAGGATCACCACCGGGAGCTTCTCCACCACCATGGACGCCTCCCGGATGACTCGTGAGTAGTCTCCCTTGAACCATGATTCCATGACCAGTAGCTATGTGATGTTCTCCTCCCGTTCTTGTGCTTCACTAATTAGTCCTCGTGAGCTGCCCTACATGATCGAGGCACCTATGTAATCCTTATGCTGTTGCTATGTTGAGTTTGCTGGGATCCGATGGATTATGAGATTATGTTCAGATTGATCTTGAGTAATATATTTGATTCACCTCTTTTATATTTTAGTTCATAAGTAATTCTTGCATGTTCTCCGTTGTTACTTATTGCTTTGGCCGAGTAGTAGGTAGTGACTCCAAGAGGGAACGTTATGCTCGATTGTGGGTTCATGCCCCTCGATGACTAGCTTGAGTGACAGAAACATGAGTCTAGGGGATGTGTTGTTGCCACAAGGGGGAAAACAACGGTGCTTGTGCCCGCGGGTGCAAGGATTGTTTACTTTACGCAAAGTTCTTTTAATGCAGTTGTCTGTTGCATTGAGTTTACACTATGGGTGGGACTCGCAACTTAATACCAGCAAGATGTTCTGGATAGATATCTCAAGGTGGATGATTAGTAGTAGATATTGATGGATTTCGGCCTACTTACTTTGGCGTACCGCCCATGCTTTGAACCTCAACCTTTCTTGCAATGTAGTCAGCATTGGTTTGCGTTCGTGGTCCTGTCAATTGCCCAGCTGTAATTTGTTACCTCACATAGCTGTTTTATCGTATTTTGGGAGAGAGACATCACTAGTGAACATCATGAGACTCCGGTCCACATTACCATCATTGATCACATCCACTATTTACTTTTCGCTATTTACTTACTATTACAAAAACTATCTATCACTACTATCATTGCTTTTAACCCTTTGTGAACTACAAGGCCGGAGGGATTGACAACCTCTCTGTACTCGTTGGGAGCAAAGTTATTTGTATCTGTGTGCAGGTCCACGTTGATTGCTAATTGCGCCGTTAGCAGTTGACACCTACTTGTTGAACCTAGGAGTCTCTGGGGATTCGATCCTTGGCATCTTTGCTAGGGGAAAACACTTCTACTTACTGCATCTTACACCTTCCACTTTGGGTAACCAACGAGGGGTTCGAGGCCCATCAAGGAGTATTTTCTGCGCCGCTGCCGGGGACTCCACTCTTCAGGATAGGGGAGTTGCATGCTATCTTTTACCTTTGCTTTTTAGTCTTGTTAGTTTACCTTTCGTTTTTGCTTTAGTTCCTTTTATCAAAAATTACAAAAATAGTTATCTTGCTTGCTTGCTACTGTGGGTTCCATCGAGAACACCAAGTTGTGTGACTTCCCTAGTCACAACAACGATGACTTTATCTGCACACCTATCACTACACCTGCCACTTCAGCACCTTCATATGAAATTAAACCTGCTTTACTTAACTTAGTCATGAGAGAACAATTCTCCGGTGCTGGAGATGATGCTGCTTTACACTTGAACAACTTTGTTGAACTTTGCGATATGCAAAAGTACCAAGAAATAGATGGTAATATTGTTAAGCTTAAGCTTTTTCCTTTCTCCTTGAGAGGAGGAGCTAAAATATGGTTTCAGTCTTTGCCTAGGAATAGCATAGATTCATGGGACAAGTGCAAAGATGCTTTTATCGGAAAATACAATCCACCTGCTAAAATTATCCAACTTAGAAGTAACATCATGAATTTTAAACAATTGGATAATGAACACGTTGCCCAAGCTTGGGAACGTATGAAGTCTCTTATCAAGAACTGCCCGACTCACGGTTTGACTACTTGGATGGTTATCCAAACTTTTTATGCAGGCTTGAACTTTACCTCGCGGAACTTGTTAGACTCGGCCGCGGGAGAAACCTTTATGTCGACTACACTTGGTGCTGCCACAAAGCTTCTCGATGAGATGATGACCAACTATTCCCAATGGCACACCGAACGCGCTCCAACAGGTAGGAAGGTAAACTCTGTCGAGGAGATTTCCTCCCTCAATGAAAAAGTTGACTTGATCATGTCTCTACTTTCGGAGCAATCTACTGTTGATCCTCGTGATGTTCCTTTAAATTCTTTGATTGCTCAAGAACAAGTAGATGTGAACTTTATCTCTAGAAACAATTTTAACAATAATGCTTATAGGAGTAACTTTGGTAACAATTCTAGACCGTTCCCCTCTAACTCTTATGGGAACAACAATGCTTATCCTAGTACCAAGAACTCCAATACTGAACTAGAGACTATGCTTAGAGATTTCATCACTACCCAAAAAGCCTTTAATAAGAATGTAGAAGAGAAATTACATAAACTAGATGATCTTTCTTTTAAGGTAGACCACTTAGCCAATGAGGTAAAATTGCTAAAAATTGAAACTTCTCCTCTTAAGGAGAGGGAAGTCATCCCTATTAATGCTACTCAAGTACAAATTAATGAAAATATTAGGATGATGGCTAAGCTAAAAGAAAGATGGGCTAGAGAAAGGGAGGAAGAGGAAAGAATTAAGAGCCTTCCTACCCACCACACTGTTGCTACTATCCAAGTTGTTGAGGATGTTCACACTCTTAGCACCCAATGTACTCCTGGTCCCAATGGACCTATTAATGGTGATGCTATGACTTTAGAAGCTACCAAACAAGAGAACCTTAAGGACACCACTACCACTTTACTTGATGCTCGTGACCTTGATTTTGATAATTGCACTCTTACCGAAGTTATTGATTTCCTTCACAAGATGTCTAGAGATCCCCGCACTAGCACGCTTAACCTTGCCTTCACAGAGCATATCACTAATGCTCTCATCAAAGCTAGGGAGGAGAAACTTAGAGTAGAAGCCTCCATACCTAGAAAGCTAGAAGATGGTTGGGATCCTATGATAAAAATTTATTTGAATGACTTCTCTTGTTATGCATTATGTGATGTTGGTGCTAGTACCTCTGTTATGCCCAAAAGGATATATGATATGCTTAAATTGAAACCTTATGATTCTTGTTCTTTTGGTGTTCGTCTCGTTGTCAATGATAATTATGTGCCCGTTGATTTCACTATCATGGATATTGAATGTGATCCTTCATGTCCAATTATTTTGGGACGTCCCTTTTTGCGCACCGTTGGTGTTGTCATTGACATGAAAGAGGGTAATATAAAATTTCAGTTTCCTCTCAAGAAAGGGATGAAACACTTCCCTCGTAAGAAGGTCAAGTTACCTTTTGAGTCCGTTGTACGGGCTAGTTATTCTTTTACTCTTGATAAAACTTGATCTCTATGCATTATGCCTAGCTTAAAGGCATAAAAGAAAGCGCTTTTGGGAGGCAGCCCACATGAATAAAATTTTTGCTTTTGTTGCGTCTTGATGTTGTTTACTGCTGTAGCATCATCATTGTATCTTTGCTTTTCATATTTGTGCCAAGTATAGTCTCTGATTGCTAGAAAGTTCAAAAGTTGTGAGGTGCTGTCCAGGAAACAGATTCTGTCCTTGGATAGGAAAATTCGTATAAAATCACCAGATCATCTTTTTGGTCTAAATTTTTTCGACAGCGTTCTCTATATAATTTTCTTTCGTGCGTCAGTTCTGAGTTTTTTGATTTGAGTTGCATAAGTATCCCGAACAGGTCAATTACTGCCTGCTGTTCTGTTTTTCACAGATTCTGTCCTGTTTTGTCTTACCTTCACTTTGCAAATTAAGAACTTGCTTTTTCTTTGCAAAAACCAATTTGGCAATCTTTAGAAACAGTAGAAATTCAAGAATATCCTTATTTCCAGCAAGGTATAATTATTTTATTAAGGGTACTAACCTCGCTAATCAGATTATGATGAGTTGTGTATGAAGGGAGTTTTCAAGTGTGCGAGGGAAGATGATAAAAAGATTCAGGAGTGTCAAGCGCTCAAGCTTGGTGATGCCCCCGTGCACCCCCAAGAAATATTCAAGGAGACTCAAGCGTCTAAGCTTGGGGATGCCCCCCGTGCATCCCCTTCTCCATCAACACTATCAGTTCGTCTATCGTTTCGCTATATTTTTATCACTTCATGTGTTATGTGCTATGCTTGGAGTGTCTTGCTTTTAGTTTTCTTTTTAGTTTTTCATAACGAGTCGGAACCCAGCATTCCTTTATGTGGGAGAGAAACACGCTCCACCTCTACCTAGAACATTACATAGAATTTTCATGTCTATCTATGCTGTGTGTGTTCTTTGTCTTTTAATAGCTACTATCATACTCTGCTCTTAGTATTCATGCTTATCTTTCCAAGAGCTTTTATTTAGTTGTTTGCTTGAACTCTCTTTAATTACCATGCTCACCTTATTAAGAGAGCTTGCTTCCATTGCATTGGCTAATGTGTCTATGATAAAGATGCTACTTGCATGATGGTGCTTAGTAGTTCAGGTTTTCTTTTGGTTAATCTCAAATAGCTGGGGGGTTCCCAATGTGTTATTGGAGTACCAACTTGGTTTGTTTGCCTATGATGTGGTATGGTTTAGTAATATCTTCCTTCGAGAATTTATTTTGATTGACTTGGCGTATGCTCACGCATATTCAAGACTGTAAAGAAAGTCTGTCAAGCCTTGATGATCTTTTATTTCGGAGTAGCGATATAACTACCATGCCTGATTCAATATTGCTTTGTCGCTCTGCATGATTATGACCGTCATTGATCTCTTAGTTGGTCGCTCCCAGTCTTTTGCTAACCTCCACCTGTACTAAGCAAACTAACCATGCAATACATAGCTCATGGGAAAGTAGCCTAAAAACTATTGTGGTAAAGAATATGTTGCTTATGTATCTTATTTCTTATAAGTTGCTTGCTGAGCGGTAACCATGTTTCTGGGGACGCCATCATGTGGGGACCCTGACTCATAAGTCGTGATCACCGAATGCACGTGTACAGTGATCCCAGAGATCAATGCTCACTGAACACACAGAAGCTGAATAACAAGAGTCTTACATCCTTACATACCGTGTTACACAAATAGGACCATAATGGTCAAGTCTCGAGTATATCATCGCAGCGGAAATCTTCAATAACAACTTGGACCCATGCCATCTGCCTTAACCCTACAGGCATTCTGACTGGGAAGCGTCCTAGCTCGCATGCTCGTCACCAAGAAATCTTCATCATAACCTGTTCTCTCCTGCCTGGCCAATAAAATAACCAGTGGCAAGCCAATGAGTACATTGAATGTACTCGCAAGCAACCCAAGTGTGATAACAGAATAATTATGCAAGGCTCTACTGCTAGGTTGGCAGTTTTGTGGAAAGCTAGTTTTTCATATGCACTTATGATCAACACATAACAAGGGCATGCATGTGTCTGTAACAAGTATCAGGAGGTCACAGACATCAATATCGAGAAAGAGTTGTAATCAGCACATGCACAAGCTCATTGTGACTTCCTCACAATCACATCATCAATATCTCTGAATCGTGTTGTTTCCCAGAAACTTATGGACATAGTCTAAGTAGCACCACCCAACTGTCCTTGACCGCGGACACGGCTATTCGAATAGTTTGACACTCTGCAGAGGTTGCACACTTTACCCACAAGATCCGAGGAACTTCCGTGTCATCCACGACCCGCGGTACCTCAAGTACCCGGGGTAAGCACCCGATCACTATCTTTCCCTAGACGACACTAACATAGAGTCCACTCGATTGGTAGCAGCCCCGTGCCAAACATTTCACATCTCAAGGTTTGTGGAGACTCGCTCCGTATTCATCACATATCATAAGCACGGGGTACCAACGGTGTGTCCGGTGCCCTGTAAAGACAGTCATGGCCGCCTATCCAAGCGTGACCCCGTCCCAAGAGTGACCTCATGTCACCCCCGTCACTAGTAATGCGGGCACCATGCTAGTATCGACCTAGGTAATCAATAATGCCCTTTCCCATATAAGGGTAGAGTGGTTGCGCATGTTTGGTTGGGACGGTAGTCACACATAAATCTAATCCATCTCCGTAAACAACACTTTCGTCGAGCCTCGGCACACTACTTCTTCACCAAGTAGTGCCCTAGCTCCTCATCAACTCCCAGGGGCATTAGTGGCACCCACTGGGTCATTTGCAAGTATGTCAGACCACACTTGTTTCACTCAATGCATAACCCCGACCCATTTTGCGTAGCCAACTACTATAGCATATATCTATCAGTTCCCACCCACATAATCCTCATAGGAAGGTAGGGTCATGTTTGATGCAAGTTTCAACAGTAAAGTAACAGGGGTAGCAACCAAAGTGGTTTCCACCTCAACATGATTCCGATGCATTGAATAATAAAGGTGCTATGAGACATGCATAAAAAGGTTTCTTGAACATGGTCAAAGGGCTGCTTGCCTTATTCTTCTGAGTCTTCAAATCTTCTGGTCCATCTCCGATTACTCCGTTTATTACGTCAATTAACGATGGAAACAATCATAATAAGCAACACAATCAAAGCAAAAATAAAAGTGCTCTAAAAATAGGGGTTGGACTTTTCTAGGATACCTCTGGTCATATTAGAAATGACCAAGGTGGTTTCATAGGTATTGGATCAATGGGTAGTTTGGAACATTTCAATGTGATGGAACCAAAGGGTTTATGGATTTGGAAGAAGTATACAGAAATATTTCCTTGAATGATGAGCAAAGGTACCCATCATCAAGTCATGATTTTAGAAGCATTTAGGAGTTGGTTTCACTGGATTTGGATTTGAAATGAATTTCCTAGGATTTTGCAAAGCTGATAAATATGGAGAAATGGCTCAATATTTGTTGGGGTACAGAAACTATTATTAAAAATGTTCCAAAACTAAGTTTGGACATGACAAGCATCTAGGAACTTGAATCACTGCATTTGGATCAAGATTGAGCTCTCTGTGATTTTCTAAAGTTCATCACAGAAATGAAATAAAGGCATTTGATAAATATTTGTGTAGGGAAAGTTTCTGGAATAATGTGCATGTTGCACCATGTGATAGAGCATGATTTATGGAGCCATAGGAAATTTGAATCATGCAGTTTGGAGTTCAAATGAATTATCTAGGCATTTTTGAAGTTGACAGAATAAAGAAAAGGAAAAAGGGATAAGGGTTTACCCCTATACTGCATGCAGGGCGAGGGATAGCTGATGGGCCGGCCCAGCGGCTCGGCCGTGCGGGCGGGGGCGGTGACGCCGAAGGCGTCATCTCCGAAGGGCGTCTTCCCCTGGGGAACACGGTTCCCAGCCCGGCCCGTCTCCACTTAAGCTGTTGGGCCCGCCGGCCGGGTCGCTGACAGGCGGGGGCCCCTCGCCAACTGGCGGGACGGTCATCCCCTACCTCGCGCCTGAGGCAGAGGAACGACGGGGAGGCCTGGCCGGGCGGCGCTGGCGCCCGCCCCGACGGCTCCAGCCACCAGCGACGGCCCCCAACGCGCCGGAGGATGCAGCAGGGAGCGGCGACCCCGTACGTGCTCTCAGCACCCGCGGAGGAGCCTGGGCCACAGAGGGTTCTGGCGGCGGCCGGCGGCGAGATTTTGACCGCGGTGGTGGATAGGGGGTGCGGGAGAGAGAGAGAGAGAGGGTCCAGGAGGATCAGGAGAGGGTGAGGGGACCATTGGAGCCGCGAGGGGGCTCGGGGGCGGCCTATTTATAGGCGAGCGCCGGTCCACCGAAAATGCATGCGCCGGCGATCATGTTGCCGTCGTTGCAGGCCACGGGGGCAACAGTGGGTGTGTCCAGGGCGTTCCTGGAGCTGGTCCACGCCTAAAGGAAGAGAGAGGAGGAGCGGGGAGGCGCCAGAGAGGCCGCGCGTGCGAGGTCGCTCACTGGTGCACATGGTCGGCCGGTGCGCGTGCGAGCAGGGGTGAGAGAGGAGGAGAGAGGAGGGGGCCGACCGCCCGGCGTGCTGCGGACGTCGAGGCCGCCTCGGGGGACACGAGGGGGAAGCCCAAGGCTGTCGGGCGCCCCTGATTGGAGGTGGCTACAGTGCGCCAGGGCACTGTAGCGTGCTCCAGAGCGCGAACTTTGCACGCCATGGCATGCACACGGTGTCATTGGCGTGTCCTCTAGTGTCCAGCCGTGTCCAGAGGGTAGAGGGAGTAGTAAACAATGGGGAGGCAGTCTTGGATGCTCTGGGGAGCCTCTGGGATGAGGAGAGAGGTGATGAAGGAGGTGAAAACTGCTGTCCAGCAGTGTAACTTGGGGTTTTACCCCCTTCCAATAATTGAGCTAAGGCAAGGGAGAGTTACTGGAGGTAAAATAGGACTAGGAGAAGCTGTGGTAAGAATTTGAGGTAAAGGGAAATAGTAAAAGAGGTCCAACCACTTGTTTTGGTAATTGGACAGAAGGTGTTTGATCAGGTTTTGGGAGAGCAAATGACATCCACTTGACATGGGACTTAACAAGATCAAATGTCACATATAATTAGGCCCCTACACCAAATTTGAGCTCATTTGGGCAAAGTGGCCAATGTAACTTTGGTGAACCCTAGAAATCAACAGAAATGGTTTCACCATGTTTGAGTCAAGCAATTCATCTCCCCTTGATGCACCACTTGGTTTAGCATCATCATTTGGGGTTATGAACATGCCCACAAAGTTTGAGGCTCCAGATAAAAAGTTGACAATGTAAAGTTGTTCAAATTTGAATTTGAACAGAAGTGGTTTTGGGGTGATCTGATCAAGTTGCTCTATTCCAAATCTTGTGCCATTTGGTCTAGATGCCTTATTAGGCTATTCCAGCATGTGCACCAAATTTGAGAGCATTTGGACAAGTTTGGCAATGTAAAGTTGCTCAAACTTCAAATATGGACAGAATGGTTTTGAGGGGATTAGAGGATGTTTCCTTGATCTTCAAGGCATGAGGCTTTGCAAGATCATCAAATATGTCATATATGACATGATAGAATTTCCCTGGAATTTTTGGAGAATATTTCCTTTGTAAATATTTCAAAAGCTTGAAATATCCAGAAAGGGTTTTGGAAGGATTTGTCCAATATTTTGAACATGACCATGTGCTGAAACTCTTATATATGGACAATATATGTCCTATGAGTCTCCCTGAATTTTGGCAAATATTTTTGAAATGATTAAATAATTTTTCCCTATTAAAGACCATTTCTGGCCTTAAGAAAAAGCTTTTAAATAAAATATAAAAATAACTTTTAAAATTATACTTTTGCGGTTTCTGGGAGTCCTATACCTAATAGGATTCAAATATACTTTTTGAAAGATTTTTCACACCCTAAATAAGGTACTTGCAGTGCAAACCTCAATTCAGGGGATTTTGGAAAACTAATTTTAGAAAATACCATTTGGCCAAACATATTTTTATAAGAAAATTTTATACTGGTCTATACACATGGCATGATCATTGGGAAAAGGTTTGGGTCAAGGAGATGAAGTATAAGAGTTGGAGAATTTATTTGATTTTTAGAGCACTAGCAAACAGCAGACAAAAGTCAAATCAAGCAAAGTCAAAACACTCAAAAGTTTTTGCAAATCCACATTTTTAACATGGAAATTAGCTTAAGCAATGTGATATGAAAATCAGGGTATGACACATCAACTGTCACACTTTTGTTGAATATCATGTGAGTTGCTATGCATGTTCGTCTTGTCTGAAGTAAGGGTGATTTACCGTGGGTTGAATAACTATGCATATTGTTAGAGAAGAACATTGGGCCGCCAACCAAAGCCATGCATCATGGTGGAAGTTTTAGCTTGGACCTTAATCCTCAATCTCTTATGAGAATATGCTTATGCATTAAAGAGGAGTCCATCATCTATTTTCTATGTTGTCCCGGTATGGATGTCCTCAAGTTGAGATCTATCAAAAATGAGAAATCAAATGCGATCTATCTCCTTGGACCTTTGTACAGGTGGCATAGAGGTACCCCTTTGTGACACTTGGTTAAAACATATGTAATGCAATGATAACCCATGGGGATCCGAGCTAATTAGGACAAGGAGCGAGCACTATTAGTATTCGATGCATGAGGCTTGCAACTTATAGGATGTTTTATGCATGGCACATATGAAGTACTACTACCGTTGACACAATTGCTTCCATGTTTTCAAAATAAAAAGTGTCGGTGTACTAAGATAGGGGTACCTTAGTACCCCAACTTGTGCACGGGTAGTAGCAGCTTCCCGTGGCAGGGCTTACCACGTGCTCGCCGGAAAGCCTTCTGGTCCCTATGAAGCCATTCAAGAACAAAGTATACAAGTTAGAGGATCAAGGCCCCGGCAAGAGGAGCTTGCCGGGAAGGCCGTACCAGGCTCAAGATTGTCATATTAACACGAGACCCTGGCAAGAGGAGCTTGCCAGGGAGGTCAAGGAACACATATCTCAAGAAACGCCTCGGCGCATCATGCGCCCCGGCAGGACCCAGAGAGCGACAAGCTTCCGGGCCCGGCAAGATCATGGCCCCGGCAAGGTGCTTGCCGGGGAAAACTATGTTGTGTGCCTGCGCTCCAGCTCATCTCCCCACGCGTCGCCCTGGGGCCCTTCCAGGGACGCGTGGCGGATGGCTGTGCAGCCTTGGGCACACGGTGGCAAGCCACGGTGACGAGGCTACCGCCGTGGCGAACGGAGAAGCATGGACGGGCACTTTTGGGGTCGACGGCGACGGGCATTTAATGCCCTTGTCCCCCACTGTCAAGGTTAGGTGAAGACCACTGTTCATGCACTATTCACGCACTGTTACAACTACCACCAAATTTACACTTTTACCCTCCTCTACGTTGGCACCTGTCGGTGACCCCTTGAGCTATAAAAGGAGGCCCATGCATAACGTAGAGGGGGTTCGAAACCTAGACAACTCTCTCGCCCGGTGTAGCTAGTACTGTAGCTCTTCAAGCTCCCGAGCTCAAGAACTCAATACAACCCAAGCAGGAGTAGGGTTTTACGCGTCCGCGCGGCCCGAACCTGGGTAAACTGCCCGCGTGTGTCCCTCGATCCGCTCTCCGTGCTCCCTCCGCTCCCTTACCGCAACGTAGAAGGGGCTCCGGTCCCATAGGTGCTCGTGGGAGGACAGTTTCCCCCGACATCTTTGGCGCGCCAGGTAGGGGGCGGCGAGGTTGTGCGAACCTGATCCGGCGCTCACGCGGGCGCATTCTTCATCAACCTCTCCAGCTTCGTCAACTTCATCAGCTACAACGACATGCCTCCGAAGAAGAAGGCTTCGGAGGTCGGAGGCCCGTCTGCGTCGATTCCACCGCCACCAGAACCAACGGTTGGTGGAGGAGACGCCGGCGGAAGGGTGGTCGCCGGCGAGGAAACTCACGGCGCCGCCATGTCCAAGGACAAGACGGACGACCGGGCGAATTCCAAGGCCTCGGTGTCCGTGGACGCACCACGTCTCTCTCAAGAGGTGCAAGGCCAGCAGCGCCGTGGTACAGGAGGTACCATACGCTTGCTAGGACAAGGACAAACCGGAGGATCGCGGGACGCTCAAGGCCATCGTCCTGGTACGAGCAAGGCGCGGTCGCCGGGGCGAGAAACTGCTCCTTCTAACCCTGTTAGAAGTCCGAGCATATCTCGCTCCTCGCACCGCTCGCCGCCGCTCCCCTCCTCTCCAGCAGAAGCTCTAGCAAGAGCACAACTGCTCCTCGACTTCCCTCCAGCGGCAGACAAAGCCGAAGACTGGAGGGCGACGATCCAGAGCCTCATCGCCTTCGCCAACAACGACACGCCGCAGCAGCCGGCGACATCGCGGCCACGGCAAGTCGACCAGACGAAGGCCGATGGCGACAAGACCGCCAGGGGTGCAACCACCGTGCACTCCACGCCGCGGAAGTAGAAGACGCCACCCTGCCGGATCAACGTCGACGACGACTCCACGGCGTCGTCGGATCCGCGGGCTCGTCGTGACCAGCGTCAGGTCCTCGACGACAGGCGGCAAGAAGACGCTCGGACGCGCATCGAGCGCCGACGAGAAGCCCGACGACAATCAGATCAGCGCGCTGGGACCGCTGTCGACACGCACGCGCCCGGTGAACCAGGCGACTTGCCATACGCGGCAGGTTGCCCTGCGTTCACCCGTGAGCTGCGGCGAGTCCAGTGGCCCAGCATGAAGAATTTCAAGCCCGACGTACCCGAGAAGTACGACGGCAAGACGCATCCCTCGGAGTTCCTCAGCATTTACACCATTGCGGTGCAGGCTGCCGAGGGACGCGACGAGAAGATACTAGCCAACTACTTCCCGCTAGTGCTTAAGCCTAACGTCCGCTCTTGGCTTATGCACTTACCGGAGAGCTCCATTTCTTCGTGGGCGGATCTGTGCCACCAGTTTGTTGGCGCCTTCACGGGCGGCCACAAACCCCACGGCCAAGAGAGTGATCTCCACATCCTAGCCCAGAAGGAAGGAGAATCCCTGCGCAAGTACATCCAGAGGTTCAGCCGCGTGCAACACAACATTCCCGATGTCCACCCTGCCGCGGTTATTAGCGCGTTCCACCAGAACGTGCGTAACCGCCGCATGAGGGAAGAGATGGCCATGACCAAGATCCGGGATGTCAGCGAGCTCTACGCTCTGGCTGACAAGTGCGCGCGCGCCGAAGAGGGGAGGAGACTCCCCGGGGAGGATACTGGCGCAGGAGGAAGCGACAGCGAGGATGCCGCCCCGGCAAGGTAGAGCCGGCGGCGGAACAACAGAAAGAAGAAGAGCAAGGAAGTATTGGTTGTCGAGCAGTCCGGCAAGGAGGCTCCCGCCAAGAAGGCACAGGCCGGCGGCTCCGGCAAGGAGCCTGCCCCTGTAGCGGCAGCCGAGAAGCAGGATGGCTCCGACAAGCAGTACTGCAAGATCCACCGCACCAAGGGCCACGATCTTCAGAACTGCAAGAGAGTCGAGTACCTCGTAGAGCAGCAGAAGGCTGAATACGAGCGTCGCGACAAGGAAAAGGCCCAAGGAGGTGGAGGAGAACCAAGCAAGAAGCGGCCGTTCAATGGCCGGGGAGGACGCCGCGGCAAGGCCAAGCAGCGGCAAGGTGATAGACCTCCCCGGGGCCGCGACAAGGATGAGGAAGAAGACGACGACGACGACATGGAAGAGGGAGATAACAGCGAGCAGGAGTTCCAGAAGGCCACAGAAGTTCTGTGTGTCGACGGAGGCGCCTCTCTGCACACTTCCCACCGCCAACTCAAGCAGTGGGTGCGGGAAGTGAATGCAGCTGAGCCGCCCGTCGAGTCACGCAGGCTGCTGAAATGGTCCAGCACGCCCATCGTATTTGACCTTGAGGACCATCCTGACCGCACAACTGCGGTCGGGTGCTTGCCGATGTTGGTCTCACCAACTATCCGCAACCTCAAGGTCACCAAGATGTTGGTTGACGGCGGGGCCGGCCTGAACTTGATCTCCTCAGCTGTGATCAAGAAGCTACAGATCCCAGACGGCGAGCTCGAAGAAACCGGGTCGTTCCAAGGGATCAACCCGGGAAGGAGCAAGCCGAAGGGGAAGATTACGCTGCCCGTGACCTTTGGCGGGGAACTTAACTTTAGAACGGAGAGGATAACCGTCGACGTTGCCGATATCCCATTGCCATACAATGGGATACTTGGCCGTCCTGCCCTCACCAAGTTCATGGCAGCCTCCAACCATGCCTACAACGTACTCAAGATGCCGGGGCTGATAAGCGTCATCTCTGTCCCTGGCGACAAGAAGGACGCGCTTATTCGCGCCGACAAGATCTACCGGGATGCAGCAGCCGTAGAAGAAAGCAACACACTTGCCGCTGAAGCTCCCGGGGGGAAGACCAAGACCAAGTCCGGCAAGAGCTCTGGGGCCCACTCCGGCAAACGCACCTCTTCGGAGTGCTGCGCTGCCGTCGAGGACGCACCATCGAGCTCCACCGGCAAGTGCAAGAAAGGGATGGCAGCTCCACCGGCAACCAAGAAGGTGTCCGCCAAGGAGGACGGCACTGGTGGTACCTTCACCATCAGTGCTACGCTCGACAACAAATAGGAAAGCGCGCTCGTTGCCTTCCTGCGGGCGAATGTCGATGTGTTTGCATGGCAACCATCTGACATCCCCGGCGTTCCCAGGAAGGTAATTGAGCACAAGCTTGTTGTTTGTCCTCATGCGCGGCCCGTCAAGCAGAAGGTCAGGAAGCAAGCCGTGGAGCGCCAAGAATTCATCGCCGAAGAGATAAAGAAGCTAGAAGCAGCAGGCCTGGTTAGAGGCGTGATCCATCCCACATGGTTGGCCAATCCAGTTGTCGTACGCAAGGCCAATGGGAAGTGGAGACTTTGTATAGACTTCACTGATGTGAATAAAGCATGCCCCAAGGATCCATTCCCCTTGCCGCGTATTGACCAGATTGTTGACTCCACCGCTGGATGTGAGCTGCTTTCCTTCCTTGATGCATACTCAGGTTACCACCAGATATTCATGGCCAAGGAAGATGAAGAGAAGACTGCATTCATTACTCCATGTGGCACATATTGCTTCATACGCATGCCCTTTGGATTGAAGAATGCAGGCTCGACATTTGCAAGGGTGGTGCACACTGCTTTTTAGCCACAGATACACAGAAATGTGGAAGCCTACATGGATGATATAGTGGTCAAGAGCAAGAGCAAAGATACACTGATCCAAGATTTAGAAGAGACTTTTGAGAATCTGCGCAAGATCCAGCTCAAGTTGAACCCCGAGAAGTGTGTCTTCGGAGTCCCCTCCGGCAAGCTTCTCGGGTTCTTTGTGTCCCAGAGGGGGATTGAAGCCAATCCCGACAAGATAAAAGCCATCGAGCAGATTGAAGCCCCGAAGCGCGTCAAGGACGTCAGAAGACTTGCTGGTTGTGTGGCTGCCCTCAGCAGGTTCATTTCAAAGTCTGCAGAGCGCGCCCTGCCTTTCTTCAAGATTTTGAAGAAGGCAGGTCCTATGAAATGGACTCCGGAAGCGGAGGCAGCGCTGCAAGGCTTGAAAGGATACCTGTCCTCTACTCCAATACTTGTCGCACCTAGACCACAAGAGAAGTTGCTGCTGTACCTAGCGGCAACCAATCAAGTGGTTAGTGCTGCGTTAGTAGCGGAGAGGGAGGCAGATGAGGAATCCACATCCCCGGTAAGCGAACCCGGCGACAACCAGGGGGTTTCCCCGACAAGCTCTGGCCCCGACAAGGACAAGTCTGCGCAGGAACAAGGTGAAGTGCGAAAGAAGATGGTGCAGCGCCCAGTGTATTTTGTAAGTTCCCTCTTGCAGGGAGCTAGATCAAGATACTCTGGGGTGCAGAAGTTGCTGTTCGGCCTCCTCATGGCCTCAAGGAAGCTGCGCCATTACTTCTAAGCACACGAGATAACAGTGGTCACTCGCTTTCCGTTGAAGAGGATACTGCAGAATCCTGAAGCAACAGGCAGGATTGTCGAGTGGGCACTGGAGCTGTCAAGCTTTGGTCTCAAGTTTGAGAGTACTTCAACTATACAGAGCAGAGCTTTAGCAGAATTCATAGCGGAATGGACCCCAACGCCAGATGAAGAAGTTCCGGAGACAAGCGTCCCCGTCCAAGAAGCGAGCAGTGAATGGGTAATGTACTTTGATGGTGCTTTCTCGCTGCAAGGCGCCGGTACCGGCGTGGTACTCATAGCGCCCACCGGAGAATACCTCAAGTATGTTGTCCAGATGCACTTTCCCAAGGAACAAGCGACGAACAATACTGCTGAGTATGAAGGTTTGCATGCCGGCCTCAGAATAGCGGCCGAGCTCGGGATTAAGAAGTTGATTGTGCGGGGAGATTCACAGTTGGTGGTCCGACAAGTGAATAAGAGTTGCCAGAGCCCTTTGATGGAAGCTTATGTTGATGAAGTGAGGAAGCTTGAAGAACACTTTGAGGGTCTGCAAATGGAGCATGTTCCGAGAGCTCAGAACGATATCGCAGATGGCCTCTCAAAGTGTGCTGCAATGAAGTTACCTGTGGAACCAGGGACCTTCCTGCTCAAGCTAACTCAGCCATCCGTTACACCGTCAGTTGGGCAAAGTAAGAAGAGAAAGTTGGTCTCCGGCGACTACTTGCCGGCGGATCTTCCAGAAGCCGCCGCCAAGGTCCCCAGGATCAACAGCCAAGATGCGGAGGAACAGTTTGCTCCTGCAGATCCAAGGGTCTGTACAGTTGAAGCAAGCGTTCCCGACGAGCCTTGCCCCGGCAGGCTTGCCGGGGGACCATCAGCTCCGGCGGAGCCGCAGGTTCTCGCCATAGAAGCTGAGGTTCCCGTAGCAGCCCTCATGCCTTTAGTCCTTGCTGTTGAGCCTCAGGCTCCAGCATGGGCACAGCAGATCGTCCATTTTCTGCAAACTTGAGAACTTCCCGACGAGCCAGAAGAGATAGAGAAAATAACCAGGCAGTCAAGTATGTACCAGTTCATTGACAATGAACTGTACAGAAGAAGACTCAATGGTGTCAGGTTGAAATGCATTTCCAGAGAAGATGGACAGAAGCTGTTGGCAGAGATACATGGAGGCATATGTGGCCACCACATTGGCGCAAGGGCGCTTGCCGGGAAGGCGTTCCGGCAAGGGTTCTTCTGGCCAGAAGACCTCCAAGATGCAGCTGCACAAGTAACCAAGTGTGAAGCGTGCCAGTTCCATGCCAAGCAAATACACCAGCCAGCTCAAGCTCTCCAGACAATCCCTTGGTCCTGGCCCTTCTCGGTCTGGGGGCTCGATATCCTCGGCCCCTTTCCCCGCGCAGTCGGGGGCTTTGAGTACTTGTACGTTGCAATCGACAAGTTCACAAAGTGGCCAGAAGTGGAACCAGTGAGAAAGGTGACAGCACAATCAGCAGTCAGGTTCTTCAGAGCGATTGTTTGCCGTTTCGGGATCCCTAACAGGATTATCACCGACAACGGCACACAGTTCACAAGTCGCACCTTCATGCAGTATGTCCAAGACCTTGGCGCCAAGGTCTGCTTCGCTTCTGTTGCTCACCCGAGGAGCAATGGTCAAGCGGAGAGGGCCAATGCTGAAGTGTTGCGCGGGCTCAAGACAAGAACCTTCGACAGGCTGCGCAAGTGCGGAAGAAACTGGATAGAGGAGTTGCCGGCGGCTCTTTGGTCAATCAGGACGACACCAAATCGAGCCACCGGACAGACACCCTTTGCTCTAGTCTATGGTGCAGAGGCAGTTCTCCCCACGGAACTCGTATACGGATCTCCTCGAGTGCTCGCTTATGATGAGCTCGAGCAAGAGCTACTGCGGCAAGATGACGCATTGCTCCTTGAGGAGGAACGTCTCCAGGCTGCTGTACGAGTTGCTCGATACCAGCAAGCCTTGCGTCGCTATCACAGCCGCAAGGTTAAGGCCAGGAGTCTCGAGGAAGGCGACCTTGTTCTTCGGCGTGTTCAGTCCGCCAAGAATTCCAACAAGTTGACGCCGAAGTGGGAAGGCCCTTATCGGGTGAGACAAGTCACAAGGCCCGGCGCTGTCCGCCTTGAGACCGAAGAAGGCTTACCGGTGAGCAACTCCTGGAACATAGAGCATCTTCGCAAGTTTCACCCATGAGGCGCGGTTGCCGTGATCCGCTCCGGCAACCACCTTTTGTACAAGTCTTGCCGCTGTTGCATGTAAACCTTTGTACAAAGTCGGGCGCAGATCCCGTGCATCAGTAAAGTTTTTGTGTTTCGCACTATTTGCCATTTCCATGTTTTTCTTTGTTATTTGCATGCATTGTTTGGCACCTTGTGCAACGCACATCCCCGGTAAGCACTAGCAAGCCGTGAGGCTATATACTTGTTTTCCCTCCTCTTTTTCTTTCCCTCATTAAGCAGAAGGAATATTCCTCGCGCACAAGTTTGCCGGGGGGGAAGGAGGTGGAGTATGAACCAAGTGCTGTTCAAGAAAGAGAAGCCTTGTCGGGAGACAAGCAATTTATGAAAGCTAAGTTACCAAAGTTTGAGTAATTCAAATTTTTAAATTTTAGTTGTCTTCCTTGAACAACCACACTTTGTATGGAAAACCTGTGCGCAGAGGAACCTACTCGTGGCTAGTCGCGCCCTTACTCTGTTTCGAGCACGCTCAACGGCTTAAGTGAGCTGCGACAAGTGTCGCGCCCTTACTTCGTTTTCGAGTTCGCTCAGCAGTCTAAGTATGCTGCGACTAGCTGCGGCAAGGTTACTTGCCGACGAGGTCTTTTGCCAGCAGGCTGCTAAGAGTCCAGCACTCGGCGCTCGCGGCAAGGGCCCCTTGCCGACAAGTCCCCTGAAAGCGTAGGGTAAAAAGCATACAAAGTGGAGGACCAAAAGCAAGGGAGATAACACTGCATTGACTGATCGAAATAAGATTGTATATTACAAAGATAACTTGCCGTAATACTAATAGATTCTTGTCCATAACATGCCTTGCAGCGACAAGGGAAACAGAAAGAAAGAAATCTAATCTACGCAGTCGCCTTCACGCCTTGTGATCTTGTTCACCTTGGCGACGATGTGGGCAACCTGCGCCTTCAACGCCTCCTGATCAGCTTCGGCCGGCAAGGTGCGGAGGACGTTGACAAGGTTGATGTCGGGGTTGCGGTAGACGATCTTCGTCAAGACACGCTCCAAGGTGCCCATGCAGAGCCGACGCGCCTCGTCGGCCAGCTGCACGGGGATCTTCTCCTGCAACCGCGCATGTGCCGGCGCTATTCCCCTGAAGAACAGACTTGACTTGGCGCTGTGGGGGAGATTCTCGTCCGGGGAGTACGCAAGATGCTCCGCCCTCAGCGCCACCATCTCCTTGTCAATATTGGCAGCGGAGGTGACCAGATCGTCAGTCCACTGCTCCACCGCCCGGCTGAAGTTGTTCGCTGAGACGGCGGCGCTCTCCACCAAGTTCCGCTCCTTGCGGAGCTCGTCCTTCAGCTTCGTCTCACGGTCCCGGGCGGCGTCGAGCGAATCAGTCAGAGTGGAGACCTTCAACTCTAAGTCAGCAATGGAATCCTTGGCGGCAGTGAGCTCGTCGCCTTTCTTGGAGAGACGTACCTGCAAGTCAGAGTTGGTGTGGGCATCTTTCTCCCGCTCCACATTGAGCGCGGTGACTCTGTCCTCGCTCGCCTTCAGGTACCGCTCCAGCTGCTCCACCTTAAGCTCCAGGTCCCTCTTGGCGGTCTCCGCGGCGGCTGCGGCGGCTTTCGCCTCCTTCAGGGCCCCGCCAATGGCCTGCTCCCGGGCGGTGAGGTCGTCCTCGTGGGCATCGAGGTCGACCTTCCGCTGGTTGAGCACTCCCTCTCGCCGGGACAGCTCCTCGTCGGCCAACCGTTGCTGCTCGTCCACCTCGGCCTTCTCCAGGAGGAAGGCTTGTTGCGCTCCGGCAAGCTCTTCGCGCTCCTCAGCCAGGTGGCGGAGGGCTGCTTGGTTGTCAGCGCGAAGCTCCACGGCGCGCTTCTCCAAGTCAGCTCCAGCCTTGACGGCAAGACCTTCCCGAGACTCTAGCTTCGCCTACCTGGCCCGGTACAGAGTCGGAAGCCGGCGAAGGAGCTTCTCCTCTTCGGGCTCGTCGCTGCCGCCAGGCGCTTCAACAACCTTCAACCCCGCGGAGGCGAGGACCTCTCCGTCAAAGGTCTCTCCCTCCACGGGTGCTCGAGATGAGGACGCCCAAGGGACTTGAATAAAGATCCCGTTGGGGTCCTCAAGGTAAACACCCGACCGCTCCGTGGAGGCGGAGGGGTCGGCGGCCGGAGTAGCGTCCGACGCTCCTGCGGCCTCCGGGCCAGCAGTTTGGTCGCCGGTCCCTTCCCCAGCCGCGGCGTCGGCGGTCGGGGCGGTCTCCTCGACGACCGGCTCGCCATCTCCAGTCGTTCCCTCGGCGGTAGTGGAGTTGCCACCGTCGCCGCGCACCTCCTCCTCAGCGGTGGTCTCTGTTTCCATCCGCTCTGGGGCAAGAGGATCTAGCAGAAGAAAAGGAAAAGAAAGAGTCAAGCAAATATCCAAAAAGAAGAATTCAAGATGAAGAAGTTGCAAGATTTACCTTCGCGGACTTCTTCAACAACAGGCTCCCTCGCCGGGGAATCCACCCTTGGCGGCGGAGTGGTGGCCCCTGCTGGCGGAGGGCCGCCCGCGCCCTCCCTTGGCGGGGTGCTCACCCTCGTCGGGCTGCTCACCCTTGGCGGGGTACTCGCCCTTGGCAGAGTGCCCGTCCTTGGCGGAGCATTCTCCCTTGCCGGGGAGTTCACTCTTGGCGGGGAGGGCGGAGCAAGTGGCTCGTCGGGGGCGACCTCCTGGCGCTCCTGCGGCTGCGGCTCCACTTCTGCACAAGACAAACAAGACAACAAAATATCAGTACAAGCATCAACCTCGAGCGCGCCCGACAATTAGAAAAAGCAAAAACTAGACTTACGTTGGGGGCTGCGCTGGAGGCTGCTCCTCGGAGCAGCAGGATGATCCGGCAAGTTTGTCGCTGGCACGTCTCCGGTCGCCGCGGCGGGCGAGTCGTCTTCAACCTCAACCAGAGGGATCTTGGCCCTCTTCGCCATCTGCTGGGCCAGGGTCCTGAAAGCAAAACAAGAACAAGATCAGAATCAACAAGGAAAATCAAGATTAAATCGAAGAAACTAAAGAAGTGCAAGTACTTACTCCTCTTCCTCTTCGTCGGAACTGAGGGCGGAAAAATCAAACTCCGCCTGGTTTGCTCCTTCGCGAGGAGCTGGAGGAGAAGGCTCCCTCGGGCGCTTGGTAGTCTCCGGGGCTGTGGGCTGCGAAGACCCGGCCTCCGTCGTCGCCGAGGGCCGGGGAGCAGAAGGAGCAGCCGTTCCGCTCCGGGAGGATCCCGCTCCGCTTGGCGCTTGAGCACGGGGCGCCTCCTTGACGACTCCACTCGTCCTGGTGGCGCGCGTCGCACGGCGCGCTGGCTGCTGTCGAGGCGCCTGCGGCCTCGCCGTCTCAACTGCCTTGCGGAGGCGCTTCTTAGTTTGCTGCTTGGGACTTGCCGGCGGCGGGGAGTTCTCCGAGGACGAGGAGGCATCGTCGTCAAGTCCCAGAGATCCACCAGAGTCTTCATCAGCCCCGGCATCCTCTTCCTCCTCGGCGGGCCCGCTGGACTCAGCGCCGTGCCCGGCAGCCTCGCTTCCCCCGGCAACCTCGCTCCCTCCGGCAACCTCGCCCATCCCGACGAACCTCAGGGAAGGCACCACGGCAAACTCTTCGGGCGGAAGCTTGAGCAGCTTGAGGATTTCCGCCTCCTCTGCTTGACTCACCGCGTCCGCGGCCTGTGCCTCGTCCACAGTGTATCCAAAGTCACCTGCCGCTGCGGCTGCGGCGGCCTCCTCCATCCTGGAGGCGATGTAAGCTATATCCCGTGCCGTAGTGGCCCGGGTGAGGCCCTTGTTCTCCTCGGCGTTGCGGGGCGTCTCGACCAAGTTGTCGAAGAAGGACAGCACGGTATCTGGCGGAGGCTCTATCCAAGTGGGGACGACACCGTGGGAGTCGCACGCAGGCATCATCGCGCGCAAGGAATCACGGGCGGTGCTGTTGCACAGCGGCACCACTCCCCGGGAAGGTCTGAACCACTCCGGATGGGCGGGGTCATGCTTGAAGAGCTCTCGGACCATCCCCTTCAACTCCAAGGCAGTGAAGTTATAGTTTAATCCAGGGCGCAGCCTCATGATATCTGCCGCATTGCCGAATTCCCAGGCGGCCCTCTTCCTTTCTTGTAAGGGGGCGATGCGGCGGCGGAGGAAATCTGCCCCAACCTCTCCAATAGTCAGATTGGCTACCCGGAGGCGAATAATCCTGATGAGGGCAATGCTAAGCTTGTTGTCCTCCGGGGCCAATTCGCTCCAATCCCTGCCGCGCACTATGGCAGTTGTGCGCGGCGCGGTGAAGGGCTCCGGCTTATCCTCCACCACCCAGCACCAATCGGCTCTCCATTCCTCCCACTTGCCGCGGAGCTCTCCCTTCAGGTACGAGTCCTTCTTGTTCAGCCTGAAGATCCAGGAGATGCCGCCGGAGAGGGGAGCGCCAGCCTCTACTCTAGGCATAAAGAAATGGCGGAAAAGGGCTACGTTTGGATGAATCCCAACATAGTTTTCGCACAGATGTACGAAAACGGCCATCGTAAGGATGGCGTTGGGGGTGAAATCTAGGAGGTGGAGGCCATATGTGTTCATGATATCACAAAAGAACTCCGAGAACGGAGGGCACAGTCCACAGTGGAAAAATGCAGCGAAGAAGAAGTACACGCCGGGGAACATATCTTTGGCCATGGCGGGGAAGACATGAGAGCGGGGATGAGCTTTGGTCTCCCTCGCCCAGAACAAATAATATTTGTCCCACAGCTCCCTCGGACCAAGCCTTGGCGCGAAGACCACGCACCTCTTCCGCAGAGCGGCTAGCTTCGCCGCCTGCTCGGACTTCTCCTTCTTGGCCTTGTCGTTCTTGGCCTTGTCGCTCTTGGCCTTGTCGCTCTTCGGAGCCATGGCGGGGGTGGCGAGGAAAGAAGCGAGGAGCTCGACGGCGCCGCGGATGCGGAAGACGGCGGAGGAGGGGGGCGGGGGCAAGAAGCAGCGGAGGTTTCTGGAGAATCAAGGCGCGATGAAGACGATAGAGGGGAACTGCCCCTGCTTCCTCTGCTTTTAAGGGGGGGAGTGGGGGACGTTCCGCATTTCCCATTAAAGAAACAGGCCACGATCTCTCCCACGACGCCGCAATCGACGCATGCCGTTAGGGAGGGATGCGGCGGATACGGAAAGGGATACGGCTTGCCGTGGGCCGCGCGTGCCCGTGCACTGTTTTGGTCCTGGCCCAACATCGCTCGGCACCGTGTGTGGCCTAGGCCCGGGGGCTCCTGTCGTTGTACTAAGATAGGGGTACCTTAGTACCCCAACTTGTGCACGGGCAGTAGCAGCTTCCCGTGGCAGGGCTTACCACGTGCTCGCCGGAAACCTTTCTGGTCCCTATGAAGCCATTCAAGAACAAAGTATACAAGTAAGAGGATCAAGGCCCCGGCAAGAGGAGCTTGCCGGGAAGGCCGTACCAGGCTCAAGATTGTCATATTAACACGAGACCCTGGCAAGAGGAGCTTGCCTGGGAGGTCAAGGAACACATATCTCAAGAAACGCCTCGGCGCATCATGCGCCCCGGCAGGACCAAGAGAGCGACAAGCTTCCGGGCCCGGCAAGATCATGGCCCCGACAAGGTGCTTGCCGAGGAAAACTATGTTGTGTGCCCGCGCTCCAGCTCATCTCCCCACGCGTCGCCCTGGGGCCCTTCCAGGGACGCGTGGCGGATGGCTGTGCAGCCTGGGGCACACGGTGGCAAGCCACGGTGACGAGGCTACCGCCGTGGCGAATGGAGAAGCATGGACGGGCACTTTTGGGGTCGACGGCGACGGGCATTTAATGCCCTTGTCCCCCACTGTCAAGGTTAGGTGAAGACCACTGTTCATGCACTATTCACGCACTGTTACAACTACCACCAAATTTACACTTTTACCCTCCTCTACGTTGGCACCTGTCGGTGACCCCTTGAGCTATAAAAGGAGGCCCATGCACAACGTAGAGGGGGTTCGAAACCTAGACAACTCTCTCGCCCGGTGTAGCTAGTACTGTAGCTCTTCAAGCTCCCGAGCTCAAGAACTCAATACAACCCAAGCAGGAGTAGGGTTTTACGCGTCCGCGCGGCCCGAACCTGGGTAAACTGCCCACGTGTGTCCCTCGATCCGCTCTCCGTGCTCCCTCCGCTCCCTTACCGCAACGTAGAAGGGGCTCCGGTCCCATAGGTGCTCGTGGGAGGACAGTTTCCCCCGACAAAAAGCTTTAACACTTAACCTTTCTTTTACTTTTATGTTAAAGCACCAACTACTGAGAGCATGATTGTCATTCTGAGTGTAATGTGCATTGTCCCAAAGTAGCATTGTCTTTTGCATGATTGTGATATCGTTTATTCTGAAATGATTGTATCTAGTCATCACTTAAACCTTGAAGGTGCCCTTGCATTTATGTATTGCATCACTAAAGGGGGCAAGCTAGATATCAATTTATCATATTTGCACATCATGTTCATTGCAAATCTTTTTGATGTTTCAGTTTCATGTTGTAAAACTTTCAGTCATTTGTGATTTTCTCTTGAGACAACTTAATTACTTTAGAATCATTGTCTCAGTAAGCTTTTGTCATATGACTATGAGAAAGTCCTATATGGTTAATAGCATGTCACCACAGAAATTATTCTTGTTATCATTTACCTACTCGAGGACGAGCAGGAATTAAGTTTGGGGATGTTGATACGTCCAAAACGTATCTATAATTTCTGCTTGCTCCATGCCACTTTTGGGTGATATTGCTATGATATTCATACACTTCCATACACTTTTGATCATATTTGGACTAACTTACTAATCCAGTGCACCCCAGTGCCAGTTTCTGCTTTCGACTGTTTTTGTATTTCAGGTTTTCACGTTTCGAGAACTGCCCAGAAAAATCCAGAAAAATTATATAAAAAATCAGCGATCCGGAAACAACACTGCGTCCGAAGGGCAGCCTGGGGGGGCCACAGGGGCTCCAGGCGCCCTGTGGGCGCCCCCCCCTGGGCCGCGCCGGGGGGGCGCCTGGGCCCCCCGAAACTCCCCCGGTGCCCTACTTTGGCATATATTTAAAGGACCCTCCGAAACCATCAGAACAGGAACTCTTTTCTCGATCCCATCTCTGTTCCGCCGCCGCCGCCGCTTCCAAGATCGGGAGCACCAGGAGAACTCTTCCCGGCACCCTGCCGGAGGGGAGGATCACCACCGGGAGCTTCTCCACCACCATGGACGCCTCCCGGATGACTCGTGAGTAGTCTCCCTTGGACCATGAGTCCATGAGCAGTAGCTATGTGATGTTCTCCTCCCGTTCTTGTGCTTCACTAATTAGTCCTCGTGAGCTGCCCTACATGATCGAGGCACCTATGTAATCCTTATGCTATTGCTATGTTGAGTTTGCTGGGATCCGATGGATTATGAGATTATGTTCAGATTGATCTTGAGTAATATATTTGATTCACCTCTTTTATATTTTAGTTCATAAGTAATTCTTGCATGTTCTCCGTTGTTACTTATTGCTTTGGCCGAGTAGTAGGTAGTGACTCCAAGAGGGAACGTTATGCTCAATTGTGGGTTCATGCCCCTCGATGACTAGCTTGAGTGACAGAAACATGAGTCTAGGGGATGTGCTGTTGCCACAAGGGGGGAAACAGCGGTGCTTGTGCCCGCGGGTGCAAGGATTGTTTACTTTACGCAAAGTTCTTTTAATGCAGTTGTCTGTTGCATTGAGTTTACACTATGGGTGGGACTCGCAACTTAATACCAGCGAGATGTTCTGGATAGATATCTCAAGGTGGATGATTAGTAGTAGATATTGATGGATTTCGATCTACTTACTTTGGCATACCGCCCATGCTTTGAACCACAACCTTTCTTGCAATGTAGTCAGCATTGGTTTGCGTTCGTGGTCCTGTCAATTGCCCAGCTGTAATTTGTTACCTCACATAGCTGTTTTATCGTCTTTTGGGAGAGAGACATCACTAGTGAACATCACGAGACTCCGGTCCATATTACCATCATTGATCACATCCACTATTTACTTTTCGCTATTTACTTACTATTGCAAAAACTATCTATCACTACTATCATTGCTTTTAACCCTTTGTGAACTACAAGGCCGGAGGGATTGACAACCTCTCTGTACTCGTTGGGAGCAAAGTTATTTGTATCTGTGTGCAGGTCCACGTTGATTGCTAATTGCGCCGTTAGCAGTTGACACCTACTTGTTGAACCTAGGAGTCTCTGGGGATTCGATCCTTGGCATCTTTGCTAGGGGAAAACACTTCTACTTACTGCATCTTACACCTTCCACTTGGGGTAACCAACGAGGGGTTTGAGGCCCATCAAAATACTAGGATCAATTGAAATTGATTTCAATGAACCCAAAATGCCCTTCAAAAATGTTCATCATTTCTCACTTGGTCTAGAACCTCTGCCAAAATTGGTGCACATTTTTCTAGGACACTCTGGATCCTTGAATTAAATCATAAAGTATTTGAATTTGGACATTTAAATCCTATAATTTTTTTTAAATAGCCAAATAATGTTGGAAGCATTTGAGGGCTCTTGGAAATAAGTTCAAAGGTGCCCACAGATATTTTCAGCATTTTACAAAGTGGTTTAGTATTTTTACTAAATCAAAACAAACAACAGAAAAAACATAGAAAAAAATAAGAGAGAGAGAGAGAGAGAAAGGCCCAGACCCACTTACCTGCGGCCCGACACTATGCGGCCTAGCTGGGCCAACCCACCAACATCGTCGTCCTCCTGGCGCCAGTCGGCTGGGCGCGCGGCCGACCCGCGCGCATGCCCAGAGCGCCACGCCACCTGCTCGCCTGCTCGCCTGCTTCACGGAGACAGCACACAACGCCTCGACCCTTCTCCTTGGCATTGCCTCGACCCCTTGGATACCTAATTCCCCACTGGCTCTCTCCCTCGCCTCTCTCCGCCATGGCTGAGAAGCCCACAAGCTCGCCGCCATAACCATCGCAGCCGCAGTGCTCCCCTCGCCTTCCCTCGATGTCTGCTAGCTCTGCCGTCGTCAGCCACTTAGCCTCGACCGAGCCTCGAGAGCTCGTGCACCCTACAGCGTCATCTCCATTGACTTCTCCTTCGCCCAGCCGCCGAGATCGTCGGTGACCTCACGTCATGTCCAGCCCGTCCCCGAGCTCGCCGCCCGCTCCACTACATCCGCTGTGAGCTGCTACCTGTCCTCCCCTCTCCGTTCTCTCACTCATGCACCATAGCCACCGCACCGTGCTCACTCGCACGCGCTGCTACCTCTGCTCGCCGCCGACGTGTTTCCGGCCACCTGATGACCCAGTCGTCGTGCCTAGCTTGCTCCCCACGCCGCATAGGGCTCGTAGATGCCTCGCACACCCTGCCTCGCCCGCCGTAGCCTCGACCCCGAGCTCACCTGAGCTCCGGCAACCGCCCAAGTCGACGCCTGTGACGACTCCGGCCACCCCAGCCCGACCACCACCACCACTCAATGCGGACGAGCGTCTACATCACGTAGATGCCCTCCGCCTGCCATTTGGTCGCCGGAGGAGGATTCCCGCAGCTCGCCGCCGTGTGTGGCCACGCCAGCGTCAGGTCGCCAGTGGGTTTAACCCTCACTTTTCTAGGGTTTGACCGCCCTGGGTCACTGACGAGTGGGTCCAGCCTTGTTAATTAGATTAGTTTAGGATTAACTAACCTACCTTAGTTTAGTGAGTCACTAACATGCGGGACCCACCAATCATTTTGACCTGGGCTACCCCGTTGACTCGCTGACGTCACCCTGAAGCAGTAATTCTTTTCTCGAATTAGTTTATTTTCTAAATAATCCGAGATTCTAGAAAATTTGTTAAACTTCAAAAATTCATAATAAATCAACCATAGCTCAGATGGAAAAGTTTTATATATGAAAAATGATCAGAAAAATCCAATCTATCCATTGGTACCTGTTTCATGCATGACAAAGCAACTTAACCTTGATGTTTAGATCAAAACCCGTTAATACACTTTGGAAATTCATAACTTAGGCTTGTATTTGAACCTTTGGTTCAAATAGGCTCAAACCCTTATCTTTGTAGTTGCATTAGCTCAAACACATCCATCTTGCCATATCATGGGCATCCATCATATTGTTGCATATTGCCATGTATTGATTGTGTTACAAGTGTCATCTCGGTGGTAGGTTCTGGTCCCAAGGATATTCACGAGTATCCAGTTGAAGGGCAGTACCCCTCGACCACTCTGCCAAGCAAGCAACCCCATTGAACATTTTTATACAAACCCATCTTCTCGCTTCTGCTCTCTTTTACTGCATTAAGACAACAACGTTTTAACTTTTATTTGTTGTGGTAGCTGAACCCCATTCCTTTGCATAACCTATCATTGCCATAGTAACTAGTTGAAATCCACTAGCATGTGTAGGAGTTGATTGAGCCATGTTGTGTTCCTCCCACGCTATGCCTGCTATGCTTAGAGTTGTGTCAGGTATGGTTCATCTGGGTGATGGATCGGAGTGAAATGGCTGTGTCTGGTAATGAGAGTGAAATGTAAAATATGATTTGGTAAATGTTTTGATGGAAGGCCATGTAGGAGTACATGGTGGGTTATTTCATTGGAACCATCCCTAATAATCGAGTTTCCTGTTTGTGATCCAAGATCGGCTACTACCACACATTGGGCTTCGAGCGCTCCAAGCTCTCTCGATGTATTGACCGCCAAGTTCTCTGTCCATGAGTTGCCTATCTTATGGGGAAATAAGATAAACTACCCATACAAATGCATCTTGAGGTTACGTGCAACGCACGGGCATCTTGCTAGTATTTTAGATAATTTAATTCAATGATACTCCCTCCGTTTCTAAATATAAGTCTTTCTAGATATTTGAATATGAACTACATACGGATGAATGTAGACATTTTTTAGAGTGTAGATTCACTAATTTTTCTTCATACATAGTTCATATTAGAATCACTAAAAAGGACTTATATTTAGGAACGAAGGTAGTAGTTGTTAATTTTTAAGATGAACAAAGCAAATACTTTTGTCCATATGAAAGAACTTTGTGATCTATCACTTTTGTTCTAATAATATAATTTACTTTGATATTGTATAATAATTTAGTTGCAATGTTGATCCATCAAATAGAGTTTCAAAAATTATACATCAAGTCAACTTTACCTACTTATAAATAGTTAGACCGTGTTCATTTCAAAACAAAAAATTCTATCTTTTTTCTTATTTCAGCTTTCATATATTAGACAGAGACGTATTATGTGTTCATCCAGTAAGAACTATCTATTTTTTTTTGAAAGATCCAGCAGATTGCTGGCTTGTATTGATAGTAAGCAGGTAGCAGGTGGTAGTAAAACAAGAAGGGCTGGTTTATGCTAAGAAAAGATAGAAAAGAAAAAACGAGAAAAGGTTGCACCTAGTGCAAGTTTGAAACTATGCTGACACTTTCATGGCGGTTCCCAGAAAGGGTGCTGTCGGGGGAAACTGTCCGCCACGAACACCTATGGGACCGGAGCCCCTTGTCTGTGCGGTAAGAGGGCGGAGGGAGCACGAAGAGCAGATCGAAACAAGCACGCGGGCAATTTACCCAGGTTCGGGCCGCGGTGGACGCGTAAAACCCTACTCCTGCTTAGTTTGTATTGAGTTGGAGAGCTCGGGAGCTTGAAGAATCAGCTACACCGAGCGTATGAGCCATCTAGGTTCTGAACCCCCTCCTCGTTGTGCATGGGCCTCCTTTTATAGTGCAAGGGGTCACCGACAGGTGTCAACGTAAGAGAAAGGGGTAAAAATGTAAATGTCGTGGTAGTTGTAACAGTGCGGGAATAGTGGAGCTACAGTGCGTGAACAGTGGTTGCTACCTACTTTGATAGTAGGGGACAAGGGCATTTAATGCCCGTCGCCGTCGACCCCAAAAGCTCCCGCCCTTGCGTCTCCGTTCGCCACGGCGATGGCTTCACCACCGTGGAGTGCCAGCGTGTCCCCCAGGCTGCACAGCCATCCGCCACGCGTCCCTGGAATGGCCCCAGGGCGACGCGTGGGCCGATGAGCTGGAGCGCGGGCACACAGCGCAACTCTCCCGGCAAGCACCTTGCCGGGGTCTTGACCTTGCCGGGCCCGGGAGCTTGTCGGGCTCTGAAGCTTGTCGCTCCCCGGGCCCTCGCCGGGACGCATATAGCGCCGAGGCGTGTCTTCTATGATGTAATCTTCTAGTCTTCCTGGCAAGCTCCTCTTGCCAGGGCCTTGCGCGAGCGGGGTAACCTTGAGCCTGGAACGGCCTTCCCGGCAAGCTCCGCTTGCCGGGGTCTCGATCTTCTGTCTTGTATACTTTGTTTTTGAATGGTTTGACATGGAGTAGGAAGGTCTCCGGCGAGCACGTGGTAAACCCTGCCGCGGGAAGCCGCAACTGCCCGTGCACAAGTTGGGGTACTGAGGTACCCCTACCTTAGTACACCGACAGGAGCCCCCGGGCCTGGGCCATACACGGTGCCGAGCGCTGTTGCGCCAGGCCCAAAATAGTGCACGGGCACACGCGGCCCACGGCGCGCCGAATCCACTTCCGCATCCGCCGCATCCCCCTGTAACGGCACGCGTCGATTGCGGCGTCGTGGGATGGGACGTGCCCACGTTCTTTTAATGGAAAGGGCGAAACGCCCCCCACTTCCCCATAAAAGCAGAGGAAGTAGGAGCGGCTCCCCTCCTTACGCTTTCATTGCATCTTCTTCCTCCTCCAGAGATCCCCTTTGCGCTCCGCCTCCACACCTCCGCCGCCGCTGTCTGCATCTCCGGCACCGCCGGGCTCTTCATTCCCCTGTCCCCACCGCCTCCGCCATGGCCCCGAAGACCGAGAAGGCGAAGGCGGAGAAGGCCAAGAAGGAGAAATCGGAGCAAGCGGCGAGGCTTACCGCATATCGGAAGCGGAACCTCGTCTTCCCGCCGAGGCTCAGCGCGCGGGAGCTCTGGAACAAGTATTACTTGTTCTGGTCCAAGGGAACCAAGGCGCACCCCCGCACTCGAGCTTATCCGGCCGCCGCCAAGGACAACTACCCCGGCGGGTACTACTTCTTTGCAGCCTTCTTCCACTGCGGTCTTTGCCCTCCTTTTTCTGATTTCTTCTGTGACATAATGCACACCTACGGCCTCCATCTTCTTGACTTCACCCCCAACGCCATCCTCACAATGGCGGTTTTCGCACACATGTGCGAAAACTATATAGGAATACACCCAAACGTAGCGTTGTTTAGGCACTTCTTCACCCCTAGAGCAGAGGCCGGCGCCCCCCTCTCCGGAGGAATATCTTGGGTTTTTCGTCTGAACAAGAAGGAGTCCTACTTGCCAGGGGAGCTCCGCGGCAAGTGGGAGGAATGGCGTGCGGAATGGTGTTGGATCGTCGAGGACCAGCCGCAATCCTTCACCGCGCCGCGCACAACGCCTATCGTGCGCGGCAGGGACTGGAGCGAGCTGGATTCGGACGACAAGAAGCTCGACGTCGCCCTCATTAGGATTCTCCGTCTCCGGACAGCTAGGTTGTCTGTCGCAGAAGTAGGCACAGACTTCCTCCGCCGCCGCATCGCCCCTCTCCAAGACAGGAAAAGGCCGGCCTGGGAGTACGGCAACTCGGCGGATATCATGAGGCTGCGCCCCGGGCTCAACTTTAACTTCACGTCGCTGGAGCTGAAGGGGATGGTCCGGGAGCTGTTTAAGCACGACCCGGCCCACCCGGAATGGTTCAGCGGGCCCCGGGGAGTGGTGCCCCTTTGCAACAGCACGGCCTGCGATCCTCTTCGCGCCATGATGCCCGCGTGTGATTCGCACGGCGTGGACCGCACATGGATTCCGCCCACGCCATCAGACATCCTCAGCTTCTTCGACAACCTTGTGGAGGTGGCGAAGAACAAGAACGAGACTCGGGAGCTGACGCGGGACACCACCGACCAGGAGATAGCGTACATCGCATCTCGGGTTGAAGAGGCCGCTGCAGCCGCATCGGCAGGAGAGTTCGGCTACACGCCCGACGAGGCAGATGCTGCGGAGGCGTCCTGCCAAGCGGAGGAGGCGGAGATCCGCAGGCTACTGAAGCTGCCTCCCGACGAGCTCGCCGGAGTCCCATCCTTGAGGCACTCCGGGATCATTGGGATCCAGACGGAGGCCACGGCGAGAGGCAACGCCGCCGGAGGGAACAGGGGCGCCGCAGGGAGCGGAGGCGCCGGAAGGAGCGGAGGCGCCGGAGGGAAGGAGGTCGCGGTGCAGGACGCCGGGCCCAGCAAGCCTGCCGGGGAGGAGGAGGAGGAGGGCGCCGAGGCCGCCGAGGACTCCGGCGGGTCTACGGAGCTCTACGCCGACGACATCTCCTCGTCGTCGGAGACCTCCCCGCCCCGGGCAAGCCCTAAGCGGTCTCCACTGAAGCGTCTCCGCAAGACGGCGACGGGGTCGAGGGCGCAGGCGCCCCGGCAACAACCAGCTCGCCGGGCAGCGCGAGCTCCCCGGGGGAGCCAAGCTGCGCCGGGGGCGACCGGCGCACCAGCCACGGCGGAGGCGGCCCGCACGCAGGCCACGGCAGAGGCGCCTCGCAAGTCGGCACCGAGCGGACAGGAGTCTTCACGGAGCGGAGCGGCGGCTCCGCCCGCTCCCCGGGCCCCGGCTACCACAGGGGCTGGGTCTTCGCAGCCCCCAGCCCCGGGGACCGCCAAGCGCCCGAGGGAGTCTTCGCCTCCCGCTCCTCGCGCAGACGCGCCCCAGGTGGAGTTTGACTTCTCCGCCTTGAGCGACGACGACGAGGAGGAACAGGAGTAAGAATTTAAGATCTCACATCTTCTGAAATTTTGTCTTGATTATTGTTGATGCTAATCTTGTTTCTTGCTTTGATTTCAGGACCTTGGCTCAGCGCGTGACGAAGAAAGCCAAGGTGCCCGTGGTCGAGGTCGCGGATGACTCGCCCACCGCGGCAACTGGGGACGTGCCGGAGCCAAGCTTGCCGGACCCGAGCGCTGCTCCGAGGAGCAGCCCCCAGCGCAGCACCCAGCGTAAGTCTGGGTTCTGTACTTCCATTTGTCGGGTGCGCTTGAGCATCTGTCCTTGTGTTGATATCCTGATTACTTTGTCTTGACATGTGCAGAGGTGGAGCCACAGCCGCAGGAGCGTCCAGAGGTCGCCCCCGAGGAGCCACAGGCCCCGCCGTCCCCGCCAAGGCCGAACTCCCCGGCAAGGGAGAGCGCTCCGCCAAGGGCGGGTACTCCGCCAAGGGCGAGTACCCCGCCAAGGGCGAGCAGCCCGGCGAGGGCGGCCACTCCGCCAAGGCAGAGCTCCCCGGCGAGGGAGCCCGCCGCTGATGACGTCCGCCAAGGTAGGTCTTGTAACTTTGTTTTCTTGGTATTGTCTCTTTTTGGATATTTGCTTGAGCTTCTCTTGCTTCTTCTTCTTCTTCTAGATCCTCCTCCCCCCGAGCAGATGGAGACGGAAGTCATCATCATCGAGGAGGAGGGCGCGCAGGGTGGCAGCGGCGACGCCCCTGTCGCCGAGGACACGGCGGGAGCCGCCGAGCCGGCCGCGCAGGAGACCGCTCCGGCTGCGGACGCAGCGACCGGGGAGGGGGACGGCGACCGCACCGCCGGCCCGGAGGCGGCGGGAGCATCAAGTGCTGCGCCGGCCGCCGACCCCTCCGCCGGAAAGGAGCAGGCCGGCTACTACCTTGAAGCCCCCAACGGCGTATTCATCCAGGTGCCGTGGGGTTCTTCGTCGCGAGCTCCCGCGGAGGGCGAGGCCTTTGATGGGGAGGTCCTCGCCTCCGCGGGCTTGAAGATCGTCGAGGCGCCCGGTGGAAGCGACGGGCCCGAGGAGGAGAAGCTGCTTCACCAGCTCCTGGCCCTTTACCGGGCCAGGCAGGCGAAGCTTGCTTCTCGGGAGGCCCTCACCGCCAAGGCCGCCGCGGAGATGGAGAAGCGCGCGGCGGAGCTCAGCGCCGCCAACCAGGCTGCCCTCCGCGAGGTGGCGGAGGAGCGCGAGCGACTCGCCGGGGAGTATCAAGAGTGGTTGCTGGAGAAGGCCGAGGCCGAAGAGCAGCACTAACCACCTGGTTGGTTGCCGCTAGGTATAGCAACAACTTTTCCTGTGGTCTAGGTGCGACAAGTATTGGAGTGGAGGATATGTACCGTTTCAAATCTTGCAGCGCTGCCTCCGCTTCCGGAGTCCACTTCATGGGACCTGCCTTCTTCAAGATTTTCAAGAAAGGCAGGGCACGTTCTGCAGATTTTGAAATGAACCTACTGAGGGCAACCACACAACCTGCAAGCCTTCTGACATCCTTGACGCGTTTCGGGGCCTCGATCTGCTCAATGGCCTTAATCTTGTCGGGGTTGGCTTCAATCCCCCTCTATGACACAAAGAACCCGAGAAGCTTGCCGGAGGGGACTCCAAAGACGCACTTCTCGGGGTTCAGCTTGAGCTGTATCCTGCGCAGGTTCTGAAACGTTTCTTCCAAATCTTGGATCAGGGTTTCCTTGCTCTTACTCTTCACCACAATGTCATCCATGTAAGCCTCTACGTTTCTGTGGATCTGTGGCTCGAAAGCAGTGTACACTACCCTTGCAAATGTTGATCCTGCATTCTTCAGTCCAAATGGCATGCGTATGAAGCAATAAGTGCCACATGGAGTGATAAATGCAGTCTTCTCTTCGTCTTCCTTGGCCATAAAAATCTGATGATAGCCTGAATATGCATCAAGAAAACAGAGTAGCTCACATCCGGCAGTGGAGTCAACAATATGGTCGATGCGCGGCAAAGGGAATGGATCCTTGGGACATGCTTTATTCACATCGGTGAAGTCTATACACAGTCTCCACTTCCCATTGGCTTTGCGCACGACGACTGGGTTTGCTAACCACGTCGGATGGATCACACCTCTTACTAGGCCTGCTGCCTCTAACTTCTTGATCTCTTCGTTGATGAATTCTTGGCGCTCCACGGCTTGCTTTCTCACCTTCTGCTTGATGGGCCGCGCATGAGGACAAACAGCAAGCTTGTGCTCAATTACCTTCCTGGGAACACCGGGGATGTCAGACGGTTGCCAGGCAAACACATCGACATTCGCCCGCAGGAAGGCAACGAGCGCGCTTTCCTATTTGCTGTCAAGCGTGGCACTGATGGTGAAGGTACCACCAGTGCCGTCCTCCTTGGCGGACACCTTCTTGGTTGCCGGAGGAGCGGCCATGCCCTTCTTACACTTGCCGGTGGAGCTCGATGGGACGTCCTCGACGGTGACGCAGCACTCCGAAGAGGTGCGGTTGCCGGAGTGGGCCCCAAAGCACTTGCCGGACTTGGTCTTCGTTTTCTTCCCCCCGGGAGCTTCAGCGGCAAGTGTATCTTTTTCTGCCGCAGCTGCTGCATCCCGGTAGATCTTGTCGGCGCAGACAAGCGCATCTTTCTTGTCGCCATGGACAGTGATGTCGCTTATCGGCCCCGGTATCTTGAGTACGTTGTAGGCATAATGGGAAGCTGCCATGAACTTGGCGAGGGCAGGACGGCCGAGTATTCCTTTGTATGGCAATGGAATATCGGCGACGTCGAAAGTGATGCGCTCAGTTCTGCAGTTGAGCTCCCCGCCAAAGGTCACCGGTAGAGTGATCTTCCCCTTGGCTTTGCTTCTCCCCGGGTTGATTCCTTGGAAAGAACCGGTCTCTTCGAGCTCGCCATCTGTGATTTGGAGTTTCTTGATCACAGCAGAGGAGATCAAGTTCAGCCCGGCCCCGCCGTCAACCAACATTTTGGTGACCTTGAGGTTGCGGATGGTGGGAGAGACCAGCATCGGCAAGCACCCGACCGCAGTGGTGCGGTCAGGGTGATCCTCAAGATCAAAAATGATGGGCGTGCTGGACCATTTGAGGAGCCTGCGCGACTCCACGGGCGGCTCTGCTGCATTCACCTCACGCACCCACTGCTTGAGCTGGCGGTGGGAGGTGTGCAGAGAGGCGCCACCGTCGACGCACAGGACCTCCGTGGCCTTCTGGAACTCCTGCTCGCTGTTATCCTCGTCCTCCATGTCTTCGTCGTCGTCCTCTTCGTCCTTGTCGCGGCCCCGGGGAGGTCGATCACCTTGCCGCTGCTTGGCCTTGCCGCGGCGTCCTCCCCGGCCATTGAACGGCCGCTTCTTGCTCGGTTCTCCCCCGCCACCTTGGGCCTTCTCCTTGTCGCGCCTCTCGTACTCAGCTTTTTGCTGCTCGACGAGGTACTCGACGCGCTTGCAGTTGGAGAGGTCGTGGCCTTGGTGCGGTGGATCTTGCAGTATTGCTTGTCGGAGCCGTCCTGCTTGTCGGCCGCCGCTACAGGGGTAGGCTCCTTGCCGGAGCCGCCAGCCTGTGTTTGCTTGGCGGGAGCCTCCTTGCCGGACTTCTCGACGGCAAGCACTTCCTTCTTGTTTTTCCTTCTGTTGTTCCGCCGCCGGCCCTTCTTTGCCGGGGCGGCGTCGTCGCTGTCGCTTCCTCCTGCGCCAGCATCCTCCCCGGGGAGTCTCCTCCCCTCTTCCGCGCGTGCGCACTTGTCAGCCAGAGCGTAGAGCTCGCTGACATCCCGAATCTTGGTCATCGCCATTTCTTCACGCATGCGGCAGTTACGCACGTTCTGGTGGAACGCGCTGATAACCGCGGCAGGGTGGACGTCAGGGATGTTGTGCTGTACACGGCTGAAGCGTTGGATGTACTTGCGCAGGGATTCTCCTTCCTTCTGGGCCAGAATGTGGAGATCGCTCTCCTGGCCGTGGGGTTTGTGGCCGCCGGTGAAGGCGCCAACAAACTGATGGCAAAGGTGTGCCCAAGAAGAGATGGAGCCTTCCGGCAAGTGCATAAGCCAGGAACGAACGTTCGGCTTAAGCATGAGCGGGAAGTAGTTCGCCAAGATCTTCTCGTCGCGCCCCCCGGCAGCCTGCACCGCGATGGTGTAAACGCTGAGGAATTCCGAGGGGTGCGTCTTGCCGTCGTACTTCTCCGGTACGTCGGGCTTGAAATTCTTCATGCTGGGCCACTGGACGCGCCGCAGCTCACGGGTGAACGCAGGGCAGCCTGCCGCGTACGGCAAGTCGCCTGGCTCACGGGGCGCGCGCGCGTCGACAGCGTTCCCAGCCCTTTGGTCTGATTGTCGTCGGGCTTCTCGGCGGCGCTCGATTGTTGTTCGAGCGTCTTCTTGTCGCCGGTCGTCGAGGACCTGGCGCTGGTCCCGACGAGCCCTCGGATCCGACGACGCCGTGGAGCCGTCGTCGGCGTTGTTCCGGCGGGGCGGCGTCTTCTGCTTCTGCGGCGGGGAGTGCACGGTTGTCGCACCCCCGGCGGTCTTGTCGCCGTCGGCCTTCGTCTTCTCAGCTTGTCGCGGCCGCGAGGCCGCCGGCTGCTGTGGAGAGTCGTTGTTGGCGAAGGCGATCAGGCTCTGGATGGTAGCCCTCCAGTCCTCGGCCTTGTCTGCCGCTGGAGGGAAGTCGAGGAGCAGTTGCGCCCTTGCGAGCGCTTCTGCTGGAGTGGAGGGGAACGGGGGCGAGCGGTGCGAGGAGCGGGATATGCTCGGACTCCTAACAGCGTTTGAAGGAGCAGGGTCCCGCCCCGGCGCCTTCGCTTTGCTTGTGCCCGGACGGTGGTCCGGGGCGTCCCGCGAGCCTCCGGTTTGTCCTTGCCCCAGCAAGCGGATACCACCTCCTGTGGTATGGCGCTGCTGGGTTGTCGTGTGCTGAGATGGACGCGGCGCGTCCACGGAGACCGAGGCTCGGTCGTCCGTCTTGTCCTTGGATTTGGTGGCGCCGCGAGTGTCCTCGCCGGCGACCACCCTTCCGACGGTGTCTCCCCCGCCCACCGTTGGTTCTGGTGGCGGCAGATGAGACGCAGACGGGCCTCCGACCTCTGAAGCCTTCTTCTTCGGGGCCATGGTGCTGTTGCTGATGAAGTTGCTGATGAAACTGGAGAGGTTGATGAAGAATGCGCCCGCGTGAACGCCGGATCAGATTCGCACAACCTCGACGCCCCCTACCTGGCGCGCCAAAGATGTCGGGGGAAACTGTCCGCCACGAACACCTATGGGACCGGAGCCCCTTGTCTGTGCGGTAAGAGGGCGGAGGGAGCACGAAGAGCAGATCGAAACGAGCACGCGGGCAGTTTACCCAGGTTCGGGCCGCGGTGGACGCGTAAAACCCTACTCCTGCTTAGTTTGTATTGAGTTGGAGAGCTCGGGAGCTTGAAGAATCAGCTACACCGAGCGTATGAGCCATCTAGGTTCCGAACCCCCTCCTCGTTGTGCATGGGCCTCCTTTTATAGTGCAAGGGGTCACCGACAGGTGTCAACGTAATAGAAAGGGGTAAAAATGTAAATGTGGTGGTAGTTGTAACAGTGCGGGAATAGTGGAGCTACAGTGCGTGAACAGTGGTTGCTACCTACTTTGACAGTAGGGGACAAGGGCATTTAATGCCCGTCGCCGTCGACCCCAAAAGCTCCCGCCCTTGCGTCTCCGTTCGCCACGGCGATGGCTTCACCACCGTGGAGTGCCACCGTGTCCCCCAGGCTGCACAGCCATCCGCCACGCGTCCCTGGAATGGCCCCAGGGCGACGCGTGGGCCGATGAGCTGGAGCGCGGGCACACAGCGCAACTCTCCCGGCAAGCACCTTGCCGGGGTCTTGACCTTGCCGGGCCCGGGAGCTTGCCGGGCTCTGAAGCTTGTCGCTCCCCGGGCCCTCGCCGGGACGCATATAGCGCCGAGGCGTGTCTTACTAGTCTTCCTGGCAAGCTCCTCTTGCCAGGGCCTTGCGCGAGCGGGGTAACCTTGAGCCTGGAACGGCCTTCCCGGCAAGCTCCGCTTGCCGGGGTCTCGATCTTCTGTCTTGTATACTTTGTTTTTGAATGGTTTGACATGGAGTAGGAAGGTCTCCGGCGAGCACGTGGTAAACCCTGCCGCGGGAAGCCGCAACTGCCCGTGCACAAGTTGGGGTACTGAGGTACCCCTACCTTAGTACACCGACAGGTGCTGCAAAAGTGTTGCTCCTGCTTGTCGCCAAAATTCCAGGGTGCGCCTGATGGCAGCTCAAATGCTTGTCTTCGTGGCCACCCTGTTTCTGAAAACGGCTTCATTTCTTGCCTTCCATATTTCCGACAGGATGAGGATGATGGCTGACTTGATGGCCTTCTTGTGCTCTGGTCTCGCCGTACCAATCATTTGAGCAATGATGGCCGTTGGTTTAACCTTGCTCTGCCATTTGGCCGGCTGAAGTGTGCTGCAGCCAAGACCAGCCGCCATTTTTTCCCAGACAGCAAGTGCCAGCGGGCATTGCCAGAAGAGATGAACGGAGGTTTCTAAGTTTCTGACACAAAGTTGGCAGAAGTATCCGTTGGGCCATCCTCTACGTTGTAGGCGATCATTACACCATAATCTATTTCGGAGAAGCAGCCAGGCAAAGATCTTCAACTTAGCAGGTGCCCAAGTGTTCCAGATCATCTTCTTGGTGTCCGACTTGATTAGCCCATGAAATTGAGACTTATACGCTGAGCTAGCGGTGTAGATTCCTGAGGCCTCGTGCTTCCAAGTGATTTTGTCTGCAGTATGTGGTTGAAGACGAAGGTTCGTGCTTTGCAGCCATCTTTGTAGCCTAATGGCATCAGCCCAAATGTCCTGGGTGTTTCCATGGGCGAGGTCTTGCAACCATGTGTCATTTGTCATGGCCTCCCTAACCGATCTGTTTTTTCTTCTGGAATGCTTGAAGAGGGTAGGGAAGGCTGTCTTGAGGTTTCCCGAGCCCGTCCAAGAGCAGTGCCAGAAGGAAGCCATCTCACCGTTGCCAATTGTGACCGAAGTTGAGGCGTTGAACAGGGCTTTGTCACCCTCATCACACGGTAGTGGCATGGCTAGCCAAGGCCTGTCGGCACCTGTCCAAGCCAGCCAAAGCCACCGAAGCCTAAGCGCTCTACTGAAGCGTGAGAGATCTATAATCCCTAATCCACCATTATCCGTGGGTGTGCAGACCACAGGCCATGCGACTTTGCATTTGCCTCCGGTCAGCTCCTCTTGGGCCCATAGGAATCGTCGTCTAACCTTGTCAATTTCCATAAGAAATTTCCTTGGCGGCCGGAGCACGGAGAGGGCGTAGGTTGGCAACGCCGTGAGCACGCTGCATACCAACACCCTTCTCCAGCAATGGTCATGAGCTTACTCTTCCATCCCGCAAGCCTTGCCCTGATCCGATCAAGGATGAACTGGATGTGGACGAGGCGTAGTCTGGAGAGAGTTAGTGGGAGACCAAGGTATCTGAGAGGGAAACCCACTGTTGCCCCCCCAAAATTGCTAAGTATGTCTTGCAAGTTGATGCCATCACATCTGATGGGAGTAACAGTTGACTTGGATAGATTTACTTTCAGCCCAGTTGCGTGGCCAAAATCACATAGTATGTTCAGCAGGGCGTCGACCTCTACTTTCTGAGGGTTGGCGAAGATTACCGCATCATCGGCGTAAAGGCTGACTCGGAGGGGGATGTCTCTACCAGGCATAGGGGCGAGCAGTTCTAGTTCGGTTGCCCGCTAAAGCAATCTGTGTAGGGGGTCAATGGCGATGATGAATAGGAGTGGCGAGAGCGGGTCACCCTGCCTCAGTCCCTTGCAATGACATATGCTTATTCCTTTAGTGCCATTGAGCAGGAAAGAAGATGATGCCGTGGCTAGGAGCAGTGTAATCCAGTCACGCCATCTTGCAGAGAAGCCTAGCACTTGTAGCAGCTCCAGTAGGTACTCCCAGGAGACATTGTCAAACTCCCTAGCGATGTCTAGTTTAAAGAGCAAAGCTGGCGTTTTCCTTCTATGGAGCGATCTAATGGCATTTTGAACGAAGAGGAAACTATCCTGTGTGCTTCTTGATTTTACGAAAGCGGACTGGGCCGGCGAGATTACATGATGAATCACCGCTGTTAATCTTATTGAGAGCACCTTGGCAATGAGCTTAGCAATTGAGTGGATCAAACTGATTGGTCTATAATCTTGAATTGCTTCTGCACCATCTTTTTTAGGGATGAGGGCTACTATGGCAGTGTTGAGATTGTTGAAACCTCCTCCAGCTAGGTGGTAGAACTTGTTGAAAGCCAGAAGTACATCCGTCTTGATCAAGGGCCAGCAGGTTCTGAAGAAGGTGCCTGTGAAACCATCTGGCCCAGGTGCTTTTTCAGTTGGAGATGCTTTGATTGCTTGCCATATCTCATCTTCAGAAAAAGGGTTGTCTAGGCCAGCCGCTTGGGTCGTTGGCATTTCCAGGGTTTGCCAGTTGATTCCAGTGAGGTTTGTCATCTTTTTTCCAATGCTCTCTAGGAAATGGTCATCAATGGCTGCTTGCTTCTCTTCATGCTTTGTGACAACCACATCATTCACCTTCAAACTGTGAATGTAGTTTTTTCGTGTGCGGGACTTCATCTTTGCATGAAAGAACTTTGTGCCCGCATCGCCCGCACGGAGCCAGGTCAGGCGAGATGCTTGCCGCTTCCTGGCACGATCGATCGCCGCCAGCCCCAAGAGGCGAAGTTTTAGGAGCTTTCTGAGGGTGAACTCGCCGTCAGTTAGACGTCGTGTCTCCTGCGCCACATCCAACCTTAGCACAATTTCAGCCGCAATGTGAAACTGGAGTTTTGCGTCACTGAAAAGTGCTTTGCTCCAAATCTTCAGGTCGTGTGCTGTGCGCATCATCTTGGTGTGCAGGCGGTGGAAAGCACATGGGGATTGTACCGGCCTGCTCCAGGCATGCGCCACAGTTTCATGGAAATGAGGGAAGCGATGCCAAAAACTTTCAAATCTGAACGCCGCCCGGGGTGGAGGTGCACTTGTATCGGCTAAGATAAGCGGGCAGTGATCAGATGTTGCCGTCGATGCTGCCATTACTGCAAAGCTGGGAAAAATAGATTCCCAGGCTTGATTGCAGAAGAATTTGTCTATACTAACCAACATGGGGTCTTGGCGTTCGTTGCTCCAAGTGTATCGACGATTCTTGCATTTGATCTCCTTAAGCCCAGCTGCGTCTATGGCCGATCTAAATCTCCCCATAAGTCTACGGTTGAGGTTGAGGTTGTTTTTGTCGCGTGCTTCATAGATGAGATTGAAGTCGCCATTGACCAGCCAAGGGTCAGCACTGGGGGGAGCTGTGCGGCTAAGCTCGAGGAGGAAACTATCCTTTCTTGCATCATCAGCAGGTCCGTAGACCGAGGATAGCCAGAAACTATGTGGCTGGCCAAGGATGGTTACCTTTGCCGTGATGGCAAAGGCTCCAATGGCGTGGGAGGTGACAGTGGCGAGTTGCTTGTTCCAAAGGATAGCTGCACCACCACTAGCTCCGACGGCCGGGAGGGCGATGCATACATCTAGCATTGGTCCGCCAATTTCGCGCACAAGGCTAGGCGACCAGGCATCAATCTTTGTTTCCTGTAAGCAAAGGATTGCTACTCTATTTGACGTGGCGATCTCACGGACGGATGCGCACTTTGCAGGGTTGTTTAGCCCACGTACATTCCAACACATGATCGGGAGAAGCTTATCATTCATGGGGAAGACTTGTGTAGCTCCGGTAACTGAAATTACTAACTGGCCTGAGGCCCAAGCAGTACACCACCAATCTGACAGGGGCACGCCGGCGTCCACCAATAGGCCCCAAGACACGCCGGCGTCGAACTAACCATCCTCTAGCACTACTGGAAATAAGGAAATCTAACTTGAGCCGACCCTTCGCCGGCCGCCACCGGAGCGATGAAAACAAAGGAACTAACATAACTAAATTATGGCCTCCTCGGCAGCTCCATCGGGGCCAGCCATGCCAGCCGCGATCTTCAGGGCATCCGTGTCCAGGCGCGTGAGCTTGGCGATGACCGCAATGTCGACATCAGTTAGCGGTTCATCGAAACGGCCCAGCAGAGCAGCGGAAACCTCCGCCGTCATCTTCTCCATTGGTCCAAGCAGTCCCAGTTCCTTGACGATGCGCAGGGAAGCGCATTGGGCCACCGGCACCGAGGATGGGTTGGCGGCCTGGCGTGCGCTGTGGCGAGTTGGTGCCAGGGCTGCGCGGCTCTTTGGTGGGGCTGATGGGCGGCGAGCTGGCAAGGAGGGTAGCAGGGGCGGGGCTTTGCTGCAGAAGAGGCGGCGCGGCTGGACTTGTACGTCTTCTTCGCCGGCGATCTCTAGCTGACAGACGCGGCTAGTAACCGCTCCTAGCTGCACCTCCATAGTACAAGCCGTCGTGGGAGTGCTGCGGTTGTACTGGCCTCCGGAGGAGGACGGTGCTGCGAGCGTTGGCCTGAAAGCGTCAGGTTGGAGCTCCGGCGATGCCGCATCCATCTGCTGGGCCTGGTCGAAATCTAGGGGGGCAGCCAGCATGGCATTAGCAGCAGTGTCGACATCGGCCGCCATGTTGTCGACGATGACCGAGGCGACTGTGGGACGCTTCGCCGCCTGGAAGAACTCGTCGACGGGGTCTTTGCCGTTGGCCCTTGGAGTGACAGCATCTCCCTTGGGCAGGGTAGGGGGAGTCAGTGCAGTGGACCGGCGACGCTGGGGTGCACGCGCCGTCCCAGCGACGGGCATCTTGTCGCTGCGGCGATGGTTGCGCGCGCCCTTGGAGTGACGTCGGGGTGGGGAGCGGCTGCGGTGTCGAGGAGCCGGCGCCGGGGGCTGGGGGGCAGCAGCACGGCCACGGCGAAGCAGGGCGTCCTTCCAGGAGCGGCGGCTGCCGCAGCCAGCATCTCCATCGTCATCGCGGCCACGGCCGTGCCCAGTGCGTGGCACGCCGCGGCAGCCCAGATCAGCCACCGGCGCACGGCCCAGCCGCTGCTGGCGATCATTGCGCTGGCCATCCTCCACCTCCATCGTCCACGCGCCGAGGAGGACCTCAGGGTAGGGGCGGCCATCGGAGTCGGAGTCAGAGGACGGCAGCCCGCTCTACCCCGAGTGGGAGGAGCGCGGCGATGGCAGCGTCCAGTCTTCTACACGGTCGACGTGGATGAGCATGGTGTAGTCCGCCGTGGCCGGCGGTGGAGCGACGCGCCTGTCTGGGGGGGAAAGCCCTCCATCTCCTCCACCCGTCCGGCGCCCCGCGGCAGGACCCCCATCGTATGCTTGGTGGGTATGTTGGCGATGTCGTTGGTCCAGACCCAGCACGCGAAGGTTTTGGTGTGGCCGTGCTCGTGCGTTCGGCTGTCGAGGCGGTCGACGCGCACTCGCTTGCCAAGGATCTCTTCGGCCCCCTCCACCGACCAGTATTGCATTGGCACCTTCTCGATGACGACGCGGACGTGCAGCTGCAGCGTGTCGAAGACGGCGTGGTCATGCTCATGCCACGGCGCAATGTTGAAGGTGGCGCCGTCGATGCGGATGGAACCCCTCCGGACAGCGTTGACCTGGTGCGCTGGCTGGCTAAAGATGACGAGGTAGTGCTCCGGGTGGTGGGCAGTGACGCGCAACATGTGCTCGGGGACGGTGAGCTGCGCCTCGAGCGCCCGCCCCACCGCCATCGGGGACGTGGCGTTGATGCCGTCGGCAGCGCGCAGGGTGACTGCTTGGTTGCGGAGGAAGAAGACGGCCTGGTCGACCGCCTGGGAGGCGACGGTCACCGAATGGCTCTCCCTTGGACGTCGCGCGTGGTCGAGGTGGCGCAACATGGCTAGCGACGGGGCAGACATGCCTGTGGCGGCCGGTGGGGGGGAAACAGAGCCTGGCGAGGATGGACGACGGAGGGGGCACCGGACCGAGCCGATTGCGAGCACTACCACCTCTACCCTGGTTCAGTGGATTTTGGGGGCACTGCTTGGCTATGTGTCCAGGTAGCTCGCAGATGATGCAGTGGATCGGGTCGCGGCAGTCGGCACGGCGGTGGCGCTTGCTGAGGCAGCGAAAGCAACGGCCACGAAAACGGCTTAAGAAGGCCTCGCGCGCAGAGGCAGCATTAAAGCGCATGCGGAGGTCCGGCCGGCGCTCTCCAGGCCGCACGCCTGAGTCCGTCGTGTCGAAGGAGGGGCGCCGGTTCTTCTGGTGAGTAACTTCAATCCAGCCACCGTCCATGCCCGAAACGGCAACGGGGACAGCCGGGGATGGAGCAACGACGATGGATTTAAGGAACGGGCGAGAGGCCGTACCAAATCCGCTGGGCCGTAGGAAGCCGCGGTGCTGTCCAGCTCGGCGTGCGCCAGGATCCGCGGCTGCGAGTCCGGATACTCCAGGATTCGCGACGGCGGTGCCGGATCTGAGGATCCAGCCAGCAGTGAATCCGGCACCCATGACTGCCCGGTGGAGAGAGGGGAGTCCCCAAGGGCCGGTCCGCTGCGAGGGCTCGTCGCAGGGGAGGGAGGGGCAGCATTCATGGCCGTGGCTGGGTTGGTGGCCGTCGGGGCCGGAGCGGCCCGCGGCGCTAGCGGGTGGGGCGGGGCGCTAGCAGCGGGGCGCTAGCAGCGGGCTTTTCAGAACACTCCTTTTTGCCTTTCTTTGTACTAGAACTATCTATTTATTGGATGGATGGGTGTGTGCTCAACCTTTTAATCCTTACTCCTAGTTATTTTCTCTTTTAATTTCTTTGCTCCTTAGCTTCCGCTCGCAATAGGCATATCCGATCTGAGAATGAATCGACCGATAGGTGACATTTGGAAAGCATGTAGACTTTTTTTTGCTGCTTCGCTTCTGCTCGCCATAGGCACATCCGATCTGTGAATGAATTGCCCGATAGGTGGAATTTGAAAAGTACGTGAACAGGTTGGCTTTGTGTTTGCAACAGGACTCTTATACCAATTGGACCTTAGAGCACCAGTGTATTCCATGGAGAGTTATGTACACCTATGTTTTTCTCATATTTGCTTTTATGGATAAAATATATTTTAGATAATTTAATTATAAATCATAGATTAAAACAATCAGCGGTGCAAATATATACTTTTGTCTGTGTAAAGCATTTGGTGACTTGTCGCTTCTATTTTAATAATATACAATAATACATTTTCATAATTTATAATGTAGTTGTATTATTGATCCATCGAATAAAAGTTTCGAAAATTATAACTGAAGTCGAATGCAGCTATTTACAAATGTTACATAGTGTTCAATTCAAAACAATTTTTTTCTTTCTTATTTTGGCTTTCATATATTAGACATAAACATATTATCTGTTCATGTAGCAAGAGCTATTTATTGATTAGATGGATGCGTGTGTTTTCAACTTTTTAATCTTGAGCACCTAGTTTTTTTCTCTCTCTTTTTCTGTTGCTCGGCTTCTGCTCGCCATACGCACATCCGATCTGAGAATGAATTGGCCGATAGGTGCATTTGAAAAGCTGGTGACTGGCTTTAAGATTATTCAAGATTATTCATCATGTTATATTTGTGTATTAACACCACATAAAAATATATACATGGTGCCTACTTTTTTTATAATTGTTTGCCTGCCTAGGGTGCCGGCCTCTTTGCGTGTGCTCTGTATTAAGAGCTTGGGCTGTTGGGTGGTAGGTTGGCCATGATCTGGGCGGCTCCCTTTTTTCTTCTGTATGACGCTTGCCTTTTTTTTCCTTCTATCAGTATAGAATTCAAATCGGACATCACCTGATTTGCACGTACACCACACGTGAACCTGTTGCACTTTCCCATTATAGATTGATGTGCATCAACTAAAAAAACAGATAGATATACGCGACAGACTTGATATGTGCAGTACAATGCGTGTATATAATATTTGTATGTAACGTTCACATCTTTAAATCTTGGCCGTTTATATCTAAAATTTATGGCTGAGATAATTTAATCTGTGTGGACGAACGTGGTGGCTTGTTTGACATATGTTTTAATTATATAATAGATGCCTCCTAGTGCTTTCACTGAGCCTTGGTAGCTTGCTACTGCTCCGGAACATATGGATTGATCGGCATGTGTCCATCCTTGCTCTTGTATCTGTCCCTTCCGGGGAAATGTCGCGCAGTGTATACCGGAGTCCTGTTAGCTTGCTACAGCCCGGCAACACTCGTTGTTGACCGACACGTGGATTGATGGGTCATGTATGCATGTCCTTGTAATTTAGTGCTGCTTTGGATTTATGACTAGTCATGTCGGCCCGGGTTCTCTGTCAGATGGATGCTAGCGACACTATTATGTATGTGAGCCAAACGGCGCAAACGGTCCCGAGCCAGGTAAGGTGGCACCCGTGGGGATACCGTGCGTGAGGCCGCAAAGTGATATGATGTGTTAGATGCTAGATCGGTGTGACTTAGGATCGGGGTCCTAACAGCGTTGACATCAGAGCCGGACTGCCTATAGGATCATCAAGCCAAACTGGTCGATGTCGAGTCTAGAAATGCTTTAGTTATATGTAGGGGAATTGATTGTGGAAGGGGACGTAAGGCTCTTTTTAATCTTTACCTTATGCCCTTCTGATTTGAGTCAGCCTCTTCTTTCTATGGGGGTTAGGAACTTGGCTTCTCATCTTTCTATCAGGTTCACGTGTTACTAATCCGTAGATTCTTAGGATTGTGGGTTTCAAGCCTCAGTTTAGTTTCTACTATCTAAGCACGTTGTTAGTTGGACCTAGAACCTAGATATGATGTTGTTGAGTGGCTATGCTATCTTGTTGGATTACGGGCTCCTCAAACCCAAGAAGTTCGAACATAGGGGCGTGAAAAAAGATCTTTCCCACTCGCGTCTACCTAGAGTCTCACCCTCGCCTAGTGAAGAGATTCATGCAAAAACAAGTGAAGCACGCAAGAGTTTACCCAGGTTTGGGCCACCTTATGGTGTAAAACCCTACTTCCTGCTTTGGTGGACTGGCCTCAGGAGGGCTAGAATGTGAACTAGTACAGTGGTTCCAGGAGGAGAGCTCAGGAGGAGAGCTCAGGAGGGTCGGGAGGCAAGAGTTCTTGCTCCTGTGCGTGGAAGCCGAGTTTATGGATCTGCTTGACTTGTCCCTCATAGTGGGGATCCTAGCTACTTATATAGGCGGCCAGGGTCATATTCCCCCGAAATATTTAGGCGGGAAGGGATCCCACAATGGCCATTTTTGAGCGGGAACACAAGGACATTCATATCCTGACAAAAGCAGTCTTCGCCTGCAAAAGGATCAGGTGGTGACGCGGTGGTGGGCTCGGTGATGACATCCTCCCTGTCATCCTTGCTGTCTTCGGTCTTGTTGCACCAAAGGGGAAACCTTTGTCCCGCTCCTCGGGAACCTGCGCCTACGCTGCCTCCTTTGCACCGAAACGGCAACTGCGCCGCTGGTGGGCGCTGGCACCCGCCGGCGCGGTATGTCACTGCTTACGTCACTGCCTCCTCCTGAGGCAGGCTCGGCCTTGGATTCTCCGCCCCTCCGAAGCACCTTGCCGAGGCCGCTCCTGAGGGGGTCTTGACTTTGTTCTCCTCGCGAGGTCTAGCCCCCTCGTGAGGGTCTTGGGTAGCTGGTTGATCAGCTGGGCCGTACCAGGCCGTGGTAGGAGCGCGTCGTGGCCCGCAGACATGCAAGTCTGGGTACCCTGGTTCACAGGACGCCGACAGTAGCCCCCGGGCCCAAGGCGCGCGCGGAGTTAGCTTCGGGGCGAAGCCTTAGCCAAGGACGAAGCGCCGCGGGCCCCAAAAAGGCTGCGGGCCAGGCTAGCGCGTGAAGGTCGGATGGGACATGGGCGACTCCACTTCCCACGCAGTCTCGGCAACCGTGCGACTTGACAACTTCTTGGGGCGGGCAGCAGGGCCATTATGGCCAGGCGTGAGTGGCCGACGATTGATCTTCTTGGCCTATAAACAGGGGGTGAGGCACCACGTCTCTCACTTGACTATTGTAGATCAATCCGTGCTCCTCCCACTTCTCTGAGGGCTTCTATTGCGCCGATACGTAGGTTCTCGGCCGCGGAGAAGGGGAAGAGCCCGATGGTGGAGCCTGAGCGGTTCCCCCCGAATAAGAGGCGCCGTGATTCTCCAAGAGCGTCCCTGAGACCGGCGGATGCCCGCACAAGGTGCACGCTGGTGCCGCCAGGGTTTCCGCTTCCCTTGAGTGCTCCGACAATAGGCAGATGAAGCTGGGATGGCTACAGGGGTGGTGCAGTCTGCCGCCCAGAGAGGCGGGCGACTTATCGCGCCCTACTACCGTCTCATACCGAGGACGACACCCGCGAGTTCATCGTATGGGCGGGAGCCCCTCCGCATTCTTGGATCCTCCTTCCTCCATTCCTGAAGGAGGTGCTCCCGGCTCACGGCCGAGTGACGATGCAGCTGCGGCACGAGGGGTGCCACCTTCCCCCTTCGTATGCCGACGTCAAGGTGGTCTCCTCTGGCTGGGTCTTCATGACCTGGGGTTGGGGCGTGGTGCGCCATGCCTGCACCCCCGCTGGGAGGCACATTCTTCATTTCGCGCTGGACGGGATGGGCACGATGACCTTCAAAGTCTTCGGGGTGGACGGCTGACGGCTGTCGTGTGGCGCGGGGGACGGGCTCGCCGGCGACCATTACCCATGCCGCCAGGGCAGCAATGCCGGGGGCGAGGCGCTCGCCATCGGTTGCGCCTCCAACTCCTCCGGTAGCAGTTACGCTACCCCTGAGATGGCCTTGAGCTCCGACGAGAGCTACGAGCCACCAAGTCGCCGCTCCTATCGCCGGAAGGAAACAGCGTCCTCGCGGCATCGTCGTTGTTGAAGGAGTTCAAGCCGCATTCCTCCGAGTGCGGCCCTCTTAGCTTGGTCCCTGCGAGACACCATGGACGGCCCTATGGGGGCGTGTAAATCCTTGTAATATTTTTGCTATTATCTGGTGTTATAAACTTATGCTCCTCATGAGGCCCTCTGCTGAGGCATGATCTTCCCTTCCTTCTGTCCTCGTGGTAGTTTAGGGCCCTGCGCCTATGAGACCCAGTCCCTAGACAAGCCTCAGCCTACGCTGGTATGCCAGGTCGCGATGCCGTGGTCAAGTCCAGGAGGTGAGTGAACTAGGGTCCGGTAGGAGCCCCCGAGGCGCGATGCTCGGGAGGTCCCTCTTGGCATGCATGCAATCGTCCACCAGGGCCGTTGAGAAGGGCTTTCATGCCGCAATGGGTTCGTGATCACAGTGGGTGGAGGTGTAGCTGCGCGAGTAGGTGCGGCGTTGAAAAGTTATCTTAGTGATCCCCTGTGGTCGGGTGGCGGTGGTACTTGATTTTCTGTCACCTTTCCCTCGGGGCGAGGTTCTGTGCCCGGGCTGTCTTCACGAGGAGGTGGTAGCAGTCGCTCTGAGGCCACCAAACACAAAGGGCGCGGCTGCCGAGGCGCTGGGGGTGGAGGTCACAGAGCTGGTGGGGGAATTCCCCCAGGCCACCACTACCGCAGCCGAAGAGGTGGATACCGGATGATGCGCTTGGTGATGCCTGATCTGCTCCTGTCTAGAGAGAGAAGTGTGAGTGCCTCAGGGAGGCATAAGAAATTGCTCGAATTTTAAAAACTTGGTATTATTGTAATAACATGATGATTTCCGTGCTTGCTTCCTTTCATGTTTGCTTAGGTGCTCTGCGTCGGCAGGGCCCAACCCCGCGCATACCTCGATCGCCATTGAGCCCTCCGGGTGACCGGGGTTATCGTAATAACTGGACTCAAGGGATGAGGGGCTACGTGGCTAGTGAGGCCCCTGGGTCGCAATGCCCAGGGGTCCCCCTTGACGTTCAAGCGATCCCGTTTGTGTTCTGCGTCGGCAGGGCCCAGCCCCGCGCATACCTCGATCGCCATTGAGCCCTCCGGGTGACCGGGGTTATCATAATAACTAGACTCAAGGGATGAGGGGCTACGTGACTGGTGAGGCCCCTGGGTCGCGATGCCCAGGGGTCCCCTTGACGTACGAACGGCTCCCATGAGGGAGAACAAGCACCATACCTTGCTCACGAGCCTTCGCCTGGGATGGGGCGCGAGAAGGCTAGGTGTCTGGGCACCTGGTAGGGTGCCATCTGCAAGGCGTGACCTGAGCATGGCCCCCGTGCCTAGCCCCCCTCGCGACACCCATCCAAGGAGAACATGTGAGCGTCGTGAGCTGAAAAGCTCCCTGAGATTGGTGCGACCACTGGGGGCCGCCCTCAGTTGTTTATAACTAGCGCGGAGCATAGAGCTACCACACTTGCACGGAGTGTGGGCATAACCACGCCTCAGTCGTAGCGGCCAGCGCGGAGCTTGGTGCTTCCACTGGTTCGTGGGCATAACCGCTCCTCGGTTGGTTCTGCCAGCGCGGAGCATAGCACTTCCACTGGACCGTGCGAGGGAGCCTCCCACTGGCAGAAACTCCGGGGCATGTACAGCCATGCCCTGACACGTAGCTGTTGGAAATATGCCCTAGAGGCAATAATAAAATGGTTATTATTATATTTCCTTGTTCATGATAATTGTCTGTTATTCATGCTTGAATTGTATTATCCGGAAACAGTGATACATGTGTGAATACATAGACCACAAAGTGTCCCTGGTAAACCTCGAGTTGCTAGCTCGTTGATCAACAGATGGTTACGGTTTCTTGGCCATGGACATTGGATGTCATTGATAACGGGATCACATCATTAGGAGAATGATGTGATGGACAAGACCCAATCCTAAGCCTAGCACAAGATCGTATACTTCGTAATGCTAAAGCATTTCTAATGTCAAGTATCTTTTCCTTAGACCATGAGGTTGTGCAACTCTCGGATACCGTAGGGATACTTTGGGTGTGCCAAACGTCACAACGTAACAGGGTGGCTATAAAGGTACGCAACGGGTATCTCCGAAAGTATCTATTGAGTTGGCACGAACCGAGACTGGGATTTGTCACTCCGTATGACAGAGAGGTATCTCTGGGCCCACTCGTTAAAACATCATCATAATGAGCTCAATGTGACTAAGGAGTTGGTCACGGGATGATGTATTACGGAACGAGTAAAGAGACTTGCCATGTCGAGATTGAACAAGGTATCGGTATACCGACGATCGAATCTCAGGCAAGTACTGTACTGATAGACAAAGGGAATTGCATACGGGATTGATTGAATCCTTGACATCGTGGTTCATCCGATAAGATCATCGAGGAACATGTAGGAACCAACATCGGTATCCAAATCCCGCTGTTGGTTGACCGGAGAGTTGTCTCGGTCATGTCTACGTGTCTCCCGAACCCGTAGGGTCTACACACTTAAGGTTCGGTGATGCTAGGGTCATAGAGATATATGCACACGGTAACCCGAATGTTGTTCGGAGTCCCGGATGAGATCCTGGACGTCACGAGGAGTTCCGGAATTGTCCAGAGGTAAAGAATTATATATATGAAGTCCAGTTTCAGCCATCGGGAGAGTTTCGGGGGTCACCGGTTGTAAGGGCATATTTAGCCAAATGGTGTTTTGGTGATTGATGACAATGCGTTTGCGGACTAATCATGTGTTCTAAGCTCTTTTAGATACAGCTCACTATGGCACAAGAAGACTAGAGGCCCCTCGGAATCTATGGAAGACGGTGTTTCCTTTTTGCTTAGTTTTCGGTGGTTCTGAGTAATAGGAAAGCCGTACTATTAAGAGGGGATCCGCTTTGGTAAGGTTTGGGTGGAATCAACACGTACACTTCTTTATTGCACCCATCATTCCTTCCCGCCACAATGGAGTCCTTCTTTCCCATCTTCTCTAGCTTTTCCTGGCTCCAGTGGTAGTACCGCGGATCCCAGCGGTAGTACCGCCCGTGTGTCCCAAGCGGTAGTACCGCCCCACTAAGCGGTAGTACCGCTTGGTACACACTGCGGTAGTACCGCCGCTGATCCGTGCTACCACCGCCTCGACTCGCGAGCGCGTTTTTGTGTCGAGTTTTGCGGTACTAGGTGCAGTAGTAGAGGCGGTAGTACCGCTCCCAGCGGGAGTACCGCCCTGAGACCGCGGTAGTACCGCTCTGGGTCCCTACCCCTATGGCACGGTAGTACCGCTTGTGAGGCACCGGTAGTACCGCTCTATAAGCAGTAGTACCGCTTCCCCAAGCGGTAGTACCGCTCTGTGCGGGGCTGAGTGGGGGATAACGGTTGGATTGTTCCCCCCACTATATAAAGTCTTCTTCTTCCTCCTTTTTGATCACCTCTTCCCCCACATACCCATTGTTGCTCCAAAGATCCATTTTCGCCCGATCTCTCTCCCTAGCCAATCAAACTTGTTGATTTGCTTGGGATTGCTTGAGAAGGCATCGATCTACACTTCCACCAAGAGATATTTGATTCCCCCACTAATCCCTAGCGGATCTTGTTACTCTTGGGTGTTTGAGCACCCTAGACGGTTGAGGTCACCTTGAAGCCATATTCCATTGTGGTGAAGCTTCGTGGTTTCGTTGGGAGCCTCCAATTTAGTTGTGGAGATAGCCCCAACCTTGTTTGTAAAGGTTCGGTTGCCGCCTTCAAGGGCACCACTAGTGGAATCGCGGCACCTTGCATCGTGTGAGGGCGTGAGGAGAATACGGTGGCCCTAGTGGCTTCTTGGGGAGCATTGTGCCTCCACACCGCTCCAACGAAGACGTACTTCCCTTCAAAGGGAAGGAACTTCGGCAACACATCTTCGTCTCCACCGGTTCCTCTTGTGGTTATTTCTTACCTTTACTTGTGCAAGCATTACTTGTTTATCTCCTATAGCTTGCTTGTGAAGTTTTTATCTTTACTTTCTATTAGTTGTCATCTTAGTACCATATCTAGACAGCTTACTTTATTGCTTAATTTAAAGTGGTTAAGAAAAGCTAAAAATTGTTAGTTGCCTATTCACCCCCCCCCTAGTCAACCATATCGATCCTTTCAATTGGTATCAGAGCCTCGTCTCTTTTTAAGGACTTTACCGTCAAAAGAGTATGGGTGACAACATAGTCGAGACGGAGGATCATTCCGGTGGAACTCCGTCCTTGCCTACGTCCGATGGGGGAGCCTCGTTCTCTCGTGAGGAGTTCAATGTGGCCTTGACCACATTGAAAGAGTCACTAGCGATCGAGGTCAAAGGCATGTTTAAAGATTTGCTTGAGGGGCTTAAATTATCCACCACACCGTTGGAAGTGGTTCGTCCCGCTACCAACGTGTCGGAGGCTAATCCTGACAAGGGAGAAGCTAGTAGTGAACAAGCCCCTGTTATTAAGAATGGGAGTGGGATCTTTGCCCACTCCGCTCCACCTACTCACTATGGAGGACCCATTCCCACACCGCATTTAAATTCCGTTGGGCCTCCTCCCAAGTTTATCAAAAATTCTGATTTTGCTACTTGGGTGTTTCGTTTCAAACGTCATATAAATCACTGTTCTACTAATCTTTGGAGAATCATTGAGCAAGGTTTTTATCCGCGTGATCCCGACAACATGACTCCAAGAGAAACTGCGGATCATCAATTCAACGAGTCCGCTCTTTGCATTCTTCAAGATGCTATCCCTCCAGAAGACATTGCACATCTTCGACCCTTCACTGTGGCCAAGGAAGCTTGGAAGCATGTTGGCACTATGTACAAGGGAAGCACTAGTATTCAACGCTCTAACTATGAAGTTGTGCAAGATGAAGCCGATGATTTTGCTACGATCGAAGAAGAAGATCCTCGTGAACTTTATCGGAGATTAACTACCCTTGCGGTCTCTCTTCGATATCATGGCAGTAAGGACACAGATGACAATTGGATCAAGCGCAAGTTCCTCAAGGCCATGATGCCCTATCATAAGGCCATGTCCTCTGTCATTCTTTAGAGACCGGACTTCCACCACTTATCCTCAAATGAAGTGTTGGATGAGTTCGTTGCCATGAGGATCTTAGATATGACCGCCGACAATGCGGTCTTAAGAGCTCAACGATTGAGGAAGCCTAATCTTGCCCTGAAGGCCAAGACTTGTGTGGAATAAGAGGAGGTGGAGGTGTTGGGGAACGTAGTATTTACAAAATTTTCCTACGATCATGCAAGATCTATCTACTAGATGCATACCAACGAGGGGGAGAGTGTGTCTACGTACCCTCGTAGACCGGGAGCGGAAGCGTCAAGTGACGCAGTTGATGTAGTCGAACTTCTTCGCGATCCAACCGATCAAGCACCGAACGTACGGCACCTCCGCGTTCAGCACACGTTCAGCTTGATGACGTCCCACGAGCTCTTGATCCAGTTGAGCTTCACGGGAGAGTTTTGTCAGCATGACGGCGTGGTGACGGATATGATGTATCTACCGGCGCAGGGCTTCGCCTAAGCACTGCAACGATATGACCGAGGTGTGTTTCTGTGGAGGGGGGCACCGCACACGGCTAGAACAATTCAACTTGTGTGTCTTTGGGTGCCCCCCTGCCCCCGTATATAAAGGAGCAAGGGGGAGGCCGGCCGGCCCTCCTATGGTGCGGCTAGGGCTGCAATCCTACTAGGAATAGGATTGCAATCCTATTCCTAGTAGGAACCTACCAAAGAAGGAAAAGGGGGGAAGGAAAGAGAGGGAGAGGGAGAGGGAAAGAGGGGCCGCGCCCCCCTCCCCTAGTCCTATTTGGACTCCTCCTAGGGAGACGGCGCGCCACCTCCTGGCTGCTGCTCTCTCTCTCCCCTATCGCCCACCAGGGCCCACCATTCCCCCGCGGGGTTCCGGTAACCCCCCCCCCCCGGCACTCCGGTAAATTCCGAAACTTTCCAGAACACTTCCGGTGTCCGAATATAGTCGTCCAATATATCAATCTTTATGTCTCGGACATTCCGAGACTCCTTGTCATGTCCGTGATCTCATCCGGGACTCCGAACTACCTTCGGTACATCAAAACTCATAAACTCATAATACCGATCATCATCAAACGTTAAGCGTGCGGACCCTACGGGTTCGAGAACTATGTAGACATGACCGAGACTCATCTCCGGTCAATAACCAATAGCGGAACCTGGATGCTCATATTGGCTCCTACATATTCTACGAAGATCTTTATCGGTCAAACCGCATAACAACATACGTTGTTCCTTTTGTCATCGGTATGTTACTTGCCCGAGATTCGATCCTCGGTATCTCTATACCTAGTTCAATCTCGTTACCGGCAAGTCTCTTTACTCGTTCCATAATACATCATATCGTGACTAACTCATTAGTCTTTTGCTTGCAAGGCTTATTATGATGTGCATTACCGAGAGGGCCTAGAGATACCTCTCCAACACTCGGAGTGACAAATCCTAGTCTTGATCTATGCCAACACCACAAATACTTTCGGAGACACCTGTAGAGCATCTTTATGATCACCCAGTTACGTTGTGACGTTTGATAGCACACAAGGTGTTCCTACGGTATTCGGGAGTTGCATAATCTCATAGTCATAGGAACATGTATAAGTCATGAAGAAAGCAATAGCAGTAAAACTAAACGATCATAGTGCTATGCTGACGGATGGGTCTAGTCCATCACATCATTCTCCTAATAATGTGATCCCGTTGATCAAATGACAACTCATGTCTATGGTTAGGAAACATAACCATCTTTGATGAATGAGCTAGTCTAGTAGAGGCATACTAGGGACACTCTGTTTTGTCTATGTATTCACACATGTACTAAGTTTCCGGTTAATACAATTCTAGCATGAATAATAAACATTTATCATGATATAAGGAAATATAAATAACAACTTTATTATTGCCTCTAGGACATATTTCCTTCAGTCTCCCACTTGCACTAGAGTCAATAATCTAGCTCACATCGCCATGTGATTTAATACCGATAGTTCACATCGTTATGTGAATAACACCCATAGTTCACATCGCCATGTGACCAACATCCAAAGGGTTTACTAGAGTCAATAATCTAGTTCACATCGCTATGTGATTAATACCCAAGAGTAATAAGGTGTGATCATGTTTTGCTTGTGAGAGAAGTTTAGTCAACGGGTCTGTCACATTCAGATCCGTATGTATTTCGCAAATTTCTATGTCTACAATGCTCTGCATGGAGCTACTCTAGCTAATTGCTCCCACTTTCAATACGCATCCAGATTGATACTTAGAGTCATCTGGATTTAGTGTCAAAGCTTGCATCGGCGTAACCCTTTACGACGAACTCTTTATCACCTCCATAATCGAGAAATATTTCCTTAGTCATCCAGTTACTAAGGATAATTTTGACCGTTGTACTGTGATCTACACCTGGATCACTATTGTACCCCCTTGACAAACTCATGTCAAGGTACACAACATGTTTGGTACACAGCATGGAATACTTTATAGAACCTATGTCTGAGGCATAGGGAATGACTTTCATTCTCTCTATATTTTTCTGCCGTGGTCTGGCTTTGAGTCTTACTCAAGTTCACACCTTACAAGTCAGGCAAGAACTCCTTCTTTGACTGATCCATTTTGAACTACTTCAAAAACTTATCAAGGTATGTACTCATCAAAAGTCTTATCAAGCGTCTTGATCTATCTCTATAGATCTTGATGCCCAATATGTAAGCAGCTTCACCAAGGTCTTTCTTTGAAAAACTCCTTTCAAACACTCCTTTATGCTTTCCAGAAAATTCTACATCATTTCCGATCGACAATATGTCATTCACATATACGTATCTGAAAGGTTGTAGTGCTCCCACTCACTTCTTGTAAATACAGGCTTCACCGCAAGTCTGTATAAATCTATATGCTTTGATCAACTTATCAAAGTGTATATTCCAACTCCGAGATGCTTGCACCAGTCCATAGATGGATCGCTGGAGCTTGCACATTTTGTTAGCACCTTTAGGATTGACAAAACCTTCTGGTTGCATCATATACAAGTCTTCTTTAATAAATCCATTAAAGAATGCAGTTTTGTTATCCATTTGCCAGATTTCATAAAATGCGGCAATTGCTAACATGATTCAGACAGACTTAAGCATCGCTACGTGTGAGAAAGTCTCATCGTAGTCAACTACTTGAACTTGTTGAAAAACTTTTGCAACAAGTCGAGCTTTGTAACAGTAACATTACCGTCAGCGTCAGTCTTCTTCTTGAAGATCCATTTATTTTCGATGGCTTGCCGATCATCGGGCAAGTCAACCAAAGTCCATACTTTGTTCTCATACATGGATCCCATCTCAGATTTCACGGCCTCAAGCCATTTTGCGGAATCTGGGCTCATCATCGCTTCCTCATAGTTCGTAGGTTCATCATGGTCCAGTAACATGACTTCCAGAACCGGGTTGCCGTACCACTCTGATGCGGAATGAACTCTGGTTGATCTACGAAGTTCAGCAGAAACATGATCTGAAGATTCATGATCATCATCATTAGCTTCCTCACTAATTGGTGTAGGAATCACTGGAACTAGTTTCTGTGATGTTCCACTTTCCAATTCGGGAGAAGGTACAATTACCTCATCACGTTCTACTTTCCTCCCACTCACTTCTTTCGAGAGAAAATCCTTCTCTAGAAAGGATCCACTCTTAGCAACAAAGACCTTGCCTTCGGATCTGTGATAGAAGCTGTACCCAATAGTTTCTTTTGGGTATCCTATGAAGATTTACTTCTCCGATTTGGGTTCGAGCTTATCATGTTGAAACTTTTTCACATAAGCATCGCAGTCCCAAACTTATAGAAATAACAGCTTAGGTTTCTCATCAAACCACAGTTCATACGGTGTCATCTCCACGGATTTAGATGGTGCCCTATTTAACGTGAATGTAGCTATCTCTAATGCATAACCCCAAAAGCGATAGTGGTAGATCGGTAAGAGACATCATCGATCGCACCATATCTAATAAAGTACGATTATGACGTTCAGACACACCATTACACTGTGGTGTTCCAGTTGGCGTGAGTAGTGAAACTATTTCACATTGTTTTTACTGAAGGCCAAACTCGCTAACTGAAAGTGCAACTAATCCCCGGGTGGTTTTGGTAATTAATAACAACATATATATCATTGAACTAATATTTACTTGAGAATCATTTCAGAGAAGTTCGATGATATGGGTATGGAAATGTCTGAAGAAGTGGACCCCTCAAAATGCTAAGACAAGCATTGGCAAAAGCTCAAGACTCTATTTTTGGTTGAGTGATCAAAGATCACATTGAGTCCATAGGAAAAGCCAATACTATTAAAAGGGGATGAGGTTGTGTTGATGATCTGGTTGCTCAAGTGCTTAGTGATTTAGCTCCCTCAACTATCAGCAACTTTCACTACTTAACACACTCATAAGTAATCTCGGACAAACTGATTTTTCCAACTCAGTCCCACCGAGATGAACCACCTCAGTTATTCTTCCAAACCCTAATTTTTCGGTCCATCCGATTTTGAGTTCGGTCTCACCGAAACTGGACTGCCAACCTTCTGTAACCAATTGACATCATATCGGAATATCCGAGTTGTTAATTTCGGTCTCACCGAGAATGGCAAGCTCCTACCTTTGACTCATATCGGACACACCGAGATGGTATTTTCGGTCCCACCGAAAATCCCAACGTTCACTATATTTGAACTTTCGGTCTGACCGAGTTTTCACTTCGGTCTCACCGAGATTGCTCAAATATGTGTGTAACGGTTGGATTTTGTGTGGAGGCTATATATACCCCTCCACCCCCTCTTCATTCGTGGAGAGAGCCATCAGAAAGTCTACCACTCCTACCATACACTTTCTGAGAAGAGAACTACCTACCCTTGTGTTGAGATCAAGTCATTCTATTCCTACCATATGAAACTTGATTTCTAGCCTTCCCAAGTTGCTTTCCACTCAATCCTTTCTTCCACCACAGCCATATCAGTGAGGAGAGTTGAGTGTTGGGGAGATTATCATTTGAAGCACAAGAGCAAGGATTTCATCATCATCAACCACATCTATTACCTTTTGGAGGGTGGTGCCTCCTAGATTGGTTAGGTGTCGCTTGGGAGCCTCCGTCCTCGAGATGTGGAGTTGAACCAAGAAGTTTGTAAGGGCAAGGAGATCGCCTACTTCGTGAAGATCTACCCCGAGTAAGGCTAGTCCTCCGTGGGCGTAGGCCATGATGGAATAGACAAGGTTGCTTCTTCGTGGACCCTTCGTGGGTGGAGCCCTCCGTGGACTCGCGCAGCCGTTACCCTCCGTGGGTTGAAGTCTCCATCAACGTGGATGTACGATAGCACCACCTATCGGAACCACGACAAAAATCTCCATGTCTCCAAACTGCGTTTGATCCTCTCCACCTCTCTTTACTACATGTGCAATTTACTTTCCGCTGCTTAAACTCTAGAATTGCATGTGTAGGGTGATACTTGAATTGATCTTAATTGTGAAACTGCCAAAAACTTTGCATGATCAAAAGGAAGATTTTTTATATTGTTAAGTAGTCTAATCACCCCCCCCTCTAGACATACTTTCGATCCTACAAGTGGTATCAGAGCTTTGGTCTCCATTGTTTTGGTTTCCATTGCATTGGACTCCATAAGCTTGGTTTCACAACCTAGGAGAGTATGGCGTCTAGTGAGGGTAATTATCGTAGAGGTCCTTACTTTGATGGTACAAATTTTGCTAGTTGGAAGCATAAAATGAAAATGCATATTCTTGGTCATAACCCAGCCGCATGGGGCATTATTTGTGTTGGTATGCAAGGTGATTTCTTCGAGGAAGGAAAAGTTCTGGATCGCGAAGCTACACCGGAAGAGTTGCGGATGTTGCAAAACAATGCTCAAGCTTGTGACATTCTCTTCAATGCTTTGTGTCTCGAGGAGTTCAACAAAATCAGCCATCTTGAGAATGCTAAAGAGATTTGGGATACTTTGGTTGAAATGCACGAAGGTACTGAATCTGTGAAGGAATCAAAGCTAGATATTCTTCAAGGTCAACTTGACAAGTTCAAGATGAAGGATGGTGAAGGAGTCGCTGAAATGTACTCTAGGCTTGCTCTCATCACAAATGAGATTGCCGGCTTAGGAAGTGAAGAAATGACCGACCGATTCATCATTAAGAAGATTCTCATAGCTTTGGATGGAAAGTATGACACCGTGTGCACATTGATCCAAATGATGCCAAACTACAAGACTCTCAAGCCAACTGAAGTCATTGGAAGAATTGTTGCTCATGAGATGACACTTAAGGATAAGGAAGAGCTTCACAATAAGTCAAGTGGTGCTTACAAAGCTACAAGTGATGCTCCCACTACCTCAAGTGACAAGCTAATTTCCAATGAAGAGATAAGCCTAATGGTCAAGAACTTCAACAAGTTCTACTAGAATAGAGGCAAAGAAAGAAGCTCAAAGTCTAGATCATATGATGAAAAGAGATCTTCTAGTCGTGATCGAAACTGCTACAATTGTGGAAGACCCGGACACTTCTCAAATGAGTGTACGGCTCCCCACAAGAGAAGAGAGGAATCTCCAAGAAGAAGAGCAAGAGATGAGTCACCTCGGAGAGAGAGAAGGAGTAGAGATGATCGTTATGAACGAAGACCCTCTCGGAGAAGCAAGGATTCGGAGAGGAAAGACAAGTCATCAAGGAGCTACACAAGAAGAAGACATCAAGCACATGTCGGTGAATGGGTCTCCGGCTCCGACTCCGACAATCAATCCGATGGAAGCTATCACTCCGACTCCGACTACAGTCAAGATGAAGGTGTTGCCGGACTTGCACTCGTATCCTCCAACTCCAACTCCTACGACTTATTTGATTCACCAAATGAGGGAATTGGAAGATGCTTCATGGCTAAAGGCCCCAAGGTAACACACCCTGAATTCATTGACTTTGATAGTGATGAGGATGACTTGCTTGGTGAAGATGAGCTCTTGCATGATAAATCTAGTGAGCTTAGTAATGATGAAAATGCTAGTAGTCTTTATAGTCGAGAAGAGTCGAATGACAATGCTATGAAGGAGATTGAGCGTCTAACTAAAGAACTAAACACTCTTAAGTTAGCTCATGAAACAACTCAAGAAGATCATAGAGAGCTCCTAAGATCTCATGAGAAGCTACGCTTCGAGAAGCTCACTCTAGAGCAAGAACATGAGTTTCTAAAAGCGATCAATGACGATCTTCGAAAGAAGAGTTCTTCATATCTTGCCAAACGACTTCTCTTGTCTAATTTCTTGCCACCTATTAAGACTAAGCATGACAAGCATAAGAAAAATTCTTCCTCTAGTAGTAACAATAACCATGTTAAATCCAATATTGTTGCTTCTAGTAGTTCTCTTGATTCCACTAACAATGTTTCAAGCCAAGTTACACTTGAGCAAGAAAATAGCTTATTGAAGGAAATCATAGAGAAAGGTGTCTACAAGAGTCTTGCCGGAAGCAAGAACTTTGAGGAGATTGTTCGCAAACAAGGAAGGCACCGGAATAATCAAGGGATTGGTTTTGAGCGAAAGTTCAACGCCGAAGGTGTTGAGTGGGAAGAAGGTCAATACCCTACTCCACAGTTTGTCTCACAAAAGGAGAAGTATGATCCTACTTCTTCCAATGTGGTACAAGCTCAAGATGACCTTTCACCACAAGACCACAAGCTAAAGGCCAAGGACAAGCTTCAAGAGGAGATTGATGCATTCATTGAAGCACCTCAAGCCATGGTCAAGTGGGTTCCCAAGGACTCATCAAGTTCTACTTCGTCAAGCTCAACTACAACCCCAAGGATTCCCATCAAGATGATGTGGATCCCAAAGAAGAAGAACTAGAAGGTTCTTGAGGGTGACTCCGCCAACAAACTTCACTCATATTCATTTTGGCAAGAACTTGTGCAATCAACTTCCACATCATGCACTAGTTCATGGAGTCACAAACCCTCTTGTTGGTAAGTCAAGGGACAAGGTAATCATTGCTTTCATGGACATCATCTTTTGTGTACTTCAATCTATGTCTATGGATATTCATGTTTGTTCCTTGTGGGACTAACCCATGTAGGTATTGAAAGTGCCCTAATCCAAAGGATAGCTCCCAACTCTTGATGATCTACATCAACATTGAGCATCCACATCTTCAACATCTACATGAAGTCTTCTACGACAACCCAAGGTTAGTTTGACCCTTTAAAAGGGGTTCTCACATCTAGGGGGAGCTTGGCTCTAAAAATTGAGCTAAAGCATCTTCAAATGATGTGAACACATAAATGCTTTATGTAAAAGTGGTAACCCCACTTGTGCTTAAACGATGAGTATGACCTATGATCAAATGTTCTCATTTGGCTCCTAAGTCAAAATACTCATATATAGATGACCTAGTCATCGACAAATTGTGTGCTAGTAGCTAGAGTATTGGTTGTGCATGTTTGACACATATTTCAGTTGCTATCTTATTGTGTGAGCATGTTGAATGCATGATTTCATCCATTCAAGGACATCCATTTGTTGTTTTGATTGTTTGACTTTTCTGGCCAAATGGATGGACAAGAATGCCTAAGCACCTTCCCTAGCTATCTATGCTTTCTTGTCTCAAATTCTATTCATGCTCATATCACAACTTTGAACAAGTCATTTTCGGACCCTCCGAGTGAGGAGCACTCGGAGCCACGATCCGTCTAAGGCTGACTTCCAAAACCTTCTAAGTCCATTTCGGTCTGACCGGCTTCTCCATCTCGGTCCAACCGAAACGCTTCGACTGATCTAGGTTTCATGTCGGTGAAACCGAGTTTAAAATCTCGGCGTGACCGATATGTGTAACTGCACAGCAGTTAGCCATTTCGGTGTCACCGAGTTTTTCAACTCGGTCCCACCGACAGTATGGGGATATATATACCTGAGGGCTGCGCGTGATTTAATTCTTCAAACCGTTTCGCCCCCAAGTCCCCTGCTGCCGTCGCCCTGGTCTTCGGATCGTCCCCGTCGTCGCCTGTGCGCCCTCGCCGCAGGTCTCCGCCGCCGTCAACGGTAATCCTCTCCGCGCCGTTGCCGCCGTAGAGGGACTCCACCAAGTTAGGGTGAGTCCCGATCCCTTTCGTGCTCCCCATCTGATTCTTGCACGATTGGTTTGCCATGAATCTATCCACGTTTGAGATATTCCCTAAACATCAGATCAGATCCTTTAGTTTCGAGCGAAATTCTTAGGTTTAGGTTTCCACGGAACACATCTCGGTGAAGCCGATTCTGAAAACTCGGAATGACCGATTTGGCCTCTAGCCATTGCACTGCACCGTTCGGTCTAACTGATTCGTGCAAATCGGTGTGACCGATGTAGAGTCTCAGTGAAACCCTAGTGTTTCGGTAGGACCGAAACCCATTTCGGTCTGACCGAAAGTGGTGTGTAGGCCTCTGTATACACTTCGGATTCACCGAAACTGAAAATCGGTTTGACCGAAATGCATTCTGTGAAAACTCAAAACTAAGATTTGAACTCATTTTTTTTGCAAAAACCTCTGCAGTTGTGATAACTCTTCTACTCTGCCTATACCTTATCTTTTCATAGGTTGTCAGCCATGTCAGATGTCAGTGACAGCCAGAACAGGTCTGAATCACCGTTTGCAGAGATTCCAGAGGCAGTTACTAGTCCTGAGGCTAGCAGTTCCAGTGATGATGGTGAGAGGAGCACCCCCAGTGGTTTGCCTCCTGCAGCCACCAGAACCAGAAAGAAGAGAAATTCTGATGATGAGGACTCTGACTTCATTGCTGAGGAAGTTACCTCCAAGCCCAAGAGGAATGTTGTTGCCAAAGAGCACCAAGGGCAGCAGTCGAGGAAAGGCACAAGCAAGGTAAAGCAGTCAGCTGTTGCAAAGAAGCTAAACTTGGAAGAGCCAGCTCCAAGTAAGGTGAAGAAAACTTCCAAGAGGAAGAGGGTAGTATATGCTGAACCTCAAGTTGATGCAGCTGCTGAAGAAGAAGAAGAAGATGCACCCCAGCCTCCTCCTCAGAAGGCTAAGTTCATGGGTGATGCTATTAGGGCTCAAGCCTCTTCTAAGCCCAAGAAGCCTGCTCAAGCCAAGGCAGCTCCAGCCAAGCCCAAGAGAACAACCAGGAGCATTCCAGCTTCTGAGAAGAACAAAGGTGAGATGCCACCGTCTGAGTCAGATGAAGAGCATGTGTTGCTTAAGCTCCGTCCTAAGTTGCCACTCCACAATGATGCTCATCCTCAAGCTAAGGACATGAAGGCAAGGAAGGATAAAGGTCTCAGGCTATGGAGACAGTCTGATCCATATGCCGTGAGGAGAAGGACTGCTGTGGACCCCAGATTCCACACCAGAGAGCAGCAGGACTTCTATGAGACCGTGCTGATGGATAAGAAGCCTATTGTTGCTGACACCAGGTATGTTGACTGGAAGTACATTGACAGTGAAGAGCACCGAGACTTCTTTCCCCATGTGCATGAGAGCTTTACTGCATGTGGAGTTGCTGATTTTGTGGGTCAAGAGCTGACAGCTTGGAATGACGAGATGATCATGCAGTTCTACGCCACAGCCCACTTCTATCCTGATGGCAAGATCACCTGGATGACTGAAGGTCAAAGGTTTTCTTCGTCTGTTGAAGAATGGGCAGAACTTCTGAATGCTCCAGTGCTGAGAGAGGACGACATTGATGTCTATGGGATTCCTAAGAAGAGCCATGATTCCATGAAGAACATGTACAAGGAAATCCCCGCTGCTGATTTGGAAGGGTGGAAGCTTGGCTCAGTGTACTATCTCCAGGCAGGTCTGACCACCACTAACACTATTTTGAGGCATACCTTGATGCCCAAGTCTGGAGACCACCGCATGATTCGAGGCTATTCTATCAACATGCTGCACATTCTTGATGAGAAGGCACCTTTCAAGGTGATGGACTTAATGGTAGAGACCATTAAGAGGACTGCAGCTGACCAGAAGAGGTCGTGTGGATTTGCCCCGCAGATTCAGATGCTCATCAATGCCAAGTTTGGCACGGGCAAATTCATGTTGGATAGGAAGCACTTGCCACTGCAGCCAGAGCATGAGGACAACGTTGTTGTGATGGATGAGGAGGATCCAACCTCAATTGAAGGACAAGCCAAAATTGAAGCTGCGAAGAAAGCCAAAGCTGACAAAGAGGCAGCAGCAGCAGCAGCTAAACCAAAGAGCTTCGGAGAGCAGATTCTTGAAGCTACCCAGAGGATTGAACAACGCCTGGCCAGCATTGAGCAATCTCAGGAAAGCCTAGAGAGGATTGTTGAGGACAAGATCCACGCTCTGGACGTGAAGCTGACTGAGATTCAGGTGTCCGTCAACAAGCTTGAGGCAGACATGGAGGAAGCAAGGCAGGAGAGAGCAGAACTCATGCAGAATGATCTAGTCCAGGACTCTCATCGCCAGACTGCTCAGGTTCCCAGAGGATCCCGATCTGAAGCTATTCCAGTGACTGACTCCAGGGCTACCACTTCAGCACTAGCTACAGCTCCAGCAGTTACTCCAGCTCCAGCATCCACTCCTCCAGCGCAGACATCAGCAGAAGTCTTCGCCGATGCCGTCATTTCTACTCCGACATCTACCCAGACGGGAGCCGCCAGCAGAGCCCGCAGTGACGCTTAGCTCTATACCTTTTCGAACTTTTTTGGTAACTTGTTGCCAAAGGGGGAGAAATTGTATAGATCATAGGGCTTCGAGAGAGAGAGTGTTCTTTCGTTCTTTTGCCGGTTTCTTTGAGATACATTGGTTTCTTTCGGTCTTTCGATACTTTCAGTGTGCTTGCTACTACGTTTGATGCTACCTTAATGAGTGCTTGGTCATACTATGCTTTAATGTGTGCTTAATGCCTATCATATGCTATTCCTTATTGTATGGCTATTTACTCTTGTCTTGGTGATTGAGTGCATGTTATTCATTCTTATCATTTTGTGCGCTCCACCAAGATGTATGTGACATGGAAGAGTGATCCATAATCCTAATCGATTGTGCATTTGCATTCAAACGCAAATTTTAAATAATGCACAAATTTAGGGGGAGCTCTTGTTTATCACATACTTCTCAAAGCGACGATATTATTCATTGAATATATCTTTTGTCGAAGCTTTGATCTATATGTTGTCATCAATTACCAAAAAGGGGGAGATTGAAAGTGCAACTAATCCCCGGGTGGTTTTGGTAATTAATAACAACATATATATCATTGAACTAATATTTACTTGAGAATCATTTCAGAGAAGTTCGATGATATGGGTATGGAAATGTCTGAAGAAGTGGACCCCTCAAAATGCTAAGACAAGCATTGGCAAAAGCTCAAGACTCTATTTTTGGTTGAGTGATCAAAGATCACATTGAGTCCATAGGAAAAGCCAATACTATTAAAAGGGGATGAGGTTGTGTTGATGATCTGGTTGCTCAAGTGCTTAGTGATTTAGCTCCCTCAACTATCAGCAACTTTCACTACTTAACACACTCATAAGTAATCTCGGACAAACCGATTTTTCCAACTCAGTCCCACCGAGATGAACCACCTCAGTTATTCTTCCAAACCCTAATTTTTCGGTCCATCCGATTTTGAGTTCGGTCTCACCGAAACTGGACTGCCAACCTTCTGTAACCAATTGACATCATATCGGAATATCCGAGTTGTTAATTTCGGTCTCACCGAGAATGGCAAGCTCCTACCTTTGACTCATATCAGACACACCGAGATGGTATTTTCGGTCCCACCGAAAATCCCAACGTTCACTATATTTGAACTTTCGGTCTGACCGAGTTTTCACTTCGGTCTCACCGAGATTGCTCAAATATGTGTGTAACGGTTGGATTTTGTGTGGAGGCTATATATACCCCTCCACCCCCTCTTCATTCGTGGAGAGAGCCATCAGAAAGTCTACCACTCCTACCATACACTTTCTGAGAAGAGAACTACCTACCCTTGTGTTGAGATCAAGTCATTCTATTCCTACCATATGAAACTTGATTTCTAGCCTTCCCAAGTTGCTTTCCACTCAATCCTTTCTTCCACCACAGCCATATCAGTGAGGAGAGTTGAGTGTTGGGGAGATTATCATTTGAAGCACAAGAGCAAGGAGTTCATCATCATCAACCACATCTATTACCTTTTGGAGGGTGGTGCCTCCTAGATTGGTTAGGTTTCGCTTGGGAGCCTCCGTCCTCGAGATGTGGAGTTGAACCAAGAAGTTTGTAAGGGCAAGGAGATCGCCTACTTCGTGAAGATCTACCCCGAGTAAGGCTAGTCCTCCGTGGGCGTAGGCCATGATGGAATAGACAAGGTTGCTTCTTCGTAGACCCTTCGTGGGTGGAGCCCTCCGTGGACTCGCGCAGCCGTTACCCTCCGTGGGTTGAAGTCTCCATCAACGTGGATGTATGATAGCACCACCTATCGGAACCACGACAAAAATCTCCGTGTCTCCAAACTGCGTTTGATCCTCTCCACCTCTCTTTACTACATGTGCAATTTACTTTCCGCTGCTTAAACTCTAGAATTGCATGTGTAGGGTGATACTTGAATTGATCTTAATTGTGAAACTGCCAAAAACTTTGCATGATCAAAAGGCAGATTTTTTATATTGTTAAGTAGTCTAATCACCCCCCCTCTAGACATACTTTCGATCCTACACTAACTCAAATATTTTACCTCTGTGATCATATCGTAGAAACTCTTATTTTCTTGTTATGATGATTCTCCACTTCACTCTGAAATTCTTTGAACTTTTCAAATGTTTCAGACTTGAGCTTCATTAAGTAGATATACCCATATCTGCTCAAATCATCAGTGAAGGTCAGAAAATAACGATACCCGCCGCGAGCTTCAACACTCATTAGTCCACATACATCTATATGTATGATCTCCAACAAATCTGTTGCTCGCTCCATTGTTCCGGAGAACGGAGTTTTAGTCATCTTGCCCATGAGGCATGATTCACAAGCACCAAGTGATTCATAATCAAGTGATTCCAAAAGTCCATCACTATGGAGTTTCTTCGTGCGCTTTACACCATTATGACCTAAACGGCAGTGCCACAAATAAGTTGCACTATCATTATTAACCTTGCATCTTTTGGCTTCAATATTATGAATATGTGTATCACCCCGATCGAGATCCAACAAACTATTTTCATTGGCTGTATGACCATCGAAGGTTTTATTCATGTAAACAGAATAACAATTATTCTATAACTTTAAATGAATAACCGTATTGTAACAAATATGATCAAATCATATTCATGCTCAACGCAAATGCCAAATAACATTTATTTAGGTTTTATACTAATCCCCAAAGTATAGGGAGTGTGCGATGATGATCATATCAATCTTGGAACCACTTCCAACACACATCATCACTTCACCTTTAACTAGTCTCTGTTCATTCTGCAATTCTCATTTTGATTTACTAATTTTAGCAAATGAACCAGTATCAAATACCCAGGGGTTGCTATGAACACTAGTAAAGTACACATCAATAATCTGTATATAAAAATATACCTTTGTTCACTTTGCCATCCTTCTTATCCGCCAAGTATCTAGGGTAGTTCCACTTCCAGTGACCATTTCCTTTGCAGTAGAAGCACTTAGTTTCAGGCTTGAGTTTTAGCTTTGGGTTTCTTCACGGGAGTGACAACTTGCTTGTCATTATTCTTGAAGTTCCCCTTCTATCCCTTTGCCCTTTACTTGAAACAAGTGGTCTTGTTAACCATCAACACTTGATGCTTTTTCATGATTTCTACCTTCGCCGACTTCAGCATCGCGAAGAGCTCGGGAATTCCTTTCGTCATCCCTTGCATATTATAGTTCATCACGAAGTTCTACTAACTTGGTGATAGTGACTAGAGAACTTTGTCAATTACTATCTTATCTGGAAGATTAACTCCCACTTGATTCAAGTAATTGTAGTACCGAGACAATCTGAGCACATGCTAACTGGTTGAGCTATTCTCCTCCATCTTGTAGGCAAAGTACTGTCAGAAGTCTTATACCTCTCGACACGGGCATGAGTATGAAATACTAATTTCAACTCTTGGAACATCTTATATGCTCCATGGCGTTCAAAACATTTTTGAAGTCCCGGTTCTAATCCGTAAAGCATGGTGCACTTTAAACTATCAAGTAGTCATCATACCGAGCTTTTGTCAAAACGTTCATAACGTCTACATCTGCTCCTGTAATAGGTCTGTCACCTAGCGGTGCATCAAGGACATAATTTTCTGTGCAGCAATGAGGATAATCCTCAGATCACAGAACAATTCCGCATCATTGCTACTAACATCTTTCAACTTAGTTTTCTCTAGGAACATATAAAAAATAAACGGGGAGCAACATCGTGAGCTATTGATCTACAACATAGATATGCTAATACTACGAGGACTAAGTTCATGATAAATTAAAGTTCAATTTAATCATATTACTTAAAGAACTCCCACTTAGATAGACATCCCTTCGGTCATCTAAATGATCACGTGGTCCAAATCAACTAAACCATGTCCGATCATCACGTGAGATGGAGTAGTTTCAATGGTGAACATCTTATGTTGATCATATCTACTATATGATTCACGCTCGACCTTTCGGTCTCCAGTGTTCCGAGGCCATATCTGCATATGCTAGGTTCGTCAAGTTTAATCCGAGTATTCTGCGTGTGCAAAACTGGCTTACACCCGTTGTATTTGAACGTAGACCTTATCACACCCGATCATCATGTGGTGTCTCGGCACGACGAACTTTCGCAACGGTGCATACTCAGGGAGAAAACTTATACCTTGAAATTTAGTAAGGGATCATCTTATAATGCTACCGTCGTTCTAAGCAAACTAAAAAGCATAATAAGACAAACATCACATGCAATCAAAATATGTGACATGATATGGCCATCATCATCTTGTGCTTTTGATCTCCATCTCCAAAGCACCGTCATGATCACCTTCGTCACCGGCGCGACACCTTGATCTCCATCGTAGCATCGTTGTCGTCTCGCCAACTATTGCTTCTACGACTATCGCTACCGCTTAGTGATAAAGTAAAGCAATTATATGGCGATTGCATTTCATACAATAAAGCGACAACCATATGGCTCCTGCCAGTTGCCGATAACATTACAAAACATGATCATCTCATACAAAACCGTATAACTCATCATGTCTTGACTATATCACATCACAACATGCCCTGCAAAAACAAGTTAGACGTCCTCTACTTTGTTGTTGCAAGTTATACGTGGCTGCTACGGGCTTAGCAAGAACCGTTCTTACCTACGCATACAAAACCACAACGATGTTTCGTCAAGTATGTGCTGTTTTAACCTTCACAAGGACCGGGCGTAGCCACACTTGAGTCAGCTAAAGTGAGAGAGACAGACACCCGCCAGTCACCTTTAAGCAACGAGTGCTCATAACGGTGAAACCAGTCTCGCGTAAGCGTACGCTCGTAATGTCGGTCCGGGCCGCTTCATCTCACAATACCGCCGAAGAAAAGTAGGACATGCTGGTAAGCAGTATGACTAGTATCGCCCACAACTCATTGTGTTCTACTCGTGCATATCATCTACGCATAGACCTGGCTCATGATGCCACTGTTGGGGAACGTAGTATTTTCAAAATTTTCCTATGATCACGCAAGATCTATCTACTAGATGCATAGCAACGAGGGGGAGAGTGTGTCTACGAACCCTCGTAGACCGGGAGCGGAAGCGTTAAGTGATGCGGTTGATGTAGTCGAACTTCTTCGCGATCCAACCGATCAAGCACCGAACGTACGGCACCTCCGCGTTCAGCACACATTCAGCTTGATGACGTCCCACGAGCTCTTGATCCAGTTGAGCTTCACGGGAGAGTTTCGTCAGCACGACGGCGTGGTGACGGATATGATGTATCTACCGGCGCAGGGCTTCGCCTAAGCACTGCAACGATATGACCGAGGTGTGTTTCTGTGGAGGGGGGGCACCGCACACGGCTAGAACAATTCAACTTGTGTGTCTTTGGGTGCCCCCCTGCCCCCGTATATAAAGGAGCAAGGGGGAGGCCGTCCGGCCCTCCTATGGTGCGGCTAGGTCTGCAATCCTACTAGGAATAGGATTGCAATCCTATTCCTAGTAGGAACCTACCAAAGAAGGAAATGGGGGGAAGGAAAGAGAGGGAGAGGGAGAGGGAAAGAGGAGCCGCGCCCCCCTCCCCTAGTCCTATTCGGACTCCTCCTAGGGAGGGGGCGCGCCACCTCCTGGCTGCTGCCCTCTCTCTCCCCTATGGCCCACCAGGGCCCACAATTCCCCCGGGGGCTTCCG